>OZ025290.1:407854003-409054003 GCA_964019185.1 Maratus speculifer | reverse complement strand
TTGTTTACCCCAAGAAGCGTATTTGCCTAGTTATAAGAAGGCTAGATGCTAGGCGAGAATTTCTTATTTTTTAAATTATTATTTATTATTTATTTATTTACATTTTTATTTATATATTTTGCAATTTTAAGGCAAAAATATTGTGTATATTATATCATTAGTTGATTTTGCAATTTAAGAATTGTGAACTTGTAACGATTGCTATGAAAAAATAAAAATACCTATATACAAATTTATAATCATCTATTTAATATATATACTTTAAATATTTTAAGTTATAAAGTATTTTAAACACATAATTAAGTCCATAAATCTAAAAAAAGAAATAGAAAAAATGTTTATTTAAAAATTTTCTGGAGCAATAATTTTAACACCCTTGAGATTTTCTTTCTTAAAACTTTGAAAAAAAAATGAAAGATTCTAACCTATTAATAAGAAACTGTGAACACTTTATCTAAATTGCTCCCATTGAGAAATAACACTTCATGAAGTTTTAAAATATTTCTACACTGCAAAATTAAAGGAAAATATTTCTGACTCTTAATTACAGTTAAGACCTTTCAAAGAGAATTTTTCTTTGCAATATTCATCCAGCAACATAATTAGTGGAAGTAATAGATTATTCTCGAATTTTCAAGAAAATACTTTGAAAGCTATGTGGGTACATATAATTAATAAGGAAATGAAAATAGATTTGTTTACACACATGCGTATATATATATATATTTATATATATATTAGCAATCAAAAGTCCAATCATGCATATATATATTTAGATGGTTTATAGGTTTAGATGGAAATTAATGGTTTTATATATATATATATATATATATATATATATATATATATATATATATATATATATATATATATATATATATATACATATACTAGAGGGACTCCGCCCTCCTGCTCGCTACGCTCGCCAACCCCCCGCGTAATCGCTTCGCGATTTCAAATTGTAGGCTACCCCTGCTTCTGCGCTCGCCAATACCCTATGGCATGAATAAGCAGTTGCAGACCTTTCAAATATCGTGTCATACGACTGGTGTTGTAAAGAAATTAAAAATATGCCCCCCCCTGGCGAGGCTGAGTGGGTGGTGACACACAAGACATCCATTATATGAACAAGCAGTTGCAGATCTTTCAAATTATGTGTCACACGACTGGTATTGTAAAGAAATTAAAAATGTGCCCCCCCTGTGCGGGGCAGAGTGAGTGGTGACCTACAAGACATTAATTATATGAATAAGCAGGTGCAGATCTTTCAAATGATGTGTCACACGACTAGTGTTGTAAAGAAATTAAAAATGTGCCCCCCTGGGGGGCAGAGTGGGGGTGGCACACAAGACATACATAATATGAATAACCCATTGCAGACATTTCAAATGATGTGTCACACGCCTGGTGTTGTAAAGAAATTAAAAATGTGCCCCCCTTGAGGGGCACAGTGGGAGGTTGACACACAACACATCCATAATATGAATAAGCAGTCGCATACCTTTCAAATGATGTGTCACACAACTGGTATTGTAAAGAAATTGAAATGTGCCACCCTGCGGGGAGCATAATGTAGGGGGGACACGCAAGACATCCATAATATGAATAAGCAGTTGCAGGTCTTTCAAATGATGTGACACACGATTGGTGTTGTAAAGAAATTAAAAAAGTGCCTCCTCTGGGGGGCAGATTGGGGGGTTACACACAAGACAATTATTATATGAATAAGCAGTTGCAGACCTTTCAAATGATGTGTCACACGACTGGTGTTGTAAAGAAATTAAAAATGCTAAGGTAAAAATGAAATGTTTTTGGAATATTTCCCACTCATATCAAACATAGGTTACGTTCTTTATCAAACAAATTTATTCGTGCTTCACATGACAGTCAACAATTCCACTAATACTCGGTTTATGCTTCGTACCGACGTAAGATGCCATCATAATAAAACAAAAAGAGGTTATTACAACTATAGAACTTCGCCTATTAGAAATTTATCCACTAGATAACAGGGTTATGTTTAACAATCGAAGAAATATAGAAATATCTTTCTTAAGTCTTCACATCAAAGTCAACAATTCGACTAATATTTCTGTTTATACTTCGTACCGATGACGTTCTTAATCAATTCGAGCTTCATATCATAGTCAACAATTCGACTAATATATATGTTTATTTTTCGTACCGACGTAAGATGCCTTCATAATAAAACAAAAAGATGAATCGCGTTGTATACCAAAGTGCGCACGAATAGAGGATTTTATAGCATCATTTCGTTTAGATAAGTATCTTTTAAGAAAGCATGAATCTTACCAATTCTAAATTTTACAGGCAAAAAAAGGAAATAATTTTCGCATTTTCTGGGAGGAATATGAAACGCAATCGGCTCAAGCGACGCTCGCTGGGTAACTGTATCTAGAAACATATTAGCGAAATAAAGCAATAGAATTACTCGTTAAAAATGATGTATCGAGAGATAGTAATTGAAGAAATATGTTTTGCTATAATTTTTTACGCAGATTTCATTTGTTGGTTCGTTTTGACTCTCAAAATGTTATTTGACAGAGAACAAGGTAATAAGGCACTTAGTTCAAGTAATTTTCTAATATTAATAATAATAATAATAATAATAAATATCAAATATCAATGTTGTGAGGCGACATAAGTGGCAATTATGGGCTAAAGATTAAATTAATTTTTTGTTGTTATTATTGTTATGAGCCAGGAGCTCATGTGGTGTCATGTCAGATGACTTGTTAAATCATACATATGCATTTTTAGATTCACCACAACATCAGAATGATATTAATCCATATTTACAAAATCAAGGTAGCTTATGGGCGCCATATTGAAAAATGACCACCGTCGTTGATCCAGGGGAGAAGGGGGGGGGCGTATTTTCATGTCACTAGACTCTGTAAACCATACATTTTTGGATTCACCACATTATTCACAACATGACATTTATCCATGATATTTTCAAAAACAGAGTAATCAATGGACGCCAAATTGGAAAATTCTTCCGATAAACGCAGTGACAGAAAAAAATTTCTTGATTTTACATGCTGTAAAATTAATAGGACGGTTAAAGAGACAATAAGTAAAGACACGCAGACGTCAAAAGCTACAAAGTTCAGTGAAAGACCAGCCGCAGTTAAAATATATTTTTGATACCAGGGTAGAATTTCTTCACATGATTCGTGAAAGACCACAATCAATTTTTCAGAAAAATCTATTCTCATCCATATCCGTCTTTGAGCAAGATCCAGAAAGACGAACGTGATATCTCATATTTACAGAACATGGTTATCAATGAATAGATAAATAAAGACAGGCTAGCAGAATCACCTGAAGCAATTATAAATCCAGAAATTGCCGAAGACTTGATCAAAGCTCATGAAATGACTGAAGAAATTTACTAAACTTTCAAGAGAAAATATCTTTCTGAAGACTCAAAGGCAGAAGGATTTTTCAAAGCTCCAATAAACTAAACACATTTTGTGACTTGAAAAGAAAGATAATTTGATATTAAATAAACCAGAGTTTGTTGCCATGACAAAAGGAAATCTTTTCTCAGATGACGATCCTTGCAGAATGAAGAAATTTGAATATAAGTCTTTTCCTACCATCTAGGGCTTCTTCAATAATCTTTAGCAACACTTGATGGTTCAATGCGAAAAAATAAAAAATAAAACTGAAAGATGTTATGACAAAACTGCGACTGCTGAAAGAATGCAAATAATGGTGTTGTTAATATAAATGACAGAATGTGCTTTATAAAAAGCTACCATAGGAACTACAATCATTTGCATAACTAGCAAAGAATCTGTTTTTTAAATAATACAAGATTATACATCCTCTCAAAAGATAGATGTATTTGATACATACAAGCAGTTGTCAACAAAAATAAATGAACGAAAAATATGAACTGTTGGTGATGTTATAAAAGTTATATACTCTTGGACAAACAGTACGAAAATGGAAGCAGATTTTATCTGATGAGGAGTACAAAAAAGAAATTATGCATTCATTTCTCAAGAATTGCAAAATGATCACTATTTAAATAGTTGAATACACAAATGCTGTACGTTATCTACGGAGAAAAATGTTATAAATTCAAGAAATAACTAACTGAAGAATCCACTAAATTGACTTGCTTTGAAGAAGCGGTGGTACACAATTCATATTTTGCATCCCTTGAAATATTTTGCATCCTCTGCTTTCCCTTGAAATGCAGTCACTGTCACTGCAATAACTGCTTTTGAAGGCAAAGGAAAATGACGAATCAGAACACAGATTTTAGGATGCGCTTAAGGCGTTAGATACTGAAGCTGATTTTTCAGAGGAAACAAAGAAACGGCTTGAATCGTAAATTTGCCATCTCGATTATGGAAAGCAAAAATACTCAAGCATCAAGGAATTGCACTATATGCTATATATTTTTCTGTAAAACAAAAAGTCTGCAGTCGCATTTCCATTTGTCCTGTAGTAATACAATCTACTTTTAGGTAATGCAAGCCAATTACCACGGTCTTGTTCGGAAGAAGTGCCTACAGGATGACCGTGATCTTCTATCCTTACTTATAAACATAGTTGGATTTTTGCAACAGACAGTGAGGGAAAAGGCTCCCTAGAGATCCAATTGAATGGCAGTCCTCTTGCTCCTGAAGCTGCTTTGGAGCTGGTGTCATATTTTTGTTCAAGAACATATGCCACACTATTATGTGTGTGTCTATTTAATAACCTAATGTGTTCTCTGTTCTGCGTATGCAGAACATAGAACTGTTCTATGACGATTGAAGGTATTTAGATATAGGAATGTGAACCAATCATGCTAGAGGTGCAGAAGACTAAGATTTCTGTTATTTATTAACCCGTTCGTGACCAGCATCTTTTACAAGAATTTAATTCAAATGACGCCCCTTTTTGTTAAACAATTAAATTTAGCTTAGCAAACAAGAGAATGTCTTAATTAGATAAAGAAGATTATACCTTGTTAACAGTATCCAAAAAAGCGATGGAAGAACGTTTTGAAGTTGCATATATGCATCCGTGGTCCCAAAATGATTAATTCTTAACAGACTAATTATAGCAGTTTCACCAGTAATACTTTTTTCTTGAATTGCTATGTCTTATCCATATGAAAATAATATGCATTGAAATACAAAACAAGATTTCGATCTTCATCCATCGCAAATGTCTTTTGATCGGTTTATCCTGTTGAAAATGATAATAATCATAATGAAATAGAATCTTAACAAATATATAATTTGTATAACGTTATATGTTCCATAATATTTGTTCTCTGCATTTTTTCCTTGAAATTTAATGATGTGGTAATTGTGAAAAAGAAAAAAAATTATTTGTATCTATATGTGATAGATGGCACTCATTTTTTCAATATGGCGTCTATAAGCTGCCGCAAATTTAATAGTATCATCATAAAATGAACTCCTTGGACCATTGTGAATCCAAAAAAGGTATATATCATCAAGTCCCCAGAGATGAAACCAAAAACCCTAGTTTTGGCTTCTGGCTCAACGAATAACTGTGTTCAATTTCATTTTTCATTTTTTTTCTTTCGCTAATATAATATTATAAAATTGAAATTAAATATCGTATTTCTTTCCTCTTCTAACATACTTAACAAATTACTCTTTTTTGCATCATTATTTAATTTTTTCACGTGTTTTTGATATCTAGCGTTGCAATTCACACAAATTCGAATAATATAGATATTTATTACATAAGTAATTGTATTGCCTGGTGTACTTATTAAAAAAAAATGCAAAATAAAATGAGCTTCAGAATCGTCTCTATAAAAATGTGTTAAATCGATGTTTAAGATTTATTCATACATAAAATATGAAAAATTACCTAGGAGTTGCATATTTATAGAATTACTTTTTTTAAAAAAATAGCGTACATTTATCATATTAAATCTCAATTTAATTTCATACAATTATACAATTTTTTTTTTTTTTTTATGAGAGGGATAAATATTAGAATTTGTATTTTATTTTATATATTTGTACTGCTAAAATAATTAGCACAGAAACGATACCATAATTTATATAGGTATAGTTACATATAAATACGATTAAGATAATATTAAACACTATACTAGATTTTCAATTTTCTTCAGAAAGTTCTTTTTGTATTATTCAAAATATTTATAAGATTACAGATACATGTTAAAATACATTTATACCAAAAAGACGAAGTTTCATCTGCTTGATCTTTTTTCTAAATAAGAGAAATTTCCAAAAAAATGATACGCAAAAATAAAATTATATTTGAATTTTTTAAATCTTTTTTTTTTTCTTTTCATTCCTTGGTAAAACCTAAAACGAATAAAGATAATTATGGTAAATTTGACATTTTAGAATTTACAATGCACAAGAATACTAACGTGATAATGATTGATTAAAAAAATATTTTTGATGCCATAGGATAGAAAAGCATAGTATAATTTATTTAAAAAATTGCCTACGTTTTACATAATGAATTTTCTGAATTAGAAAGAAAAGGACATCGAATAATTCATCTTTTCTCAGATTTCTGCAAGCTCGTTAAATTTTAATTTCACGAAAACTGAAATCACACTCAAGTCTTCGATTACTTACAAAATTAAATCGACTTAAATCAATTTGGAAAAAAAAAAGAAAAAAGGCAATCTCCACATTCTGAATATCATCAGTACTACATGGTTAAAATTTTTGATCAAATATTTATTTAAGAAAGAGATTTTTCTGAAAGTTGTCCTTTTTAGGATAGTACGCGATAATTATTTCTACTTAAAAAAAAAAAAAAAAAAAAAAAAAAAAAAAAAAAAAAAAAAAACTGTTACACCAGTATGTCTTTTTTGAATTCTTTTCAGTAGTAATTCTTTTGGAAAATTTCATTGAATGCGAATCTTAATTTTTAAAATCTTTATAACAATGAACTTTAAAACCTGGATTTAAGAGTAAAGTTGTGTATTTGCAATGCAGTCGTTTACTTCTTAATGTTATGTTTAAAACAAAACATGAAAAATCTTCTGAAAAATGTAACATATTTAATATACTTTATATAAATTACAACATCTATCCAATAAATATCCGACTGTTGTAATAATAATTATTTTGTGGCATCTAGTGCGCATTGGAAATACCTGGACAGAACTGCACATGGGCAAAAAGAGCGACTGCATGCTAAAAATGGCAAAAGTTAGTACCATCTCGAGACGAGTTTGTTTATTAAACATACTAGACATGTCGAATTTTTTTGGCGAATACCTTTTTGTATTTGCAATTGAATTATATGTTTTCAAATATTACATATAATTCTGTTACATTAAAATAGGATATAAAAAATCAAATATAATAAAAAAATATGATTTAAAATATGATTAATAAACTTAGTTTAATAACTTTTTCCCCTCGCAATATAGCGTAACAATCTTTTTAGAATTAACGTCTCCATGGCGTGATTTTAAAACTTGCCAAATTGGCGATTTTTTAAAATTATTTATTTACATTATTGTATACATTATTTATTTATATTATTTGCATGCATTGGATAAGAGCATGGTGCAGATATCATATACGCACAGAGTTTGGTATTTTTTTTTCCAACGTCAATTTGGCGAAACCTCATTTTCGAATAATTAGTTACATGTACATTTTTTAAATTATTTTCTATTATTTAAAAAAAATAACAATAAATAAAACATTTTTTGAAATATATTACAATTTAGGAACTAATAACTATAGAACAGAAAAACTTTTTTTTTATAATTCAAAAATGAAAAATTAATGTAAATAAACAGTTTATAAAAAATAATCAACAATAGCAGTGTTACCATATTAGGCAAAATAACCCCATTTTGGCGCAAAGTTAAGCCCAGGAAGTATATGACATACATGTGCCCTGAATATTTAGGTTGTTAGAATTGGTAAATTTCTCGCATAGCCGCCAAGTCAGATGCCAAGCAATCGTTAAATCTGCGCATTTTAGCCATAAATATATATGTAAAAAAAAGAAACAAATAACAGACTTGCTTTTATTGAAATTCACAAAAATGTAGGGGAAAACATAAGCTTGGGAAAGATTTATTCCTATAAGTGAGCAATCTATTTAATTTAAAATTAAATTTAACTCAGTACAAAAAATTGAAAACAATATTTAATATCCTTTCCATGAATATGTAGAAGTAATCTCGACTTCATAGGCTAATTTTCTCTAAATTATGAATGGAATCGGCTTGACATTCTGCCAAATGAGGATGTTACATATGTGGTCTATCAGGAGACAGCTTAATGCACATGTTTGAATATGTTTTTTTCGAATTTACCAGTTTTTGAGAAAAAGTCGGGGGCTGTCATAGGCGTTCATGCAATTTTTATTTTTCTGAAGATGACCGAACTACTTGAACAAGTGTGCTTCACAAGTTTTGTCAAAACCTTGTCATTCCCAAAGTGGAAAAAATATTCATATTATTCATCAGATGTCGTACACTGTAAAAAATTTTGCTCTAGTTTGAACCAAATTTTGGACTCCGTAGCTGCCATCATACGATGGTGAAATCTAGTACAAAAATTTGGAGCTTGTTGTTTCAACGTCGCTCCAACGTTAGCAATTCGTATGCTTCAACAGGAGCTCCAAATATTGGTTCAAGATTCCATCATCTTACTGTGGCAGCTATTGAGCACCAAAGTTTGGTTCAAACTAAGACAAGATTTTTAACAGTGTAAAATTCTTTATTTTCTTAGCTAATTTATCGTACCTGATTAAGATTATCTTAGAAAAAAAAATGAAATTATAGTCGTTTACAAATTTTCCTATTCTTCAGACATGACTCCGTGCGATTTCACATTATTTCCAAAATTTAAGTCGCCATTGATAGGATCTCGTTTTGAGAGAAGAGAAGAATTTTGCAAAATGCGACGGAAGAGTTGAAAGAAAGAAAAAAACAATCTAGAATTATTTTCAACAGTAGAAGGGACGATGGGATTAGAGTGTGGAGGCAAAAAGTGCCTTTCGTAAGGAAGATTAAGATGCAAATCCCATTTGGTATCGTATATATTTGTTTTGTAGAAAAGTCGAACATTTTTCAGACAAGTCACGTGTCATTGTTTATAGCTAGTTTTCTTTTCAACCATTCATGAAAATGTATGTTATACAACATAAACCAATTTATTTATATATATAGTATAAAGAAAAATTACAAAGACTCATTTATTTTATAACCATTGAATCTGTTTAAATTTTCCTTCTTTTGATAGTTAATAAAAGCCATTTATAAAAACATGTTTAATGTAAAACCTTTAAATATGTAATACTGTGTAATAAATAAATAAATCAATGGCCTTGCTGGTACATCCATTGGTTTGCCTTTTAACCTCTTTTTAAAGGGAATTAATTATAAATAAAGACTTTTCTGGTAATCTTCAGAGCTTTGACTACCCTATAAATAAAACAATACGGGTTGTTCCATTACAACAAAATGCTACAAATACAGTGAAGGAAACTCCTCGTTATTGTCTACTATAAAAAAGTTAATAGTTCCTTGTAATTATTGTATCAATAATATTCCCTACCATCAGGGTCATCTAAATTGAGTTTCTTTTCATCATTGAGGAGAAAGAACACTCATACAATCATCTGATTTATGCCTGTGATTTTGCTTACGAATACGATTGTCTTTATTTCGTTTTCTAAACTTTAGCGACTGATATATTCTGCGAAAATCAATATAGATATTTACCGGCAGCCGCCGATGGAAAGTAGACATTAGCTCTGGGACGTTTGTTTCATTAGAAATAGACCATATACACTGGTTCTGGATTGAAAATAACGCTGAAATTAATTATCAAATAGTTTTTTTTATAGTCCAAGAGCCGACCGCACAAAACCCTAGGTCATCGAGCACAAGATAAAATCCTTTATTTTATGGAAGATTAATAATAGGGGAATCTAATCAGCCATGTCAGCCGGAAGCGAATTGGTGCATAAGCCAAAAATTAAAAACCACTAGTGGTTCACTCGTACGTTCAACATTCTGTTTGCCGACAATTAAAAGTATAAAAACATGGAAAATTAGGTGGAGAAAAGAATAATGCTAAGTCTACAAGTCAACCACTAGTGGTGTGAATTTTTGGCTTATGCACCACTGTGCTTCCGGCAGACATGGATCATTACACTGTTAAAAAAAAAGAAAAAAAATCTGTAAAGGTACTAAACATTTTCTAGGAAACTGGGATTCAAAGAACTTTTCATGTAACGATAACAGGAAAAATTCATGTAATCGATTCTGAACCTTGAATTTCTGCTGTTACCGTTACAGGAAAAGTTCTTGGAATCCCAGTTTCCTAGAAAATGTTTAGAACCTTTACAGATTTTTTTTTTACAGTGTAGAATCACCTATCACTACTCTTCCATAAAATAAAATAATTTTCTTGTACTCTATGAATTATGATTGTGCGGTCGGCTCTTGGATTATTAGTCTTCTAGATAGGGATTTTGTTTCAGTTTGTCGCCTATTGAAAGAATTAGGTAAATATAAACGCTGCTGCGCCCTTCGCTTGGAATTTTCACAAATTTTACTTCGATTAAACGATAGATTTCCAAAATTTCCTTTTTGGAAAACTGCACATTGCGTGGCATTTTTGTGATCAGTCGGAAACGAAAAGTCGGATTTCGCTTTTTTCTTAAGAAACTATGCGTCCCAAGTACATGACCTTGGAAAATACAAATTTTGGACATTACTACTAAAACATAATTTTAATACAGATTATCCGCATGTTTTTGGGACAGCATTTTTTTTTAATTTTTTCATATTTAAATTTATGACTGCTAAAAGTTTTTTGAATATTTTATTAAAATATTTCATCATTATACATTTTTATAACTTATTTTATTTTTTTTTTACTCTTTTACTTAACACTTAAAAAAATAACTAAATAACTAAAAAATAAAAGTAAAAAATAAATCGTTGACTTTAAAATTTTTGTACTTCTAGGTTATCCCGTCGACCAAAAAATTATTGCCAAACTATAATATTAAATGCTAATAATGGATGATCGTGAATGTCACATTCAATGGCATTAAATGCGATTCACGTGTTTAAAATGTCATTATGTGATTTTTATTTCGACTTTTTATTAATATTTTTATTAATATTCTACTATCTATTTATTTTTTAGTTATTTAAAATAAAAATTATGTCAACATGTATAATTTGGCTATTAATTTGGCGATTTGTAAAATTTGGCGAAATTGGTCGACTGGATAACCTAGAAGTACCAAAATTTTTAGACACACAGTATAATTCAAATTTCACAATAAGAAATATATAAATCATTTTACTCCTTTTACGTGTAATAAAATATTCTTTTCCTTTTTTATTTTTAAGTATGTTTTTTTTTTATTCTGATTTGTAGAAAATTTCACTATATAAAGTAGAAAAAATATAATTCAGAAATAAAAAAGTTTTCATTATTAACATTCTTTCGATTATAATTTTACCCACGTTTAAGGCTTCAAAAGCGTAAGATAAAAATCTAAAACCCCTACAAATCTAACTTACAATTTTTGTAAAAATTTAGACAAATTATTTCAGCATGTTTTCATACTTAACTTCAAAGATTCGATATTATCGGGATGAAACACACGTGAAAAGTATAAAATTAAAAGAATTTAATATTCAGGCAGTAGAAGTCATATTTTTTTCTTCAAATAAAGAGAATTTCATTAAGTTTGCATTCAAGAAGTGGAAAGTAAAGTATGCAAATATCAAATATTGAATAAAAGTAACTTCTTTTCAGAATAAAGTATTCACTTGTGGTTTAATAAGTCGAAAATCAATATTGAAAATTACATTAATATGATCGAAATGAATTTACAGGATGTGACAAATGAATTTAACAAATTTCTTTTCGTAACAAGAGAAAAATTATGCTTTTTGCACGGTAGATAGCTAGTTCCCTTTTTTAACACGTATTTTTCGATTTTTTTTCTTTATTATCGTGTGTAGATTTTTTACACTATTTTATATATTTTTTAAAATTTATAAATTATTTAAAGCTGTTGTTTATAATGTGGCGCGTACACACGTGTTTAGATTTATTTTTAGGAGAGAAAGCCCAAATTTGTTGCTAATCCATTTCCTGTAAAATTGTTTGTATTATATATTTTTTAAGGTTGTAGACTAAAAATGAAAGTATTAATCATAGCTGAAAAAATGATAATGCAAAAGAAAAGTTTTTTTTTGTAGGATTTTCAAAATATGATATTCTAAAATTGAAAATATGAAGTCGGAATAATTATATAAATTTTGTACAAAATCTTCTAAAATTTAAAAGATTGTTATTTCAATTAATGGCTTTTAGAACAACATATTTTCGAACATGTGTTTAATCAAACTCGTCTTTTGATTCGTTAATCGTGAAACTGTTTAACCACATATCTATAAATGATTCTGTTGGAAATAGGGAGGACAAAAGGACCATAAGCTTAAAAATAATATGTAACATAACGGGTCTGGATATGGTTAAAGAAGGACGTTCCGATCGGGGCAAATAAACATCCAATTGATGGTGGGAAGACCAAAGGTTAAAGTTATCTAGATGAATAGAAAGTTTAAGAGAAAATGAGGTAGAAGAACTAAATTTGTTGCATGATTGGGACTTGAGATAAAAAGATGGCCATTTTGACTAATGATTTTCAGAATTTTGGGCTCTAATGACCAGACTGGGTCAATATGTTAAAGATTTTTAATAATAAAAAAAAAAATAACAAAAAAAAAACAGTCATCAAATGATAGATTTCAAAAGCATGATTCTCCTAAAGAAAAAAAAAGAAATTAAAGTCGTACGGTAAGGGAAGTGAGAAAATTTCATATCATGAATTTCATTAATTCTGTTAATTAAAATTAGTTACATTAATATGAAAATACCATCTATAGCAAAATTAATCATATGATTATTATTATTATTATTATTTGGAATTATTCTTAAACCCTGAATTAATTTCGGTAATGAACAATTTACTGTGTAGACTTATCTATAAACAACGTTGATACTTTCAGAATAATTTAGTTGGTCCTAGTGTTTCAATTGATTAAAATATCGTCATCGTAATTCATTTATATTAATAGTTCCCATGCAAATCATGTATGCAATAAAGGCAGTGATTTTAAACTTTTAGATCATTTGATGTGTTCAAGCTCTTATAAAAAATGGAGTAAAGTCAACAAGCACTATATCCAATCATTATATTCATAAAGTAAAAAAAAATAAATATATAAAAACATAAGAGCAAATCATTAGTTTACTTAGTCTCGGCTATTCCGGGAATTTCAATATTCATCATAATTTTTTACAATGACTACATAAATATTTTCAAAATGCTTTAGCAAATAAATGCTTCTTGTTCTAATATTTTTCATGTCTATACTTGACCTAGACGTAGCTGCCTCTTTTCGAATAAACCAAATCACAATTTCTTCCACTGTTTTTTTTTATTATTTATTTGTTTTAGATTTGTCTTGTATATATCTTAAAAACTGTAGCCTTTTTAACATTTTCCAACGAAGTTGAAAAGTGTTTACGAATTCGGATTGCCTGTCCGTCTGCCTATGCTGACACTCCCATAAATACACTAGGATTTTCAATTAATTTATGAATATTATCTAGTCACCAAAACATGTTTAGTATTGTATATGAAGCATGTTGAATTAATAGTCTATTTACAGGTGTACTCAATGCAATTCCTTTATGTTGTGGTACATGGGGAAAAACGTTTGCAGAATATTTTAATGAGACTACCTTAGTTCAAATGTATTTAAAGTGATATAAATCATTCAATTTAACTAGAGGTTGATTTCGATGGAATGAAACATTCATATCATTTGTAGTTTATTTAAAGACACACACAAAAGGAATCGGTTACAGTAATGTCTTTGAGTAATAATTGCTCGAAATATATCTTAAAATTTAGTATGCGCTTTAAAATTAAAATGCTTTTTTTCAAATGTTATTCCTTGTATATAAATTATATGCCTCATATACGCGGCTGCACAAAAGAATTGTCGTAGGAATATCCTTATGTTTTAGAATGATATTTTGCTGTGGTGAAGTGTTCATACTATATATGAATCATTTCTACTACTGTTTTTTTCGACAATTGAAAAAGTGAATTCTTAATATATTTGTTTTTTGTTCTTCACTAGGCTAAAAATCACTGAAATTAGTAGGAAGTTTGATAGTTGCATTTGTAAGTGGATAGTACGTTATGATGACAAGTCAGTTTTGACTTTTGAGAGATAATTGATTTTGATTACCTTTATTTCAAAATCGTAGTTTTTTTTTCATATTCCAATACAGAATGCCTTCTTTAATGGAGTGGAATATTGAGATTAGATGATTGTTCTTATCAAAAGGTGCGTTACTTTGTTTTTGTAATTATTTAAAAAATATATTTTTACCTTTCTTGATTCACATAACTGACCAAGTTAAAAAAAAATAAATAAAACATATAGGTATTTTGTTTTTGCTTCAAGTATTCATAACCAAAAGTCCAAGTACAGCACTGGTGAAGTATATAAAGATTTAAAAATTGTGAGCCAATGCATAGTTGCCAACGTCCTACGCTTTTTTGGCCCGGAAAACTGTTTATAGTAAATTTTACTATTTCAAATCCCCGTAAACTGTCGATTAAATAATACAAAAATTTCTGTTTAATTTTTTCGAGTCAAAAAATCAGAAGAGTTGGCAGCTATGCTTTAGCCTTTGAAATCTGTCTTGTTTGTTTAATTAAATATACATACACATATGTAGACAAATAGATACATATCCAAAATATGAATATTTTATATAAACATAAGATATAAAACTTTTCAACGAGGCTGTAGCAAAAGCAATTAATAATGTATCCAAGATTTTTTTTTTCAGAAATATATTAACGTTGATTATCCTTTTATGAGGTTCTGAGACTGGGGTGAGTCGCCTTGGCAGATAAATATAGATAGAATTTGAGAACCATATTTGACGAGTTATCTCTCATTGACTCAAATAACACATGTTTATGGAATGCATAGTAAATTGAAAGCATATAGATATCTTTACGAAATTTAGAATCCTGGTTAAATAATAGCATAAATAACCTATACAGTAAACTGTCCGCCAAACAAATATGGATATTCATAAATATCCACACTTGGTTGTATAGGAAAGTACTAAATTTCAAGTTCATATATATTTATACAAAAAATGAAACTCTGAATTGTGAAATTCATAATAAATATGCAAAACAGACTTTTATTTATTTTAGACTTTTGCATAAAATATAATATGAGTACTCTATACAAAAAATATGAGCGGCAAACCACAGTTGTATTTATCATGAAATATTGGAAACGGAATTCTATAATATATATAAATATGTAAGATATTAAACTCTGCGTTTTAAAAGATTTTTTCAGATGCTAATCTTTCCGTATATTTCATACTTTATTGGAATATATTTTCTGCGTCATTTGAAAATATTTTTACCTTTTTTTTAATATTGTGCAATTTTTGAGATTTCTTGCTTGATATATTTCACGGTTGGATCTTAGTGCAAAAGTATTTTGTGAAGAATTTGATGCGCGCAATATAAAAGTGAAATAAAAATATTTTATTTTTACATTTTTGGTCCTTTGAATCTTTATCGACACTTTTTTTAAAGTATCCTCGTGTCATTTTCATAATCGGAGAAATTTTACGAAGACATACAAAAAATATCCATTATATTAGATTCAATGAAATGCTTTGTTGTGAATATGTTTGATATTTTTTATTAATGTGATAAACTTATAAAAATATTATAAGGCCAAATCGTAAAATAAATATAATGCATTTGAATTTACATAAGAAATTTTACTTAAAATAATTGCTATCAAACTAAAATACCAATTAAATTTAATATTCTATTCAAAAGAATGTCCTTCAGGCAAATTTATTCAAACATCTATTGATGACTCTAATAACGAATTTTAAACAAGATTAGATCGTTAAATGAATTAACTCATAGCATATTTCTTTTGATATTTTTTTTTATTTTAAATATTAATAAAATTATGATTCTGCTAATAAAAAAATTTCGATTTAAATATACTGTAACATTATTGCGCACAAAATTTTATTTAGGTCTGTATCATGCTATAATAGGAGAGTATGCGGTAAGCGTCAGATTATGAAAATGATGATCGAACTTTTCTTTTGTAAATTATATACAAAATATTGTCTCTTTCAGGATTAACTATAACATTTATAATTATTTTTGAATTTAAATCCCAAATATTTTGAAATTCGAGACATCAGAAAATTACCGTTGCTGTCAAAATTCCCACGTGTGAAATTTGGTACGCAATATGCCAAATACTTTTTATTAGGCGGAAAGTATTATTACCCGATGTAGTACAGTCTCCAGAAACGCTTTTGCAGTATATTATTCTTTGTTTCTCTTATGCAATTATTATACGGTAACAGATTTTACAGAAATAATGAAGAAAATTAAACGGTAATATTGATAAATAATTATTGTTGAGTAATTGATAAATAATTATTGATGATAAAAATATTGATTGATTTTATCGCTTTTTAAATGAATCAGATTTATGTTTAAATATGTGATTTTTAAATAAATTTTCTAAAGTTAGTCTATTCAACATAGAAACTATGCTTATATACTTTCCTGGCGTAAAAATGTTGAATTTTCCAATATTACTAAAAACATTTTTATTTTTTTAATATACATTCCTAATATTTAGAAAATAAATCTAGATAAGTGGAAATTATCGTTTTTATTCTCATAATTTTTACGTGTGAAAATTAGTATGAAATGTACCAAATACATTTTGCGTTAACGTTCGACAAAAAGTATTGTTATCTAGTACAGTGCATCCTCCCAAAACAATACGTTTCTATATTATTTTTTACTTAGCATACGCAATTATTTTACAGAACGAGAAGAATTAAAAATAGAATCAATAAAAAAAAACAATACAAAAGAAAATGAATCAGTCTAATAAAATACAATAATAAATAAAACATACATTCCAAATAAAAATATGTGTTCTTAACTAATTTATATTATAAAATTGAGAATAAATTCAATATGATGACTTAATTAACCTTCCGTCTACCAGACAAAACACCCATTTATCTACATTAAATATTGCTGTCGGGTCCAATGGACCCGTCTGGTAGACGGAAAGTTAAATGAAATGCATTTTTATAATATGCCTCATTAAATTAATGTCATTCTAGAATCTCCCAATGTTTTAAATTACTCTGAAAATCATGGGATCATACATATGAATGCACTTAATTATATTGATTACTAGGTCATGTATTTGGTCAATTTATGCCATTTAATCAAAGGAAGGCTTAATGTAAATTCACATCACTTCATTTCATAATTAAATTAGAATTGCATAGCATATGAGTTACGCTTTTTCAGTTATTAATGAGATTTAACACTAGAATTACCGCGTTTCGTGTATACCTTGAAATACCGGGGTGGGTCACATCTGACCCATGGCTTTCAAAAACACTATTCTTGTTTTATATGGAAGATAAAAACAAACAATAAGTATTGACGATGAATACAATGATTTTTAATTAATAATTAATACAATCTACCATTTAAATTATTACATAATATGAAATTTTGAGTATAGATACCACAAAGGAATTTTTTTTTCTAATTTAAAAAGAAATGCTTTGAGATTTTCATACCTTTTTAATAATATATATACATATGATTTATCAATTTAAATTGTATAATAATGTTCCAACAGATTAATTAGATATTTAAATCCAATAAATTTAAATATATATGCATATTCGTGATTTTTTTACTTACATTTTACATTTTACGTTCTACTTACACGTTTACTGTCCAATCAATTCATACAAAATGGTCTTTTTTCTTTTTCTTTTTTTCTGTGCATAATGCACACACAAGTTATAAGCAGTTTCTGCAAACAATGTTAGTTTATTTGTCTTAGCATTGCTTTATGTGATAACATTTTTCATTTGTTTGAAATTTCAGTGCTGGTGTGTCTACTGTTATCTTCACGTTCTTTTACAATGTTTTTATTTATAACTTTAGCAAGAAGACTTTTCTACTTATGTTAGAATCTGTTGTATCTTTAAAAAGTCCTTCTGGCAATGCCGGGAGGAAGAGGTAGCTTTCATGTACTTATATATTTATTTATTTATTTTAAGGTAAGTTACATTGTTCAAAAATACTAAGCTCAATTTAGTGGAAATAATCTTATAAAATTAGTGATTTTATGAGATTGAATACTAGTTTTTGTCAAGACTGAATATTAATAGGAATTTTTAGCAATTAGTCATCTTTTATTCAACCTGGTTTTATTTTAAGAGATTTAGAGAGTCACCAAATTCCACGATATCATAAAGTGTATGCCATTTTAAAGCAACATTGTGAATCGTTCAAATCAGACCGTTTCAAAATGTCAGCTATAAGCAAAATTCAAAGTGCTATAACTCAATCATTTTTTAAGATATAGACAAAATAAAAAATGTTCTGGAATCGTTGTTTTACGTTCTAACAGGTAAAAGAAAAATATTTTTCAACTTTTAGTTCTTTCGCATTTAATTTTAAATTTTAAATTTTTTTTTAAATTTAAAATGGCCACCATTTTGAAACAAAATGGTGGATGATGATGGCCAACGAACTCGGCCGACACATTTGTATGTACTATGTACATACCAAGTTTCATTGAAATCGGTTCATAAATACGCATGTTATCACGTGACAAAAATCAGATCATTTCAAAATGTCAGACATAAGAAAAATTCAAAGTGCTATAACTCAATCATTTTGTAAGATATAGACAAAATAAAAAGTGTTCTGAAATCGTTGTTTTAAGTTCTAACACGTAATAGAAAAATATTTTTTAAAGTTTGATTTTTTTCGCATTTAATTTTAAATTTTAAATTTTTTTTTAAATTTAAAATTGCCACCATTTTGAAACAAAATAGCGGATGATGCTGGCCAACGAACTCGGTCGAGACATTTGTAAGTACTATGTACATACCAAGTTTTATTGAAATCGGTTCATAAATACGCGTGTTATCACGTGACAAATATCAGATCGTTTCAAAATGTCAGCCATAAGAAAAATTCAAAGTGCTATAACTCAATCATTTTTTAAGATATAGACAAAATAAAAAGTGTTCTGGAATCTTTGTTTTAAGTTCTAACACGTAAAAGGAAAATATTTTTCAACTTTCAATTTTTTCGCATTTAATTTTAAATTTTAAATTTTTTAAAAAATTTAAAATGGCCGCCATTTTGAAACAAAATGGCGGATGATGCTGACCAACGAACTCGGTCGAGACATTTGTATGTACTATGTACATACCAAATTTCATTCAAATCGGTTCATAAATACGTTAGTTATCGCATGACAAAAATCAGATATATATATACATATATATATATATGGTTATATATATATATATATATATATATATGTCAACATTTGAACGGAGGGTGGTTTTGGGGTCTGGGGGTCATGATCGGTGAAAATATACCAAAATTTTCCGGAAGTGCTTTCCTCCGGACGGCTGCAATAGGTAGCTTTTTACTTTTTGTAATGAAAGCTACCTAAAACTACCGAAACATTTATGACCACAAGGTCTTGAATCAGATTTTGCATAAGTCTGAAGATATGGAACATTGCGGCTCTACCGTCCATATACTTCGATGTACCAAACCGTTTCAAAGAGTGATTTATTTTGTATCTTTTTCACATTTTAGAATTATTTCAAAAAATTAAATTCTTTCTTTTCAGTTTACTGCAAAATATTTACAATTTACTTGTATTTCTTAATTTAACATATTTTTTTTTTCTTGGCTATTTTTATTTTGCTTTCTACTACATGTATTGGATTTGAAGAATGAAATTTTATTGTCATCTTTAAGAAAAATTTCGACATTTATGTCAAGATTGTAAACATCATCAGATGATGACAATAGTAACTTCGTCACTAAATTTTGTCACCAAAGTCATTTAAAGACAATTCACGTAACAATTTTAAAATTTTCTTATTCAAGGAACCTCCGTAGTGATGCCATTATTATAAATGTGCGAAAGCCAAATGCCACAAACAATTTTTTTTTTCTCCATGTGGATTATGAGAGGCAAACTACTCTTTTTAGTTACTTTCTGAGGTATAACATAAAAAACAACTACTTACATAATCCTTACAGTAGTTTAAAATACGATAAAAACTCACACTTTTATCTTTCAAATGCATAACAGATATGTGAGTGTGGACATATCCTTACACTATTCTTATTTTATTGAAAAATTTAGAGTTGAAATCCTTGTTGAAATAAATAAAAAATGCAATTATTTTGTTCGGGTCATCGAAGACCCAGAATGGTAATTCTAAGTATAAAGATGTGTATATAAAAAAGTTTTTGTCCGATTTCAACAAAATCGTGCTAATGCATCATACTGAGTATTTAGGAAAAGCCAATCAGTTTCAAATTTTTACTTTGAAAAGCAACAGTGATACGAGCAAAAGACACGGGGTCACGGATGGCCCGCCTCGGTAATTCTAGTGTTAAAAAAGCTATTTAGTCACATAATGCACTTAACAAAACGTTAGAAAAGGAAAAGATATTTAAAAGTCTATTTTAGTTTATTTAAGGCTTTGTAATATGTTATCTCTGAATGCTATTTTTTTCTAAAGATATGGTTTTCTTTAATACAAATGCCGATTCGAAATTCCTTATAATAACATATACTAACTTTTGGATGCAATATTTATTAGATATGAATGATTAGAACGTTAAAAATCTGGTTCGGCAATTAAGTCAAATGCATATTTTATTCTACTAATCATATATAAATGGGTAAATATACTTTGAGTTACAGTGAAACAAGATATACACACTGAAAAAAGACAATTATTTCTCAATCTATAGAAATTTATAATAATATTCTAATGAATTAACACTTGTTTGCATTTTTCTATGTAGACAATCTCTAGAACAAACAAACCACTTGAAAAATAATGTTTGCAAACCGATGATGAAGCCTCTCTTCTAACATAAGTTGTATTTTAAGTCGCTCTCCCTATCTCCAAAGTAGTGTATGAGAAAAAAATGTCTAAAAATTCAATCTTTGTGATACTTAATACTCAGAATGTTGAAAGTTGTATGGGAATTTATTTTCTAATGTAAATGCTATATAATAATTTTTCATAAAAAGTTTGAAATTTAAAATATATAAAATGCACGAATAAGTCTCAAAAACTTTCTAAATTATTGCTTTAATAAAATTTCAGTGAATAGAAATTCGACTCTCTCTTTACCAAGGTAGGCTATATTCCTATTTAAAAAACTACAAAACATAATAAAAGAATTGAAATTACCTACTGCAGTAAATCTTTTTAATTTGTATATTTTCGATATGCATTTTTATGATAGAAAAAAAAATATTATTCTATGTGAAGAATCCTTAATGATTTACATAAGACTTAATGACTTAAATAAGTTTTTTAAGCATTTTTCTGTCATGGATTTGTGGTGAATGATCTTTACAACACCTTTTAAAACTTTTATTTGTTTAATTACTTTTATTTATTAATATTTTTTTCAAAATTTGAAAAACGAAAAAAAAAAAAGAATTTACGAAAATAGGATTAAAAATTTGCTTAATTGCAGTAAAATATTATTTCACTATTATTAACAATAAGAAAAAGCATGCGTTAAACTTAGATTATGAAACACTTTCCAACACTTCTTCAAATCTTTAACAAAACTTCGTTATTCAGGAAAAATAGATATTACTGTTCATAGCCAAATATGTATTCCAATACTATTAAGCATCCCTATATTTTATCTGGCGGTTGATATATAGACTATATAATGAAGAAATTTAATTTAGCAAGAAAACGCCCAACTGATTGAAATTTAATTTTCAGCAATTTATGCTAATAGATGGAAACATACTTGAATACCTTTGTTCAGCCTTTTAATTTACCTTGTATCTTTAATATACGAAAGTATTGCACTAAAATTTAGTTCAAACCAAAATACTCTTTAAACTACTGAAATCACATTTCTAGAAATGATCATCCAAAGGCAACCGTGTATGCAGTTCTTTGTGTGACCCTGTATATCCTTCATATCTATATTCTACTAACTTTGTTTAGTAATCTGAATGCAATATTCAACGTAAAAATGCATAAAACTTATTTAAAACCCACCTTTAGGTAAATTACGCTTTTATTCTGTAACTTTCAAAGATCTTTTGTGTAACCCTGTATATCTAATTTTTGTAATTATTATCATTTATACTCATTATATAATTACCATACATTTCGTGAAAATTAAAAGCGTATATCATAGTTGCATTTTATCAATCCATCAGCCACCATCCCTAATAAACAGTACTTCGGATAGAATATATTACACTGCTCAAAACAATTAAAGGATATTGCAGTTTTCTGTGGATTTTGTATCTGGGAAACTTTTTAGCTGATTGATACATGATCGACAGACATAGTAGGTTATATGAGAATAAATTACACATGTTTGGCAGAAAAAAATGCATTTTATTGTGCATTTGTGTACAAAAGGAAAAAAACACAATTTGTGCATATGAGAAAAAAAGAATAAGAAAAGGTGTTTTCTTCAAAGAAAATCATTTTCAGTAGGGGTATGGTTTCCATGGGCGGCCAGCAACGTTGAACACCTTTTAGGCATGGACTCAATGAGGCTATGAATGACGAGTTGGGGTATTCTGCCCCACTCTTCCAGAAGACCTCTTTCCAGTTCTTGGAGAGTTTGTGGGGGTTGTTGGCGGCCAGAAACTCGTCTTCCTAGAGCGTCCCAAACGTGCTCGATTGGATTCATGTCTGGAAAACACGCTGGCCATTCCATTCGAACGATTCCTTCCTCGAAAAGGAAATCCTGCACCAAGTTTGCACGATGTGGTCTGCAGTTATCGTCCATTAAAATGAAGTTATCTCCGATTGCTGCAGCGTAATTGACTACAATAGGTCTGAGGATCTCTTCCCTATATTGGCGACCAGTCAGAGCTCCATCTCGAATGATGTAGAGGTCAATGCACCCGTCAATGGAGACGCCACCATACACCAACACTCCTCCACCGCCAAATCTGACACTTTCGTGCACGAACGCAAGATTATTCCTACTGCCACAGTCCCTCCAGATGAAAATACGCCTATTATCCGGATGCACAGAAAAACGGGACTCGGCAGAAAACAGAATATTGCTCCATTCATTTGTCCTCCAGTTGACATGCTCGGTTGCCCGGTCGTTGCGCGGTCGCGACGATGCCTTGATGTTAATCTAACACATACCATCGGTCGGCGAGCATGCAGACCTACAACATGGAGCCGGTTTCGGACAGTCTGAGTTGAAATCGTGGTGCCTGTAGCCGAGCGACGGTGTTGTTGGAGAAGAGTAGCGTTCATGTTTCGGTGTCTCCGAGCTGTTAACTCTTAATACCGATCTTCATTGGGCGTTATTGCCTGTCTACGACCTTGCCCTGGTCTTCGGCCTGCACATCCACGGAGCGGTATTTCCGGAAGATTGGAGTTCATTCAAATTACAATTTGATAATATTATAACATCTATTGAACAATTATCTGAAACTCAAAAACTTCATTATTTATCAGCAGCTTTAACAAACGAAGCAAAAATTTTGCAAACGACAGAAGATACATTCGCTTCTTTAATTCAGGCACTAAAAGATAGGTATGAAAACAATAGAATAGCTGTAGAAATACATATAAATTCACTTTTCGAAGCAGATAAAATTATACAACCCTCTGCTAAAGATTTGCGGAATTTAGTTGACATCGTAAAGAAAAGCATTCGCGCATTAAAGGTTTTAGATTACACATTGAACAATCTTTCCGACGTTCTAATTCTGAATATTATTCTTCAAAAATTGGATAAAGATACGCGAAAAAGTTACGAAATGAGTATCAGTTCAAATGAAGTTCCAGAATTAGACAATTTAATACTATTTTTAGAGAAACGTTCTCAAATCTTGGAAAATATCAGTAAAAACATTTCAGCAAAACCCAAGACAAATCAAGAGCGTCATTCTAAACAAAAATCTCTCTTTGTTAAGTCAACTAATTTAATTAATTCATGTGTGTTATGTAAGCAAAATCATGCAATTTATAAGTGCGATACATTTTTGAAATCAAATGCCTCTCAGAGAAAAGATATAGCAATGAAACACAAACTTTGCTTTAATTGTTTAAGTAATCAGCATACGATTGCTAATTGCAAATCTAAAAGTTTCTGCAACATTTGTCAGTCACGACATAATACATTACTTCACAGAAATGCAAACACTTCCTTTCCGAACAAAATTAATGAAGTTAATCCCATCGAGCAAGGTAATAAACTGAATCCGAATGCACAAGAGTTTTTCGGACAGACAGAAGTTAAATCACTTCTATCGCCTTCTTTATCTTGCGTTAATAATGGAAATAAATCTATTATTCTCTCCACTGCTTTAGTTTGGGTTTTTAACCCTTATTCTGGTAGTTATTTACAAGCACGTGTAATACTGGACTCAGGAAGTATGTCCAATATTGTAACATCAGAATTTGCTGATAGACTGGGAATTCCATTAAAGAGATTGAAAATCGCGATATCAGGATTAGGTGGAAAAGAAATGAACATTAAATACAAGATGCATGCAAAAATTCTAAATGGAAATGGATCCTTTGAAACATCATTAGATTTCCTTGTTGTTTCAAAAATAACCGATTCACTCCCAGTAACAAAACTGAATATTCATAACTTGAAAATTCCTCATCAGTTAGCAGATCCAAAATTTAGCGTTCCTGGCAAAATTGACATGCTACTCGGAGCACAATCCTTCTTTGATATAATAAAGGATGGAGAAATTCGAATTCCAAACAGCAATTTAGTTTTCCGAAATTCAGTATTCGGATATATCGCAACAGGAACCGCAGATACGATCAGTCATACGCAATATTGTGGTTTTATTTCGCAGTCTCAAAGCATTGATGAATGTTTAGAAAAATTTTGGAAATTTGAAACCATTGATGAACCTTGCAAAATTCTGAGTAAAGAAGAAGAATACTGTGAAGAACATTACAAAACTACGCATAAAAGAAATGACGCTGGTAGATATATAGTACAGATGCCTACCAAGGATTTGGAAAAGTTAGATGATTCTAAAGAGCTTGCGAAAAAACGTCTGAATCAGTTGTGGAGAAGATTATCTAAAGACAAAACTATGAAGATATTATACCAGCAATTCATGCAAGAATACTTAGAGTTAGGCCACATGGAGAAGGTTACAGATGCTCAATCCGAACATCCAGATAATAATTTATGTTACTACTTGCCACATCACGGAGTTCTCAGACCAGACAAAACCACAACAAAATTAAGGGTGGTATTTAATGCATCAGCGGCAACTACATCTGGTTTCAGTCTCAATGATTGTCTGCTAAAAGGAGAAGTGAAAGAAGACATATTTGAAATTATGACACGATTTCGTGTCTACAAGTATGCTTTTACTACAGACATTCAAAAAATGTTCAGACAAATTTTAATTCATCCATCTCAACGCGACCTTCTAAGAATTGTGTGGAAGACAGATGAGAACGAGGAAACTGCTGTTTACAGATTGAATACAGTCACATATGGAACTTGCTGTGCACCGTTTTTCGCAATACGGACTCTGAAACAATTAGCCATCGATGAATCATCACAATTCCCTTTGGCTGCTGAAGTAATAAGAGAAGATGTATACATGGACGACATTGTTACAGGCGCACATGACCTAGATACAGCTACAGAACTCCAGCAGCAGTTATGCAACATGCTAAAAACCTGCGGCATGTCCCTTCACAAATGGAATTCCAACTCAAATGAATTGATGAACAGTAAGCCACAAGAAGTTCAAGAACATAATTTTTCCGTAAATGAAGAATCAACAAGCAAAACTCTAGGGGTTATTTGGAAACCCGTTGAAGATCAATTTATGTTCAAGATTTCAATAACAGAGAAATCATCATATACGAAACGAGACGTGCTGAGCACCATTGCAAGATTATACGATCCCTTAGGTCTTTTGGGACCAATTATTACTCGAGCAAAGATATTTCTTCAGAAATTATGGCTCCTGAAATTAGGTTGGGAAGATGAAATCCCAGATCCAGTTGCAAGTGAATGGATAAATTTTGTGTCATCTCTAAAACTAATCGAAGAATTTAGAATCGACAGATACATTCTAACAGATTCTTTTCAGAAATTAGTGTTGTTAGGATTTTCAGATGCTTCGGAATTAGCTTATGGAGCTGCAGTTTATATGCATTGTACAAGTGAAACAAGTATTATAACAACTAAACTGATTGCGAGTAAGTCTCGCGTAGCCCCTTTAAAGACAATTTCCATACCCCGCCTGGAACTCTCAGCTTGCCTACTTCTTTCTCAACTAATAGAGAAAATTCGACTTTCTTTAAAAATGCTAGTAAGTGACATTTATTTGCATACAGATTCAAAAATCGCAATTGCTTGGATCAGTACACCGCCAAACAAACTAAAAACCTTTGTTGGCAACAGAGTATCCAAGATACAAACCTTAACTGAAAACTGTCATTGGAAACATGTCCCATCGCATTTAAACCCAGCAGATGTTATATCACGTGGACTAAGTCCTCAAGAACTTTCCAACATGAATCTTTGGTGGAATGGTCCCCCGAACTTTCACCCACCTTCATCTTCAGATGAATCCAATGACAATATAGACATTCTATCACAAGAACTGTACTCGCATGAACTTAAAAAAACAGACAATGTCAATTTGATTTCTACTTCTGAAAATTCATTTGTAAATGATTTTCTTAATTTAAGTAACAATTACTTAAAATTAATACGTATTCTAAGTTTTATTTTCAGATTTATATTTAATGTTAAAAATAACATTCGACGAAGTGGTCCACTCAAAACAGAGGAACTTCGTAATGCCAAGTATTGGGTCATCAAAATGGTGCAGGTAAAATCTTTCGAGTATGAAATCAAAATCCTTGAGAAGGGAGAAATTCCCAAGAAGGGCCAGGTGAGTTGTTTACATCCCTTTCTTGATAAGCAGAAATTGTTACGGGTAGGTGGTAGGTTAAATAATTCTGACTTATCCTTTGATAAAAAATTCCCGATATTGCTCCCAAAAAATCATAAACTGACTTTATTGATCATGACATATTTTCATCTTAAATATTTACATGTTGGAGCCCAAATTTTACTCCATCTTATTAGGCAAGAATTTTGGCCACTGGGTGGTAGAAATACTGCCAGAAAAATTGTCCATGACTGCATAATTTGTTTCAAAAATAAACCTAAATGTATTGAGCAAATTATGGGAAATCTTCCCTCAGAAAGAATTACTCCTAGTTCCCCATTCACTAATGTAGGGATTGATTTCTGTGGCCCCTTTTATATTAAATATAAGGGTAAAAGAAAAGGTATTTACAATAAATGTTATGTTGCAATTTTTATTTGTTTCGTAACAAAGGCCATACATTTAGAAGTGGTCACTGACTTAACTTCAGAAGCAATGATAGCAACATTAAAGAGATTTTTCAGTAGGAGAGGTAAAAGTTCTTCTATCTGTACTGACAATGCAAAAAATTTTGTTGGAGCCAGTGCAGAGTTAAAACGTTTGGCAAACATGATTAGAAACCCCCCAGATGTTTTGGCTGATTATTTAACAAGTGAGGAAATCGCCTGGAATTTCATTCTACCCAGGACACCCAATTTTGGTGGTTTGTGGGAAGCTGGGGTGAAGTCGTTTAAGCATCATTTAAGAAGAACTGTAGGAAATTCGTGATTAACTTTTGAGCAATTTTTAACAGTTACCGCGCAAATTGAAGCCATTTTAAACAGTCGGCCCCTCACGCCCATGTCTTCTGACCCCAATGATTTTGAAATTCTAACTCCAGGCCATTTTCTCATAGGTAGACCTCTAAGCAGTGTGTCTGAACCTGATCTCACTGGAGAACGCGATAATTATTTGTCTCAATGGCAAAGATTAAGTAAAATGGTCCAATTTATTTGGCGAAAGTGAAAATTAGATTATCTTAATAATTTACAAGCCAGACATAAATGGCAGTTTGAAAAAGACAATGTTATTCCAAATTCAATGGTCCTTTTAAAAGAGGATAATCTTCCACCCTGCAAATGGACTATTGGTAGAGTTCAGGAAGTAGTTAACGGACCAGATGGTAAGGTTAGAGTGGTATTAGTTAAAACCCCTCAGGGTATTTTCAAAAGAGGCATATCGAAATTATGCTTACTTCCTTGTCAATAAACTGACAAATTATTATATGAATATGTTTAGCCATTTCACTGTAAACTTATTATGTAACCAAATGTTTGAAGTATATTTAATTATTCATTGTTCTATTCATTATTATTATATTATGCATCTTTATTGTATTGTATGTTATTCATTGTAAATTTAGATATTGTATTGTATATTGAAATGATATTTCAACGTGGGGCGTTATGTTGGCGCACCTTTGTTATGACGTCGAATGACGTAAGCATATACCCCCCGCCCACAGATGTTTCCCTCCAGTTTGTTATGGACGCCGCCAAGGCAGTCATTGCTCACGAAGAGAACGCATTAAAATAATAAACTATACAGTCTGCTATATCGACATTTTTAATTCATATTTATATCGCATCGCATCACTAACACCGATCATCCTTGTCTTCATTCTCTTTTATCCAGTTGAAAGTCAAATTTCATTCGCTGCCGCTGAAGCGACGTTTTTGACGTCGAACTCAAAATTTGCATACTCCATAGTTTAAAACCAGAAAAATTTGCATTTGTGATTCTCTTGTTCTATTTTAGGTTAAAAAAAAAATCGTTTATATCTTTATTTTATATAAAAATTCAAATACCCTTTAATTGTTTTGAGCAGTATATTTGAAATCTTTTGTTTGTCCCTGTAAATGCTTAGAGATACACAAAAGCTAACTCCACGAAAATGCTAATGTAATGCTTGCGTAAACACACGTAAATGCTAACGCCATTTTCAATAGGGTTCGTGCAAGAGTAAACATCAATAATATCTAAACATTTCTTGGCAATCCGACTATATTTACTACAGTTAGAGCGCAGACAGACAGACAGACAAACCGAAAGCATAAACACTTTTCAACTTCGTTGGAAAATGTTAAAAAGTAAAGTTTTATGATAAGCATTCATAATAGTTTTAATCTGTAAAATGCGTGTAGGTAAAAACATAAATATATTTAAAAGAATAACTAGTGAATTAATAAATTAATCTTTGAAGGACAAAAGCTTTTTACTATCGTAAGCAGATAAATAATATTTACTGTAATGATCTTAAATAAATAAATAAAGTTTGTTTAACGAAATTTAATTAACATATATTTCAAAATTATTTTTCAAAGAATGTTTTGAAAACATTAAGATAACTAATTGATGTTTTTTAACTTTATTATTTAAAGCATGTATGGAAAAATAATCCGTTTAAAAGATTTCGTGTAAACAAAGAATTGCAATTAATTTTTAAGGTAATGAAATATAATAAATATATTTTAGATTAAAAATAAACAAATATAAATTGGTTGAAATTGCCTTAACAGATTTTATCGTTACACTTTATTGTTATCATCACTGAACACGACTTACAATTGTACGCTTTAGAAGTAGGACAATTCAATCTCAAGTAAAACTAAAAACATTTTTAAAAACCGAGACAAAATTAACAAAATTATTAAACATAATCTTTTTTTTTGAGAAAGTAATGTAAATAATCAAAATAAACTTCATAGAATAATTAATCTTTAAGCAGATAAATATTTAACCATTGTCTGGCGAATTTAATAACTCATATAGTTTTACATTATTATTAAGATGAAAGAAAAAACTAAAAATCGTGAAACGACGTCAAAAAAAGCATCAAAAACGTGACAATCTCTAAACTTTCTTTTATGTTTTGCATGTTAATAGTTCCTGAAAAAAATATAGCATAGCAGCGCCATCGATTAGGTGGCTTAAACCAAAATAAAATCAGCAACAACTTATGCCAACATATAACTGACCTGAAGTTTGAAGAAAGTCCGTGCATTAGTTATTTAGATATATTTATTGCAATATCTTAAAAAGATACAGCACAGCAGCGCCATCAGTAGAGCGATTTATACCAAAAATTAAACAATACTAATTTATATCAGGGAATAACATAATAATAAAATTTTTATAAAATTTCATTTCTTAGTTCTTGAAGTGCTATTGCGATAATTACAAATAATGTAACATGGCTGCGCCATCTGTTGTGGGATTTGCACCAAACCGTAATCAGCATCATGTTCTATCAAGTACTAACTAAATATAAAGAATATGCCTTTTATGAAAATCCATGCAGTAGTCTTCAGATATGGCAATTGTGGAAATTATAAATAATGCAGCATAGCAGCGCTAATTGAAATACTAAAATTTATTCAAAAATATCAATTTCATAAATTTGGTATGCATCTATTAAGCAGATACTATAATATACATTCTGTACCATGTGTGGTGAAAGAGTATTTATTATTCATTTACAGAGCCACTCAAAAGTTTCCAGCACGTAATAATACAGGGGAGACATTAGTTGGGGTGGGTTTTAATTGTATTAAACTATTTAACATTTTATGATACTGATATATATTATTGATATATATTATTGTGAATTACTACAAGTTATGTCCTGTAAAACAGAAAGCAGATAATATTTAGAGCTAAACACAAAATATTTCGGATACTATACTGTATCCAAAATACTTTCTACTATTACAGCAATATCTGAATATTTTGTAAACTTTTTTGTAATACGAACGCACCCCATTTGGTACGCTTGACGTGCAATTTCACACTTTTTTTTTTATTTTATTGCAAGAACATTACATCTGTGCATTTCCTAATCCTCTAAAATATTAAAAAAATCTAAATATAATATTTCTGTGGATTCTAAACGTTATACAAAATCCCTATACATTCAGATTTAATGCACTAATTGTAATTGAGAACATTCCTTTTCAGTTTATAAAATAGTAGTGTAAATATTCTAATTTAGCATCAATAATACACGAAAAATACATCTGAAGGAGAAATTTGCATGAACTCATAATTTGGGACACAGAGTCTTGAAAAATAAGGAATTCAGTTTATGAAAGAAATTATAAAAAATATTGACATGGGTCTTGTTATTGCATTCCTGCAATATTTAGATAAAACTGAATGTGTAGGTAATTCTGTCTTGCTATCAATCTAATAACATCCTGTTAAATTTAATATTTTGATGTGCATTGAATGTAATCTCCGATTAATGTATTATTAAATAAAACACTCTCTTATTTATCAGGTGATAATTAAGAAAGTCCTTCCGGCAGTACCAGGAGGAAAAGGTAGCTTACATATATTTATTTATTTATTTTAAATTAAGTTATACTATTTAATCGTACAAAGCTCAAATTAGTGGAATCCGGTTATATAAGATAGAATACTAGTTTTTGTCAGTACTGAATATTAATGGGAATTTTTAGAAATTAATCATTTTTTACTCAACCTGGTTTATTTTAAACGATTTATAGAGTCGCAAATTCCACGATATCATGAAGTGTATACCTTTTTAAAACAACATAATAGATAAAACAAACCGATGAGCTTTGTCGAAACCTTAATTCATGTGCACATGCACACTCACATCGACTTCGAATGTATACGAGTGCTGCGCGCGCAAATTGATTTTTTTTTTAAATGTCACCCACATGGGAAATTCAAACTGCTATATCTCAAGCGTTTTTTAAGGTAAATACAAAGCAAAAAATATTCCGGAATCCAATATCAAGATCAGACACTTTAGAAAGAAATTTTTTCTCAATTTCTAATTTTTTGTTTGTACATCATTATACATTTAAAAAATTTTTGACTAACTTAAATAGCCGCCATTTTGAAACAAGATGGCGGATGAAGTTGGCCAATAAACTCGGTCAAGACATTGGTATGTACTATGTACACACGGAGTTATATCCAAATCAGTGAATATGAATTTGCTTATTATCGCTTGACAAATTTCAGACCGTTTCAAAATATCAACTACACTGGAAATTAAATGTGCTATAACTCAACCATTTTTCAAGATACAGATGGAACAAAAAATGCTCTGAAATCTTTGTATCAAGGTCAAACACACAACAGAAAAATCTTTTTCAATTTCTTAATTTTTGCACGTAATTTTAGGTATCTTTTATTGCAAAAAGTAAAAAGCTACCAATTACCGCCGTCCAGAGGAAAGCACTTCCGAAACATTTTGGTATATTTTCACTGACCATGACCCCCAGACCCCAAAACCACCCTCCGTACAAATGTTGACATATATATATATATATATATATATATATATATATATATATCTGATTTTTGTCATACTGTAACTATCGTATTTATAAACCGATTTGAATGAAATTTGGTCTGTACATAAAACATACAAATGTCTCGACCGAGTTCGTTGGCCAGCATCATCCGCCATCTTGTTTAAAAATGGTGACCATTTAATTTTTTTATTTAAAATTAAATGCCAAAAAATTAAAAGTTCAAAAATATTTTTCTTTTACGTGTTAGAGCCTAAAACAAAGATTCCGGAATAATTTTTAATTTCATCTATATCTTAAAAAATGACTAAGTTATAGCAGTTTGAATTTCTAGTGTGGATGACATTTTGAAACGATGTGATTTTTGTCACGTGACAACACGCATATTTATGAACTGATATGGATGGAACTTGGTGTGTACATTAGGGCGGAGCGTAAAAAACTTTTTTTCGAAATTATTTTCTCCCTAGCGCGGAAAAGTTGTCTAGTGGTATCAGTAATATAGTCACAAAATTTCAAAACAATCAATAAATATCTTCCGGTTCCACTTTTGGGACGAAATATGCAATTTTAGCCAGAAATTATGTAATTTTTCACATTTCAGTAATATCTTTAATTTTCAATTTTTTCTTCGCCCTAGTGGAGAAAAACTGAAAGAGTACATAAGGAATACAACTCCAAAATATTAGAGTAATTAAAAAATATCTCCTGGTTCCACTTTGGGTTTTAAATATGGGAAATTTGTCGAATATTATACAAATTTTCACATTATAGTCATTTTTTTTTCGATTTTCTATTCCCGCTGGCATGGAAATGTTCGAAGAATATGCAAGAAACATAAGTAAAAAGCTTTATAATAATAAATAAATATGTTTCGTCTTCCTTTTTGGGTCTAAAAATATCAAAGAAGCCAAAAAGTATGTAATTTTTCACATTTCAGAGATTTTTTTTCTTATCAATTTTCTCTTCTTGCTGGAACGGAAAGTATGGAAAATCATATGAGAAACATAGCAGAAGAAGTTATTGGTGATACTTGCCCTATATAACCGCAGCCAGGTTCTTCTATAAGTGTCAAGTATTCTTCATGCACTCTTTGTTGATGGAGCCTTCTCGCAATATTCCTCTGAATTAAAGTTTCATCTTTTCCACTGTCAAAATACAATCTTTTCAAGGTATTGGTGGATATGAAACTCTAATCTTGGATTTGGCATTTCATACGATATTTCTTTCTTTCTCTTGTGTTATGCCATTCTACAACATTGGTCATGTCGTCACGTGTCACAACTCGTAAGTCTTCAGGAAGTGCGCCTGTTACTGATACTGCAACACGGTCGGACACTCGAATTAAGTTTCAAGTCCTGGCTAGGACAGGACGACGGGTTGTTCATGATATATTTATGGTAATATGTTCAATTGCAATGACACTAAAGGTTTATTACTAAGCTCGTGACACAGTTGTTCTTCATCAACAAGACTAAAAGATTTAAATAACTCTAAGTCTTCAATGAAGCAGTAGTGATTGTTTTTCCCTTTTATACCATTTTCTGAAATTTTCTTATTCTTTTTCGAGCCTGCTCATTCATTTACTAAGTTTCCGTGTTGTGGACTGTGTTTCCGAATGTATCAATAGGGTCTATCGACAATTTCCTTGAAGTTCTTTGATCCTTAAGAAACTGTCTTTCAATTCTGGAATTTTTATATCACGTGGGCATTTACATCATTCTAGAGATGTACTCTTGATGTATTTGATGTATGAAAAATTTTCAAATAGACATTCCCCACCCTTCCAATAAGATAATTTTCAATTTCGATTTCGTCTGTTCTTTAGCGTCAAACTTCTTTATGCTCTTGTATTTATCATTATATGAACCAATCATTTGGATAATTCTTTGCCTAGAAATCGTTGGAACTGAGGAGCCTGCCAAATTGTTTCAACCGTTTCAGCCCATAATCCGCTATCACCCCAAATGTGGGTCCGATTTTTAATTTTGATTCAATTCTCACCAACAAAAAAGTACGTTATATGTTCATAAGTTGGTAGAACGCCAGTTCTTAATTCTGTAGGATACCAAAAAATGGAATGAGACATATCCTGAGAACACTGCACCTTAATTGTGATATTTTTGTGTAATATTTTCCATGCACACTATCAGTTCAACACAATATTAAAAATTAAAATTTTGTAAACACTTTCAGATGTATTATTTTTCAATTAAATATAGAAGCTAAAATTGAATATCTTTATTACGAAACTATCACTAGCAGAACATTAAACCATAAGTTTCCCTCAGATCCCTTGTAATTCGATTGTTCTATGATTTTTAAGTATTTTAATGCCATGAATTTGCCAGTTTAAGTAATAAAAGTCAAATCAAAATATGTTTATTAATTATTTTAAATTTTTACATTTATGTTTGTCACATGATTTTCCGAATTTTCCACGCCAGCGAGAAGAGAATATTGATTAAAAGAATCTCTGAAATGTGAAAAGTTACATACTTTTAGACTACTTGGACATTTTTAGACCCCTGAAAAGGAAGACGGAAGATATTTATTTATTATTCTAAAGTTTTTTTACTTAAATTTCTTGAATATTCTACAAACATTTCCATGCCAGCGGGAACAGAAAATAGAAAAATAGAAAAAATGATTAAAATGGTGAAAATTTGTATGATTTTCGAAAAATTACCCATATTTAGAACCCAAAGTGGAACCAGAAGATTTTTTTAAATTACTTTAATATTTTGGACTTGTGTTCCTTATGTACTCTTTCAGTTTTTCCGCACTAGGGCGAAGAAAAAATTGAAAATTAAAAATATTACTGAAATGTGAAAAATTACAACATTTTTGGCTAAAATTGCATATTTCGACCCAAAAGTGGAACCGGAAGATATTTATTGATTGTTTTGAAATTTTGTGACTATATTACTGATACCATTAGACAACTTTTCCGCGCTAGGGAGAAAAGAATTTCGAAAAAAGTTTTTTACGCTCCACTCTAGTGTACATAAAACATACTAAGGCCTGGACCGAGTTCATTAGCCAGTTCCATCGGCCAACCTGTTACAAAATAGCGGCCATTTTTTTAATAAAATTTAAAATTAGCTACAAAAAAGCGAGAAATTGAAAAAGATTTTACATTTATACATTTGACTTTGATGCAAAGATTCCAGACAATTTTTTGTTTCGTCTGTATCTTAAAAAATGGCTGAGTTACAGCACTTTTAATTTCTAGTGTTGCTTACATTTTGAAATGATCTCATTGTGATTATACGCGTATTTATAAATCGATTTGGATGTAACTTGGTACGTACATAGTACATAGCGATGCCTGGACCGAGTTCGTTGGCCAGTTTCATCTGCCCTCTTGTTTCAAAATGGCGGCCATTTATTTTTTTTAAATTTAAATTTTAAAATTATGTACAAAAAATAAGAAATTGAAAAATAATTTTCTTTTGTGTGTTTGACCTTGATCCAAAGATTCCAGAGCATTTTTTGTTGCATCTATATCTTTAAAAATGACTGAGTTATAGCAGTTTCAGTTTCCAGTGTGGTTGACATTTTGAAACGGTGTGAAATTTGTCATGCGGTAATAAGTTTATTTATATCCAATTCAATATTGACATAGGGTACATAAGTATGTACTATGTACATTGGTATTTGCATGCCTTGATCGAGTTCACTGCCCAACTTCATCCGCCACTTTGTTTCATATTGGTGACCATTTAAATTTGTCAAAAATCTTTTAAATGTATAATGATGTACAAACAAAAAATTAGAAATTGAAAAAAGGTTCTTTCTAAAGTGCTTGATTTTTATAATGAATTCAGGAGTTTTTTTTTTTGTTTTGTTTTGTTTTTACCTTAAAAACCGTCTGAGATATAGCAGTTTTAATTTCTAATGTGGGTGATTTTTTTTTTTTTTAAATCGATTTGCCCGCGGCCGCACTCGTATATATTAATTGATTTTGATGTAAGTGTGCATTTGCACATGAATTAAGATTTCGACCAAGCTAATTGGTTTGTTTTATACATCATGTTTTTTTAAAGTGGCATTCATTTCATAATATCATGGTGACCTTTTAAATCGCTTAAAATAAAACCAGCTTGAACAAAAGATAACTAATTCCTAAAAATTCTCATTTGTATTCAGTATTGACAAAAACTATCTTATATAATCGGGCTTAAATAATTTGAACTTCGTATGCTTGAATAATATAATATAATTTAAAATAAATAAATAAATAAATAAGATATATGAAAGCTACCTCTTTCTCCCGGTGCTGCCGGAAAAACTTTTATAATTTAAATTTAAAAAAATGAATATTCCGTTATTTTGGCCAACAGGATGGTGGATGGAACTGGCCAACGAACTCTATCCAAACATCGGTATATACTATATACGCACCAAGTGATAATCGAAACGGTTTATAAATACGCGTGTTATCACTTAAGAAAATCAGATCGTTTCAAAAGTGCTAATACTCAGTCATTTTTTTAGATATAGAAGATATAGACAAAAAATGTTCTGGAATCTTTGTTTTAAGTTCTAACTCATAAATAAAAAATCTTTTTCAATTTCTCATTTTTGAACTTAATTTTAAATTTTAAATTAAAAAAATTAAATAGCCGCCATTTTGAAACAATATGGAGGATGGATCTGGCTAACGAACTCGGTCCAGGCCGTATTATGTACTATGTACGCACGAAGTTACATCCAAATCGACTCATAAATACGCGTGCTATCACGTGACGAAAATCAGATTGTTTTAAAATGTCAGCCATACTAGAAATTCAAATTGCTATAACTCAGTCATTTTTTAAAATATAGACGTAATAAAAAAGTGTTCTGGAATCGCTGTTTTAAGTTCTAACACATAAAAAAAAATGTTTTTCAACTTTCAATTTTTTCGTATTTAATTTTAAATTTAATTAAAAAATTCAAATGGCCGCCATTTTGAAAAAAAGATGGTGGATGATGCTGGCCAACGAACTCGGTCGAGACATTTGCATGTACTATGTTCATACCGAGTTTCATTCAAGTCGGTTCATAAGTACGATTGTTACAGCATGACAAATATATATGTATATGGTTATACATATTTATATATACCGGATGTCACAAAAATGACTGATGGATTTTAAAATTCAATAACTTGCAAACTGTGACAGCTATTTAAAAAATTTTTGCAGGAGGGTTATGCATAATGTCAGGAGTTTTTTTTTTTTACCGTACTTTTTATTTTAGTTCGCATTTCAAACAATAGGTGGCGCTGACGGCGATTGAAGGCCAGGTCGACGCTTCACTCAGCAATGATCACCTGGACTTCAATCGCCGTGAGCGCCACCTATTGTTTGAGGTGCGAATTAAGATAAAATTTACGGTAAAAAGCTTGTGACATTATACATAACCCTCCTGCAAAAATTTTTTAAATAGCTGTCACCGTTTGCAAGTTATTGAATTTTAAATTCCATCAGTCATTTTTGGGACACCCGGTATATATATATATATATATATATATATATATATATATATATATATATATATATATATATATATATGTATATATATATATATATATATATATATATCAACATTTGAACGGAGGGTTCTTTTGTGGTCTATGGGTCATGATCGTTGAAAATATAACCAAAAATTTTCTGGAAGTGCTTTCGTCCGGACGGCTGCAATTGGTAGATTTTACTTTTTGTAATGAAAGCTACCTAATTAACAATAAATGATTTATTGATTAACCCTTTCATGACTAAGGGAAACATTTTTCCCATTTCGAAAATTGGTGACTGGAGTATTTAACTATAATCTTATCGGCATTTTTTATACGGAATAGCAAATTAAAACGCATATCGAACGCAATTATGTAAAAGATGGGCAAATTGTGCTAAGTGCCACATAGAAAATAGGACTTATTTTATGTGTACTATGTGCAATGCTCATGTATGCTTCGCAATCAAAATCGATTCACATAATACTATAATTAGCATATCTTTGTAGTAATTTCATTTCATCGTTTTGTTTTATTATAGTTAACATTTTGTTATAATAAACCGATAAATAAATGACAGTGCATAATAAGTCTAAATTTAATTTGTGTTATCTTTTTAGTCCATTGAGGAGATTTACCATAAAATTTAATATTTTTCTAATGATTTTTATTTTTTTTAGTCTAAACAAACTAAAATAAACGGTTGCATACTAATATTTAGTACTGAGATCTTTACGGTCCTGTAAGGGTTAACCTTACTAAGTTGCAAAAATCCATTTACACAGATATTTTAATACGTAATTCCAATAACTTTATTTAATTAAACTAAATTTGGATAAAAGTGTTTGTTAAACGATTTCTCATTGTGTCTTTGTACATGAGGGATAATTTCTTAGCAGTGCACTTTCTTTTAAATCGAGAAAAAAATGTTAACATAAATAAATTTAAACTTTGTTTAGCCACACAATAGATAACAAACACAGTAGGTAACGTAACACATGTAAAAATTATACTTCTGTTTTCATATATGAATTAAATATAAATCAAAATATGCTATGAAAATCGTTTTAACACTTTAGAAGAAAAAGGAAAAGTATCTATCAATTCCGTTTGTCTGTTTGTCTATTTGTGCGTCAGTAATCGAAGACCCATAAATATAGTCCGTTTAACTTGAAAATTTTAAGTGATATTGAGTATCAATACGGAATATTTTGACTTGCTAATAAAATTGATATCAATTTTGGTTCATTTGCAGATACATTCAAAATGTATTCCGTTACATTTTGCTCTATAGATGAAAAATGTTTGTGGTGTATTATAATGGTATTAAACTACATTAACCATAATGAAATTTATACATAATACTGAAGTATACTACATAACATATTGTAGAATATAGTGTGCATGCTCTAAAAAGTTTGTTCTGTAGTAGAATAAATAATTCATTTACAGGGACACACATAATAATTCGGTTAAAGAAGAAATTTTAATATTGAAATATTACTGTAACAAAAATCCCTTTTCAATTTTTGATCTGTGTTATTAAATCGAACTATTCTTTTAATATTATTTGGTGTGATATATGATATATAAATTTTTGTGTCATATACAGGTTTACATAAAAGTTCCCGATTGCATTTACTTTTATTCACGGAAATGGATGGATGGAAATTTTCATTTTACAATGTGTTTCGCTAAACTAATTTTTAGCTTACTGTTTTATGTACATACAAATCCATAAATCATATACGGGTGATTCTCAAAATAGGGGATAATTTCAATAGTGAAATCTTAAAAAAAATACTTTTAGCAAAATTTCTGAAAAAAAATAGGTGTTGTTAATGTAGTATTAATTATACTTTACATGTACTCAACAAAGCTAAATATTTAAAAATTAACTTAAAAAAAATAATTAGTATTTTTTGAGCCATGCTAATGACAAAACAAATTGCATGGATTAAATATTTTAAGAATTTTTTATTTCCTTCCTGTTTAAATTTTTTTTCTATATTTATGAGCCTTCCTTTTCAGCAAATGGTTTCCATTTTTACACATGTACATATAAGGAGAATAAAAACATTACCAAAGAGCAAACTTTGTTTATATGAGCAACATTCTGACATTAACAATGTAAGAAGCTGTATTAGTGATTTTCTGACAGATTTCATGCATATTTTAGGGATAATAAATGTAATAACTAAATTTATATGTAAAATTAAACTTTATAAAAGATACAATTTAAGCAATAGTTACATTTATGCACATAGGAGTCTTTAGCATGGACAGAAAATCCATGTTAATGACACTGATATTTGTCCATGCTAATGACAAATTTTAATTTAAATAAGATTATGAGCCATAATATAATCACAATGCATAGTCCTTTATGGGGCTTTTTAAAACACAAATGTCCTATGCCAATAAGTAAAATAAAAATTTTAATTATAAAATAAACATGAAAATTATTATTTATTCTAATGACATACAATTGATGTACGCCCCTAATATTCAACTTCTATTCTTAAAATACAATACATGCTTCTATTTTCAGGCTGAGATAAAATGGCTACTTGCTGCCCTGGAGAAACTTTATATTTTCAAACTATTGTCATATGTGAAAATGAAATTTTGATTAATAACCAGCTGTTATAGTATGACCTTGTTTTGAAAATAGAATATGGAGGACAAACTTTAATTCTTTTTTTATATACTATAATTTTATTTTTAAAAAACAAATTTATTGGATAAATCCTCTCCTTGATTAATTTAAAGAAAGAATAACATTTCTTTCATTTTATAAACATGATATTAACTCTTCAAAAAGCTAGTATATACAAGGCACAGCTGCTGTGGACATCCATGCTAATGACATTTTGAACATTTATTCTGTTATTTTAAGGTGTTTTTAACTAAAAAGTGAGTAATTCTTGAGTGCAAACAATGAATAACATTAAGACAAACATATCTAAATATCAAAACATGACAGAAAACCTCTCATTTTTTTTTGTATGCCGAAAGACATAAATTGTCTCCTATTTTGAGAATCACCCATACAAGCTACGCAAAAATAACTATTTTCCCTACAATATTATATGATAGCAGAAATTGGATTTTTAACTGAGTTATGAGTTTTTTTTTAATTACGCTCGTTAACACAAATCTGAGGCTTGTAGAATAGCAATTTTTTCTTAATAAATCGGTCACGCCGATTACAGATATGAACTTAGTTTTTTTTTTTTACTGTCACCCACAGTTTTTTCACAAAACAAAAAAGGCGGGGATGCCTCTTAATAAAGTTAATGTGTAATATTTATTAAAAAACAAAATTTTCTTAATAAAAACAAAAATTAATTTCTTCGTTAACTGACATTAACAGGGGTCGCAACGTCCCTAAAATTTTCGCACTTTCCTACCACAATTTTAAAATGATAATATTTATTGTAGAATTTCATTGTAGATGTTAAAGGAATATTTAAAATACTGGTAAGAAGATTTTTAATTTAAGATACTGGTAGAAAAGTGCGAAATGCAGGGGACGCTGTGACCCCTGCATTCATAAATGTAAACTACAATGCTGCATTAAAGGATACGAAATATAAATGTACATGTCATCTCGTTATGTGTTGATAGTTGCCTCACAAAGCGCAATTTTTTCTTTCACATTTGTAGTGAGAACATACATTTATTTTATTCGTTTAGTGATACGTTCGTTTTGTCAGATTCTTAAGAGTAATAATTTACTCGCTTCAAGAAAAATATATCCTTGGTACAAAAAACAAGAAAAAGAATTTATCAAGAGTTTTTCTTAAGAAATCTTCCATGTATAGTGTACATGTATTCCTAGAATCATGACCCGTTCATTTTTCACCCCTGTTGATGAAAAATCTCTGAGGAGACTATTTATTGATTCAAGTAAAATAAATTTAAAAGGTGTCGTACTCAATAATGGTAATGCTCTAACTTCAATTTCTGTAGCTCATTCAAAACTTTTCTAAACAATCCTATTATAACTTTGATTTTCTCCTCGGTATAATTAAATATGAAGAATTCAAATAGCAAATCTGTAGGGATTTTATAATTTTATCAATATTAATAGGTCAATAAGGTGAATTATATCAAAATGTCCTCTTTCTTATACAAGTGGAACAAACGAACTAAACACCAACATTGTATAAGGAAAGAATTTCTTACAAGAATAGATTTAAATCCAGTTCAAAAAATGTTATTTGGCAGAGCTTAAGAAGACCTCTTGCCTTCAATGTACATTAAAATATGTTTAATAACACAATTTGTAAAAGCCTTAAATAAAACAGGGTATTCTTTTCGATATTTAATAAAAAATTTCCACATTTACCGGAAGGTAAAATCAAAGAAGGTGTGTTCGTCAGCCCAGATAAGACGGTTAATAAAAGACGAAAAAAATGAGGAAAATATGAAATCAATCGAGAAAAATGCATGCGTTTGTTTTAAAGATGTTATTTAGAAATCTTAACGAAATTATAAAGATCTTAACCGCGCAATGATTACTGAAAAAGTTAGTTTTAATTAAAAAACTAAGTTGTAAGATGGATTTAAAAATACATTTTCTGTACTCTCATCTTGAATATTTTCCTGAAAATCCTAGTGAATGGGTGAAGAACAAGGTTAGAGATTTTGTCATAACATTAACTGCATGGAAAAATACTATCAAGGATACAGGAATGTCAAAATGTTAACAGATTACTGCTGGGCAAACACTAAATCAACTTAAAAATTTAAAGGACACAAGCATTCTTTTAATGAAAAATAAAATTAATTTCAATGTATATGTTAGAATTTAATTCCTTATAAAACATGTATGCACATTTATATGTGTATACAGAATTTTATTTTTTTTATCTGATTATTTTGTACATTTTTAATGAATAGCGTGTAAATTGTATATTCTCAAAGTCATCATTCTTAGTTTCTCAATTGTAAAAAGTCCTGACGTGATAGATAAAAATGAATATCATTTTTGAAACAAGTATAACAGATTTATTACAATTTACACAAATTTATAAAAACCCCAGACAAAAAGTTAAATTTCGTAGGCCTTTGTTATTTTTTAGCCGTTGTATTTCACTTTAATAAACTGTAAATTGTTGTTATATTATACGGAATACGTTGCAAAATATCACTGGTCAACAGCCAAAAAATGGTCTAACTTTTCCCAGCTGATATATGTTCATTTTCATACCCTGAATCCAAAACCCAAAACGGTTTCGCTCTATCAGGTCAATTTTTTGTGCAAATGTCCATTTTCGGCTAAGTGATTTCCGGCATAAATGCCTATACTTCATTGCAGTACTTGTGTGTGTTGTATTCCGAGAAGTCGTATTTCATTGCCCTGGATTACTAATGATAGATTTTCTTTCATTACAGAATCTATGTGAAGTAAATGGCGTCTTCCAAAAGATGATGTAGGAATAAGCCGGATGTATTTTGCTATATCTGTGGCGAATACACCCTTGTACCAAACAGGAAGCCAATCACCAGTTTTATAAAGCGCACCTACCTTGCTTACTTCCGAATGGCACTAGGTGACCAAGATAAAGGTTGGGCACCACATATAGTATGCAAGAAATGCGCCGAGTATCTTCGTGCGTGGACCAAAGGCCAGAAGACGGCTCTGAAATTTGGAGTTCCTATGGTCTGGAGGGAGCCTACCAACCATGTCACAGATTGTTACTTCTGCGCTGTAGATCTGACTGGTATAAACATAAACAACTGGAATAGCCTGGTATATCCAGATCTGCAGTCAGCACGTTGTCCTGTAGCCATTCCTGTTCCCGTGTTTAAAGAACTTCCGGACATTGACGAAGAATCATCCTCCCCCATCAGGGTTGCTGCTGATGACGACGACTATGTGGTTCCAGAATGTAGTACTCCAGTTCCGTTCACACAAATGGAGCTAAATGATCTTAACCTCTCCAAGTCATCTGCCGAACTATTGGCATCCAGATTAAAGGAAAAAAACTGTCTCACTGAGAGTGTTTGCATTACCTTCTACCGCAACAGACATCAAGACTTCCTACAATATTTCTGTGAAGAGCTTGACCTGGTGTACTGTAATGATATCGCACGGCTGCTGTACAAGCCGAGAGTGGAAAAATACGACCCCGAACATTGACGGCTGTTTATCGGCAGCAGTTAGCGCTCACTAAAATGTGTTTTGCTACACAATGGCAACCAGTTTGGCTCTGTACCACTAGCTCACTCAACTACATTGAAGGAGAAGTATGAATCAGTGACGTATGCTCTGGAGAAAATTCATTATGATGACCATCAGTGGTATATTTGTGTGGATTTCAAAATGGTGAACATCTTGTTGGGACAGCAATCAGGGTTTACAAAGTACCCCTGTTTCATCTGCATGTGGGACAGTAGGGACAGAGCTCATCATTACACAATCAAGGACTGGCCTCTTAGGGAGGACCTGGTGCCCTGCAGAGCGAACATCATCAACACTCCTCTTGTTCACAGAGAGAAGATCATATTTCCTCCATTGCACATTAAGTTGGGGTTGATGAAGCAATTCACCAAAGCTCTCGACAAAAATGATGACTGCTTCATGTACTTGTGCCAAGTTTTTCCCAGATTGAGCATTGAGAAGCTGGCATCTTTGACGGTCCACAGATCAGTCAGCTAATGAGAGATACGCAATTCGAAGCACATATGAGTGAAGTGGAACTGGAAGCATGGAAGGCTTTTGTTCTAGTTGTGAAAAACTTTCTCGGCAATACGAAGGCCACTAACTATGTTGAACTGGTAAACAATATGATAACAGCATTCAGAAACCTCGGATGTAACATGAGCATCAAAATTCATTATCTATTCCCGCATTTGGATCGCTTTCCTAACAAACTGGACTCAATGAGTGATGAACAGGGAGAGCATTTTCATCAGGAGATCAAGGAGATGGAGAACAGATACCAAGGTCGCTGGGATGCAGTAATGATGGCGGATTACTGTTGGAATCTCCATAGAGACATTCCTGCTGCCGTCCATGCTCGGACCTCAACGAAGAGGAATTTCCTACCATAAGTGTTGCACAATGACGAAACAGTGAACTAACCGAATATTTTCCTGTCTATTAGTTGTTAATTAACTATGTAATTAACTAAACATGTTTTCTGTTAACATACGTACATTTTTTCGGTTCAGTTAATTACACTTCTGTAGTATATATTTGTTTTTTTCAATTCAACTTCACAGCAAAACCTTACCTGATGTACAGAAACGGATGCCATATTTGGGTTCCTGGAGGTTGAAATATCTTAAATTCATTAAAACATGTCAGACCATTTAAATTTTTTTTTTGTTGTCCTGTGTATTACATAATGTATTCTGAACACATAATTTTTCATTCTTATGAAACATATTTTTACTTCTTGAGTTTCAACTTCAAAATATTCATATAAAAATAAAATTTAAAATGAATGTAATCTTTCGGCATCCCGAATCCCTTAAAATTAATGAAACATTTCATTTAATACCTTCAATTTTCTTTTAAGTAAAGAAAATATAATGTATGGAATCCTTCATCAACTTACAGTAAAAACAGATTTTTGTAAAATTATTTACGAAAATTTTGTGTAATCTTCCTCATTTCTGAAAACAAGTAAAATACTTCAACTTTTAATTATCCATAACTTATTTAAAACGAAGACTTTCCTTCACTTTTTGTCGGCAACGTAATTATCAAACGCGTAAGATTATTTTAAAAATTTCAGTGAAATGTATAGAAATTTAGTTTTCTTATGTTAAATATGTTTATATCAACGAGGAAAGTAAACAGCAGAAATATATTAGATGTGTTAAATTGTTTTGATGTTTAATTTGGTTTTATGTGGGTTTTTCAAAACTATTTAAAACTATTTAAAAAGTGCAGTTAATAATAAATACCTCTTCGTAAACAAGTGTATTTATATATATTTTATTTTTTATGTTTTTACATACAAAATTTTAAGGAAACCGGATAACTCTGCATAAAAACCCATTAATCTTAATTAAAGATGGGTAATCGCACCACGACTCCCTTTGTTCTTAGCAAAATAATCCCACAACTAATAAGGGAAGCAAATGTAAATTTTCCAAGGGGTGAAGAAAGTCCGGACCAGGATTCGAACCAGGGATGTATTGGATGTTAATCTAATATAATAGGGGAAGCGTCAAATCACTATGAGCCTTTATCTAAAAATTGAATCAAATCGGTTATTTTTGCTAAATCGGTTAATTTTGCGAATTTTTTTTTCTTTAACATATTTTTTTCTATAATCACACAGCTTTATTTATTTATTTTTTTTAAGCAAAGTAGAAAACTTTTGCCATACAGCTTGATGTACTATTCAGTCATTTAATTTGATTTTGCTAAAAATGTCATACATTAAAATACACAATACATTTCTCTAAAATAAAAGCTATATGTATTACGATTTTGTGGAATCAAATGAGCATGGCCATGAGCATTTGCATGAATGTTTCTGTGTCAATCTAATTTTGCGTGTCTGTCTCACTGTGTGTATGTGTATGCATGTGTTGATGCATGTAAAGAAAAATGTTCATGTGCGTGTTGGCAAAGAAGAGCACATATTAAAATAATACTTTAAATGTTAATAATTTTTTGTACATGGAGAAAATGTGTTAGATATTTTATTTCCGAACCTCTATCTGTAAATTCTGCAGTTTTATGGCTGTTTTGATTATCAGCATAAGATACAAAAAAAAATATAATCAGACTTGATAGCTGTAATTATTAACAGGAAATAAACCTTTCTTTATAAATATTTTTTATGTTTTTACAGATGTCTACTATTTCATAATTCAGTACCACTGCTTTGTTGTTTTTTTTGGTTTTTTTTATTCTGAAATTTCGACAAAAATAGTCCAAAATCTTAATAAAATCTAGAATACAGTACGGATGTAAGTGGAGATTGACAATTCGCAAAATAATATGCATATATATCTTTATATATGTAAATCGTCTGTGCGCGTGTATGTCACTGAACTCCTCCTAAACGACTGGATTGATTTTAATGAAGTTTTTTGCGTGTGTTCCAGTGGATTCGTGAATCGTTTAGATTCATATTTCATCGAAATCGATTCAGTATTTTTTTCAGTAATTAGGCAAAAACTAATAATTAGTGACTTTTCGCTAATTAAAAGTGTTGAATAAATTCTCTGAATAGTGGGCTGACGGAATGTCCGAGCGGACTAAGGCGCCAGATTTAATCTCTGGTTCTCGCAGAAAGAGATCGTGTGTTCAAACCCCACTCCTGACGTACGTGTATGATTTGCAATGATTTTTTTTCTGTACTATAATTTTACTTAACCGACTTCAGAAAATCCTTAACTTTTAACAAAGAAGAGAAAAATAAACTTTTCTATAAAAAAATGAACCGACTTCAAAAACTACTGCAAAGTGAAAAATAATTTCCTTACATAACTCTAATAAGAAATTAAATTAAGTAGTATTTATCATGCGTATTGTTACATTTATGTACATTAGGGCGTATCGATTGTCTATGGCGAAAAAAAAATTACCATTCATAAAAACCTACCTATGCGGAAAAGATGTTCTAATGTATGGAGATTAAGGGAAAAATAATAAAAAAAAATAATTTTAAAATTTAATACTGCCACAAAAGGGTTGAATTTTCGAAAAAAATTGTAAAAAGACCGAATTTTGGTTAGATGATTTTTGTCAAAAAGTAATTATTTTAATAATTTTTAAAATCCAACACCATGGAGGTTAAGTATAAAATACTAATAAACGATAAATTCGAAATTTAATACCGCCACAAAAAGTTGAAAATTCGATAAAATTTGGAAAAAATGGAAAAAGATCTAATTTTGGTTATATTTTTTTTTTGGCGCAAAATAATTGGTTTAATATCAATCTAAACCTACCTTTGCGTAAGAGATATTATATTTCATGGAGATTAAATGAAATAAAAAAAACTAATTTCGAAATTTAATACTGCTGCAAGTGGTTTAAAGTTTAAAAAGCTGGCAGTTCCAGTTTTTTCAGTGAAAGATTTGTCTGCATGTGTATTGTGTAGCTTAGTGTACTGTAAATATTAGTGTACCAAGCTTATTATACATATATATATATATATATATATATATATATATATATATATATATATATATATATATATATATATATATATGAATTACCCTCTATATTTGGGTCTGGCTTTGATATGCCAGTAAATGCCAAAAACATTATAAAATCTATATATTGGTATTTAAAAAATAACCGAAACAAGGAATCGGTCTACATCTATTTATTTCCTGCCAGTGAGAAGGAGTTGCTAATAAGTTAAAAGTGATCTGTAAATGATATTCAATCTCAATAATTTACTAGTGCAGTATTTTAAGATAAATTAAATTGTCTCACGACAAATATTGCGCTCTTCTTAATTCTTATAAAACAAAATAAGATATTGAAAGTATTACAGTCTTGTGGACCATTTTCGAAAACACTGCCTATTTTATTCAGTTCATAGATTTGAATATGAATATGAATATTGCGTGTAAACTAAAACGACGTAGTGTGAGCAAACTCACTTTTCTGCGTCATCAGCTATCATTGAAAAGCCAAAATGCTGACGAGCTAGGTGTCACACCACCTGTAGTGACGAAAATTGGCATCAGCCTGAATATTGGGCAGTTTGGGCATTTCCGATCGAGCAGATGTTGCCATCGTGTCAGGTGCACTTCAATATGTGGGCATTATCTCCCAAAACTATCAATCGAATGCTATTGACAGAAAAAAATTCAGCATGACAAAACAAACCAAAGACCACTCTATCGTTTTAGTCATTCGCTTTAGTCATTTGTAAAAGTTTATGATCATGGCCGTTTTCTTTAAACTTTGATGGGTGTAAAGACAAGACTACATCACTGGAAGACAACAGAAGAAAAATCATAACAGAAGCAGACTTGAGCTTGAAAAAAGAACTTGGTTCCGAATGTATGGGCCACATCTATGTAAATTCTGTGAGAGTGCCGAACAAATTGAAAACACGACGCACATTTTTTTTTTTTTTTTTTTTTTTTTTTTTGACATGTATTAACAATAACATACATGTAACAAAGTTGGTTGCGATCAGTTGTGACGGAATATCTGTTAATATAGATGATAAAGAATGTGTTATTCGAAATATGGAACTGATCTTCAAGCGTCCACTACAACGGTTTTTGTGCTAGTTACACATCAATGAGGTTCCACAACGTCATCTTTTCGCGGCGTGGATAGAACTGCGGCTGGGCACAAATGTTTCACTGGTGAAAAAAAAATTCGCTGCATGTGAGAAGCTTTTTGAATTTTCATTTATGTCAGTAGTTGAATTTTAAAAGCGCACAAGTGATCACGACTCGCACCTAATCATTACATTAAATAATATCTATATTTTCCATTTACCAGCTTTTGACCTTTTGCGACGGATTACATTCATTTGATTATAAAGGAAAATGTGTCGAACCTCCACTAACTGAGGGATTTAGTAACGACATGATTTCAGAAGCAATAGTAAATCCAGCAATCATTCCAGTTGCATTAACATCTACTATCAATAATATCTATTCACGCAACGCTCATTTTACAAAACTAATAATCAAAATAGTTACGGAAGCATTTTCTGTTGTGTATAGACAATATATAAGAGACGGTTTTATAAAAATCAAAAATAAAAATAGAATTGAATTACAAAATCTCATGCTAATTTTAAATTCCAAACATCATTATCGCCAATTTTAATGTCGATTTTTCTTGATTTAATAATAAATAAGCTGTTAAATAAGAAACTAAAGTTTTAATCTTGTAATCAAATAAATATCCCCTCATTGCAATAAACGTTAAAAATTCTAAAATTCATATTTTATTTTACAAAAAAACATTGTTTTTTTTTGCCGTAAAAATGTTCAAATGCATAAATCTGAGCCACATTGCGTCATATTTAAATTTTGGAATTATTTTTTTAAATTATTTTTCTCATAATCAGCATATAATATAACATTTTTTACGCATAGGTAGGTTTTGGATAATTTTCTAAACTATTATTTTGAATCAAAAATCATCTAGGAAAAATTAGGTCTTTTTTCACTTTTTTTCGAAATTCAACCTCATTGTGGCAGTAGTAAAATTTAAAACTAATTTTTTTAATTATTTTTTCCTTAATCTCCATCCAAGAGAACATCTTTTCCACATAGGTAGGTTTTGACACTGTGAAAAAAAAAATTTTCGATCCACCCTAATGTACATTTATTTGATTTTTTGTAGCCGGTGCCAGCCAAACCAATTTAAAAATTAAAATTAAATATCCAATGCAAACCTTTATACACTACCTGGCCATTGATGACTGTCCACTTTCGATTTTAGACATTTTATTAAATATCTAGAAAAAGACATGAGGAATTATTCTGAAACTCTCAGTGTATAAACATAATAGTATAAATCATATATTTCCGCAAAGATTTTTTCACGAAACTTTATAGGGGACCGTCAACAAATTCAAAAACAATGAATATCTTTTGGATAACCCTGTCAAAACTAATGTTGCAAAGGCGCTCAAACTGTAGATTGTGATTAAGTACCTTATTTTATTAAATTGTATTCATTTTTATGTCGCTAGCATTTATATTCGTAGAGAAATTAAGGTTTTTATAAAAAGTGTCATAAATTTTTCCAAGATTTTTGCTTATAATTTACAAAGTTCTTAATATAAAATAATATTCTTTTCTGAAAATGTGACAAACTACATTTCACATAACAACCTGTAATTATAATTAAAAAATAATAAAAATTGTATGAAAAATGAGTAGGTTTACAAAGTAATTTTTCACTCCGCATGCGTCAACGATATCAAAATTGCATTTGCATATTATGTTAGATAAATGTATAGAGCAACTTTTGTGAAAGTCGCAAAATCATAGCTTGACAATTCTAAAAATAATCGTCATTATGATAAGTTGAAAATCCGTTGTTCCCCCCCCCCCCCAAAAAAAAATAAATAAAAAAATAAATAAATAAATAAAAAGGGATTTTATTTAAATGTAGTAGTAAGTCTCATATTGTATATTTTATATATAGACACTAATCAATGAATATATGGATACAACCCCTCTTGTTTTTGCTTCGTGTTGGGAATAGCGAATTTTCAACTGAATCTATTGGCGATTATTTTCAGAATTTTCAAGCTATAATTTTGCGTTTTTCACAAAAGTTGCTCTATACGTTTAGCTAACATAATATGCAAATGAAATTTTTATATCTTTGACGCATGCGCAGTGAAAAATTATTTTTAAACCTATTCATTTTTCATAAAATTTTTATTCTTTTTTAATTCTGGTTACAGGGTATTGTGTGCAATGTTGTTTGTCACATTTTCAGAAAAGAATATTATTTTACATTAAGAATTCTGCAAATTATGAGCAAAAATCTTGGAAAAATTTGGGACTATTTTTATGAAAACCTTAATTTCTCTAAGAGTATACATGCTGTCGACATAAAAATGAACACTGTTTATTACAATAAGCCACTTAATCACAATCTACAGTTAGAGCGCTTTTGCTATCCTAGTTTTGACAGGGTGATCCAAAAGATATTCATTTTTTTTTATTTGTTGTCGGTCTCCTATAAAGCCCTAAATCTTTACGGAAATATATGACCTGTACTATTTTGTTTATACACTGAGAGTTTCAGGATAATTCCTCTAGTATTTTTCTAGATATTTAACAAAATGTCTAAAATCGCAAGTGGATGATCATGAATGGCCAGGTAGTGTATATATAACTCTTCTGTGCAGGTGTATATCCCTGAACTCCTCCAAAACGACAGGACCAATTTTAATAAAAATTTTTGTGTGTGTTCCGTGGATTCTAGAATGGTTTAGATTCACATTTCATCGAAATTGATTTAGTACTTTTTTAGTATTTAAGCAAAAACTAATAAAGTTAGTGATTTTCCGCTAATTAAAATTGTTGAATAAGTTCGCTGAACCGAGTGCGGACAGAATGGCTCAGTGGTCTAAGGTGCCAGATTTAATCTCTGGTTCTCGAAGAAAGAGATAGTGTGTTCGAACCCCACTCCTGACATACGTGTATGATTTACAATATTTTTTCCTGTCTTATAATTTTAATTAACCGACTTCAGAAAATCATAAACTTTTAAATAAAAAGAAAAATATCTATATACACTTTTCTATAAAAAATTGAACCGACTTCAAAAACTATTGCAAAGTGAAAAATAAATTCCTTACATAATTGTAATAAGAAATTATAATAAGAGCGTAGTATTTATCATGTACATTTATGTACATTTATTTTATTTTTAGGAGTCGGTGCCAGGAGAAAGTCGTTCGGGTCCGCTAGTACATATATATGCATATCGTATTATATACAATGCATGGCAAGGGAAGTTATCATTACATTACATTATCAAACATAATATAAAATGAAATAAAGGGGATAGAAGTTTTATCATTAGAGAGTATTTGCATAATTAATGACAGTTTAAACATGTCTGGTGTGCAGACATTTTTTTTTACATATTTTAAGTATGCTTACTTAATAATTTATTTCACCATTGATTAAAACATAATTGTGCGACATATTTAGTTTTATGGAAGTTTAAGAAAGATTGGTGTAATTAAATACATAATTTATCAGTATTTTATATGTAAATTAGCTTATTATATGCATTTTTAGGTTGTTTATTTACTTCTGTTAGGAGAAAGAAAATCTTGTTAGATAATATCTAATTTATTAAATATTATAAAGTTTTGCAAAAAGCTTAAAGATTCAAAATATTATTAATTGTAAAAAACAAATTTATTTGTAAAAATTTCAAATTAATAATAAATAAATAAATAAATAAAAGTAGGCAATTAAAAAGTACTTTGTTAGTATTAATTATGTTTTGTTAAAAATAAAATTTAGTCAACAAATAAACAATTGCAAAATGTATTCTTTTAATACATTTTAGTTTATAAAATATAAGATTTTTTTTTTCTTCAAAAATTCAATTCGCAAATATATTTTATTTAAAAAAATATTCAAGCAAAGTAGCATGCAATTAAATAATTATAAAGCAAAATTTAATAAAGCATTGCTACAAACTCATTACAAGATTCCGTATATATGCATTATTGTTTAAATAAAGGATTAAACATCTATTTTTTTTAAAGATAATGATATAAAATACTTTTAAAAAGTAAAACAATATATCACAATTATTTTTTTCATGGATATATTATTCTGTTGTGTTTTCTACGAGTTTTAATCTACATAAAAACACGTTCAATGCGTTTAAATAAACACATAGGTAATCTTTCTCCTTAAGATAATTTGCATTAGCACTTTTTGTTGATCAAAAAATTGAATATACATTTTTCGAAACGAAAGAAAAACAAATACTGAAATAATTACTAGTTAAAATATATTAAATTAATCTTTTAATCCTAATAAGATTATTAAAGATTATTTAATCGAAATATATATTTTTTATATTTTCATATTTGGATAGTTAATTATAAATTTTTTTCACCTTTTTAAAATTATGGTAAATATTCTTTAGAATGCAAATAAATTTGCTTGTAATAAATTAAAATAAATTATATTATAAAAAGCGCATAAAGTATATTATTTTGCATTTTACAAACATAATATAAGCAAAAGAAATTCGTTTGGTAAATTACTGTTAAAAATAAGACATAGTGTATTAAATTACCGTATTTATTTACACATACCTATTTCCTTCATATCCTTCAATATAATAATTTGTAATAATGCTATCGATTATTTATGGTGTTAGTTAAACAGTTTTTATATAACAGCTGGGAAAAAATTAAATAATTTCATAAATCTGCCTTTTTATCTATTATTTTATAAATAACACTTGTTATTTTGTTATAAATATCAGTATTATTATTATTATTATTATTTTACTCATAAATGTACAATTCAAGCTACAAGTAAAATTATGAACATATATATATATATATATATATATATATATATACAGTGGGGGTCAAAAGTTTCCGGTCAGTTAGTTTCTTCGATTTATTTACCAAAAGGTTTCAGCAAAGAAGAAGCACAATTGCTTCAAAAGTTAGGAATATGTGAATGACCTCGGACCACGTGATACTGAAGATGCTTCATGCAAAAGGATAAAATTCGAAGTTCGCGGTTGCAAAACTTTTCGGCCACTTATCATTCTTTAGATTTTTCTATCGGTAAACTGTTTTTTTTTGTTGTTGTTGTTGTGTTTATGAATGTATCAACGGGTATAGCATAATCTGAATTCAAAATTGAAAAGTTCAACAATTATTGTGCATAAACGAGCGATTAGTTTGTCGCAAAAAGGCCAAACTTCTCGAGATATTGCGGCAAAGTTATCGATCGAATATAGACCGTAAACAATATTTAAAAATTATATAAAGATGGCCTTGGCCTTCAGGACTTCCAGAAATCAGAGAGATCCAGAAAAATTACTCTTCCTGTGGACATAATTATCAGGAAAAAAACAATTGTTAATCCGCATAAAAATTTCGCTGCAATATACTGCGATTTACGGAATGAAAAAATTGCTGAAATAAGTCCGTATACCGTATCAAAATACTGGCGTGATGCATAACTTTATTAAAGAGTCGGCGTTAAAATTCTTTCAGAGTTAAAAAAATACAAACGTACCCGACTGTCGTTTTCCAAAAAACACAAAGTCTGGTCAAGTGAAAACTGGAAAAAAGTTCTATTTTTCCATCAATCGAATTCGAAACAGTTTTGGAAGTGGTGGCAAACACAATGTCCGATGATTTAACAACAAAAGATATGATTCGACCTATGTTATTCCTACAATGAAGCATGGCGGGGGACACGTTATGCCTTGGGGAGTATTTTGTACAAAAAGTGTCGGTTCGTTATTTGAAATCCACAGCCAGGTGAATGATAAACTGTATAAGGATATCTTTCAAGACTATTTTCTGCCTTATTAGTTAAAAAATTAGGGCGCAACTATTTTCCTTAACATGATAACGACATAAATAATGTTTGCAAACCACGATAAGCAATGGTTTTCGCACAAAAAATTTCGTTTTTGAAATGATCAGCCGAAGCGCCCAACATGAATCCAATAGAAAATCTTTGAAAAGAAGTTGACAAAAGTCTGAGGAACTGTAAATATTCCAACTCAGCCGAAATTTCGTCAAAATTGCAAGAAATGTGGGAAAAACGTACCATAGGCGATCTTTAACCGTTGATTGTATGGATGTCACGTTGCTGCGCCGCAGTACTTATTACTAAAGCTAATAAAATAGTAATACGATAAAATAGTAATTGTAAATATTGTTGATCCCTGTAATTTTCTATTACAATACCACTTTTTTACAAACTTGTGAAGGTGGCCGGAAACTTTTCAGAACATGCGTTTTCCTTTATATTTGTCAGTTAAATTCACTGAATTTTATGTCTTTTTCTATATGTAAGTTCCTAACTATTATGTCAATAAAAGGTATAAATATCACTTTGAGATTCCTCTTCATTTGGGTATATTTACAAATTTACCGAAAAATTTTTGCTGGCCGGAAACTTTTGACCGCCACTGTATATATGTGTGCAGGGTGTCTTAGAAGTAATAGGACAAACTTTAAGGGAAGATAGAGGACATCACAAGGATTCAGAATTGCATAACAACCCATGGTCGGAAACGTCATGGGAAAGTAGCATGACTGGTACAAAGGACGAAGAGAAACAAGACTGAGATCATCTGAAGCAATTTATTGGTCAACTATGTATTACATTTACTGTAGTAAATGAGATGTGAAAATGTTTCAAAAGCTCGTTAAAGTTTCCACTACTGATAGCGATGCAGTAGAACCATGGATTTGCGGACTCGCTTAAGCACACTTGGATTTGGGAACAATACAACCTACCGACGAATAAAGACTTTTCCGACTATGTGTTGCCAGGCAATTCCGAATCCTTGTGGTATATATATATATTAGCACTGTTATTTTCTTATTTTTTATCACATATATTTTCGTATTTTAAATGAATAATTAAATTAAATTTTTTTATAAAAGCAGATTTATCGATCATCTTGTAAACATATATAATTCAAAAAATCGTAAAATTAAAAAAAAAAAGTTTCTAATAAATATTTTTGTGCATTCAAAATAATTGTCATGAGTTAATTTATTTTTATTAAAGTGGGGCATAAACTTAAATTAAAATGAACAACGAAACTATAAATAAACATACCAAAGCACAAAAAGAAAAAATGGCTATAAAAAGTAATTTTCAGCATTTTCTTTAAAAATATATATTAAATCCGACATTCAGTTTTACAAAACAAAAGAAAATCTTCTTTCTTGTAAAACTTCAGTTAAATTTATTTGAAATTTGAAAAAAAAGAGAATTTCATCATTATTGATAAATATATTCAAATATCTATCGGATGCTGGATTAAGCATGTATTTGTTGCAGTTGTTATAAAAGCATATTTTATAGATCATAGTGTAAAAATATTTATTTTAAAAAAAATCCTAAAAGTTAAAAAAAAGTTTCTAATGAATATTTTATGCATTGAAAACAATTTTCATAAGATAATTTCTTTTTAATAAAATTGGACATTAACCTAAATTAAAATGCACAACGTAATAAATAAACATACCAGAACGTAAAAAGAAATAAAGAATACTGCCCAGTTAAACTGATGGCATTGAGCTCACAGGCTACAATTACTAATTGTACATTAAAGCCTTATATTTTCAAGTGTTAATTCCGTTCGAAAAAAGAATTAAGAAGGGGAAACAGCTCTCCCCTTTCCTTTTTTTTATACTTAATCATTGAACCTCCTATACTATCAAAGACATGCTTTATCATATAAAAAATCTATATCCAAAATTCAGAGCAAATGAGATAATTCTTAATAAAAACCCATTTAGCATTTATATAATTTAAAAGGAGTTATCCCCCTCTTTTATACTTAACCATTAAACTTCCAAAACTATTCAGAGATTTGAACGAAATCTGAAAATTCTGCTTGAAAAACCCATTTATATAAATTAAGGGGGGGGCATTAGAACCCCTGTTCCCCCTATTTATACTTATTCAATGAACATCTAATAACAGTCACGGAATCGCCTCACCAGAATGATCCTAATCTAAATTTTGAACGAAAACTTAATTCTGCATGAAAATCCCATTTGTATCAATTAAGGGGAGGAGCATGAGCCCCCCGTTCCCCCTCTTATACATATCGAATGAACTCCAAAAACTGATCAGGGAAGCGCCTTGTCAGGATATACCTACATACAGAATTTCAAGTGGATCGGATATTTTTATCACGAGTTATCGCGTTACGCACGAACGCACGTACATACAGAACGGACGGGCACATAAGCTCTCAGGCTATGATAGCCTGTGAGCTAAAAATGACTATTAAAACTAATTTTGAGTACTTTCTTTTTAAAAAAAGGTATATTAAATGCGACACTCTGTTTTACAAACCGAAAAAAAATACTGTTAAAAATTGTAAATGTTATAAAACATCAGTTAAGTCCATTCAAAATTAAAAAAAAAAAAAAAATTTATTATCATTGATAAATTTTTAAAATCGTTAACAGATGCTAGATCAAACATGTATTTGTTGTTAAGAGGAGAGTTTTTCAATAAATATTTAACTATGATATTTATTATTCTAAACTGGGGAGTACGTTAACAACATTTTTTTTAGCATAGTACACATTTCAATTTTTAAAACCTATAATATATAACTGCTTTGAAAAAGAATGCAAGAAGAAAGAAAAACTTGCAAGTTTACTTGTCTTTTTTATAATAGATTATTTGAATGGTTTTAGTCAAAATCGATTTTTCACATAGCAAAAGATAAACATCACTATTATTTTTCTTTATTTTTTTAAAGAAAAAATTTAAAGGACTTCATTTAATTCGAACTCTTTTTTTTATTTTTTAAAGTGTCAATTGCTGTTAATGCAAACTGAAAAAAAAATCTTAATATTCGCAAATGTAAATTATTTTGAATAATGATAATATAATGACATTTTTGTAAATATAGATTTTTTTACTACCTTTTAGCAAATGTTTGTTATTGAAATAAAATGTCTTTTTGCAAGATTGTTTCTAGTTAATCAGTAATATATCTAATTATTTATTAAGTACATACACTTAACAAGTACTTTAAATAAATTTTAATAAAAGTAGAGATATTGAGGAAAAACCATTTTGTGAATTAATAGTTATATATACTTTTTTTTCATGTTGTAATTTTAATAAGAAGAAACAAATAAAAAAATTACCCTATAGTTTTACACATAGCTATTATATATTTTTCAAAATGAGTAATTATGATAGTGATTCCGATCTTTTATGCTGTTGGCTAAACAGTTTATAAATAACAACTAATAAAAATAATACTTTTGCGATTATTTTACAAATGATATTTGATTTTTATTCATTAAATAAAAATTAAAAAAAAAGACATAAAAAATATTTTGAATAAATATTTCCAAGTATTAAGAAAGAAAAATTGAAAATTGTGCAAAAAAATAAAATATGTAAATGGGTAAAAAATAAAGTTAATAAGAAATCAATATATGATGTGATTATGCAATGCAACTGTAACATTTCCTTTGAGTTTTTCATTTACCACGAATATAAGCTTACGTATATGAAGCTTACGTATTACGCTATCATTATGATTTTCTTTATTTATTAAATTAAAATTAAAAAGAAATTAAATAAATAAAATATTAAAAAATGTTTCTAACAATTATTTTCAAGTACTAAAAAGCATAAATTGATAATTTTTCAGAGAATTAAAATATAAAACTCAGCCAAAAATAAACTTAATAAAGAAAAGAATATATGATGTAGTTATGGAATACAACTCCAACGCGTCCTTTGAGTTTTTTATTGTCTTTAAATATTCTACGGCTTTTTCCAAGCTAATCTATCAATTTTCTGAACGAAAATCTTACGTATTACGTTTCATGCATTTGGAAGTAGAAAAAGGTTTTATTTCACCTAATCTGAAAACTTTACGTTACTAATATTGTAGCATCAGGCTGCATGCAAGTTTAAATTGAAAACAGAAAGAAATATATTATTCTTATCCTTATTTTTTCATGAATTTCCATTATTATTTAAATTTAAAAATCTACCCTGAAAGTAATATATTAAAAAAATACTTTCAAAAATTGGTTCTTGAGGTATTTTTGCATGTAACATTTTAATGCTTGTTTATGTGCAATTTTTCACATTCTTAAAAATAACAATATATAAATGTTTTCAAATCCAAAGAGTTGTAAAAATAAAGAATTCAAGCAAGTATTATTATATTTTTTCTTATAATGTGTTATTTGAAAGGTTTTAATTAAATCCAATTTTTGACTTATCAAAAGTTGAATAAGCCTTTCATTTCTTTTTAGAATTTTTTTGAAATTCTTCATTTAATTTGAATTATTTACTTTTATTTTGTAAAATCTTAATTTTTTTCAGTTGATAGTAAAACTGACCTCTTTTATAACATTCACAAATGTAAATAATTTTTATATATGGTAATACAATTAAATTCCTCCAAATATTACGTTGCTTTTAATTACCTTCTTAGCAAATGTTTTTTATTAAAAAAAAATTCTTTTTGAAGAATAATCTGAAAGAATATTAATAATGTGTGTTATTATTAATTATGTATAGAAACTTGAAAAAATACTTTAAATAAATTTTAATAAGAAATAGATCATACTGAAAAAATCTGCATAATGGTTTGATGCTTATATATATATATAAATATATATATATATATATATATATATATATATATATATATTCTAACAAGAAGAAATAATTAAAACGCAATATTCTACAGTTTTACACATAGCTATACATCTTACAATATGAATAATATAATAACGTTCTCGATTATTTAAGCTGCCAGCTTAAATGTTTATAAATAACAGCTGAGTAAAAAAAAAAAAAATTCTTTCAATCGAGTTGTTGAGATTACTATATAAATGATATTTGATCTTTTAGTTATGAATATTAACAGGAATTTTTATTCGTATACTGCATACAATTATGGTTAAATGAGAATTTTGAAATATATACATACCTACCTACATACATACATACATACACACTATATTGCCATTGATTATGGGACACTTGCGATTTTGGACATTTTACTAAATATCTAGAAAAATACATGAGGAATCATCTCGAAACTCTTAGTGTATAAATATAATAGTATACGTCATATATCTCCGTGAAGATTTTTTACCGAAACGCCATAGGGGACCGTCAACAAATTAAAAAAGATAGAATATCTTTTGAATAACCCTGTCAAAACTAATGTAGCAAAAGCTCTTAAACTCTAGATTATGATTGAATGCCTTATTGTAATACACTGTGTTCATTTTTATGCAAATAACATGCACACTCGAAGAGTAATTAAGGTTTTTATAAAAATGGTCCCAAATGGTTCCAGTTTTTCCATTATAATTTTCACAGTTCTTAATATAAAATAATATTTTTTTCAGAAAATATGACAAACAACATTGCACACAGTACCCTGTAATCAGAATTAAAAAATAATACAAATTGTATGAAAAATGAGTAGGTTCACTATATAATTTTTTACTGCTCATGCGTCAAAGATATCAAAATTTCATTTGCTTATTATATTAGCTAAATGTATAGAGCAACTTTTGTAAAAGTCTCGAAATCATAGCTTGAAAATTCTGAAAGTAATCGTCTATAGAAAAAGGACAAAATCCGTTGTTTCCAAAATGAAGCAAAAAAATGAGGGATTTTATCCAAATGCAGTAGTACATCCCATATTGTGTATTCTATATTGACACTAATCAATGAATATATGGATACAACCCCTCTTGTTTTTGCTTCATTTTGAGAATAACGGATTTTCGACTTATTCAATTGACGATTATTGTCAGAATTTTCAAGGTATGATTTTGTGACTTTCACAAAAGTTGCTCTATACATTTAGCTAACATAATATGCAAATGAAATTTTGATATCGTTGACGCATGCGCAGTAAAAAATTATTTAGTAAACCAACTCATTTTTTATACAATTTTCATTATTTTTTAATTCTGATTACAATGTACTGTGTGCGATGTTGTTTGTCATATTTTCTGAAAAAAATAATATTTTATATTAAGAACTCTGAAAATTATAAGGAAAAAACTTGGAAAAATTTGGGATCATTTTTATAAAAACCTTAATTACTCTGCGAGTATGCATGCTATTTGCATAAAAATGAACAAGGCTTATTACAATAAGGCATTCAATTGCAATCTAGAGTTTGAGCTTTTTTGCTACATTAGTTTTGACAGGGTTATTCAAAAGATATTCATTCTTTTTTAATTTGTTGACGCCCCCCTTTGGAGTTTCGGGAAAAAATCTTCACGGAGATGTATAACTTATACTATTATATTTATACACTAAGAGTTTCGAGATGATTCCTCATGTATTTTTCTAGATATTTAGTAAAATGTCTAAAATCGCAAGTGTCCCATAATCAATGGCAATATAGTGTATATATATATATATATATATATATATATATATATATATATATATAGTGTATTCGGATTTTTTTATTGTTACACTAATATTCTTGTTTTAAATTAATATTTGCATTACAATAATTTAAAAAATATATTGGTTATCGTGTAAATATGATTAATTCTTGAATAAAAAAAGCTGTAAAATTAATTTATAAAAATGTTTCTAATAAATATTATCAGCAAAAATAAAGTAAATAAGAAAAAAAACTACAACTGTAACGTTCCTTTCCAGTTTTTTTTTTCTAATATTCTGCGGCTTTTTCAAACGTAATCTATCAATTTTCTGAACGAAAAACTTGCATATTACGTTTCATGCGTTTCAAGCAGGAAAAGGATGCATTTTACCTAATCTGAAAATTCTACGTTACTGATATTTTAGCAACAGGTTATAGGCCAGTTTAAATTGAAAACTGGAAAAAATATTATATTTCTTATCCTTATTCTTTCGCGAATATCAATTGTATTATTTAACCTTAGAAATGTACTCTAATAAAAATACCATTGTTTTTGAATTATTTTTTGCATATAACATTTTATTGCTTTTTAATGTGAATTCATGAGAATTATTATTATATATATATAAATATACATGTGTTCTAATTTTCTTATTAATAATGTATTTTAATTGTTTTTTTAGTTGTTACACTTGTTTATTCTTGTTTTAAATTATTATTTGCATTACAATAACTACAACAAAATTTTTTATCGATTATTGTGTAAATATTTTAAACGAAAAAAAATGAACGAAAAAATTCAGGAAAAATAAAGTAAATGAGAAAAAATTAAAGTAAATAAGAAAACAATAAAAATAAGATGCGGTTTAGCAGTCCAATTGCAACGCTCCATTTCAGTGTTTTTTTTTAATCTTTTGTGGTTTTTTTTTAAGCTAATCTATTAATTTTTTGAGACAAAAAGCTTGCTTATTATGTTTCACGCATTTCGAAGCAGGAAATAATTTATTTTACCTAATATGAAAAACTCTACGCTACTGATATTATAGTAACAGGATATAGGTATGTTTAAATTAAAAACTGGAAGAAATATATTATTTCTTATCCTTATTCTTTCACGAATTTCAATTGTATTATTTAACCTTAGAAATATACTCTAAAAACAGTACAAGTGTATTTGAATTTCTTTATTGCGCATAACAATTTATTGCTTATTTATCTGCAAGACAAATAAAAGTATCGCTGTGCAAATGTTAATGGTCTTAAGATGATTTATGTGGAAGCATAAAATGATTAAAATTTATGGGCTTTAAGTTATCGGTTTTACCCTTGCGGGTCTCGTGTAATATTAATAGTTCATGACTTTTCATCGAGCATTAATTTGCCTTAAAAATGAATCAGCTATTTTTTACATAAAGAAATGATAGTATATGGCTGCGCTTTTCATATTATGACTTTATTTCTAGTTTGAAATTTAATAATAACAACAATAATGAAATTTTGCTTAATTATCTATGCACCGTTGATGTTTCTTTAATTTTATGCATATGTTTCAATCTTTAAATTTAAATTATAAGTTACCTTTTTTAACAAATCGTGTATGATAAAACGCGAAAAGCATTAGAAAATTGTAATAGCCTCTCAAAACCTGCTGTAATGTGTTTTTTTACAAACATCTCCAAAATTTCTTTCTTAGTTTATTTTCATATAAATATGAATTAAATAGTACGCAAAATAAATATATTCGTTAAATTTCATAAAATGAGATAATTTTAAAATCTTTAGTAAATCTATTTGGATTGCCACGATTTATGTTATTAAAATAAAACCAATTTTGTTCTCCAAATGGAAAAATATTCGGTACTGAAAGGGGTAAAAAAAGGTAAAAGATAACTATGCCAAGTGATTATTGACCTAAAGTAATATATTTTAACCACTGTGGGTATGTTTATATATTTATATATATAAATATTAGACTTTTTAAAAAATGCGTTTTTTCATACTGTTGTATGCTTTTTCCAAAGTTCTATTTTAGGAAAACATTTGAAATTTTGCAAAATTGTGTAACTAACTAGTTTCTGGAAAAGGATATAACATTATAGGTCTGAGCGAAAAATACTTTTAAATAAAAAGAAATATGGTCTTAACATTTTTAAATGTTTTTATTTTTATTTCTTTTAACAGAAAATGAAAATTGCTTCTTAAATAATATGATTTCTGACACCACAACAATTTTTTAAGTTGTCATATTAAATATTGTTTCATAAAAATATACCAACAGATTCAAACCATAAGTAAATGTTAATTGATCTTTGAAAACTAATTATTCATAAAGCTTTTTTTTTGTGATATAATGTGTATTTTTAAAAAGTTTTTTAGTAAAACTTTTTTTTTCTAAGGCTAAACGAAAATCGCTTCTAATTATTCTTCAATAGTATGATTTGTTATCCCACAATAAATTTTCCGTTGATAGTTTCTACATTGTTTTAGAAATGCGTGCCAACAGATTCAAACAATATTTAATAAGTTAATTAGTCCTTAAAAACTAATTTATATATGAAACTAATTTCTTTTGATTGATGTATGGGCTATAATGAGTAATTTACCGTAAAAAGTAATTTCAATAACTATTTTTAAGTAAAGTACATGATGTTAAGTATTTTGCAAAATCTGCTTCACTTTACTTTTCAAGACGTTAAATGTGACTTTATGGAAAATATTTTCTTTTTCTTTATTCTTTTAAACATTGTACTATATTTTGAAAGATGAAAATTTATGCGTAAAATTTAAATGTTATGATATTCTATACGCAAGTGGGCATGGGGGCATGGTCGGAACCGATAAATTTTCAATAACATAAATGGATAAATGTTTAATACAATTTAAAATAATTTAACATTAATATTAAAAATAATATTAATAGTGATGTATCAAACTAATATAACAAAAAAGGAGATTAGAAGAAACCTCTCACTAACTTATAATCTGTATGTTAGTGCCTGAAGTAAGTCTTGAAATTAAAATTATATACAAGGGTATTCCTAAATATAAAAAAAATAAGCTATCTCCTTAAGTTTTATCCCTAGGCACATATTTCTAATTACAATCTTATATTTAAAAAAAAAAATATGCAAAATTTGATGCGATAACTTATAACTCCATAGGAAATCTATTTGAGAAAATACAAAAAATATTTTTTATAGGTCTTTTTTATATTTTTATATTTTTTAATTATTTTTCAAAAGGTTACCCAATTTGTTCTGTGCGAACCTAAAGTTAGTACAACATTAAAGTATATACATTTTAAGATTAAGAATTATAAGAATTCACATATCCCCCCCCCCAAAAAAAAAAGTAATCCCATCCTCAATACAGTAACAAATCAAATAGTTTCAATCTATTGATAAAAGAGTAAAGATAATAATTGATAAAAAAGATAATAAACATAATAGGAAAAAAATGTAAGTAAACAATAAAACGAATCAATTGAGATAATATACTAAAATTTTAGTTCCTACGGAATTTCTCTCCTATAGCGTTCATTTTCCTTAATTTTTATTTATTTTATTATTGAACATATGGAATATTTTTAAAAAAAATCTAATAAATATTTTCAAATACTAAAACATAGAAATTGAAAACTTCTTCAGGAAATTAAAATATAAAATTCAACCAAAAGTAATCTTAATAAAAAAAAAGAAATGAATGATGTGGTTATTCAATAAAACTGCAACATGTCCTTTGAGGGGTTTTTTTTACATTCTTTGAGTATTCTGCGGCTTTTTTCAAGCTAATCTATCATTTTTCTGAACGAAGATCTTACGTATTACGTTTCATGCATTTCGAAGCTGAAAAAGGATTTATTTTACCTAATCTCAAAAACTTTATGTTACTGATATTGTAGCAACAGGCTGCATGCCTATTTAAATTGAAAATCGGAAGAAATATATTATTTCTTATCCTATTTTTTCATGAATTTCAATTGTATTATTTAACTTTAAAAATCTACTCTGGAAACAATGCTGAAAAAAAATCGGTTTTTGAAGTATTTTTATGTGTAACATTCCAATGCTTAAAACTGTTGTTAGTTTTCGTTTTTTCAAAAACTAAAACAAAATCACTTCACCTTTTTTCATTCACGTATAAAAACATTTCATATTTATTTACTTAGAAGGTGTCACAAATAAAAAAAAATTGTTATGAATACGGTTCTTATTAATGAACCGAAACATGTCAACTCTTTAATTTAATTTTTATTTGTGACACCTTCTAAGTAAATAAATATGAAATGTTTTTATACGTGAATTCCAATGCTTGTTTATGTGCAACACAAAATGAAAGTATGACTCGGTATATGTTGGAGATCTTTAGATGATTTAAGAACCTTTGGAATATAAAATACTTCATTTATTTTAGTTAAAACATTTTTAATAACAGACGCTGAATAAAATATATATTTGTTGTTAAGAGGATTTTTCAATAAAAATTTCGCTAATATATTTATCATTCCTATATGAGGAGTACGTTATCAACGTTTTTTCCAAGCTAAGCTATCAATTTTCTGAACAAAAAAGCTTGCGTATTACTCTATCAGTATGATTTTTTTATTTATTAAATTAAAGTTAAAAAGAAATTGAATATATAAAATGTTAAAACATGTTTCTAATAAATATTTTCAAGTACTAAAAAGCAGAAATTATAAATTTTGCAGAAAATCTAAATGTAAAATTCAGCCAAAAATAAACTTAATAAAGAAAAAATTAGATATGATGTGGTTATGCAATACAACTGCAGCATGTCCTTTGAGTTTTTTATTTTCTTTGAGTATTCTGTGGCTTTTTCCAAGTTAATCTCAATTTTCTGAACTAAAAACTCGCGTAATACGTTTCATTCATTTCAAAGCAGAAAAAGGTTTTATTTCACCTAATCTGAAAAACTTTACGTTACTGATATTGTAGCAACAGGCTGCATGGCATTTTAAATATAGTATTTCTTATCCTTATTTTTTCATAATTTTCAGTTGTATTATTTAACTTAAAAAATAATTTTCTAATGTGAAAATAATATTAAATTTTTATTCATTTTTTTTTTATTCATTATATAAAAATTTAAAAAGTGAACGACGTTTAAAAGAATGTTCTTAATAAATATTTTCAAGTATTAAGAAACAAAAATTGAAATATGTGGAGATATATACATATATATAATTCTGTAAAAAATAAATTTAATAAGAAAAAAAATATGATGCGGTTATGTAATACATGTGTAACATTCCCTTTTAGTTTTTCATTTACCACGAATATAAGATTACATATTACGCTATCAATATTATTTTTTTATTAAATTAAAATTAAAAAGAAGTTGAATAGGTAAAATATTACGAAATGTTTCTAATAAATATTTTCAAATAATAAGAAGCAGGAATTGGAAAATTTAATTTTCAGAAAAATAAAATATACAATTCTGCCAAAAATATACTTAATAAAGAAAAGAAATGTATGATGTGGCTATGAAATATAACTGCAACATGTTGTTTTAGTTTTTTATTTTCGTTGAGTTTATTGTGGCTTTTTTCCAAGCTAATCTATCAATTTTCTGAACGAAAAGCTTGCATATTACGATATCAGTATGATTTTGTTTATTTATTAAATTAAAGTTAAAAAGAAGTTGAATATATAAAATGTTAAAAAAAATTCTAATAAATATTTTCAAGTACTTAAAAAGCAGAAATTGAAAATTTTTCTGAAAAATAGAATGTAAAATTCAGCTAAAAATAAACTTTACCTTTTATCTATCGCATTATGAATTCATGAAAACTTTACATTCTAAAGCATTTTACGTAAATTGCTTAAACTAAATTAAAATAGTCACATAATCATTTAATAAATTGTTGAAGGATTTTGGAAGGCATGAAGGATTTAGAAGGATTGATTAAATTTGAATTTATAGGGATTTTGTGCAATATTTATGTATTCTGTGGCTTTTTACAAGCTAATCTATCAATTTTCTGAAAGAAAATCTTACGTATTACGTTTCATGCATTTCAAAGCAGAAAAAGGATTTATTTTACCTAATCTGAAAAACTTTACGTAAGTGGTATTGTAACAACAGGCTGCATGCAAGTTTAAATTGAAAACCAAAAGAAATATATTATTTCTTATCCTTATTTTTTCATGAATTTTAATTGTGTTATTTAACTTGCGAGAACTCGCACATGAGATTTTCTTTCTCCATCGTACCCTTTTTAAGATTATTTTTAAAAATATTTTTCATTTTAATAAAATTTCAAAATGCGATTTCGATTACGTTACCTTTTTTTTAATAAAAATACTAAGCGAAACAAAAAAATTGATATTAAGTGACTGTAAAGTAAAAGAAAAAAATTGAGCACCGTGAGAGAAATTCTCATAGCGAGTTCTCCCGGGTTAACTTTAAAAATCTACTCTAAAAACAAAATAGTAAAAAAAAAAATCTTTGTTTTTGAAATATTTTTGCGTGTGACATTTTAATGCTTGTTTATGTGCAACACAAAATGAAAGTATGACTCTGTACATGTTGGCGATCTTTAGATGATTTAAATGCACTTTGAATATAAAAAAACTTCATTCTTTTTAACAATAACATTTTTTATAACAGACGCTGTATTGGATATATATTTGTTGTTAAGAGAGTTTTTCAATAAATATTTTGCTAATGTATTTATTATTTCTATATGGAGTGCAATATCAACATCATCTTTTTTTTTTTTTTTTTTTTTTTTTTTTTTTGCATTGAATATTTTACATTCTTAAAAAGAACAATGTATCGAAAAATATATCGAATCATATATCGTTTTGAAGTCGAAAGCGATTGTAGAAATAAAGAAATCAAGCAAGAATTATTCTATTTTTTCTATAATAAATTATTTTAATGGTTTTAAGCAAATGAGTTTTTGACTTATCAAAAGTTGAACACCACTTTCATTTTCATTCTTTTTTTTTTTTTTTTTTTTTTTTTTTTTGTAGAAAACTTTTACAATACTTTATTTAATTTGAATCATATACTTTTCTATTGTAAAATCTTAATTGTGGTCAGTTCAGAGTAAAACCTACTTTTTTTTACATAAATTTCACAAATTTAAATGATTTTTATTTAAAATACTTTCAACAAAAATAGATCATACTGAAAAAAACTGCATGATGGTTTGAAGCTTTTAAAAAATATTCTTGATAGTTTTTTGCTAACAAGAAGGAATAATTGAAACACATATTTTATAATTTTATACATAGCTATATAAATTACAATATGAATAATTATAATAACGCTCTCGATTATTTATGCTGGCAGCTTAAGAGTTCATAAGTAACAAATAAATGGCGAAGTGTTGAGATTACTTTATATTGATATTTGATCTTTCAGTTATGAATAATACCATGGATTTTTATTCATATACTGTTTGCAATTGTGGTTACAATGAGAATTATGAAATACATATATTTATATGTATTCTGATTTTCTTTTTAATAGTGTGTACTGATTTTTAATTGTTATACTTATATTCTTCATTTAAATTACTATTTTCATTAAAATAACTATAAAAGAAAATCGTTATCGATTATCGTGTAAATAAAAATAATTCTTGAGTGGAAAAAAATTGAAATTAATTTTTTAAAAATGTTTCTAGTAAATATTTTCATGTGTTAAGAATGAGAAATAGAAAAATTTGCAGAAAGTCAAAATATAAAATTCAGGAAAAAATAAATAAGTAAAAAAAAAGTACTATGTGGATATGCAGCGCACTGTAACAACGTCCGTTTTTTTTTTTTTTTTTTTTTTTTTTTTTTTTTTTTTTTTTTTTTTTGTATATTTTGCTGCGGTTTTTTCAAAGCTAATCTATTAATTTTAGGAAACAAAAAGCTTGCGTATTACGTTTCACGCATTTCGAAACAGGAAAAGGATTTAGTTCACCTAATCTCAAAAATTCTACGTTACCGATATTATTGCAACAGGCTATAGATCAGTTTAAACTGAAAAATGGAAGAAATATATTATTTCTTATCCTTATTCTTTCACGAATTTCAATTGTATTGTTTAACCTTAGAATTGTACTCTAAGGAAAATACAAGTGTTCTTGATGTATTTTTTGCATATAACATTTTTTATTTTATTTTATTTCTTATTTTAGTTAATCTTAAGATTATCTGAAGAAATATCCTCTTTCTTCAAAAATTTTACAGAAACCTGAAGAAATTTTCAAGATGTAATTTTACTTCAAAACTATCGGCAAAAATTTTTAAAGATATTCTTTGATATATCTGCAGTTTATTTATTTATATTTTTTTAATAGACCAACTCCGTATAGTGCGGTATTTCAGCGAACTCAAGATGATTTAAGTAGAAACATAAAACAAATATGAGACATAAAATGCTTAAATTTTTTGAGTTTTTAATTATTGGTTAAAGATAAAAAAGATAAAAGATAACTGTGCCAAATAATTATTGACATAAAGTAATATATTTTAACCACTGCATGTATGTTTATATATATGTATATATATATATATAATATATATATATATATATATATATATATATATATATATATATATATATATATATATATATATATATTGGCCTTTATAAAAATGCGTTTTTTATGCTCTGGTATGCTTTTTCTAAAATTCTATTTTAGGAAAACAGTTGAAATGTCTCAAACTGTGTAACTAACTAGTTTCTTGAAAAATGTCTAAAATTATAGGTCTGATCGAAAACATAACGATAACTGATCTCAACATTTTTAAAGGCTTTATTTTTTATTTCTTTTAAGCAAAAATTAAAATTTCTTTTTATAATTCTTAAATATTTTTTCCGACACGAAAAGAAATTTTAAGTTGTAATATTGAATATTGTTTGAGAATAATGTACCGTCAGATCCAACCTATAATTAAATGTTAATTGGTTTTTAAAAACTAATTTATGCATGAAGCTAATGTTTTAAATATTTTTTTTGTGCTATAATGTGTATTTTTTAAAGTTTTTTAGTAAAACGTTTTTGTTTCTTGGCCAAAACGAAAATCGTTTCCTTTTATTCTTCAATAGTAGGATTTCTGACACCACAATAAATTTTCAGTTGATAAATTCAACAATGTTTTAGAAATGTGTACCGACATATTCATATAATATGTAATAAGCTACATAATTCTATAAGCTAAAATAAGCTATTCATATAATATGTAATATGTCCTTGAAAACTAATTTATGCATGAAAATAATTTCTTTTGATTGATGTATGGACTGTAATGAGTATATTTACTGTAAAAAAATAATTTCTATCTCTATTTTTAAGTAAAATACATGATTCTAAATATTTTGCAAAATCTGATCGTTTTACTTTTTAAGATATTAAATATGACTTTATGGTAACCATTCTCTTTATTTTATTCTTTTAAACATTGTACTACATATTGAAAAATGAAAATGTACGTAAAATTTATGTATGCATGTAAAATTTAAATATTATGATAGTCTGTACGCAAGTGGACATGATCGGGACGGATAAGTTTTCAATAACATACAAGTTAAAATATTTTAAAATTACTATTAAAATAATAATAACAGTGAAGCTACAAAGTAATATAAAAAAATTACTTTGCCAATAGAATTACTTATTAAATGTCGAAACAGCTATCTCTTTAATTTTTATCCCTAGGTACATACTTCTAATTGCAAACTTATATTAAAAAAAAGATGCAAAATTTGATGAGATAACTTAAAACTCCATAGGAAGCATATTTGAGGTAGTACAAATATTAAATTTTTATTGACCCCAATAGAATAAAAATTTACAATTAGCAAAATTCATCCTATCCATTCCTCAATAAAACTAACAACAGCAATAAGTGACCTCGATATCTACACATTTCACAGTGATATTAAAATCCATAATTCTCCAAAATTTGTAACCACTTAATACTGCCTTTGATCAACGAATTCTTAACGTAATTCCAGAGCAAGATAGGAATCATTCACAAATTGTTCATTAATTAAAACCGATTTAAGATAGTGCCTCTCCTTCGGACATAAAATAACATAATATATATTTTATGTTAAACCTGCTTTGAAAAAATGCTGGTGATCCGCTTTAGATGTCTGCAAGAGTCAAAATATCTAGTCCAGTCCCGAGCTAACGTGTAAAGGAAAAAATTACCCCTGCGTGGAAAAAAAAGTTTAAAAAGTAGTCGTCTCGGCCTTGAATTTCTACATAGGTTTATACTTCGATATGGTTAAAAATTCTTCAGTATGGAGAAGTTCTGACCAAAATTGCTTCAATGTTTTAATTTTGCTTTTCGTTTTTCATGTTTATAATTTTCATTATTAAATAAGCGTCAATGGTTGCGATATGTTTATTTTATTAATGAATCTATGGAAATATTTTATTTGTCCTCATATATAGTCATTCCATATTCTATGTGTTGGAAGCATGTTGTTGGAAACAAAACACAATTATATATTATGTTTATAACAGTGTATACTGTTAAAAATTTCTAACTTTTGCTGCATCCTCATACCACCACTTTTATAGATAAAGATTACTTCACTGTTTTATGGAGCATTCTCATTAGTCAAAATAGATATGTTCCATAAAAGTGGTGGAGTGTTGATGTAGCAAAAGTTTTAAATTTTTAACAGTGTGGTGGAAGGCTGCAAATATCCTCTTAACCAGTATTTCTTTTTTTTTATCCAAATGGAAATTTAAAAGTCCGGCTGTGAAGTGCGCTTTCCGGTGTTATCCTGAACTTATGAAAAATATTTCAAAGACCTGGGTGTTATAATTTCGGCATTATTCGCGGCCAGGCAGGCAAACAGACAGACAACTCTTTTTTATATACACTGTTAAAAATTTCAAACATTTGCTGAATCGTCATTTCATCGCTTTTATAAAATATATCTATTTTGACCTATAAGAATGCTCCCTAATACAGTGAAGTAATCATTTTCTATAACAGTGGTGCAGTGACGATGCAGCAACTGTTTCGATTTTACAACAGTGTACATAGATAATTTGTTATGGTAACATTGTAATATTTATATCGATACAATATGTTTTATGAATTTTTAAGTTAATTTGTGAGATTACAAATGTTTAGATTCAAATGAAGATTCTAATTTTATTTGAAATAGTATAAAAAAAACGACAAAATTGGAATTTATATTAATACACTGAGAGGTTCTGCATTTGCATATATTATCGTATAACATTTAAACTTTACTTAGTAAATTTAGTTTATAATATTTAAAAGATTGCTGATGCTAAACATTTATCTAACCATTGTTATATTTTGAATGCATGCATAAGATACAATTAATAGTAAGTAATTTTTCAATAAGAATTTTTGCCAATTCAGAGTAAAAGCATATCAGAATGTATCATAACATTGTTATATTACAAGCGCAATTTCAGAATAATAATTTGAATATTTATATAAAATTGTATACCAATAAAAATAATCACTTCTAACTGTGAATATGCAAATTAAAAATTTTAAATATTCATTCGATATTTCACTTTTTTCGAATTTTTAAGTAATCATGTGAGATGAAAAAATGTATCATTTGAAACTGACTGTCAAATGAATTGGTATGAAATAAATACAAAATTGGAAATGAAATACAATAAAAATAAAATATGCGAAATTACAGTGTGAACTTAGCGTATAATAATTAAAGCATTGTTAATGCATAATATTTAGTTAACTAATTGTTATATACGAAATATGTGTAACATCTGAAATGTCATACATATTGAAATACATACTTCAAAATAATGTTTAAACATGTTATAATTTTTTTCAGATTTTTTTAAAGGAACATTTTGTCTTATTCGAGTAAAAACATTTAAAAAAACATAATGTGTATGTGTATTGTAAAACATTATGTGTATTTCTGAAAAATCATGCATATTGAAAAACAGAATTTGAAGTAATGTTTGGACATGATATAGTTTTCTTTGCAGATTTTTTAAAAGAATGCGCATTTCTTTATTCCGGTAGAAATATTTCGTAAAATACGAGATACTGTGATGAATATGAGTTTGACTTAAAATTCTATACATAACTTTCAGAAATAAATTTTCCTTTCTTCGCTAGTTTAAAAATGTTATTTTTGACATTTTTCCGAAGAAATTCGAAAAAAAATTAGGATTTCAAATTTGTACTGATTTTTTTTTCACACTGTAGATTTGAACATATGTTTCATTTAACTTTCAATATGTTTTTATATTTTATTATATCAATAAGATTTAAAAATTTTTTTTAATAGGGAAACTTTCTTTTTCTGAAATAATGTAAGATAACATACGTAAAATATTTAAAGTTGATGTATTTAATGTTTTAATATTCTATCGTATATGTATATATATATATACATGTTGATATATGTATAGATAGATAGATGTACTTATGTATGTGTGGTATAATTTTACAATGTATAACTTAGAGCTCAAGCTTAACTTTAGGGGCTTGGATAAAACAATATCAGTATAATTAGGAAACAACTTTTATGTACTGAAAGATATTTATTTTTACATTATTTTTTTTATTATTTTTATATTTATTTATGTAATTATTTAACAAAAAATATGTATTGATAACTCTGAATCACAATATGGGATCTTATGTATTTAAGTTTTAGCTATATAATTTTCGCAATGCTCCTATTAGAAAAGATTCATTCTCTTTTCCATGTAAATAGTCTGTTACAGAATAATTACCTGTTACTTTTGAATATATCCTCATAAAATATTATTTATTTCCTTACTTTTTGCTTTATTTACCACAGAAATTTCTTTAATAGTGCTTTTTTGCAATAATGCGCAGACACTAAAAAAATATATCATATAGTTTAAAATTTAAAAAAAAAGTTTTTGCTTAGTACTTTTTATAATACAGCTTTTTTTTTTTTTTTTTAAAGTCATTTGGCATTTTCCTGAAAAGTGATTTTAATAAAACAATTGTCTGTACATATGAGAATTATAAAGTGTAATTAATGCATTTCAAGGTGCTTGTTCTTTAATTAGAAGCCTAGGTTCCAATTTCTTCGGTGGTGCGAAAACTATCTGCAAGCATATGTGGTTTTATTTAAGATGATGCATAAGTTATTTACGGTTACAGTTGTTCAGTAGTATGGATATTCACTGCGTACACCATCGACTTAATGAACCCTCACACAAATATTTTAGATCTGTAAATCAAGAGAAGGCGTTACTAGCAGTCTGTATGATTCAAGACGTATTTACATATCGAGGTATTGTTTATGTTCATAGAGGAATTCCTAGAATTTTCTGTGTAGTTGTTTATTAAACTGAACTTATACGCACCGAATATAGAAATAATTGTACAACTAGAAAAAATTAATATCTGATGAAGCAGTACAATTAACACCATATATGCTTGCAGATTTTTTTTTGCCCTATCCAAGAAACATGCAGCCTAAGCATAGCTACATTGTAATGCATTGATAATACTTTGAACTGCTTATTCACCAGATGACACTGTAGGTACATGTGTTACCATGCATCTCCATATTTGTTTTTGTTTTCAATTTTGCGTAAATTTTGTATTCAATGAGATGAATCGCCGCGTCGTGTGATATTATAATTACGTATAGAATCAAAATGGAGGCATAAGATACTTGTTGGGTCACCCCTTTTTTAATCTTAAGCATTTAAATAACATTTAGATTATACAAATAATGTTTAGACTGCAGAGGTTAATATAACTATCTTTTACTTTGTAAAATATCTATTTTTTTTTTAAATTAAACATAACAAGTCAATGACTTCTATGACTCCTTTAATAAAAATAATACACGTTATCTGATAAGTGTTTTACAAATTTACAGCTTACGATATAAAATAATGCAAACTAAATAATACGCTTTGTTTTGATTCCGTACAATTTATTTATGACATTCAGGCATGGGAAAAATCTGCTTTGACTTTTAAAATAAGCTAAACGGGAAATATACCTAACATACTCACCAGGTGAAATCGTGACTTTCAAACATAAAAGAAAAAAAATATGATATGAATAAAATATATTGTGTATTTTGATTTCAAAAAGAGTTTTTTTATTATTGATGTTGGAAAAAGAATTTTTGTATAAATTGTTTATTGATCAATAGAGAATTCTTTGTAAATTTATTATGGTAATACTTTTAAAGTATTGGAAAAAATCGTAAATGTTATATTATATTTTTCTAAAACGCTCCTTTATATGCATGAAATGCTCCAGCTAGAAAAATTTGCGCAATTTTTAATGCAATTTCTGGTTTTTTTTTTTTTTTAAACAATTACCCGGGATAATACAATCACTTGACCTCCAAGGTTAAAAAACTTGATTCAGAACTTTTATTTATGTTTTATATGTTTTTTTTTAATTTTTTATATTTATTTTAGTCAAGTATACTTAAAAGAATACTATACGAAGAAGATTCAAAAAAGCTCTAAAATAATTTTCTTTTGGTTTTTGTTACCACAATATAGGTACACATTTACTTAACCTCATTCAAAGATGCACCGTTTAAACACTCATAAATGTTACACAGCTCCTGACATTACTAAAAACGATGATGATATTCCTGTTTAGAAAACTCGCGCTTGTTTTGAGGATAGCGTCAAAACGATGGCATTTGAAGTACATTGTGATCTTGTGGAAGAGCTGAACATCCAATGGGGCTAAATATGGGGAATAAAAAGGCTGGCGGATGAGTAGAATTTTCGTTCAAGCGAAGCATATGTGACGGTTTTCCTGTCACATATTATTTTACCCTCCTCCTTAAAAAACGAATAATTAAATTGTTACTTAGTAATTTTAACTTGGGATTACCCCTCCCCCTCAAATAAAGCCTTTTATTTAATATAACCTTACATTTCATGTGTTACTACTATGCTTACTCAACCCTCCCTTACATATTAGTAAATTAAATTAATACGTTTAAAAAAAACTTTTTTTATTATAATGAAAAACATTATTTCGTTCTCAGGCATCTCATTGTCACTTAAAGAAAAGAGTTTCAATAATTTTTAACTGGTTGCAATAATTATTGTCTGAAGTAATAAAAAAAATGTAAATTAAAATCAATAATGCTAGCAACTGCCCATTTTTTATATATTTGTCATGAGATAGTGCAGCTGCGGTTTAAAACATGTGTATCTTTTAATTTTGATCATTTCGCGGTCAGCTATCATTAAAATTTCCAGACTCTGTGACTTATTCGGTATTTAAGATTCTAACATAGTCTACAAGCACACGTGCATGGGCTATAACTTACACTCCTTAACCGCAGGAATTCAGTTTTACTGCACGCCTAAATTATGTTACTATGAAGGCAACTTAACTGTTTCGCATAGCCTTGAGCGTCAGTGAATCATTGTAATTTTGTCTACTCCACAATTTTTTTTAACAACTATGCATGTCTGAAGCTTGGACTTTCTCCAAAAAGCGAGTATATGTATAATTTGTAAGCGTCACTTCTGCCTTGTCATTCAGACAATGTAATACATACTGAAAAGCTCTCTGAGACTACGGCGCGTCACCGCATGCCTTCGGGGAGATTGTTGTACGCTTCCCTTAAATTTTCTCCAGATAGACAATTTCGGCCGTTTGTGTTTACCAAATAAATACGTTACGTTCTTCTAAGATTATGTTGGAGTTTTTCTGTTATGCACCACAACCTGGGCAGTCTCACAACATACAGCAATCATCTTCACACAATATCAATAGAGTTCCGCTCATATTTTAAATTTTGATTCTAACTTAAAGTATTCGATTTACTTAATGCGCACCACCACCAATAAAGACTGATCTTTTGATACCTTTGAAATCTTAAAGATACTGTAGATAATATTTACTGCACATCATCACCAGTAAAGGCTGATTTCCTTGATATCTCCGAAATATTAAAGATATTTGAGATGATAATTTCTGCTTTCCACTAATAGAAAAAATGCTAAAATAGACGATAAAAATTCTTTTTCAGGGACACAAAATACAGATAAAAAAACAAAAGCAGTTTCTATGAAATATTTCATGCTTTTATTTGCTTCAAAAATAATAAATCGCATTTCTGCTACACAGATCCGAGCGACGCAACATGTAAAATCTTCGAATATTCCACAGCACCATCTCTGTCGTCTCTCGTTCTTTTTTTTAGTTACAAAAAAGCTCTGTCCAGGAAAGTTTGGTGTTCACCATTTGGCCAGCGCCAATGACCGTAATCCGAAAATTTGGAATTTTGTGCGATCGTTACAAAATCTGTAGAATAATCGATGTGTGATGATGGCCATCTTTTTTGTAAATTAACAAACATTTTCTTCGTATTGCTTGTCGACTGTTAAAAACTACCACATACATAGATCCCATAAAAAACTGTCCAGGTAATATCAAATTTTTTGCTGCACCATACCTTCGTTGCCAAAAAAAAAAAAAAAAAAAAAAAAAAGACATTAGCATTACTTTTGATTTGGAATTCGTATGACTTGATATTTTTCGTTCGGTAGAAAATGTTATATTACGATATTGAAGAGTTTTATTGAAATTCCGTGAAATTTTTACTTGCTACTTATATATGTAAAACCACATTTACTTAAATAAGTGTTGTATTTGTCTATTATCACATCTACCACCGTACGTAAAAAAATATCGCCATATAAATAATCTGATCAACGTTGATCTACGTAAGAGTACAAATTAAATTAGAGGTTAAAGAGGAAAAAAAGCTCTTTTATAATTATAACGATACATCAGATAAATAATTCACGTATTTTCAGCAGTTTCATAGCAAAATAATTCCTAGAATAACTGGCATTATATTATGAATGCTAAGTGTTTGCTATGGTATATAATGAAATTAATATAATAAGTTTTTAGTACTGACATTCTTTTTTTTTGGGATAACAACAAAAGTGTCATCAATGAAAAATAATGTTTATTTTCATAAACCAGCCGTAAAACAAAGCAGATGCCCCACTGCACATTTAAACAGAAATAATACCTCCTACAATTTTTTAATTTTCTAAAAATCGCATATTTTCCAGCTTTTGCGCCATCTTTTAGGGCATAAAAGTACACTTTTAAATGCAATTTGATTGATAACTGCGTTTCATTTTACTTTTGGGATATATTTTGTTTTGTAGTTTCAAGGACATATATTCAATGGTGGCAAACAAAGTATTCCATTTATCTTTAAAAAAAAAACGACAATATTAGACTATTATATCTTTCTGTAGCAATTATCGATGAAAAACTGAAAAAAAAAAAAACATGTTATTTGAAGTATATCCTGTTGTAAAAATGCATTTTAAAGTTTTTTTTAACCGCTTTTTTTTGCCGCGATTGCTTCACTCCAATAAAAATCAAAAATAATGCAATTTTATTAATGCATGTTCAATAATATTTTTGAATCTTGAAAAAAAAATAAATGAATTCTGATAAAATATGGAGTTATTATAAACTAAATTTAAATTTAAGCTTCATATTAATGTTGCAAATAAATGTAAATTTATAAATTTAACCTCTATCATAAGTCTGGAAGAATGCAATTTTATTAATTTATGTGTAATAACATTTTCGAATTTTGAAAAAAAAAAAATAAAAGAATAACATTTGATAAAATATGGAGGTATTAAGAACTATAATTGTTTCCATAATAATGTTACAAAAAAAAATTATAAATTTATGAAAACTACCTAAAACAAAACATATATGGCTCTAATTACTTCAACGAATACGAAAATATGCACTTTACTTAAAATATTGTAAAAGTTAAATGGGTTTCATTGTACAGAATAAAACTTCTAGTCAAAGGTGAGTTTTTATCAATTCAGAGACAATGGATTTCAAAATGAGATCCATCCCTGAAAATATTATGGTACCATATTCAAAGCGCAGTAAAGTTAAAAAATAAAAGAAAATCACAACGTATAGTGTACAGAAAAAAGAAATGACGTATGTATCTACCTAATAAAGTGCCAGAAATTGCGCAATTCATCAAATAAGTAAGTTGAATTTGCATATTTCACAAAGAATATGCTTTTTAACACAATCTATACCAGTGTGCAACAACACATTTAAAAGTTTTGATTTTTACACGTTTTTCTTTTAATTTTTAAATCTAATATGCATTAAAACAACACTAAAATGTATTAAAAATAATTCAGAATTTTTCTATCTAAAAATTAAATTGGAAAATCAAAATATGTTGAAATATGTAATTTGCCTTCGGTAAAGATAGCATTGGCAATAACATTTTCACATTTGAAATGGACTTTACGAAATTTTAAGATCTGTCGGTTAAGCCGATTTTCGGATAATCGGGATTCGGATAAGCAGGATTTTACTATATTTGTTTACATAGAAGATGTCATTTGAGAAACATGTCATGTTACAGTTAAGGGGTCTCAAGAGTCCTACGTTTTACCTGGTAGTGCAATTTAGCAACATGTCATATTTTTTTTCTCATTCCCTATAAAACATAAATGCATAAGATTTTTGGTACTTCTAGGTTATCCCGTCGACAAATTTCGCCAAATTATACAAATTGTCAAACTAATAGCCAAATTATACATGTTGACATAATTTTTATTTTAAATAACGAAAAAACAAATAATAAGTAGAATATTAATAAAAATATTAATAAAAAGTCGGAATAAAAATCACTTAATGACATTTTAAACACGTGAATCGCATTTAATGTCATTGAATGTGACATTCACAATCATCCATTAGTGGCATTTAATCTTATAGTTTGGCGATATTTTTTTGGTCGACAGGATAACCTAGAAGTACCCAATTTTTAATATAGAGATCTTAATATCTCTCTTATTTAAAAAATATTTTTTTAATATTCTATATTGAAATTTAGCTTTATCAGAGTTGCCATTCTCCGGCTTTTGTTAATTCATGAAAACGTACTATGAACCAGAAAACTTATTTAATTACAAGTGTCTACTATTAACTCAGAGGGTCATTTGAAATTTACTTAGTTTCGTTGACTGAAATGTTGAAATTTCTGGTTGGAAGTATCATTGTTTGATTTTTAAAAAGCTGGAGGTTGGCATGCCTGGCTTTATCTTTTTATGTTTAATTTTGATTACAAAAATATATATTTCCTATTTTTTTACTTGTATCAACTGCGCACATGACTGTAGCAAAACAATTGTTTCATGAGCCCCCAAAGTATTTATAATTATGTACAACTAATGCACCTTGAATTATACATTAATTCTAAGCAATTTATTTATTTATTTATTAAAAAATGACATTTTTTTAAATAAAAAAAAGATTTTTTTCAAAATTTTAAAATTAAAATTAAATTTTAAATTAAGTAAATAAATACACTGTTTATAAATGACGTATACGTTAAGGATACTGTAATTTTACATCATTATCAATATTTTTGGGGGGAGGGGGAGGGCTTGAACCAATTGTTTTGCTCTAATCTTGCGCAGAGTGGATGCATGGATACATTTAAATGCTAATAATAATAATAAATCTTTACTCAAAATTAAATATAAATGAAACAAAATAAAATTTCAATGTAAAATATTAAAAAGAAATAATTTAAATATTAGGGATATTGCATTGTCTATATTAAAAAAATACATTTGTGAGTTTACCTTTTATAGAGAGTGAAAAAAAGATGAAATGTGACTTGTTACTAAATCTCACCACTTGTTGAAAAATTAAGAGTCCCGGGACCACTTAAAGTGTTAAATAATGGAGATTTGTTTTAATTATATTTTTTTGTAGATTAAATGCTCATGATGATAAAAGATTTAATGTGTCTGAAAATATATATATTGAAAAAAGGTAAAAGTCTTATATAACAGCTACGATTACAACAAAACAACTCCATCCTGTAATACTGAAGTTGATAGAGATCGAGTGCTGTGAAGAGAGAAAGGTGAAATTAATTAATAGTCTGTATTTCTAAGTTAATGTTGTGGAAGATGATTGAGTGTATTTGGCAAAAAGAAACACGAATGCAATATATTTGTTTTGCATTTCTTTTTATAACAATTTCTGAAGATTATTCGAATTATGAAAGACAATTCAAAAATCATTCCAAATATACAAAATAATTAATAAACAGCAAGTTTAATATTTATTCGACTATTTCAGTAACATTCTAATTTTGGAAATTCGTAGAATTTTTTGTATTATCAGTTACTTTAAAACTCTTAATAAATAGAATTTCCAGTTACAAAATCTAGTACAAGTAAAATTCGGAATAAAAACTGAACTAATATTTAAAAAAAATATATTTACATATAATAATTAATTAATAGTCAATTAATTTTACTTTACTAAAACAAATTGTGGATTCTTATTTGAATAGGATTAAAAAAGAAATAGATGATAAATATTCTACGCCAACTTTGTGTTAAAATAACTATTTTATAATTAAAGAAGAAATTGTTAACTATATTATTGATGCTACAAATGGTTTAATTTTAATTCTTTACTAAGAAAATAAATAAATGAAGCACGAAACTTCTTTTTTTCTGCAATGTATTATTTTTTCGAATTATATTCTTGTTGCATACCTTTGTTATTAATAGTTCAATAAAAATAAATAAAAAAATTGTATGTTCATTAAACGTAAGCCAAAAAAGTATGATTATTAATTATTGCAGAAAATCGGGAGATACTACTATGGTTTATCTCATAATAATATTAACCTCATCACTAATGCTAATCCAAAGGGGCAAAAACAGAACAAGCATCATATTTTTTTACTAAAAAAAAAAAAAAAAAAAAAAAAAAAAAAAAAAAAAAAAAGCAAGTATTTTGATGATGTATGGTATTTTAATGCTTTGCTTCATAGATCGTTTTTAGGGCTCATTTCACTTCTATCTAATTCGGTCGAACGCTCTAAGCAGATACTCAGCACATCAAGATAAATTTTTAAATTGTAATGTTCATTAATTAACATTTACTGATGTTAAAGGATAATATATGTATACAGTTTATTAGCTTGAACACGTTTTAGCACTCATTGTTTTTGCAAATTTAATAGACAGGAGTGAATTGGTAAAAATCGATCATCGGCATCCAATACTAACAACAATAAGCGGCCAGTTGTTAAAGCAATTAAGGCGGATTGTCAGCGTATCAATGCATGCTCTTTCTAAAAGTCAAAGGATTTAAAAGACTTCTAAAAATCCGCTGTTTCTATCAGATGGCGAAGTGCAGAATGTATTTCAGACTTATTCAAGCATCAGAAAAATGAGTTTTAAGAAAGGGATATATTACTCATTAGAAATAAAAACCACTCATTAGAAATCAAATCGAAGTATTTGCAAGTAAGAAACTGTTTTGTTTTGTGCAAACCTATTGCCCTGTAACATAAAAGTTAATTATGGTATCGCGTATGAAGCATTTTCATTTACATCAGCAAGCATCTTTTCCTGTGTTGTCAGTTGGGCTCCACTTAGAAATTTAAATTTCAATTGGAAAGATCTAAAAGAAGAATTATTACTTTATTTAATCACATTTTTTTATCATTAAATAAAGCAAAAAATATTGTTTTTCATTTCTGGTACGAATTCAAAATTTCTGAATGAAATCGGAAACCAAAGATGACACTCTGATCTGTCCAGTTTAAGTATGTCTTCTCGGATAAGTGTTGGCTATGCCACCTGTAAAGATAAAATGATAAAGACATTCTTGCCATGCGGATGTAACTTCAGATTTATTCTTTGAAATATTAGAGATTAAACTCTATGGAGTGTTCTCCTCATTTGTTTGAAAGTAATGTCCATTTATCTGCTTGTTTCAACAAATATATACAATCAAACGTTCCAAGATAATTTACATACACACATATATGTTATATTATTATTAGTTTCCTTCACGGTATCTCCTTTTATTTTCTTTTGTTACGATAAATTACCGGAATAATCACTAATATCCTATTCTTTAATAATATCTGGCATTAATTAAATTATACTTAAATTAATTATTATATTACTCAGTTTATTTATATATGAAACTTTTAATTTATCCACAAATTGCCTCAGAACTAAGGAGCGTTGTAAAAAATCCAATGAACCTCAGGTTAAGAGATCTCTGCCTTACAACATACATTAATAATATAATCAAAATTTATAATTACCAAAACGTTAGCTTATTTCTAATTAGTTATTTTATGAAGAAAATCCGATTCAAAATTATTCTATTGCCTGTTAACCAATTCACGATTTGCAGTAACGACAAGTATGGTGTCGGTATTCCTCGAAATGAGTTCACGCATCACTAAACGAAATTATCATGTATTCAACTGAATGGCATACACGTACACACACACACACATATATATATGGATATAAATTAATCACATTTGCAAAATATATGGAGTATTTGAACTATGAATGTCTTGACGGAAGCCGCTAATGATCAGCCAACTGTGACGTACCAAAACCTATCTTAAGAAATACTTCGACGAGCAAACTCTTTACGATCACAGCCTCTAATTTCATATCAGAATGTGCTCAACAGAATAAATTATACTTTTTATAAAACTGCAACAAACACTGCATATTTCAGTTAATTTAATATATAGTATAAATAGTTTGTACTCTTAAAAATAATAAAATAAACATACAGTATTTAAAGACCATAATAAGAAAACGGATTTAGCGAAATAACTATTTTATCTCCATGGTTTATTTATATCATTATTTTTTTTTTTTCATTTTCACATATTTTGTTTTTAAAGTAATATGATCTCGAAAGTTTGTGCTCTCAAATCTGCGTTTGAACCAAATCGCACCCGTCGTCCTAATCGTGCGGATTTTCCTGGTTTTCCTAGCGTAATTGCGAATTAGTTTCCCTTAGAAAATCAACCCCCCCACAAATAAAATCCTTTTTTTAAGGGGAATCTGAATTTTTACCACTAAAATTAAATACTTATTATTCTTTTATAAGCTACATATATTCTAAAAATAAAATAAAATAAAATTGCTAATAAAATTTTTCTGGTGTCAATTCCAATACTACTTAGAAATCAGTTCACTAGCGATGAGATCTCAATTCCTATCTTCAGGCTATGTGAATTTCGATGGCAGCGAATGTGCATAAATATATGTCATAAGTAACTACTTATTCTTTATTGTTATTTATTTATTTACTTTTTGACAGGTTTCCCATTACTTACGCGAGAGCAGTTCACGCGAGTGGTAGTTTTTCTTTTTATCGTATACGAGCTATAAAATTTTAAATTTGTCGAAATCTTACATCTAACTTTAAAAAAAAAGAAGGAAGAAAAAAGCGTGTGCGAATTAATAGAAGTAGGGAAGCGTCTTATAGCATAGCATTAAGTCTACAAACAAGATTATTATTGTTATTTTCAATTTCCCGCATTAAATATACGTAAGACAATATATAAGTAGGGATATATAGAATCTTTTATAATATACATAATATTCCTAAAAAAATTATAGTATAAAAACAAATAAGATGTTAGGAAAATAAAACATATAAGAAAAGGCAATTCTATAACATAACACGAAATAAACCGTATCGTTTCTCATGTTTCCACATTTTATACAGACAGAATAGGTTTTCGTATCTTGCAGAAACTAATTGAGATAAACTGCTGTCAACACAGAAAGGTGAACCTAATTGGTAATGACTGTGTTTAGGGTCGTGATTTCGAAATTGATTGAGCGGTTTTGGCCTTCGAACGTTTGTTTCTATTTGTGATTGATTATCTTTCTTTTTGTATGGTGGGAAATAGTGCAATAGAGCCGAAATAGAATACAGTTTCATTGAAAACTGTCGGCTAACACAATAAGGAAATCGTACTTGGAAAAGTTGATAAATCATTTGATTTTGATATAAAGGAGATTCATTGATAACGTTTGACAGAAATTATTAAAATATTCCATAAAAATAGTAGTATATAAATCACTTACATAGAAATATTGTGTTTAAAAAAAAATTACTTCAAAATTGACTGTCATGACTTCAGTTTATACATATTAAAACTATAAAATACAACCCTTGGCAAAAAGTTTCCGATCATTACATCAACACTACCATCTTTTGTAAGAAAAGATTATTTATTCTCACTGCATAAAAATGAAACGGCAATTAGCGATAATACATTTGTGTTACATATAATGAACAACAATATGCAATAAAGGAAAACCACCATTCATCAATTTATAAACAGAAAAATTGTGATTGAAATTTAGGCATCAAAGAAAAAATTATCCGATCATGCTTTGATTTGGAAAAAAATAACCGATCACTGTAATTATATGTTTCGTAAATCCGCCTTTTTTCGGATGACAGTCGAAATTGTTAGTGGACTGGACTCATTGAGATTTTTACACTCATTGGGAGCAACTTCACCCCAGCATTCTTTTATAGCTTTACGTAAATTCTATGGCATTTGTAATTTATCGAAAATCGATTTTTCTTTTTAATATATTTCACATATTTTCGATGGGATTAAGATCCAGACTATTGGGCAGTCACGTCATGGTTTGAATTGGCATATTACCTACATTTTGTAGAAATTTCTTCATTGATTTGGTGCGTTGGGGAACTAATTGTCATCTTGAAATAAGAAGTCATTTTGATTTCCGAACTATTGATCGATGCTGGGAATAAAACAATCCACTAAAATGTCAATGTAAACTTCAAAGCTTACTGTACGTAACACAATACACAACTTGCCGACGCCTTGTGATGTAATACAACTCTAAACTGCAAATGCAGGTGAAAATTTAGTCTTCGTATTGATACACTTATCATTGAACTTTTCACCAACTCTCCTCCAAGCAAATGTTCCACAGTCATCTCTTTTACCGATAGATATGCGAAATTCATTGCAAAAAATAACTTTAATTCATGTATCAAATGGCTAGTGCACATGTTTTTTGCACCATTGCAGGCGCTCTTTTCTATGTTTCTTTATCATGTAAGATTTTGTTTTAATTTTACAAGATTTAAATCTTGCTACGTTTAGATGATTACGTACTGCAGTCACATGCCTTTACGTTATACTTAGACCATTCGGAATCAAGTTGTTTTGAGGTTGCTCGCCGCTTTCTTTTCGATATTTTCACAAGTTTTCTTTTCCTTTCTAGGTATTGACATTCGTGGTCGTCCACTTCGAGGTAAATTTTCCACGCTATTAGTCAACTGATATTTTTTCCAAATATCGCATACTGTACTTTGAGCACAATTTCATAAATCAGCCACTTTCCATTGTGAATTTACTTCTTCTAATAATTAAATAATGCGGATTTTTAAATCGAGAGACAGGTTTTTCACACGAGTCATTTTCCAGCACTTCAGAGCTGCTTTTGATCTCGCAACTGGAATATTTCTTCTTTTAAATAGGATTCATATATCATACGCATGCGCAGGCACTCTAATCTATCTTCAATATGCAAATTTCAAACTTTTTCCCTCAGTGATCGATTACTATTTTCCAACTTCGATCTTGATCGGATATTTTTTTCTCACGAGGAAACATTTTTGCCTGCATTATAATTATAAATTATATGATTGCAATATTGAATTCACTTTTTATTTATATTTTAACATTCTTTCTTTTATTTGGCATATTGCAAAACGTTCCTATGCTCTTGAATCGTGAAGTATACGCTTCGAAATACAAAACTTCATAAACTTGATAACAGTGATCATAAACTTTTTGCCAAGGGTTGTATGTACAGAACATAAACATTGCTGAGATTTTATATATTTTATGGACTATTTTTGCTCATGGGAAATATTTTCAAATTGCATTAAGTTGGAAATTGTTTGTAAGTATAAATTGTATTAGCTAATTTGTAAAGTTAAATACATTTTAGCAATTATAATAATAACATTAATAACATATCGATCCTTTATCATACCAATAAGTCTACAGTTAAAATAATTATTTTTTTCGCAATTTTCTTCATTTGTCATAAAAAAGTGAATGTATGTATATAGGAAAATATAGAATCTTTCAAAATATATATCATATTCATAAAAAATGTATGTTGTTAAAACAAATAAATCATTAGAAAAATGAAACATATAAGAAAAGGTAATTCTATAACATAACACGAAATAAACCGTATCGTTTCTCATGTTTCCACATTTTATACAGACAGAATAGGTTTTCGTATCTTGCAGAAACTAATTGAGATAAATTGCTGTCAACACAGAAAGGTGAACCTAATTGGTAATGACTGTGTTTAGGGTCGTGATTTCGAAATTGATTGAGCGGTTTTGGCCTTCGAACGTTTGTTTCTATTTGTGATTGATTATCTTTCTTTTTGTATGGTGGGAAATAGTGCAATAGAGCCGAAATAGAATACAGTTTCATTGAAAACTGTCGGCTAACACAATAAGGAAATCGTACTTGGAAAAGTTGATAAATCATTTGATTTTGATATAAAGGAGATTCATTGATAACGTTTGACAGAAATTATTAAAATATTCCATAAAAATAGTAGTATATAAATCACTTACATAGAAATATTGTGTTTTAAAACAAAATTACTTCAAAATTGACTGTCATGACTTCAGTTTATACATATTAAAACTATAAAATATGTACAGAACATAAACATTGCTGAGATTTTATATATTTTATGGACTATTTTTGTTCATGGGAAATATTTTCAGATTGCATTAAGTTGGAAATTGTTGGTAAGTATAAATTGTATTAGCTAATTTGTAAAGTTAAATACATTTTAGCAATAATAATAATAACATTAATAACATATCGATCCTTTATCATACCAATAAGTCTACAATTAAAATAATTATTTTTTTCGCAATTTTCTTCATTTTTCATAAAAAAGTGAATGCATGTATATAGGAATCAGTACAAAAAACCCTGAACGGGTTAAAAGCTTGTGACGCAGCACTTTATCTTATATATCTAAGAATTTTAAATTTGGGACTTAAAACTAATGATATCAAAATTTATGTGACGCTATGCTATTAATTAATATATACATATATTAAAATTTATTCATTAAGATTTTATCAATTACATCTTTCATAAATTCAAAATATGAATCTTAAAAGATATGATATCAAAATTTAAGTGACGCCTTGACGAGGCTTTAAACAATGTTTTAAAATTCCATTTATTTATTTATTGTCTAAATACATTTTCATATCTAAACAATACTTTTCATTTTCCAATACACTGTTAAATACATCACTTTCACTGAATATATATAATGCACTGAAATGTATTTATTTGAATAAATAGATTTATCTTTTGGGCTACGCTATCCAAAATCAAAAATAACATTTGAATAAATATTTTTTGCGTCATTGTATCCAAAGTAAGTTAAATAGATGCAAATAGATACAGTGACGCAAAAACTATTTATATGTTATTAGTATTTTTTTGCACGATTCATGGAAGTGATTCGCATTTTTTGAGTGATTTATGAACTTAATTTATGTTTCAGCTTTCCGCTGCCAAAATTCGTGTTTTTTGAGCAATTCATGAACATAATTCCCATTTTACTACACGATTCATAGACATAATTTGTGTTTTTCATACAATTTCTGAACGTAATTCTCACTTTTTTAAACAATTCATGGACGTAATTCACGTTTTGAGCGATTTGTGGACCAATTCATGTTTTTTATGCAATTTGCTTTTTTTGAGCGATTCATGGACATAATTCGCAATTTTTATGCGATTAATGAATGTAATTTACATTTTACATGATTTATGGACGTAATTTGCTATACTTATGTGATTCATAGGCATAATATGCATCTTTTGAGCTTTTTATCGACGAAATTTGTGTTTTTTGATCGATTTATTGACATTATTTGTGTTTTTATAGGATTTATGAATGTAATTCGCTTTTTTTTACCAATTGTTGGACGTAATTGGCATTTTTTACAATTTCTGAACGTTATTCGTGTTTTTTTGCACAATTCATGGAAGTGATTCGCATTTTTTGAGTGATTTATGAACGTAATTCACGTTTCTATGCAATTCAAGGATGTAATTTGCGTTTTTTGAGTGATTCATGAACGCAATTCACATTTTTTATGCAATTCATGAATGCAAATCGCTATTTTTATGCGTTTTATATAGGTAATTTCCGTTTCAACTTTTTGCTGCCAAAATTCGTGTTTTTTGAGCGATTTATGAACATAATTTATGTTTTACTACACGATTCATAGACGTAATTTGCATTTTTCATACAATTTATGAATATAATTCTCGCTTTTTTACATGATTCTTGGACGTAATTCACATTAAGCAATTTGTGGACGTAATTCCCATTTTTTATGCAATTTGCTTTTTTTTTTTTAGCGATTCATGGATGTAGTTCACAAAAACACCCCCTTGGCTGTGCCACTGACAACAAAATCTTATGTTAGTCGTTTTACTCATAATTTACTCATAGACATGAGAAAAAAGTTTTTGACAACAAACCAGAAAAAAGTACAATACAGGATTTTTACCTGGCATTCTCATAAAATTTTGAATATACCCTGCCTCCCCCCTCTAATTCATAAGTTTTCATACATTCTATATTATATTCCATATTAAGCTTGTCTAGTTTTTTTTTTTAATCAGAACGCATTATTAGCATTTTTCATTCAGGTAGAATTTATTTAGAATAGAATTGATAAAGAAAATGCACAAATTGAAAACCATCGAACAGACATGATAGAATCATTACGTATATTTCATGGTTTTAATAATCCACATGGATTTTTCTTGTTATGCCAATACAATCTTGCAATGTCTTAATATACAATGAATAAAGTCTGCAATAAAGTTAACCAGAGAATCTTGCAATGGATTTTTGCCGTCGCTTATTCAAATTTACTTAAGAGGAATCGAGTTAATGAAATGTTGTATAAATGTTACTTGTTAGCTTTATAGATTACTAGGTACTACTAGGTTATCCCGTCGACCAAAAAATTATCGCCAAACTATAAGATTAAATTCCAATAATGGATGATTGTGAATGTCACATTCAATGACATTAAATACAATTTGTATATTTAAAATGTCATTGATTTTTATTTCGACTTTTTATTAATATTTTACGAATTATTTGTTTTTTCATTATTTAAAAAAAAAAATATGTGATTATGTATAATTTGGCGAAATTGGTCGACGGAATAACAGTAGTAGCGATTACTAAAATATTTCAAATTGAAATAATTTATGAAACTGAAAATGTTTTAGCCAACATTTCACTTAAGTTTAAAATAAGCAATATATAGAAATTGTAAAGTCCATCAAGTGTGTGTAACTTGGGACCAGACATTGCAGAAATATAATGTGCTCATCTTTTGTTTACATTTTTAAAAAGAGTAATTTGAATGTAATAATGTACTAGAAATCATAATGAATGCTTATAATAGAGTATAATACAGTCAACTCTGTGAAATTCACAAAATGTATTATCTGCAAAACATGTTAAAATGTAAACATTGAAAAGTGTTTTAACACTTAAACTCAAAGATAAAAGATATGCAATAATTTTATTTTCATGAAATGACAAATTTTAATAAAATAAACTGGGATTTAAGAAAATTCATGTATTTTGTACCCTGTATTTAAAAACAATACTTTAAGCAAGCCAGTAAGTTTCCGTTTATTAATTATGATTAATGCAAACCTATTCTTTGCTCAAGCAGCGAAAAAATTAAAAAAATAAACAAAATATATATAGAGGTAAAATTGTTTATCAAACAATACACATAAAAAGTTCCTTGGCGAAGGAGAGTAAACTGCATTTCACCCAAAATTACTGACAAAAAACAAAACAAAATGCAGTCCAGATTTTTAACTGGCATTCTCGTAAAATTTTGAATATATCCTGCCTCCACACTGTAATCCATAAGTTTTCAAAAATACAAGCAAATAACTTTACTGCAAAGTTACACATTCTGTATTAATTAATAATCCATTGCAAGATTCTCCGGTTAACTTTATTGCAGAGCTTATTCGTTGTATATTGACATTGCGAGATTCAATTGGCGTAACAAGAAACAACATGTGGATTATTAAAACCTGAAAATTACTTAATGATTCTATCTTGTCTGGTTTATATTTTTTAATTCGTGCATTTTCTATATCAATTTAATGGACATTATGTAAGAATATTACTACCTGAATGAAAAATGCTCCGTGTAACTTGCCGCGTTCGGGTTCGGATTCAAAACAAAACTAGACAAGTGGCGCCCCTAGGCGTATAAATACATGACTTTCCAACAACAAATAATTTAAAATAATTTTTGTTTGAAAACTTAAAAAAAAAAATCATAAGTCGAAAGTATATTGAATATGTATAATTAAAAAATATTTTCCTATTTTAAAAAAGGATTCAAAATATTTTTTCCACAAAATGCAAAAATATCCAATGTAAGAAACGTAATATTTTCTTCTTACGAAAAATAAAGGCAATATAAATAGAAATTTGATTTAGTATATATTTATTGAATGTTTTAAAGCACATGATAAGATGTTTTTGTAGTTTAAAAAACATTTATTGCTTCGATTTGGGTGTTTTAACTGTGACCATTTAACTGTAAGGTTTTTCACTCCTGCTCCGTCTGCTAACCCATAGAATAACATGTAATCCGCGAGCTAATATAGTCCAATTTTCCAAGACCCATATATAACAAACAAGAGTTTTCCTAGAAACAAGGCAAGTCTTATTACCTCTATCTTAAAGAGATTCATATTATATATAAGTTTTAATAAAATCTCCCAGCCCGTTATCTAGATCTCATTATCAGGAACAAACACCATCGTTTTCAGTTTAAAAATGGTTATCGAGATCTAAAAATATACGGCACGTAGAAATGTAAAAATTATAGGATAGGATTAGACTGGGAATATAAGAGTATATTAAAAAAATTGGAACATTCTGACCAATATTTGCTGAGTTATTAGAAGGCGGCTTTTCCGATTTCCTTTGAAGTTGAGTTAGCTGTATATATGAAGTTCCGCATCTACCCTTATGACGATGGTAGGTTTTGACGATGGTAGGTTTAAAGCTGCGTCACTTGAAGGCTGCCGCCTTCTATGATATATAGAATCTTTCAAAATATATATCATATTCATAAAAAATGTATGTTGTTAAAAAAAATTAAATCATTAGAAAAATGAAACATATAGGAAAAGGCAATTCTATAACATAATACTAAATAAACCGTATCATTTCTCATGTTTCCATATTTTATACAGAAAGAATAGGTTTTCGTATCTTGCAGAAACTAATTGAGATAAATTGCTGTCAACACAGATAGGTGAACCTAATTGGTAATGGCTGTGTTTAGGGGCGTGATTTCAAAATTGATTGAGCGGTTTTGGCCTTCGGGCGTTTGTTTCTATTTGTGATTGATTATCTTTCTTTTTGAGTGGTTGAAAATAGTGTAAAAGAACCGAAATAAATTAGAGTTTCATTGAAAACTTTCGGCTAATACAATAAGAAACTCGTACTTGAAAGAGTTGATAAATCTTTATTTTGATATAAAGGAGATTTATTGATAACTTTTGACAGAAGTTATTAAAAATTCCATAAAAAATAGAAGTTAAAACACTTACACAGAAATATTGTGTATTAAAACAAAATTACTTTAAAATGGAGAGTTATGATTTTAGTTTTTATATATTAAAATTATAAATTATATACAGGACAGAAATAATGTTTAGATTTTGTGTATTTTCTAAACTGTTTTCCTTTGTAAAATATATTTTCTGATTGAATTATGGTATTTCATATAAGTTTCATTGGTATTAGTTAGTTGTAGAGTTTAATGTATCTTAATAATGATGACAACAACAATAATAATAATAATAATAATAATAATAATAATAATAATAACACATCGATACTTTCTTTCTTGCAGATCGTGAGTTCAAATATCCGTTTCGATAAGTATTGTTTAATAAATGTAGATTTTTTTCTTGATTTAAATGTATCTTTCAAAACCTGCTGCAAAAATAGGCAGAGAAAAATGTGAAAAAATAGCGAAAATTGTACCACTGACAAGTATTTTTTTTTTCATTGTATTTATTCAGATAATAAAGATTCTATCTATAACTCATGAAGATACTATTTTTAGGCTTCAAAACAGTTTTAACTGATCTTTGACTGACATTTAGTATATATAATTATAGACGATACAAATTTTTCTACTTTAAAGTTATATTATTTTGTGGGGTAAACTAAATCTGTTTCAATGAAAACAAACATATCAACAATACGTGTTTGTTCTTCATAAAAACTGCTTCGGGATTATAAAAATAATTTACATCGATAACAATGAGGACATATTTTATGTACAGCAAAACGCAGTTTTTTACTCTGCACAGATTTATATGAATTTGTATACCATTCACACTAAAAATTGACTATTTATTTAGTTACAGGATAACATTTTACACACTTAGGACGCTTCATGTGCTACTCAAGAAAAGTTGTACCTTAAAATTGACCCACAAGGGTACGCATTTTGGCAATTTATTCTTCTTTTTGTACACATGAACAATTTTTTTACAACCTCTGACAATAAAGTTCAGTGAATAGTCCTGTAACATTAATGTAGTTGAAATATTAACGAAAGTTACCATACCATTTTTCGAAATAGTCATCTCCCATAATTATGCACTGCTGAGATCCGTTATACATGTCCTGGGGTTTGCAAGAAATCTTCTTTTGGGATGGAGTTCAAAAGCGTCGTCGCATTTCGTTGGATAGAGCAATATGGTCAAATTTCTTTCAAAGAGAGTTTGAGTGGCGAAAATAGGAAGAAATCTGGAGGATTGAGATCTGGCGAGTATGGTGGATGTTCAATTTGCACCACCTCTCATGACTTTCTTTTGGTGTCTTGCAAAGCTTAAAATCAAAATTTTAAACTGATCATTTGTTCGTTCTTTTCCTTGTTCTCAGTTAAAAACCAACTCACTGAAGAAGCACTTTGTAAAGCACGTCTTACATAGAACATAAACGACTCTCAACTGAACAACGGTGGGTGAAGATGGTTAACACTTGCCTCTATACAGGTGCAGCGTTCTGTTTCCCCAGTGTTGCCAGATCGGTCGTTCTGAATTCATTCCCCGAACTTTTTTTGTCAGAGGTAGTATAGTAAATATACTGGTTTTAATGCGTAAATTTATGATTTTAATTTTAAGAATGTAGTATTATTGATATATATATATATATATATATATATATATATATATATATGAGAGAAAGAGGAGCTAGAGCTACAGAGAGAGAGGGGGGTTGGAGAGGGAGAGAGAGGAGGAAAGGAGGGGGAGGGAGGAGAAAAATAGAGAGAGGGGTAGAGAGGGTGGAGAAGTAGAGAGATGGGGAGGGGGAGGGGGAAGAAGGGAGGAAGAGAGAGAGAGATTGCTTTATTTTCCTTTTAAAATATTATATTTAACTTTTATGTAGTTAAAAAATTATTGAAATTTGCAATAGGACTACTTTAAAATAGATTCATACTTGTTTTTTTAGACTTTATTTAAATTTCCTATGTGATAAACTTTGTTTTAAAGAACAAACATATTTAAAATGCAGCGTAAAAGAAAGCATGTTTTGAATATTTCAAACCTTAAAAAAATGTACTTATAATATAATGTAATACTGTTCTAACATATTCACAACATTTTCCTTTTATTTTGAAAACGCGTTTTTCATTGAAACACATAAAAAAGTAACATTTTGAGTTACCTTAAACCAATTTGATATTCAGAACTCACATTATAGCGAAAGAAAACTTTGCTTTCGATGAACGTGCGCTGTATTTATTATTGAATTTTTCGATTTGTTTAAAATTATATAAACGTGCTATATATATATATGTATATATATATATATATATATATCTTGTTTTTATTTTAAACTTTCATAGAATTAAAAAGTTTTTATCGATAATATGCTATGTCATTACTAATTAAAATTATGTTTATGCAAATATATATGTATACATTTTTTATTTGAAATTATACAAAAAAAAAAAAAAATAAATCCATTCTATGTAAATTAATATATTTTTGATTTTATAAATGCATCAAAAGATACACTTCTAAAAGTGATTGTCTTAAATAATCACTTTTATGCACTTTGATTGCTTCTGTTTCAATGAAAAAATATCTTATTTATTTAATCACAGAATATCATCCGATAACATTAAAATACTGAATATGAATGGTATTCAACACAATAGCAGAGATGGTCACGTTCTCCGTATTCTTATTTTTTTTTTCATTTTGTTTATTCAGGTAAAAAATATTCTATTAAAAACGTGTAGCTTAAAACTGATCCACAAGGGTGCGTATTTTAGCAATTTATTATTATTTTTGTACGAATCAAAATTTTTTATAATTAATATGCTCGATTTAATGCGTAAATTTACGTATTTATTTTTAAGAGTTTGGTTTTATTTACATATATACATATACAGGGTGGTCATAAAAATACTTTGCCGATATATGTAGCTCTAGCGGCCAGTCCGCTTAACCGATCGAGATGAAAATTCAGATATAGCTATTCAGAGGTATGAGCTCGAGATTCTGTGAACGACAACAAAATGGCACTCACGGTTACGGTTATAGTTACAGAAACTCGAAAATTTCCAATGGCAACACCCATTTTTTTCATCGCAAAATGCTCAGCTCATGCGAAAACCCTAAAGAGCGTTGGAACCGTACGTGTATCGCAAGAAACGGCCATGTTATGCACCCACAAAAAACTGTTCTGCGAATCCTCTCCCCCCCCCCATGGAAAAAACTCGATTGGGGCGCAAAGAGGAAATCTGCATATGACACAGAGTCAGTACACTAATCTCTGATTACAATACAGATCGGTGAAATTAAAACTTTTATTTTGATTACACATTTTCCACATTGGTGCCATCACCATTAATTGCCTGTGATTACACCCATGTGGAAAATGTGTAATCAAAATGAAAGTTTTAGTTTCTCCGATATGTATTGTAATCAGAGATTAGTGTACTGACTCTGTGTCTTATGCAAATTTCATCCTTGCGCCCCAATCGAGTTTTTTTTATGGGGGGGAAGGATTCGCAGAACGGTTTTTTGTGCGTGCATAACATGTCCGTTTCTTGCGATACACGTACGGTTCCAGCGCTCTTTAGGGTTTTCGCATGCGCTGAGCATTTTGCGATGAAAAAAAATGGGTGTTACCATTGGAAATTTTCGAGTTTCTGTAACTATAACCGTAACCGTGAGCGCCATTTTGTTGTCGTTCATAGAATCTTGAGCTCATACCTCTGAATAGCTACATCTGAAATTTCATTTCGATCGGTTGAGCGGACTGGCCGCTAGAGCTCCATATATCGGCAAAGTTTTTTTATGACCACCCTGTATATGAAAGACAGAGGAAGAGATAGATAGGTAGTTAGATACATAGATATAAATTGCATTATTTTGCTTTTAAAAGCGGTATATGAACATTTATGTAGTAAAAAATCATTTAAATTAGCAATAGGATTAATTTAACGTAGCTTCATTCTTGTTTTTTAATCTTTATTTAAATTTCCAAGTGATAAACTATGTTTAAAAGAACAAACATAGTTAAAATGCAGCCTAAAAGTAAAGCATGTTTTGAATATTTCAAACTTTAAAAAAACATACTTATAATATATTATAATACTGCTCTAGCATATTCAAAACATTTTTCTTGTATTTTTAAAACACGTTTTTCATTGAAACACATAAAGAAACACAGTAACATTTTGCGTTATCTTAAACCAATTTCATATTCAGAACTCACATTATAGCGAAAAATAACTTTGCTTTCGGGGAACGTGCACTGTATTTATTATTGACACTTTTGTTTTGTTTAAAAATGATATAAACGTGTTGTTTTAGCTTTAATAATTTTTTTTCACAAACATGTGTTCTTGTAATTTAAAAAAAGTTTTTTTTTTTTTTTTTTATATATATAATTTGAAACCATCATAGAATTAAAAAGTTATTAATGTTATATTATTAATGTAATGTTAAAAATGTCATTATAATTAAAATTATGTTTATACAAATATATGTATGTTTTTTATTCGGCATTGTACAAAAAAATAAAATAAAAATAAATGAATCAATCCATTCTATGTAAATTAATTGTTTTCCGATTTTATAAATACATCAAAAGTACACTTTTAAAAGTAAATGTATTTAATAATCGCTTTTCTGCATTTTGATTACTACTGTTCCAATGTAGAAATATCTATCTTGTTTAATCGCAGAATATTTGCCAACGGATAACGTTAAATTACTGAATAGGAAGGTACTCAAATGTAATAAAATTTTAATCTCTGGCACTGGGGCAATTCAAAATGAAACCGAATGTTATTTAGAAAGTGTATCTCCTACATAAGGATATCGTAAAGTTCTAATTAGATCTCTAGGAAATAATTAAGGTTACAGGCTAAATATATTTTCTGAATATTCTTAAATCATTGTGTACCTAATATTATAAATACTACCTTCACACTCACATAAACTGATTTATCCTTTCACTAGGCTGCAGGTTTCACTGTAATTAAAGCATTAATTAAATTAATATAATTCTACAACTATAATCCATTTAAAGAAATTAAAACATGTGTGATACTCTCAAGACTGATAGGCATAACCGTTACAAAAATAACTGTACAATCTTATGAAAATTCTGTTTTTTAAACATTAAAAAAATTCAGAGAAAACAATATTAAAATTTTGCCCGGCGCACAGTGGAGCAGGAAGCCTCCAAAGTTTGCAAAAAATAAAATTTACTTTGAACAAAAAAAGCACATCACGGATTCTTTTGTAGAAGAAAAGTAGTAAAATTTTAAACTTTTACATAAGCTAAATAGTAATTTATTAATTAATTTACAAACCTTTTTCAATATTTTTTGTAGAAAAATGAGTTAAAAACAAGAATTTAAGATAGTTTTATACTAATTAGATATTTATAAATCATCCATAATATCGCATTAAAAAATGTAAACATAATTAGTAATTTTAATTATTCTCAAGCAAACCTTATAATGAATATTAGCGACTCGTTTTGAAGGATTGGATCAACCTTTCTCAGGCAAAATGTACGTATTACTATAAAGACAGCAGAAGAAAAACTGTTTCTGTTGTTTTAGTGCTAACACACACTTTTTGTTTTCCTGTTTTTCAGATCTTAAACTCACTAACGAATATGTAGAACTAGAATTGTATAACCATTTTACTCTTGATATTTTTGATCGTCCAGAACAAATTCAGACGGAATATGAAGATGGGCACGTTTGCTTTTCATTGACGCTTTTGTTTGTTTTTCAAATCGAGGAAATGAAAGCGATTTGCCAAGCCACTCTTTGTTAATTCTAAAGCATTTCCCTTTTTTCGCCAGGCTTTTGCTCATCGGAATTTATATTAAACTTTAAAACATTTAATCTTCTTTTCATTTAAACTACTTGTTCGTAGTTTCTCCGATTATGCAGCTCTTATACCATAAAATCACATTACTTTTCAAAAGTTTTTTGTTAAAACGTTCCATGATAGTCAGTTTCATTTAAATACATTGTTTTGTGATAAACAATGCATTAAAATTCGTATTTAACAAAGAAAATATTTATAATCATGTTTGGCACACCCGTACACTAACAAACATTTAAGGATTATTAGGTATAAAAATGACCATACAATTAAAAAAGTGGCAAAAAGGAGCAAGATTTTCTGGCTTATTTGTCCTTTTAAAACTCATACTTAGTAGAAAAAATTATAGTTAACACTTAATTCGCCTTAACTCATAACTAAAACCTACAATGTTTGTATACAGTGTTAATTTTTTTTTATAAATTTCACCACTATATATTCTAAGCGTCTGTATATCTATAAAAATCGTATTAAAACAAATTGAAAGTTAATGAATTATTGTTACATACTTGTAGTTAAAGGTTCCATAGTCAAAAAAAATTATTTTTTTATTATTATAGCGAAATTAACAAACGAATGTTGAAACAAAATTATTGATTTTTTTTTTCACTTATTATCAAAGTACAATATGCAGTTTAACTTCTTTCTCTAGTGACGATCAAAATAACTTTGCGCAAATTTTAATACTAGGAAGATGTGTACTGACATCTGCTCTATTAAAGTGACGTATGTCGGTAGTTCAAAATAAAATTTCATTTTTTCGATTTTTTGCCAGTTTTGAAGGCTTTTTGCCCCACTGGGCGGCGGTCAGGGGATTAATGTTGATTCATTTGTTTTCAGGGAGCTGAAGATTCAAGTAACCCGTTGTATGGAGAAGATAAAAACTCGGTGTTTTTGCATTTGGTCGGTTCGTCAAACTTCACAATGAAATGATGTTTACTTTTGGAAATGACTTTCCATCATAGATTGATGTTCTTTCGTTCATTGGTAGAGAGAAAAAGAATTTTCAAACTGGCCTTATGTCCTTCATAGGCGCAAAAACGCTTTGGTAAATCCTTCAAAAAAGCTTTGAAGAAATCAATGATTTTATCCTACACTGTAAAAAAGCTGCGGTAGAGTTTTACTGCAGCAGAGATTCCAGACAATGTCCGTAAAAAACGGACTTTATTCCTATATCAACGGACATTACCGTTACATTAACGGTTTTTGGCCGTAAAACACAAAAAATGATGGAAGTTCACCGTTTATGTGAAAAAAGAGACATATTCCGTAAGTTTGCTAGATAATTCACGGTAAAGTACCGTAAATTTACAATTTTGTTTTACAGTGTATTAGACAAAAGAATAATTTAAAAAATATTATAAAAACTCCTAGTTATTGTATTGGGTAGAAAACTACATATGAAATACTTAATGTGTCAAAGGTCTCTGCACGGTAAGTTTCAGTTTTGTTCAACCCCTTCTAACTAATCTCATGTTGCGATAGAGGAATCTAAGTGATGTGGCTTTAAAATTTTGACAACTAATACGAGTACGTAGTATGCTACTATATATTATTATCGGAACTCAGAAAAACATTTCGGGGTCGGTTTAACACCATATGTATGGTTTAATAATTGCTTTAAGCCCAATCTTCAGTGCACTTTAATGACGGCCGTCAAAAAACTTAAGAGGAGGGTGGACATTTTTTTTAAATTTTCATATGAATGATTTTAATATGAAAGTTTGTGCATATATACATTTCACCAAAAGCATATAGAACACCTCAAAACAATTCCAATCTTATTAAAATTTTTAAACGAAATTTTAAAATGATCCTTGTGACTAATTTTTGTGATATTTTCTTGCTTTTGCATTTTATCACTCAAAACTCAATTATAAACAAATCTGTGTAAGATTTTTTCAATCTCATGAATAGTTAATATTTTACAGTTTTTTTTTCTAAATTCCATATCGATTTTCATCAAAAATTTGTCTTTTAATAATTTAAAAATCCAATTTCACTATCTTAATGAAGACGAATTTTTAAAAAAAAGCTTATACAATTTCTTTCTAAACAATATCAGGATGCTTCTTTATCAATTTCATAAAAATTGATCAAAAATCAAGTCACAAGAAACGTTTCAAAAATCTAAAAAAACGCTGAAAAATTAGTTGCCAGAAAAAACAGATTTGAAGAATATAACTAAACTTAACTTTATTATTTACTTCTCAGAGCTTTCATAAATGGTATTTAACAAGGGAAAATTGTTTTGAATTTATCATACCACGGAAATAGGCCTTTTCTGCGACGATTTTGTTCAAATAATGGTCCACTTTCCCCTTAAAAGAACCCTGAGAGAAATAGATAAATCTGGATATTGACTACGTACAGAAGCCTTGGAAGCTGAAAAAAAGTCTTCCCTATCTTAAGTGTTTCGTTGTGATAGTTAAAATTTTAGAATACGTATGTTGAAGTGTTTCTGGAAACTGATATTATTTCATAAGTCAGATGAAATCTAGCGAACGAAATAAAATTATTTTTTACAAAATTTTTGTGTTAAATTCACTCTTATATGTACACCATTCTTAAATAAGCACAGTTTGCAAAATAACAGATCAATATTTAACCCTTTACCTACCACATTATGATTTCATGAAAATTTTGCATTCTCAAGCATTTTACGCAAAATTAAATTACGCGAATTTAAATTTGGTTAAATAAATTATACTTTTGACTATTATAAAATTAATAATTATTTACGACTAACATTTATAAATATTTTATATATTTTAGCACTATATTCCGCAAAGTAAGCTTACACTTTGTGGGAATAATTTAAACTTGAAGTATTTCCTACTATACTTCTATGAATGCATTCTATTTACTTAAAAAATTGCATACTATTCGATACATTCAAACGTCTCAAGTTAAGACTTCAATATACCGAACGAAAAGTCCTTGGTATCTCTTTCATAGAAATTTAAGTAAAAATAAGTTTTTCGATTTCATACAAACCCTGAATTTGTATGCTTGAGAATGCTTTTTATATGTAACGTATACCATGCTTTTTTAATTCAAAGGTTCTCAAATGTCCTCTTTTCTGGATTTGAAGTTACTTTAGAAGGAAAAATATCGGTTTTTATACAGTAGTTTAAACTTGTAATTCCCCTTCCCCCTCCTTAGTTTATTTTATACCAGATGTTGATGTTTATTACTGTATCATTTATACATGTACATATATATATTTATTTATTTACATTTAATATTCGGGAATATAAAGTATTTTTTTAAATGTGCTTTGTTTATTGTGTATTTGTATCGTGTTATTATAAATAGTTAGATTATCTGAGAGCATGGAGCTTCAAAGGAAACCTTATTTTTCTTTCTTTATTTATTTTTTCATTAAGCTTTTAGTGCTGGAATTGTTTTTCAATTTTTGATAGAAAAAATACATTTGCGTTAGTAATGCTAATATTACCTGTTGATGTAGATTTATTGAAATTTAATTATTATTGTTATTATTACGACGCGTCACAACACAAATAAAATCGTAATAAGAAATCCATAGACATATACTGTAATTGCAACAGGCAGAGAGTAGATATAATAAATATTATGGCAGAATAATGCTCAGAAAATATACGTGTACTATTCGTAGAACGCTGGCCCCGTACGGACTAACCCTTCATCTACTGACGGTATTTATCAGTACCATTGAAATTACTTATTATAAAATTCTTTTAATACGTCAGTTTTATAATACTGTTTAGAATGAGTTACAGATACATTAATTTATTTTTTTCAAAAGCATTATTGGTTACACAAAACAAAAATATTTTAAAAGGATGATTTCTTTTGCCTTCGTGTCTTTACAGCTTACTTGGCACTGAGGAAGGGGGATGGGGATTTAGTACACGTAATTTTTTACTGAATATTACTCTGCCATAATATTTACTATCGCTTCTTTCTGCCTGTTGCAATCACAGTATATGTCTATGGATGTCTTATTACGATTTTATTTATTACGTAAAAGGATGATTTCTTTTGCCTTTGTATCTTTACAGATTTCTTGGCGCTGAGAGAGGGGGATTGCGATTTTTCCATTCGGAAATATTTTTATATTTATATTGTAAGAACTTCATATTTGTACATTATATAATTCTACAAAATACTAAGAAAACTATTTAAAATAAAAGTTTTGAGTGGTGTTATAAATATAGCAGAAAATCCATGTAAATTTTAATTAAATTAATCCTTCTAAATCCTTCAATCCTTCTAAAATCCTTCAAAAATACATTGAGTGATTATGTAATTTTTTTTATTTAGTTTAAACAATTTGATGTAAACAATTATGATGTAAAATTTTCAGGAATTCATAATTCGGTAGATAAAGGGTTAAGTACAATACTAAAGAGCTCCTCTTTTTATTTCGATTCTACATTTTCATAAATTCGGGTCGTTCATGAGCTACTATCGAATAAGTTTTTTTTTAATTTCGTGATTGTACAAGTACAAAATAGTTTTTAAACATTAAAACTAGTTAAAATTTACATTTATATACACTGCTCAAAACAATTAAAGGATATTGCAGTTTTAGGTGGATTTTGTATCTGGGAAACTTTTTAGCTGATTGATACATGGTCGACAGACATAGTAGGTTATATGAGAATAAATTACACATGTTTGGCAGAAAAAAAAATGCATTTTATTGCGCATTTGTGTACAAAATTAAAAAAAACACAATTTGTGCATATGAGAAAAAAAGAATAAGAAAAGGTGTTTTCTTCAAAGAAAATCATTTTCAGTAGGGGGTTTGTATTCCACGGGTGGCCAGCAACGTTGAACACCTTTGAGGCATGGACTCAATGAGGCTATTAATGACGAGTTGGGGTATTCTGCCCCATTCTTCCAGAAGAGCTCTTTCCAGTTCTTGGAGAGTTTGTGAGGGTTGTTGGCGGCCAGAAACTCGTCTTCCTAGAGCGTCCCAAACGTGCTCGATTGGATTCATGTCTGGAGAACACGCTGCCCATTCCATTCGAACGATTTCTTCCTCGAAAAGGAAATCCTCCACCAGGTTTGTACGATGTGGCCTGCAGTTATCATCCATTAAAATGAAGTTATCTCCGATTGCTGCAGCGTAAGGGACTACAACAGGTCTGAGGATTTCATCCCTATATCGGCGACCAGTCAGAGACCCATCTCGAATGATGTAGAGGTCAGTGCGCCCGTCAATGTAGATGCTACCACGCACCAACACTCCTCCACCGCCAAATCTGACACTTTCGTGCACGAACGCAGGATTATTTCTACTGCCACGGTCCCTCCAGATGAAAATACGCCTATTATCCGGATGCACAGAAAAACGGGACTCGTCAGAAAACAGAATATTGCTCCATTCATTTCTCCTCCAGTTGACATTTTCGGTTGCCCACTCCCTGCGGTCGCGACGATGCCTTGATGTTAATCTAACACATACCATAGGTCGGCGAGCATACAGACCTACAGTATGGAGCCGGTTTCGGACAGTCTGAGTTGAAATCGTGGTGCCTGTAGCCGAGCGAAGGTGTTGTTGGAGAAGAGTAGCGTTCATGTTTCGGTGTCTCCGAGCTGTTAACGCTAAATACCGATCTTCATTGGGCGTTGTATCCCGTCTACGACCTTGCCCTGGTCTTCCGCCTGCACATCCACTCTCGAAAAAACGGTTCCAGATCCTGGAAATGACACTTTGTGTCACTCCAATGGCTTGCGCTACTTCGGCTTGAGTTTTGCCCCCTTCTAACCTACCAACAATTCTCCAAGCTTCTGAATCTGTCAAATGACTTCGCTGAGACATCGTACTCATCAAAACAAAGCAATCACTGAATGCCGATCATCCTTGTCTTCATTCTCTTTTATCCAGTTGAAAGTCAAATTTCATTCGCTGCCGCTGAAGCGACATTTTTGACGTCGAACTCAAAATTTGCATACTCCACAGTTTGAAAACCAGAAAAATTTGCATTTGTTATTCTCTTCTTCTATTTTCGGCAAGAAAATTTCTTTTATATCTTTATTTTATATAAAACTTCAAATATCCTTTAATTGTTTTGAGCAGTGTATTTCATAGGTAGATAGATGAAAAAATTATTCATACAATGTTATTTTCTTTTCATTGTCTTTTTATCAGCATATTAAAACATTTACAGGGAAATTGAATTGTATAGTTAAATTTCAATAACTAAACTATACAATGCTAATATCACTTTTTTTGGGGGGGGGGGGGCACCTTATTGAATAATGAGCAGAGAAATAGAATTAAGTAGTTAACTTTAAATAATTTTATTTACTATTAATTAATTATTAAATACGTATATTATTATGTAGTTAAATTTCAAATAAAGAATAAACGTTTTAAGTATGTTTTAAGATGTTAAAAATAAAATTTATATTGATGACTAAGATTTTCAAAGCATTACATATTTTAACATTATATTTCGTAAAGTAATATTAAACTTTAGTGGGAATAGTTTAACCTTGAAATATTTCCTAACTATAGTTCTGGGAATTATCTCTATTTCCTATAGACAATTCCCTAGTATACATTACAGTAAGTCACCCCAAGGTAATATGTCAGAAAACCAAAAGAAAATGCCTTTGTGTCTCGTTTCATACAAGTAAAAGTAAAAATAAAATTTTCCATATCATGCAATCTGAAAAGTTATATCTTTGGGAATGCTTTTCCTATGTAATGTATACCATGCGTTTTTAATTTAAACATACAGAAATGTCCCCTATTTCTGGATTTGAATTTCATTTAGACATATAAATATATATATATAGACGTAATTTGTAATTAGATAGTAGTTTAAAATCTTTATTTATATTCTCAGAAAATTTATCCCAAAATGACAATATTTATGTTAAATTATGTAAAGACATATGTTTTTTTCTTAGAATTTCATTTTTGGAAAACAAAAAAAGAGCATTTTTAAAATGTTCATAGTTTGCTAGTGTACTTTTGTGGCATAACATACATATAGTGTATTTTAGAATATACAGGGCGTCTCCAAATTCATAGGTCAAACTGTAAGAAAGGTAAAATGAACATGACGAAGCAGTTTTGATACAATTATGTAGGGTCGAAAATGACAAGTTTTGAAGAACTACAAGAAATACGGAAGAAATGAATACGAGTCTTACATTGAAATTGCTTTTACAGTTAGTGATCCAATGCACCTCTGGCAGTATTTAGTAAGTAAGCTGAATCCGTGTGTTTCACGAACATTTGAAGCAACGACGGAAAGTCTTGCTTTTACATCAGTCAATTAAAGATAGAAAACCAATGATTATGAATGCAAAACTAATGTATAAAAAGGTAGCATATAGCTGTTTCAAATCTACTATCGAGATTCTTCATCAGTGCAAAACTAAATGAGCCAGAAAAATCTAAACTGAGGTTTTGCTTTTTGTAGCTAGGTGAGTTTTGCACTGATGAAGAATCTTCATAGTAGCTGTTCGCTACCTTTTCATACATTATTTCTGCATTTATAATCGTTGGTTATCTAACAAAGGCTTTATTTTCTGTTTTAACACTTCAGTCACTTGTTATCAGTCACCAGGGTACTCCAGTCACTGGCAGGTATTTACCGATATTTTTGGAGGGGCATTTCTGCACTTATCGAAATTATTATGTCAATAACTCTTTTTCGTTTCCTCTGCTTTACCAAAGTTTCTGAAATTATTTTCATTTCCGAAAACAAATTTCGTGAAATTGATACCAGAATTGCTTACTTATGTTTGATCTTTATTGTCTTACAGTATCACTCATAATTTTTGGATTTACATCTAAAGACACCAAGAAAAACAAAACATATTCTTACTCTTCAATTACTTGACAAAATAGTTATTGCAATTTTATAATGTTAAAATTTTCCTTTTTATATTACAGAGCCGACATTTTCACCAATTAATGTTTTGCATAAGTTTCTGTTTTAGCTGTCAAATATGTGCTTTTAAAATATTCATAATTCTAGACATTCAAAAGATTCTTTGACGACAAAAACTGCTTAATGATTATATTCATATATACACTACACTGTTAAAAATTTGAAAATTTTGCTGCATCGTCATTCCATTGCTTTTATAGAAAATGATTACTTCACTATATTATGGAGCATTCTCAATGAACAAAATAAAAATATGCTATTAAATTGGTGGAGTGACGATGCAACAAAAGTTTCCAATTTTTAACCGTGTAGGTATGCTAAAGTCTGTTGTCATTTCAATAATTTTGAAGGACAAGAGCTACAGTAATTAAACGGTATCTACGTACAGTCAAGTAGCCATGCGCTGGTGAAAGAAATCGCGTTCAGAGACACCAAGTGGCAAACTGTAGAGTTAGCATTTATATATTGAAAACTGAAGGAGGTCGCATAAAAAATAATTTACAAAGTTGTAGAACATCATCAATTTTTTATGAAAAGGGATGTTGTGGACATATAAGGAAGTACTGCTAAGCCGTAATTTTGTGTTTTTCGTGATTACCTCAATCTCTCGTGACAAAGCGATGTTATATATAAAAAAAAAACAACTACTTATAATAGTATACCTTTATTTAAGATGTTCAAGTTTCTACACTTCCATGCACATTTGTCTAAAAGATAATCATTTCTTCTTCCGTCCATGTTTCGTAACATCTCAATGTATTAGATTACGGAAACACATGCACGTGTTAACCCATATATTCTTCGCATTCATGTCCATAAAGTGTCTCTTTGTAGTAAATCGATGATACTTTACAACTTTGTAAATAACTTTTTCCTATCTCAAATATACTTATTCCACAGTTTTCCATATTTTCATGCATTAGCGCATAATAACTTTTAAATACATTTATCCTACTTTTATGATTATAGATCTTGCTGTTCTAAAATTGGTGGGGTGGCAATGAGCTTTATTTATGTACACTGTATTTATATCAAAGAATTAGTTGTAATAAGTTATATTTCAATCTTTTTTAATATACTTAACTTTTAGTTTTAAAATTCTCACAGATAATGAACATTACATTTGACCTCTTCTTTAAACATGAATAAAAAAAGAATAATTTAACATTTTAGTTAAATTAGACACAAACATCTGATTTGGTATGTATTTTTAATCATCATAAAAAATATAAATTATATATATATATTTTTTAAATTTTAATATTAAAAAAATACTTTAACATTGAAAATTGCAATATTTTTTTCTCCCTATATAGAATGTAAAATTTTCATTAATTCATAATTCGGTAGAAAATGGGTTAAAGAACTAGTAATTTTGTTTTTATTAATCTATATTTCGAAGGGAATGGTGAAAGGTGTATTTTTTAATTTAATTTAAAGCATTATAAAAATATATATATGGGGCATGTTACGTAGCTATTCTAAAATATCTTTAAAAACTACGCCTTAAATGACGTAATATTGCTAAAAGATTATGAGTATAATTAGTATGCAACGTTTCTGTGAATTTTCATAATCTGTAATTTTATTTCAATAGTCTTGTGTTAGTTTCAAATATCAGATCAGAACTTTCATTATTAAAATATCTGGATGAATAAATATATTTAGTAGGTACATTAACTTATATATTACTTAGTCTGATGTATTTTACATAATGTATTTGTGTTACAATCGTATTATAACACAAATACGTATTTCTGAAAAAAAAGTTAAAAGAAAAAAAACCCGGTATCATACATTTTGCTATTTTAATAGGTTAAACCGTTTATCATTAAATACTTTAGTAACAGGAAATATTTATACAGGCTATAAAAATAGAAAAGAATTATATTTATAGTTACCGTTAAAAATGCATACTTAAAAGGAGATTTCGCATGGCATTTACTTTTTCCAAATTCTTTGACTATAATCCTGAATTTCTTTCTTTTTCTTTAACTTTCATTCTTTTCTAAGAACGGGTAATTAATGAGAAGGAAATTTGTTCTTTTTCACTTTTCTTAGGTTCACTGAAGGATATGATTGTTCGTTTTACAGGTAAAGTTCAGTGATGTATAAAAAATTGCTTCCAAAATGTAGTTGTGAAACATATTGAGAGTAGCAGATTTTAATAATGAATAAATTTCGAAGTTAAAGTTTCTAGAGCATTGAATCGAGATAAGCTTAAGATTTACGAGCCTTCTTTTTTTTTCTTTTTCGAAAATGTATTAAATTCTCTATAAATTCATTAAGTAACGAAAAAACAAAATTTAAGAAGTAATTTTCTTGCTTTTCAAGCTCTTATAGTACATTGATACATATTAATGTATTTTATAAGCAGAACATTCTACAATACAAAATACACATGCATACGCACACACACACACACACACACACACACACACACATATATATATATATATATATATATATATATATATATATATATATATATATATATATATATATATATATATATGTTTGTGCTTGTGTATATATGTGCGTATTACGAAAAACAAAAATTTCGAATTCTTAAAAATATTTTTTTCTAACTTGAAAAAAACCTAAATATTGTAATATGTATTGTTTTATTTAGCCTACGGATAATTTCGTATATATTGCTATAAATATAAATAAATAGAATGGCATATATTACTATAGGGTCATTCTATAAAAATTGAGCAAATCAGATGTGGCTGACAAATCACAGATATTATTAAAAATAATTCCATAAGTAGATAATATTCATTCATGAGTAAATGCAAAATAATAGATTAAAGGATCGTCCATTTATTTGCAAAAACTTATATGAAAATTTAAAACAAAATCGAGATTTTGTGTAAGTGCTTAAATATCTATTTTGATTAATATCTCCTTGGAACGAAAAAATATAATTAAATAAGATATTCACACAATTGCGCTTAATGTGCTCATAATTGACTTGTCATCCTAACTTTTCTCGTTTAAAATATAAATAAACTAGTGGGATGTGACATTCCCAAAACTTTCTTATGTCTCATTAACGTTGATACTTCCAGAAAAATGAATATAGCAGCGTTTCCGGTTAGCTAATTTATACTTTAATCTAATCTTCAACAACTTATTTTAAGTTCTAACTGAATCTGAAACTTGAGGAATATCCGTGTATTAATATTTTAGGATCATCACAGAAATTCTAAAAAAATAGATAGATGCTCTACCCGTTGAGCGATATGCTGTTAAAATTAAACAATACTATTTTACATCAGAGACTAACTGAATTTAAAGTTTTACGCAAATTCGTGCATTATAGAGCTATTGAGATAATCAGAAATAATGCTTTTTAACAGCGCCAAATTTCGAGCGATTCACTCCAAAAAATTAAAGAACACTAATTTATATCATGGAATAACTGAAACTGAAGTTTGATGAAAATCCGTGCATTAGATCCAGAGATAGAGCTACTGAGATAATCCTCAATAATGCCGCATAGCAGCGCCATCATTAATAGAGGCAACATAGAAGTGCCCTCATAAAAAGACGCAACCATCTGCTCGGAGATATACACCAAAAACTAATCAAATCCAGTTTATATTAGGGACTATTTGAATATGTATTTCCATTAAGTTCTATGCATTCGTTCTTGAGATGAAGCGCCTACAAAATTTATGTCATATACAGACAGGCTGTCAAACTCACAATAAACATTTTGTAAAACATGTGTTTTGGAATTTCACGTGTCCTAAAACGTGTAAATCCGTCCAAAACCGGGATTGGAAAATTTTCATGAATCCATTACTTTAGGTGTATTTTCATTATTTAAAGATTTTATTTTGATAGTTTGGTATTTGTTTCAAATATCAAAACAGATCTTTCTTTATTAAGATTTTTGGATGAATAAATATATTAAGTAAGTACATTAACCTATACTATACATTAATTAATACAATGTATTTTACTTATCTTAATTCTGCTATAATCATATTATAACACAATTACGTATTTCTGAAAAAAAAAAAAAGACCGGTATTATAGGTTTTGCTATATTAATAGGTTAAATCGTTTATCATTAAATATTTAAGTAACAGGAAATATTTATACAGGCTATGAAAAACAGATAAGAAGTATATTTATATTTACGGTAAAAAAATGCACATTTAAGAGGAGATTACGCATGGCATTTACTTTTTCCAAATTCTCTGAATATAATCGTTAATATCTTTATTATTATTTCTTTTTTAAATTTTCATTCTTTTCTCAGAACGGGTAATTAATGAGAAGAAAATTTGTTCTTTTTCACTTTTCTTAGAATCACTGAAGTATAAAATTGTTCGTTTTAGAAGTAAAGTTCAGTGATGTTTAAAATATTGCTTCGAAAATGTAGCTGTGTAACATATTGAGATTAGCAGTTTTTAATAATAAATAAATTTGGAAGTTAAAGTTTTTAAAGCATTGAATCGAGATGAAGTTTCTGATTTATGAGGCTTTTTTTTTCTTCTTCGAAAACATATTAAAGCTTCTATAAATTCATTAAGTAACGAAAAAATATATTTTAAAAAGTAATTTCCTTGTTTTTCGTGCTTTTATAGCACGAAAAACATATATCAATACATTATTATATTTATACATATTTTTTATAAATTAAACATTCTACAATGCAAAATATACACGCATAAATATATACATATGTTTGTGTTTGTTATTTAGTTTTGTGTGCGCATTACTAAAAACCTAAATTTCGAATTCTGAAAAATATTTTGATCTAACTTGAAAAAATACCTAAATATTGTAATTAGCCATGCGTTTTCTTTAGCATACGAATGAATTTGTTAACAGCCGCCTGCATTGTTATTTATATTGCTACAAGTATAGATGCAAATAGCATGGAAAATGTTACTATAGGGTCATTCCATGAAAAATGAACAAATCAGCTGTGGCTGACATATCAAAAATATTAGTGAACAACATCGTATACGTAGATAAGATTTCAGGATCGTTTATTTATGTGCAGAAACTTATACTAAATGTTGAAACATAATCGAGGTCTGTGTAAATGTTTGAAATATCAATTTTGATTATTTGCCTTAGGAACAACAACACCATAAAAAAACATAAATAAATAATGTTTTTACATAACTGCGCATAATGTGTGCATAAAGACTTGTTATCCTAACTTATCTTGTTTAAAATAAATAAACTGGACGGATGTGGAACTCCCAAATCGCTGTTATCTATCGCATACGTGTTAAAATTCCCAGAGAAATGAAACATAGCACTGTTACCGGTTAGCTAATTTATACCAAAATCTAATATGCAACAACTTATATCAAGTTTAAACTAAATCTGAAATTCGATGAAAATCCGTGTATTTGTATTTTAAAATCATCGCTAAAATCGTAAAAAAGAAAAAAAATAGAAGTGCTACCTGTTGAGCGATATACTGTTAAAATTAAACAATATTATTTTACATGAGAGACTAACCGAATTTAAAGTGTTGTGTAAATTCGTGCATTTTTGTGATATTGAGATTATCAGGAATAATGTTTTACAGTAGCGCCAAATGTCGAATTATTTACTCCAAAAATTAAAGAATACTAAATTGAAATCAGAATAACGATATGAACTAATACAAGATCAGTGAGGAAATTTTTTTTTTATTAAGAACACTCCAAATTATAAGAAGAATTGGAAAATTTTGGGACTATTTTTATAAAAACCTTAATTTCTCTATGAGTATACATGCTGTCCGCATAAAAAATATAATATATTACAATAAGCCATTTAATCATAATCTGCAGTATGAGAACTTTTGCTACGTTAGTTTTGACAATTTTTTTTTAATTTGTTCACTCTTCAGTATAGAGTTTCGGTAAAAAATCTTCACAGAAATGTGTGTCTTGTACTGTTATATTTACACCTGTACCTTTTTAGTATAATTCCTCGTGTATTTTTCTAGATACTTAACATAATGTCTAAAATCCAAAATGGCCGGTCATCTTACGCCATACAGTGTAGTACAAGTAAAAGTTATGCTAAAACAAAAATAGTCCCTCACACGCACCTCGAAGTTCATACTAAAAGTACCGGTGTCATGCGAGAGATGACAGGCCCAAATAAAAGCTAAATGATTTTTTAAATGTTTAACGAACAAAGCAAATATGCGTTACTGGACTTTACAAACTCTCTACTTTAGCAGAAATCTTTACAAATGAAAAAACTCGGAATACCATTAAGACATTCTACTGTCAGAAATCCATAAAAATTTTATACGAATTCATACGAATCCTCACAAATATTGTACATTTACTACGATCAAGATAAAAATAATGCAAAAATTCTAAACTTTTTTCTATAAAAAGCCTTTTTACTTACTTGAAATTTTGCATATAAAAGCTTTTTGAAAATTAATAAAATGTAACATATTTTACATACAGTGTAAGGAATTTTAACACTATGGAAATAAGAAAACCCTTCGTTTTAATGGTGCCTTAAAATCTTATGTACGCGATCTGAAAAAGAAGGTTATTTTTAAAATAATCCTCCTAAATACAAATTTCCGTTAAGTGCACTTTAAAAGTCTGTCCATTTTCTCAATGCAAATGTACGATGAAAAACGTTATCAAGGAACGAAAAATAAAAGTTTTAGAAAAAAAGAACATAATACGTGACGTGGAATATATTTATTATATATTTTTATTATTTATTACAAAATATATTTTTATTATAATAAATTTTAAGTAATATTAAACATCCTTGGGAAATTAAGTGTGACAACTAAAATTAAATACATATTCTCTATAAAATCTAAACTAGTAGAAAAGTATCTACATTTTATTAGTTATTATATATATATATATATATATATATATATATATATATATCTAAAAAACAACCATATTATACTCTGTAACAAAACGTCTAATCAAATATTTGTTCTAGTTACACTGCATTATGTTGTTCTGATACGTTACCCAAATTAGTAATGATACCTCGATATCAAAAGTGAAAGGTAAAACTAATTAGTAGTGACTTTTCTTCATTCTGGAAATCGTAAGGGATTGCACATTTGCCAGGGAACTTTTTTTTTCTTCATCTGATCGATTCTTTTGTGCTGTTGGTAATAAAAGAGAAAGAAAATCCGAAAACAATGGAGAAAATAATAAAAGGACGTTTTCTAGATACACAAGAAAAAAATAAGGAGTATTTTATCCACTATCAGTTAAACAGAATAGACATATAAGAGTTATACATTTTCAAGTATGTGAAGAAACTCTGGACTAGGATTCGATTCTATGTTTTCTTGGCTGATGTCATCAATGCTCGAAATCTGGAAAACATAAAACAAATAACATTTAACGATGAGACTTTTGAACTACATTTTTCACGCAGTTGGAAATTTACAAATGTCATCATTAATTAACCTATTGAATAATTGTGTTCGAAATAACATCTAATATTTAAGTTTTCTCATTAAATTAACTACAAAAAAGACCGATATATTATAATCAAGAAAATTATAATATCGCTCATCCGCAGAAAAAGTAATGCATCTCTAAAACGTAAATTTCACACACACACACACACACACACATATATATATATATATATATATATATATATATATATATATATATATATATATCATTTTTTAAGATGAATAAAAGCAATTTTAGTGGGTTTTCTAATTACATTACTTTTGCAATTTTATGATTAAGTATCGTGAGTGGTCTCATTTTTTCCCTATCTATTTTAGACTAAGAAAAGCGATAGTGGACATTTGGGACCCCCGACTGGAGAGAGGGATGGGAGGGGGAAGGGTTGTAAGGGGCAAGAAAAAAATCCTTTTTACAATAAAAAAATATTTAGAAATATTCATGTCTAAAACTTATATAGAATGAAAGAAACATTTGTGGACATTTGGGACCCGCGACTGGGGAGGGGGATGGGAGGGGGAAGGGTTGTAAAGGGCAAGAAAAAAATCTTTTCTACAATAAAAAAGAAAAAAATCTTTTTTACAATAAAAAAGAAAAAAAAAATATGTATATATATATTCATGTCTTAAACTTATATAGAATGAAACAAACATTTGTGGATATCCGGAACCCGTGACTGGGGACGGGAGGGGAAGAGAGGGAAAAGGGTTGAAAGGGGCAAGATAAAAATCCCTTTTACAATAAAAAAGAAAAAGCATGTATAAATATTAATGTTTTAAATTTATATAGAATAAAAGAAACATCTGTGAACATCCAGCACACATGACTGGAGAAGGAGAGGGGAGGGAAAAGGGTTGAAAGGGACAAGGGAAAAAATTTCCTTTAAAAAACATTATACATGTTTAAATTTTTTATAAAATGAAAGAAAGCATTAGTGGACATTCGGGACTCACGATTGGTTAGGGGAAAAGGTTGTTTTCAGCCCCTTACCCTCCAAGAAAGAAATATTTACATTTTACAGTAAAAAAGAATAAATATAAGTAGTTATTAATGTTTAACACTTTTATTTAATGCGAAAAACATTTGTGGACATCCAGGACCCAAGACAGGGAGGGAGAAAGGTTAAAGGGGCCAAGGGATAAAAATTCCATTTAATATATATATACATCAGCACTAATGCTTAAATCTTTTATAGATTGAGATAAGCTTTGGTGGACGTCCGAGACCCACGACGAGAGAGAAGGAGGGCAGGGGAAAGTGTTGAAAGAGGCAAGAAAAAATATCCCTTAAAAAATTATGTATAAATATTAATGTGTAAAATTTATATTGAATGAGAAAAGCAAAGATAGACATTCGGGACAAGTCACTCGGGAGGGGTAGGACAGGGGAAAGAGTTGAAAGGGTCATACAAAACAAAATTCTGTTTCAAAATATCTATCTATCTATATAAATAAATGTTTAAGATTTTTAAAGAATGAGAAAAACAATGGTGGACATACATGACCCACGACAGGGGAAGGGGGTTGGAAAAGGGTTAAAAAGGGCAAGAAAAATAATTTTCTATTTCAACATATATACATACATATTAATGCTTAAAACTTTATTGAATGAGAAAAGTAATTTGGACATGCCAGATCCTCTACCGGAAAGGGTGTGCGCTTAAAAGATTTTCTAACTACTAGTTTTCTTAGGCGCATGTGCAATCGTGTGGTTAAATATTGTGGTGGTCTAATTTTTTCCGTGAAGCTTTGTAAAATTAGCAAAGTGGACATGGTATTAGCAAAATAGTGGACATGTGAGACCCGTGAATGGGGTCTATCATGAGGTGGAAGGGAAAGGAAAACAACAATTTCAAAGGAAGGAAGGTGGAAAATGAGAAAAAAAATGCAACTGTTTTTTCAAATCTTTTTTATTGCATGTCAGTGCTTTATAGAGCAATGAAATTGGTGGTATATAACTGGCACATAAGATAGAAGTAGGGATGGCAGTAATTGAAAAGGAACTGAATGATGCAAACATGCTAAATGATACAAATTCTTTAATGCAAAATGTTATTTATTATATTTTTATTGTTTTTCTTTATTATATACCATATACTTAAGTGGTAAAAACTTTCAAATTTTAAAATTCAAGGAAAAGCTTAACTTCAGAACAATGTAGGATCATCGGTATTACTGTCATCATAATTCTCTAATTTCTCAAGTTCTCCAACAGTATCACATTTATCAGTCTCACCCGAGCATGAACACATTTCAATACTAAGTACTCCATTTTATGAACATTTACAGGGTGCTCCGCATCTTGACGTGACATATGAACAACGTACTGATTAAACAAATTCTAGAGGAGCACAAGGCATATCACACATGACAGGTAGCCATTTGTTTTCCTTTATAATCCAACCAAAATTTGTGTAGAATATTAGTTTTTAAAATGTATGATCTTTACCAAATTATCGCTTGATATTGAGCCGCTGTTACGGCTGAATAAAGGGAGGCTCGCATCCTCAGGTTGCATTTTTTGTAAATAACCATATTTTTAGCGCTTTCAGTGTTTAATTTCTTAATTATAGCATGTACACTGAACATTTATATTTTTCAAGTGAAATATATATTTCTTCTCAATAATATATGTTTGACCTAATTTGGCAAGTGCTTTCAGAATTCTGTCGCTAGCATTTATGACTCTCTTTTAAAAACTGGTTTTTGATTTACCACTGAATGAAACTGTGGTGTTAGGCCCAGAAGGACAATACAGTCCCAATAAAGCTTCAGATGTATTCTGACCTAAAGATTTTAATCTTGCACATCTGAGGACCAGATAAAACTAATGCTGTATCACTTGGTAACTCTGGATATTTATTGTTATCCACTATAAGAACTTCAAAATCAAGTACTGTGTGCAGGATTAACTTTGTAGAACTTTTTGTGAAGTGCTGATATTTTCTGCCACTGGCTTATTTTGATTTTCCCCTCCCCAGTCGCGGAACACGGATGTCATTAAAGATTTTTTTTTAATTCTAAGTTTTAAACATTAATATTTATGCATATTTTTTTTTCTTTTTTATAGAGAAATGGAATTTTTTTTCTTGTCCCTTTCAACCCTTTCCTCTCCAATCCCCCCCCCCCAATCGGGGGTCCCAGATGTCCACCATCACTTTTCTTAGTCTAAAATACGTAAGAAAAAAACTGAGACCACTCACAATACTTAATCACAAAATTTTACACTGGCCTATGAAAAGCTGTAATTAGAAAACCCACTATTTATTTCAAATGATACTATTGCGAAAATTGCATTGCGAATTGCATATTGCGAAAATTGCTCGCTTTAAATTTTGCGTATAAAAGCTTTTTAAAAATTAATAAAAGTTATTTAAAATAAAACGTATAGCGTAAGGAATTTTATTTTAGACATTATAGAAAAAAAGGAGACCCATCGTTTTAATGATGCCTTAAGATCTGATGCACGAGATCTGAAACAGCCCGTCCTTTTTATAATGATATTCTAAAAAAAAAAAAATGCTTTAAGTGCACTATAAAATTCTATTTATTTTCATACTGCAAATGGATGACGAAATTCATTATCAAGGAATGAAAAAAGAAACCCAAAAGTTTTAATGGAGATTCTCGGACAAAAACAGAATACTTGTCGTAAAAGCAAATGTATTTCTACTATAATAAATTCAAAGCCTTTAAACTTATATTAACCATTCTTGAAAAAATTAAGTGTGAAAACTAAATTCAATCAATGATTTTGTACAAAAGCAAAACAAGTAGAAATGTATATAATTTTTATTAACTATGATAAATATTTCTACAATACAATCTTATTATCTATGAAGCATAAAGTCTAATCATTTATCCCTTTTAGTTACACTGCATTATGCTGTTCTTATACCTTACTGAAATTAGCAATGATACCTCAATATCAAAAGAGAAAGGTAAAACTAATTAGAAGTGACTTTTTTTTTTCCTTCTGAAACTCGTAAGTGATTGTACATTTGCCAGAAAACTTTTTCTCTGCTTCTGATCGATTCATTTGTGCTGTTGGTAATAGAAGTGAAAGAAAAAACGAAAATAATTGAGAAAATAATAAAATTAGGTTTTATTAGATACACAAGAAAATGGTAAGGGATATTTTATTCTCTATCAAGTGAATAGAATATACAAATTTAAATGAAAGATTTGTAAATATTCAAGTGAGTGAAGAAACTCCGGGATATGTTTCAAACCAGTGATTTCTTGTCTATGCCACCAATGCTCTAAAAACTGACTTATCCTGGAGGAATCTAACGCATTTAAAAAAGAAATAACATTTTCCAATCACAGTTTTGGTCTTTTCCTTCCCAATCGGAAATTTTCAAAAGTTAAGTTGTTAAGTAAAGATATTTACCAAATGAATAATTGTGTTGCAACTTTAATCTAATTTTCTAGTTAAAACATTGAAAATCTAGTTAAAACAGTGAAATCTAGTTAAAACAGTGAAAAAACACCGTAATCGCTCGCAATAAATTGATAAATAAACTAAAACACTTAGTAAAATCACCATAAATTGAAAAATTAACTAGGATGCGTTTCGAGATACAACAATATCAGCTCGTCATCAGCTAAACCAACACGTGTCTATGAGGGCACAGTGTCGAGATAAAGTGAAAGAAAGAGGGGGAGATTACAAAGAGTGCGACGGGTGGCGCTAGGTGAAAGAGCAGGAAATAGGAAGGAGGAGGAGGAGGAGTGGGAGGAGCAGGAGGAGTGGAAAGGAAAAGTGTTGCCAAAATAAGAAAAGAAAGAGAAAAAGAAAAAGAAAAAGGTGTAAAAACAATAAAAATAATAACGAAAATAAAAAAATAAATAATTAAGTAAAGTAAAAAATAAAAAAAATACTAATAATAAATAAAATAAATAAATAGGGTAAATCCCCAGTAATTGGCAGGCACCAGTGATTGGCACATCCTACAAAAATGTCCTAAAATAAGATTTATATCCAGTCTTTTAAAAATGCAAGACCATATACCAGTTATATGATCATTTACTTTACAGAATATAACTTTGATTTATGCTACTAAATGACAATAGTGCCTAGGAAAGAGAAACAATTATGGCTTGTATCAAATTAGCCATTTTTGTTGCAAATGCTTCTTCTCTGGCTTAAGAAAGGCATGCGTTTCAATTAATTATTATCTCATTTATAGTATATTTTAAATTTTAATTGACAACAGTTTTGTTTAGTTAAAAATGGTTACGTTAATTGTGTAAAAGTCTAAGTGCCAATTACTTGTGATTACAGCAACTTTTTATAACTATATTTTAATAAAAGTACTTTTTCAAATATTTTCGCTTTTAGTGGGCAAAATATATGCACACATATGCCCTCTTTGATTTAAAAATATTTGCAAGTAAATATTTTATTTCTTGGTATTGAAAATAGAAGTAAGTTAAAGACAAATCCTTAAAGTGCCAATTACTGGGGATGTTACCCTAAATAAAAATAAATAAATAAATAAAATAAAAAAAGAAAAATTAAATATAATATAGTATATATAATTATAGTATACAATATATAGTATATATAATATATAGTATATATAATTATATATTAAAAAATACAGGAGTAATTTTCACGCATGAGAAAGGGAGGAAAATAATGAAACATCATTGACAAGGGTATTAGAATTTTTACAAAGAAAATAAGCTTCGTGAACATCTAAGTGGGAAGGAGAGGCATTATTAGAAATAATTTTGGCCATGAAAAAATTGAAATAATGACCGGAAGAGCAACAGTGAGAAGCAATCGAAAACCTGGATAATTCCTGATTTTTAATGTATCTCTGATGCTCGTCCAATCTTTTCGTCAACGCTCTTCTGGTCTGACAAATACAACCCAAATTGCAAGAACAAGGAATAAAATAAATATCCCACCGGTTCTCAATAGGAATAGGATCTTTCAAAGACGAGAATTTAATTTTAATCATACGTTTGAAGATAGCTCTAAAATTGAAACGAGAATGGATTTTAGCAACTTTGAAACAGAGAGAAGAGTAAAAAGTAAAAACTGTAGAGTTAATATTAGAAGAGTAATTGGAATCTGTAAGAAGACGTTTAGGCTTATTAAATTTATACAGAGCTTTGTCAACAAAAGAGGGATTATAACCACGAGCAAGGGCAAAAGATTTGAGGTAACTGATTTCATTTGAGCAGAAGAATCAGAACAAATGCGAAGTCTCAAGAGAGGAACTTTGTAGTATTTACGACGTCAAACAATAATGCCATTCGTCTTATCTGCTTGTTGTAGTAAAAAAAAAAAATATTTCAAACGTTTTGATACTTGCTATGTTTTGGGATAAACTGCCATTATCGGATCGCTTCGCCATCTTCGGATAAAAAGGGCGAAGAACGTTGGCCACCAATACTGCTACTAAATGCATTATGTGACAAAAAGCTAGCCTTCAATACATGTAACTAGTAAATAGTTTTTTAAAGTGCTATTGGATTAAAAATTATTTTATATATTATATTGCTTTTTCATTAACTTATTCTCTTCATTTGAATCTATAAAGTATGCAAATATGAAATGCTTAGCTTTAACTTTAGACGCTGATAAAAATATTATTAAGGGAGGGGATATATTCATAATATTTTAAGAAATAAAGGGAGTGCAAATTTGAAAAAAAATGATAATGTTATCTATGTATAGTTCCAATATATTTCACATCAGAGTACAATTGCTATATTTTTTAAAGCATTTGGTAAATATTTCTTTTTTATCCCGTAATTTTTGGAGCATATTTACGATTGTAATACTCAATTTTCTCAACACTAAATCGAATTAATTCTTTTTCAAAGAAATGCAACATATTAAAAAAATATGTGTGGCACTCGGGGACTGCCGCGGTAAACCTATTGCAGAGCATTTTTTATCAACTTATGCAATTATAATTATTTATTTATTTTTATTTATGCAGTTTTTTTGTCTTTGATATTAATTCAAGTTACACTTTTTTAGCGTGATGACCGATAACAATTTTCTTTTCTTTTATTGAATAAATGAGAAGTTAATATCGTTTAAAATATTTTTATTATCTTACAATACATGTAGGTTAATCAGGAGTTTTTATCATTGAAACTATACGTTTATGGTACCTGAAATAAAAAACATAAGTTTGAGACTTGATATTCTCAAAATATCTGAAAAACACCGCGTCAATGTCTGCCGAAGACTACCGAAGGATACCGTGCCGAAGTCTACCAAACTGAAGCAACGTTAGAGGGAGTGTTAGGTTTTTTTTTCTCGTTATGGAATTTCTAGATTCTTTCACCGCACTCAAAGCCCGCGATAAAAGCTCTGCAATACCTTAATAAATTACCAAACAAAATTTGGCTGTGCTACGAAAATTAGATCACGAGTTATAAGCATTTTAAATTTTCCGAACCTCACCGTGGGGTGTCTCCTGTCACCAAAAATTAACACTCTCTCATAATAAATTACCAAACAAAATTTGGCCGCGCTACGAAAATAAGATCGCGAGTTATAAGCATTTTAAATTTTTCGGCCCTCAACGTGGGGGGGGGGCTTCTGTCACCAAAAGTAACACTGTCTCATAATTAATTACAAAACAAAATTTGGCCGCGATACGAAAATTGATCGCGAGTTATAAGCATTTTAAAATATTTCCGATCCTCACCGTGGGGAGGGGTCTCCTGTCACCAAAAATTAACACTGTTTCATAATAAATCACCAAACAGAATTTGGCCGCGCTTCGAAAATTAGATCGCGAGATATAAGCATTTTAACTTTTTCGACCCTCACCGTGGGGAGGGGCTCTCCTGTCACCAAAAATTAACACTGTTTCATTATAAATCAACAAACAGAATTTGTCCGCGCTATGAAAATTAGATTGCGAGTTATAAGCATTTTAAATTTTTCGACCCTCAACGTGGGGGCTCACCTGTCACCAAAAATAACACTCTCTCATAATAAATTACCAAACAAAATTTGACCGCGCTATGAAAATTAGATCGCGAGTTATAAGCATTTTAAATATTTCGACCCTCACCATGAAGGGGGTCTCCTGTCACCAAAAATTAACACTGTCTCATAATAAATTACCAAACAAAATTTGGCCGCACTACGAAAATTAGAACGCGAGTTATAAGCATTTTAAATTTTTCTATCCTTACCGTGGGGGGTCTCCTGTCACCAAAAGTAACACTGTCTCATAATAAATCATCAAACAAAATTTGCCCGCACTACGAAAATTGATTGCGAGTTATAAGCATTTTAAATTTTTCGACCCTCACCGTGGGGAGGGGTCTCCTGTCACCAAAAATTAACATTGTTTCATAATAAATCACCAAACAGAATTTGCCCGCGCTTCGAAAATTAGAACGCGAGTTATAAGCATTTTAAATTTTTCTATCCTTACCGTGGGGGGTCTTCTGTCACCAAAAGTAACACTGTCTCATAATAAATTACCAAACAAAATTTGACCGCGCTACGAAAATTAGATCGCGAGTTATAAGCATTTTAAATTTTTCGACCCTCAACGTCGGGGGGGGGGGGGGTGATCACCTGTCACTAAAATTAACACTGTCTCATAATAAATCATCAAACAAAATTTGGCCGGGCTACGAAAATTAGATCGCGAGTTATAAGCATTTTAAATTTTTCAACCCTCACCGTGGGGGGTCTCCTGTCTCCAAAAATTAACACTGTCTCATAATAAATTACCAAACAAAATTTGGCCGCGTTACGAAAATTAGACCGCGAGTTATAAGCATTTTAAATTTTTTGACCCTCACCATGGGGGATCTTCTGTCACCAAAAATTAATACTGTCACATTATAAATTACCAAACAAAATTTGGCCGCGCTACGAAAATTAGATCGCGAGTTATAAGCATTTTAAATTTTTTTACCCTCACCATGGGGGATCTTCTGTCACCAAAAGTAACACTATCTCATAATAAATTACCAAACAAAATTTGACCGCGCTACGAAAATTAGATCGCGAGTTATAAGCATTTTAAATTTTTCGACCCTCAACGTGGGGGGGGGGATCACCTGTCACTAAAATTAACACTGTCTCATAATAAATCATCAAACAAAATTTGGCCGCGCTACGAAAATTAGATCGCGAGTTATAAGCATTTTTAATTTTTCGACCCTCAACGTGGGGGGGGGGGGTCACCTGTCACTAAAATTAACACTGTCTCATAATAAATTACCAAACAAAATTTGGCCGCGATACGAAAATTAGATCGCGAGTTATAAGCATTTTAAATTTTTCAACCCTCACCGTGGGGGGGTCTCCTGTCTCCAAAAATTAACACTGTCTCATAATAAATTACCAAACAAAATTTGGCCGCGTTACGAAAATTAGACCGCGAGTTATAAGCATTTTAACTTTTTCGACCCTCACCGTGGGGGTCTCTTGTCACCAAAAATTAACACTGTCTCATAATAAATTACCAAACAAAATTTGGCCGCGTTACGAAAATTAGACCGCGAGTTATAAGCATTTTAACTTTTTCGACCCTCACCGTGGGGGTCTCTTGTCACGAAAAATTAACACTGTCTCATAATAAATTACCAAACAAAATTTGGCCGCGATACGAAAATTAGATCGCGAGTTATAAGCATTTTAAATTTTTCGATCCTCACCATATGGCGGGTCTCCAATCACCAAAAGCTACATTATCCTACCTTGTTTTATCTTAAGACGATTCTTTTCTATACATATTCTATCAGGAATTTTTAATATTGAAACTATAGATTTATAGTAACTGAAATAAGAAATATAAATTTGAGACTTGATATCCTCTAAATATCTGAAAAATACCGCGTCAATGTCTGCCGAAGTCTACCGAAGGATACCATGCCGAAGTCTGCCCAACTGAAACGTCGTTAGCCGAGTGTTAGGTTTTTTTTTTTTTTCTTTACGGAATTTCTACATTTTTCTCGTTACGGAATTTCTACATTCGGTCGCCGCACTCAAAGCCCTAATATGCAATAGCTTAAAAATAATTTAACATTAATGTTAAATTATAAATATTAATTTATCTTACCAGTAATTTGAAATTGAATCTTGAATCGTTACAAAATATTACATAGGGCACAAATAATCATTTAAGTGGGAGCATTACATGCGTACAATAGATTCTGTACGATTAGTATATAAATCAATGATTGGAAATTGTGTTGCTCAAATATGCATTAAAAAATTCTAGCTAGGCTTTAAAATACGACGGAACATATAATAGGCCCCTCGTGTCTTTATATATGTTGAAACCATCCCTTCCATTAATGATTAATATGTTGGATAGAAAATAAAAATCGAAAATAATTTTCAAAAATGATTTTATATTTCTTCAACAAAAAACAAAATTGGTATTTATGAGAAAAATGCTATTTTCTCAAACTATTTCACCTAAAGTAATCGGTAAAATTTTCTTTCAAGTTTTGAATTAACTTCTTCTGCCTTTATTTTTTTTTTTTCAGAATTTTGGTTTCAGTTAGATTTTATTTTTAAAGCAGAGAACATTAAAAATGTATTTTGCGGTCTTTCTAGCCTGACAAAAACAACAAGAACAACAAAAACAGCAACAAAAAAATGATTTTTTTACACCCTCGCTTAGTAATATGGTATTTAAAAGGAACACTTGTTTTATAAATGATTCATTAAATATCGGAAATTTAATTATTTTTTGGGGTTTCTAAAAATAAAGGAATAGGTTTCAAAAAATAATAAATCGGGAGAGGTTACATAAAATTTTCGAAAACATTTTTCTACATGATTTCTCGAACTATAATACAAAATTTTATTCATTTATACATACTTGCTGATTTAAAAAATACATTATATTATACATTTCGAAAACGGAAACTTCGCACGATGTTACTTTTAGAACTGATAGTTCATTTCAAATTAAAAAGAAAAAATAATAACTTAAAACATTTATACCTTTTCTATTTTCTAGTAAAATGAAAAGTGCTTTTTCAATAAAATCCTTACTAAATCAATGAATAAAAACAGCTTGCATAAATAAAAGCTTCAAACTTTTAATAGACTGGTATGCTTTTAAAACAAAACAATTACTATAAAAATGTATAAAAAATGTTAGATTTAGCTGACTACAGTATTAGAGTTTTCTAATTATGGGACTACACTTTTTCCCTAGCGATAACGTAATAGTACTGCTAATCTCATTTATTTTAATATCGCATAGAAGAATATTTTAAGTTTTTTATCTTTAGTTTTAAACACTTGTATTTCGTTATAAAATTAATTATTTCCCTTGACTTATTAAGTTACTGGATGCAAATATATAAATGTCATTATTAATGCGGGCGTTATTGATTAAAAAATCAGCAGTCGTCTCCGATATGACAAAGGTTATTTAATTACTGACTACACAGAACTAATTATTGTCAGAAGGTATAAAAAGAATACGCACAGTTAAAGAAAATGACTCGTTAGAAATTCTTTTACAATATAATAGGTGATATTTTTGATATGTCTTTTATTTCCAGCACCTACGCGAGAGCGTAGAAAAAGTACCAGTATGTTTACCACATTCATTATATGATATCATAACATTTTTACGGCAAAGAAGTGCATTAAAAATATTTCTCAGTATGAGTATGTCCTTTTAATTTCCATCTAGCTGTGAAGTGAGCTATAAAAAATTTAAATAAGTTCAGATAAGACATAATTAATTTAACTTTTTTAATGATAAATAAATTGTTATATAAAAATTAATCTAAATCATTGATTTTTTAAAACAATTTCTTTCAAAACGGTAAATATTTAATTTTTAAATAATAACTTAAGGGAATTCAAGAATAGTATATGTCTGAATTAGTTAGTAGAATATTTTGTTTGGCGCAGATGTTATAGGCGTACAATATTAGCAAAATGAACAACATTAGCAACACAACAAAATGAAAATTTTAGGACACATATTATGGTATCCTGGCTGTTGTTGTTCATTTAATTGTTGTTGTTAATAAATTGCTTATTTACATTTATTTTCTTTTTTAAAATGATAAAAATTGTTTTGTTCTAGAACTTAATAATTAATATTTTATATTTATTATTATTTCGTTTTATATCAATAGAAAATAATTAAAAAATACATATGCAACTGTTATTCGAGAATGAAGTTTTCGCCAAATTTGCGTCATAAAAATAATAATACAAATGTAATAACACAAATAATATGTATATTGTTGCTTTTTTGTTATCTATATACAATTGCAGTTTTAGATATATAAATAAAAAGTATTTTATATTAACAATAAACAATCTTTATTTAAAAAAAACGTTTTTGATAATCATCTCCACTGAAAGCATAATGTCCATTCATACCATTAGCTAATTTTTCGAATAACAACAAAGCCACCTAGCAGTAATTTGCTTTCTTGAAATTCAGAGCTTCGCTATCGAATTTCTTTCAACCAAAACTCTAATTTGTTAATTTATCTTTTAAACTTTCTCTTTGATTCTATCAGAAAAAAGTTTTAGAAACCAATATTTTTCATAGTCTTTTCTTTAATATACTTTCACATTTTTTTTTCACATTATATTCAATAAAAAAATTTTTAAACTATTTTGCATTAATTATTCCAATTATTATAAAAGAAAAAATTTTAAACAGTAAAAATATTTACATTACATAAGGATAAGGACAGTCGAATGCTATTTATTTATTTATTTATTATGATAGAGATTAAAATCGAGCTGTTATAAAAAAAAAAACAGTCTTAGAAACGAATTATAGGATTCTACAATTTTCTTAGGTAGCATCGCCTTCCTTTCTATAAATTGAGCTTATTTCCTATAAAATATACAAATTTTATTGTAGAAGATTATAAGTTATTTTTACATTAATTATTAGAAAAGTAATAGTGAAAGAGTTTTAATAACTGATATATACTTGATTACCTGGGAGATAAGGAAAATGGGATACAATTTTTTTTTAGACACAAATTAAATTCTAACTGATTAAAAAGTGTTAGAACCATATAATTGAATTTCATAATTATTACACACCGACACCTTCTCTTAGAAAATATGTATATTGTTGTTAGCATATGTATTTTACTTGACGATTACAAATTTATTTCCCACCGTTTTAAATAAATTGTTGAAGATTAGACTATTTAAGCAGATGAAAGATTTATAATACAGAGGGCATAACATTTTTATTGAAATCGTTATAAATATGTGTGGCTTCTAACATAAATATTTATATAAACATTATATATTTAAAAAAAAAAAAAATTTGCATGTTATAGTTCGTTTAGTGTTTGATTAAAATATTTATTTAACGTTACACAGTTTAAACTATAAGAAATGTTTTAGGCCTAAGTTTTGTTAACAAATATAAGCATAAGAGCGAACTGTATATTTGAAAATGCGTAAAGATCATAATTTAGTATTAAAAAAAAAAAAAAATTGTATATATGTAAGCGAGTTCTTTTATACTTCTTATGATAAGTGATAAGTATTATAGCTTGTATACATACAAGCAGAAATACAATAAAAAATTAGGGCTTACAAAGATTTTTTCTTTATTTTCTTTAAAGATATTTAAATGTGGTAAAATATATTGATTATGAAAAATGATTATGCAAAATAAAATTAAAAATGTGTATTAATAAAAAAATAACGAATATATTTAAAATATATGTTTTGATATTAATAAAAAGATTTGTTTTCGTTTTTTTATTTTTATTGTTAATATACAATTACAGTTTTTGATAAACATATCATATTTCTTATTATATCATTATTTTATGTTATTTTTTCAAATTACATATCATCTTACTATAAAACTGATTTAAAACGAAGGTAATGGCGTTTCCGATAATAATCTCTACTACGAAAGCAAAATACCCATGGATACCATTAGTAAATTTGTCGAATAACAACGAAGTCACGAGGAAGTAATTTGCTTTGTTTAAATTTAGAGTTTCTCTTCAATGAACTTTTTTGAACTTCAACTCCAATTCTTCAATTTATTTTTTATTCATTCTCCCTGATTCTATCCAAAAAATGACTTAGAAACGAATAATTGGATTCTGCAATTTTCATAAAATGATTTCTTTCCCTTTAATAAAGTCAGGACATTCTTTTCGAATTATTATTTCAAAAGATTGCATTTTTTAAAGCCAATTTACATTAGTTATTTTAATCATTATAAAAGGAGATACTTTTAACAATTAAAATCTTTGCATTACAAAGGGATAATTACGACACTGTCGATTATATACATATATACATATATATATAAGTAAATTATATTAGTCAAGATACTAGATTATTTAATTGTAATTTTTCTATTTTTATCTTTTTATTCTATTTGTAATATCTCTTATATTATGGCAGTACTTAGTAAAAATCTCGATCCTGGCAAGATACACAATGCTTCTTTGCAGTGTAGTGCCCGGTACAGGAGCAATAATAGGGTTGCTCCTGGATCGTCGTCCAATTACCATATACATGCTCCTATTATATTTTCAGAAATGTTCTGATATCCGATGTAAAACTTGTCCATTTACTTCTCAGTCATAAATCGTATCAGATCATCATATTTCTATTTTTGTAAGGCTTTTAATGTAATTTATAGTATAAAGTGTAACATTTGCAATTTGAAATATATTGGTGAAACTTCTGGTCCTCTTCATAAACGCATTAATCAACATCGGTCAGATTTTGATAAAAATTTAGCAAAAAATATACAGTCTACAGCTGAAATACAGCATTTTCATAAACATAAATTTAATAATACTACTATTGAAATAATACAAATTCAGAAAAATAAATCTGAGCGTCTGTATTTAGAGTCTTCATATATGAAATATTATAACACAATTTATCCTTATGGTCTTAATAGTGAGGTTTTTAAAAGATCTGTTAAAGTTTTTTCATCTATAAATGATACTACAGATTATTCTCCCATTTATCATAGTTTAAATCATCTTATAAAACCTAAAACTACACGTAACAAAAGAGGAAAAGGTTCATCTTCTAGTATTACTTCTAAAAACATTATAATTCAAAAAATTAATAATCTGCATCGTAATTATTTAAAAAATTACAATTGGTTTTTAATACGTAAATATATTTTTGGAATAAAAAAGAAACATATAGTACAATATTTAAATATATTTCTCAGTAAAACTTACTCTAAACATTTTTCAGATGTTTTTTATGATCTCATTATGACTCGAGTCAATCTTTACAATATAAATTTACTAAAAAAACCTAAAAATCTACAAACTAATACTCAAATGGTAATTACTTTTTCTAATCCAATATTTAAGAAAATCAATATTAATTCCATATTAAATGATAAAAACTGTCAATTTCCTATAAATAATATTCATTTATGTAAAACCTTTAAGTATCCCATATCTATCGGAAGAACGATTTTTAACTATAATTCTTTCTCTAAATCTTCTTTTGATGCTAGTACATTACCCTGTAAATGCAATGACCCCTCTCTACAAAAATATATAAATAAGGATCATGGACATATTATTACTGGTAATCTTAATATAGTAGATGATTTACAACTTAGAAGAATTATGGGTTATGGGACCAAGTGCAGAATTCCATTCAAATTAAACATTAATTCTATCATAAAACAATTTACCTATGATATAGATATATTTATTTATAAAATTGCAATTTATTATAATAAACCCATTGAGTATTTCAATCAATGGAAAATATTAGTTATCGATAAATTAACCAGGTCCTTAAAATATAATATTTCACACCTAGATTATGTAAATACACAGCATCTGTTTAAGCAAATCAATAAATTACAACAAAACTTTGTAATAACTTATGTTGATAAATCTCCAAATAATTATGCAATTATTTGTAAATCTTATTATCATCAACTGCTTAAATCTAGTATATCTAATAATAACACATTCCAAAAAATTCATGATAACTTACTTGCCAATAATCGTAAAATTAAAGGATTCTATAAATTATTAGACATTAAACCTACTAACTATAAATATCCTTATCTAGTCCTTATACCCAAATTTCACAAGCATCCTGTTAAATTCAGAACTGTTATAATGTGTTGCAAAACTTATAATAATGCTGCTAACAAACTTCTATTAGCAATTCTTAATCAAATAAATAACATTACAAAAAAAGTGATAATACACATTGCATAAAAAATAGTTATGAACTGGTCCATATTATGAAAAATCTTAAATGTATAAAAAATATCACTACTTATGATTTTAAAGATTTATTTAATAATATCGATTTATCAGATTTACATACTATCATAAATGAGCTTTTTAAAAAATATCAACACGAGTTGGATATATCACATAATATCGATTCTGATTATTTTCTTTCCTTAACCAATTTCATTATCTATAATAATTTTATCATGCAAGATAACAATATATGTATTCAAAAAGTTGGTATACCACAAGGGAGTAGTACATCTAGTGTATTATCAGACTTATATTACTATGAACGTCATTATATAAATAATAAAATACATTTATATCGATATATAAATGATGTAATTTTAATTGATACTGATAACACCTGTATATCTCAATTCCCTGTTGATTATCCTTCTAATCTAGAACTTTCAAACTACCTACTTTTTAATAATACAATCAACTTCTTAGATATTAAAATTATATTAAAAGAGAACAAATTTATAACTGATATTTATGACAAAAGGAAAGAATTTAATTTTAAAGTTAATATCTTTACTAATTTTAAATCATGTCTTCATAATTCTGTATATCGTAATATAATAATTAACCATTTATATAGAATAAAATGTCTATGTTCTTCCCATTTAATTAATACTAATATTAAAAAGCTTGTATATGAAGCTATTAATAATGGTATCCTAAACAATTCATATATTCTTTAATTTATAATTAGATATTACATGTTCTCATAATTAATTCTTTGCGTAAAAAATGTATAAAAAATTATAAAACATAAAAATAATAATAAAAAATTAAAAATGTTTAAAAAGTAATAAATATATATATATAGGTTGGTTGGGAGGGTAGATGTTAGAGTACGGGGGAGGGCGGTGTTTTCTGGATAAAAACGCAAAGGTTAATTATAAAAAATTGAGAGTGGGTTATTTATTTTAACATAATTATTATACTGTTTAATTGACACCAATATATGGATATTTGTCTTGTTATATCTATAGTTAACTAGCTATATTATATTTATCGAATTAATTTTAATGTTATTGATATAATTTTTGGTATTATTATTAATAATATTATTACCATTATTATTTTTTTAATATTTATTTAATTTAATTTAATTTAATTTAATTTAATTTAATTTAATTTTTTTATTTATTTATTTTTATTTATTTTTTATGTTTTATTATCCTATATTAAGATAACGAGATTTTACCATGTACAATCATAATAAATGTTACTGATTAAAGTAATAAAATGGTATATTAAGTTATATGTTAACATGAATGTTATTACTTAATTCTACTTTTAATTTTATGTTATGATCGATTCTTAATTATTTTCTCTGGTTCAAGTATATTTCCATTCAACTTTTTCTTTTTTTTGTTTGTTATAGATACTTCTTAGTCTATTTGTGGATTTAACAATTGATTTTACTTACTTTCAACTCCTTTTTGTAAAATAACAATATATATACTGCTACTATTATTAAGTTTCTTTATTGTACTCAACATCTTGTAGCACTTTAAATCATAGCAAGTTATTTTCAACTCATTTATCTAGCCGTTTCGCGCGCTTGGCATTCTTTATTTAAATAGAGCAACCCTACTGATTTGGCGAAGATCCGCCGAAATAACTGCCTGTTTTATATACATGTTCCGATAGATATTTTATACATTTTAAATCGATTATTTTTATAAAAAAATTAAGTAATTTTTATTCTATAAGATTAGATTTTTTTCTCTTTTGCACAAAAGTGTAATTTCATTTTTAGATTCTTCGCAGCTGAAAGCTTTAAATTACAGAGAACATACGGTTTTTTGTTTAATATAAATTCAACCATTTAAAGTATACATTATTTCTAATATAAATAAATTTAACTTAAATAACTTATTAGATATTTGTAAAGAAGCATTTTGTATATTTTACTTCTCGGAGTGTTTATTGAACAAATTTAAGACAATGTGATACAGATTATAAAATAAGAAATGTTTAATAACTAAGTTTCATGAACAAATATATGCATGTGAGCATGCTGTATATTTTAAAATGTGCGAAACTCTAAATGTTAGGTAAAAGGTATTTTATTGTATACATATTATGACGAGTTCTATTATACTTCTTATGATCAGTGATAAGTATTATTGCTTCAATACCTACAAGCAGAAATAAAATAACCAATTACTAATTAGAAAGAATTCTTTTGAAAAAGGTGTATGTAATTTGTGATTAAAAAATATTCCAATTAAAATGATTATGAAAATTTAAAAAAAGTGTATTAAAAATCAATCATATGAAATCAATCAACTCAAATAACGAATGTATATGTAAATATATATTCTAAAACGAACAAAAATATCTGTATTGTGATATTTTTTTTATCTATATACAATTACAGTTTTAGATAAAATAACAAATTAATTATTTTATATTTATTTTACTTTATAATTTTCAAATTACATATCATCTTACCATAAAACTGTTTTAACCCCTTAACGGTCCCATTAAATTACGGTTTAAAAATTCGGATTGATTATTGCCACCACTTCTTTGAAAAAAAAATCATCTTATTTAATGGCAAATAAAATAATACCAGAATAAAATCAATTTCACTATTTTATCACTATTTTATAAAACTGGTGGGAATCAAATAATTCTGAATAAAAGCTGTGAAGCTTGCAGCTCGAGAATGTCTCGGGCACGACAGTTAAGAGGTTAAAGCAAAGTAAATGCTTTTCCAATATTATTCTCCACCATGAAAGCTTAATACCCATGAATACCATTAGCAAATTTATCGAAGAACAACGAAGTCACGAGGTAGTAATTTGCTTTATTTAAATTCAGAGTTTCTCTTCAACCAACGTCTTTCAACTGGAACTTCAATCCATTAATTTATTTTTTTTTTTATCCATTCTCTTTGATTCTATTAAAAAAAAAAAAAAAAAAAAAAAAAAAAAAAAAAAAAAAAAAATTAGAAACGAACATTTGGATTCTGAAATTTTCTTAGGAAGTATTGTTTCTCTTTAATATATACAGCTCATTTTTTTTTAATTTTTATTTCAAAATATTAAATTTTTTAAAGATGATTTACATTAGTTATTCCAATCATTATAAAAGGAGATACTTTTAACAGTAAAATCTTTACATTACAACGGGATAAGGACAGTGAGAAACACTGTGGGATTATATGCATACATATATATATATATATATATATATATATATTAAAATCTAGCTCCAACGGGAAATAAAGTGTTAGAACCTTATTCGATAATTTTCATACAATAGCTGTTTCCTTTAAATAGATATTCCGATAGACATTTTAGATATTTTAAATCGATTCATTTAAATAAAATTTTTAGTAAATTTTATTCTATAATATTATAAACTGTTTTTGCACAAAATTGTAGTTTAATTTTTAGAATCTTAATTATTAGATTTTCTTAAGGTGTTAAAAGTTTTTAATTACTGGGAATATAACATTTTTACTCGAAATGAAAAATTCAACCATTTAAAATATATATTAATTCTAATATAATTATATTTAATTTAAGTAACTTATTATATATTTGTAAAGAAGCATTTTGTATATTTTAGTTCTCGGATTGTTTATTGAACAAATTTAAATTAGTGTTATACAGATTAAAATATAAGAAAAGTTTAGGAGCAAGATTTTGTGAACAAATATATGCATATTAGCATACTGCATATTTTAAAATGCGCGGAAATCTAAGTTTTAGGTAAAAGTTATTTTATTGTATGCATTTTATCGCGAGTTCTATTATACTTCTTATGAACAATGATAAGTATTTTTGCTTGAATACTTTCAAGCAGAAATATATAAACCAATTACTGAAAGGTATATGTGAATGTGGTACAAAAATATTCCAATTAAAATGATTATGAAAAAAAAAAAAAACGTGCATTTAAAATCGAAGGCGAATAACGAATGTTTACGTTACATTATTTTATATTTCATTTTTCAAATTAACAATTATCTTAACAAAAAACAATCTTAAAGCAAAAGAAAAGTGTTCTCAATAGTTATCTTCACTGAAAACAAAATATCTATTTTTATCATTAACAAATTTGTCGAAGAACAATAGCGCCACTAGAAAGTAATTTTCTTTGTTGAAATTCGGAACTTCTCTTCATTGAACTCCGTACAAGAGGAATTATATTTCGTTAATTTATTTTTTATCCATTCTCCTTGATTCTATCAGAAAAAAAAAGAAATTTTAGAAACCAACAATTGGATTTTATAATTTTCATCGGAAGAATTGCTTCTTTTTAATAAATATTCAGCACATTTTTTTTTTAAATATTGTTTAAAAAAAAACTACTCTTTTTCAAACCATTATGCATTAATTATTCCATCTATTATAAAAGAACATTTTCTTAAACAGTTAAAATATTTGCATTATTCAGGAATAAGGACAGTAAAATACATTTTATTTATTTATTTAATTTGATAGAGATTAGAATCTAGCTACAAGGGAAAAATAGTCTGAGAAACAAATAATATAATGGGACTCTGTAATTTTCCTAGGTAGCATTGCATTTCTAATATATATTCAGCGTATTTCTTTTAAAAATAGTAATTTTTATATAAAAGTTTATGACTGATTTTTACATTAATTATTACAATAATAATAATCTAAGATTTTTAAAACATATAGAAGCTTTACATTAACCATATAAGGTTAAAAAAAATACATATGTATCTGGTATACATTTATCATTATTTTTAAACACTTTTATTTCGTTATAAAATTAATTATTTCTCTTTTCTTATAAAGTTAGTGGCTACAAATATATAAAAGTCATTATTAATGCTGGTGTTACTGTTTAAATATTCAGCAATCGTCTTCGATATGACAAAAATTATTTAATTATTGACGACACAGAACTAATTAATGTCTGAATGTATAAAAAAATACTCGCAATTAAAGAAAAATCACGTTATAAATTCTTTTGCAAGATAATTGGTGATATCTTTGACATGTCTGTTATTTCCACCTGCTACGTGAGTGGATAGAAAAAGTACTAATATCTTTACCATATTCATTATAGGATATCGTAACATTTTTATGACAAAGAAGTACATAATATATATATATATATATATATATTTCTTAGTATGAGTATGTTATTTTTATTTCCATCTGGTTGTGATGTAAGCCGTTATAAAAACTGTAAATAAATTCAAATAAGACATAATTTATTTAACTTTTTAAAAGCCTAAATAAAGATATAAAAATTAATCTAAACATTTCTAAAACATTTTCTTTCAAATCGGTATAAATTTCCTTTTTTAGAAGTAACTTAACAGAATTCAAGTATAAACTAAATTTTGTGAGCGAATATATGCATTTGAACATGCTGCATATTTTAAAATGCGCGATACTTTAAAATTTTTACTTCTCGGAGTGTTTATTGAAAAAAAATAAATCAATGTGATAGAGATTAAAAAATAAGAAATGTTTAAGAACTAAGTTTTATGAACAGATATATGCATATGAGCATGCTGTATAATTTAAAATGCGCGAAACTCTAAATGTTAGGTAAAAGGTATTTTATTGTGTACGTATTATGACGAGTTCTATTATACTTCTTATGATCCGTGATAAGTATTATTGCTTGAATACCTACAAGCAGAAATATAATAACCAATTACTGATTAGGAAGAGTTCTTTTGAAAAAGGTATATGCAATTTGTGATAAAAAATATTTCAATTAAAATGATTATGAAAAATAAAAAAAGTGTATTAAAAGTCAATCATATCTAATCAATCAACTCAAATAACGAATGTATATATAAATATATATTCTAAAACTAACAAAAATATTTGTATTGTGATAAATTTTTATTTATATACAATTACAGTTTTAGATAAAAATATCAAATTACTTATTGTATATTTATTTTAAGTTATATTTTTCAAATTACATATCATCTTACCATAAAACTGTTTTAAAGCAAAGGAAATGCTTTTCCAATATTATTCGTTACTGTTGGAAGCTTAATACCCATGAATACTATTAACAAATTTATCGGGAACAACGAAGTCACGAGGCAGTAATTTGCTTTGTTTAAAATCAGAGTTTCTCTTCAACGAACGTCTGTAAACTGAAACTTCAATTTGTTAATTTATTTTTTTTATCCATTCTCCTTGATTCTATTAGAAAAAAAAAACAGTTATAGAAACGAATAATTGGATTCTGAAAATTTTTTAGGAAGTATTGCTTCTCTTTAATATATTCAGTTCATTTTTTTTTTTTTTTTTTTTTTTTTTTTTTTTTTTTGTAATTTTTATTTCAAAAGATTAAATTTTTTAGAGATGATTTACATTAGTTATTCTAATCATTATAAAATGAGATACTTTTAACAGTTATATATATATATATATATCAACCTTATAATTGAAATCGATAATTTTTTATACAATAGCTGCTTCTTTTAAATAGATATTCCGATAGATATTTTAAATCGATTCATTTGAATAAAATTTTTAGTAATTTTTATTCTATAATATTATAAACTGTTTTTGCACAAAATTCTAATTTAATTTTTAGAATTTTAATTATTAGATTTTTTAAGAAGTTGAAAGCTTTAAATTACTGAGAATATAACGTTTTTATTCAAAATGTAAATTCAACTATTTAAAATATATATTAATTCTAATATAAATATATTTAATTTAAATAACTTATTATATAATGTATTTGTACCCTATATGGACAGGGCTCTCAATATACACACCCCTACTATTTTTAAAGGTAATAATTTTGATCGAGAGATGGCTCAACATTTTCGCGAAGAAAAGCAGTTGAAAATATAATTAAATCTGGAAAGTGTAAAAAAACGCGCTTTTCGCCATTTAGGTATAAACTTATTTTTTCGAGATCTGCTGATCTTAATTACTTATAAGCTAAAATTCTTATTACATATGGTAAAAATACATTAAATGTTGAAAAGTGGAGTATTTTAGAAATCCAATAAAACGTATTTTCGATTGCTTTTGCATATTTTGCTTAAAAAATAGTTTTCCTTACTTATTTGGTATAAGATTTAGTAAAACTACGCCCGATTCCCTATATGGACAGCTTATGTCCCCATCGACTACTACTGTGAGAAAGAAGAAAATTCAAAGTTGCCAAGAAATAACTTGAAAATTCATCAAAGTGGTAAAATCTTCGTTCAACAAGATGCTATTTGAACAATCCCCCAAAAACCTTCCTCCAAAAAACCCAAGCAGAAAAATAAAAAGAACCCCCCCGCCCCCCCCAGTAGGATATCTGTTGTCAAAATCGTAGGTACCAATGGTATGACATCCTCAACAAAGGAGAGCTGGTACCGCTTCCTTTGCAGTATTGATGCTTCTTCAAACATGCGTTCATGCATCACATGTGGCAGATATGTTCAGGAGGATTATGTGGGACTTACTGCCAATGGTGAAAAAGTTTCTATTTGTCCATGCTGTGAGCACTGAGTAATAACAGATGTAAATTCGCAGACAGATGCCATTAAGCTAAGCAAAACCAACAATATTACTTCATAATATTTACTAGTAACTAAGGGGATTTGCATGGGTCTTCGAAGGGTAAAAACCGATAATCCCCCCCCCCCTTTTCTAAAATGCATGTTCTGAGATATTTACTGTCCCTCTCCTCCTCGGAATACTTTAAGATACATTTTTTTATTCCCTCTCCTCTAAACTCCCTTAAAAAAGTGGCTCTTCCATATACACTGTGTAGAAAGTCAATAAGGAAACACCTGTCCATAATAGGGACAAGTAGTTCCTTATATGGACACTTGTAAACATTTTTTTTTTGTTTTTGTAATTTAAATTAAACCAGAATAATTACAAGGTCGCTAGTTTTAATAATGATAGTCAATAGTCCAATGATAGTGATCACATATTTTTGGAGTCCTATGACTTGTACATGAGTGTAAAAAAATACATTTTTCTTAGGGTGTCCATATTGGGTACAGGTAACTTATTTGTAAAGAAGCATTTTGCATATTTTAGTTCTCGGAGTGTTTATTGAACAAATTTAAATTAGTGTTATACAGATTAAAACCTAATAAAAGCTTAGGAGTTACATTTTGTGAACAAATGTATGCATATGAGCATACTGTATATTTTAAAATGCGCGAAAATCTAAAATATAGGTAAAAGGTATTTTATTGTATGCATATTATCGCGAGTTCTATTATACTTCTTATGAACAATGATAAGTATTTTTGCATTAATACGCTAAAGCAGAAATACATAAACCAATTACTCATTATAAAGAATACTTTTGAAAAAGGTATATATGAATTTGGTACAAAAAATATTCCAATTAAAATGTTTATGAAAGATAAAAACCGTGTATAAAAAATCTAAGGCGAATAACGAATGTTTATGTTACATTTTAAGCAAAATATCGATTGTTATCACTAGCAAATATGTCGAAGAACAATAGAGCCATCAGAATGTGATTTTCTTTGTTAAAATTCGGACCTTCTCTTCAACGAACTTCGTACAAGTGGAACTCTATTTCGTTAATTTATTTTTTATCCATTCTCCTTGATTCTATCAGAAAAAAAAGAAGTTTTAGAAACCAACAATTGGATTTTATAATTTTCATCGGAAGAATGCTTCTTTTTAATAAATATTCAGCAAATTTTTTTAAATTATTATTTAAAAAACTACTCTTTTTCAAACCATTATGCATTAATTATTCCAATTATTATAAAAAGAACCTTTTCTTAAACAGTTAAAATATTTGCATTACACAGGAATAAGGACAGTAAAATACATTTTATTTATTTATTTTTTTATTTTGATACAGATTAGAATCTAGCTACAAGGGAAAAATAGTCTTAGAAACACATAATATAATGAGAATCTGTAATTTTCTTGTGTTGCATTGCATTTCTTTAATATATATTGACCGTATTTCCTTTAAAAATTTTAATTTTAATTTTTAAATATTATGACTGATTTTTAAATTAATTATTACAATAATAATGATCAAAGGTTTTTAAAACATATAGAAGCTTTACATTAACCATATAAAGATAAAAAAAAAATGCATATGTATCTGGTATACATTTATCATTATTTTTAAACACTTTAATTTCGTTATAAAATTAAATATTTCTCTTTTCTTATAAGGTTAGTGGATACAAATATATAAAAGTCATTATTAATGCTGGTGTTACTGTTTAAATATTCAGCAATCGTCTCCGATATGACAAAAAATATTTAATTATTGACGACACCGAACTAATTAATGTCTGAAGGTATAAAAAAATACTCGCATTTAAAGAAAAATCACGTTGTAAATTCTTTTGCAAGATAATTGGTGATATATTTGACATGTCTTTTATTTCCACCTGCTACGTGAGTGGATAGAAAAAGTACTAATATATTTACCATATTCATTATAGGATATCATAACATTTATCTACATAATATGCACACACACATAACACACATAATAAGGTACCCTGGGGTAATAATGCCAAGTGCTTATATTTTGCATAATTATGAAATAATCAGGTAAATGACACGCATGTGCTCTGTGCAGAATGATTTTGAGTCATATAAATCGCAAAAAACAGCTTCAAGTTAATTTGTTTCATTTTTAGGTCTTATTGTTTTTACAAGCAACTAAAATTTACGCTTGATCTAAAATTTGCGAGATAAGTTTTTTGATGTAAAAACTATATTTTTTTTATCCGGAAATACTTTGTTTATTACATAAATTTGGAGTGTAGTTCATGTACTTTCAAATTGTTGTAGAAGATTTTGGATATCTTCTCGAGATAATTTGTAGTTTAGGATTTACTGCGCAATAAGTATCACGGGGTAATAACACCAGGGATTGACGTTCTTACCCCGGTTGATTCCCAACAGTTGCCGAACTATATCCGAAGGGGGTTTATATATTGATATAGGACAGCATTACCATCATTGTTGAAATGGTAAGATTAAGGGGGGGGGGCTGCCCAATACTTAAAAATAATCTCTCTATTTTATTTTTTATTATATTATTATTTTTACTAATGTAAAAAATAATTTTTAACTGTTGTAAATAAAACTATACTAAAATGTTTTCGAGATTCAAATTCGAACATCTTCAGAATCAGATTTTTATTAAATTTCCACTGGATTGTTCAATTGAGTTCGAAATGTTAACTGTTCGCTTTCTCAGCGTTCGATTTTGCAAAACTTTATAAATTTAACCTTTAACTGATGTGAGAGAAATTGTAACGTATGAATGTGATGCGGTTTGTGAGACGGAAAAATTGAAAGATGAATAAAAGGCGGGAATAACTCATAGGATTGTGTTTTTGTACTAAACATTTTATACAAGAGTATTATACTTAATATTCACCTATTTAGTCTCTGGTGATTGTACTAAAATTCCAAATGAAACAAAATTTCGGCAGTGTTTGCAGTTAAACTGAAAATTACAAGTTAAACTAAAGAATTAAAAGAAAAATAGTGGTCTACGAGACCGGTAACATTAGTTAAAGGTTATCCATGATTATAAAGGCGATCCATGATTAAAAATCATAGAATACTGTTCCTGCGCTGAACTTTTTGTACAGAATTAATTCTAATTAAATTTAATCTATTCAAATATTTCTAATAATATTACGAGAACTGCAAACGAAAGAGAATTTAAGTTGTAACTATAGTTAAACTGGAAAATACAAGTTAAACGCTATTTTTTTTTTTTGGGGGGGGGGTACAGTGTTCAATCAGATTGCTAACAGCAGTTAAAGGGTAATTTTGTTGCTAATATAGAGATAATAATATATAACCATATGAATTATGTATAAAATTGAATAAGAGATCTCTTTGGGATAATATTTTTAGTAAAAAATTTTATTCAATTTATTAAAAAATTATTAAAGCATGTTCTTTAAAACGTCGACAATTTAACTATAGGTTTGGAGAATCCGCATTAGTGTTGAGTTATGGGTTTATGGGTTAAAAACAATTTACTAGATTACTGTAATAGTATTAACCCTTAACTGCTGTGACAAAAATTGTCGCATAACTTACTATGAGCGGCCTGTCAGACCGCTTAGTCTAACGATGAATAAAATGTTAAATTAACTTTTAGAATATTATTTTTGTATTGAACCTTATATACAGGACTATTATAAATAAAATTCAGCTATTCAAAAATCTCTAGAGATTGTAATAGGATTCCAAACGAAACAAAATTTTCCCGGTATCTATAGTTAAACTAAAAATTGCAATTTAAACTCTGAAACTGGAAAAACTCAGAGGTATGTGAGACGCTAACAGCAGTTAAGGTTTAACAAAAATATTTATTACATATAACTCTAGTTATTATAAAACTTCACATGATTAAAATACTACATTATGAATGGTTAAAACCATGCAATATTTCTTATAAACATATTTAAGCGGGACTTTTTAAGCAAAGTGAGAAACATGGTGTTATATTCTGTTGAAGCTCCCCCTCACTCCTTTTTCTTTCACTTTCACAAAAAAATCAATATTTTCTATCGCATAGAATGCATACATGGGAATATAAATACTGATTCAAATAATCCGTGCAATGTTTCTAATAATTCTATTTAAATGGTCATTTTTAAGCAAAACGTAGCTTAGAATCTGATATTCTTTTGCCTCCTCCCCCCGCCACCACTACACATTTCTTTTTCTTTCAGAGTCACAAAAAATTGTACATTTTCAATAGCTTAGATTGCAATTTGTCAATTTCTAGAGCTGTAGAGTTTTTTTAGAGAGTATTTTTAGAATTGGGCAATCTACATGCCATTATTCCATCTTATTTTATAGTTTTGTTTGCATGGCGTTATTACCCATATAGGTGGCTATTAACGCCAAATAGCATTGGTCAAGAAAAAACGCCATTGCATTTTATGAATATATATCTGTTAAATTATTTTTTTTATATAGATAGTCAATGAGTTGCTGTATCAGATCCTATATTTGTTTGAAAAATACAATCTAAAACTAAGCCGTGAAAATTGGTAGAACCTTAACGTGGCGTTATTACCCCAGGGTACCTTATTATCTACATAATATTATCTACATAAAATATATATACATATTTCTTAGTATGAGTATGTTCTTTTAATTTCCATCTGGTTGTGGTGTGAGCCGTTATAAAAAATCTAAATAAATTCAAATAAGACATAATTTATTTAACTTTTTAAAAGCCTAAATAAAGATATAAAAATTAATCTAAACATTTCCACACATTTTCTTTCAAATCGTATAAATTTCTTTTTTTAGAAGTAGCTTAAGATAATTCAAGTATAAACTAAGTTTTGTGAGCAAATATATGCATTTGAGCACGCTGCATATTTTAAAATGCGCGATACTTTAAAATTCAATTAAAAGGTATTCTATTGTATACATATTATGGCGAAGTCTATTATATTTCTTATTATCAGTGATAAATATTATTGCTTGAATAACTACAAGTAGAAATATAATAATCAATTACTGATTAGAAAGAGTTACTTTGAAAAAATTAAATTTGAATGTAGTAAAAAAATATTCCAATTAAAATGATTATGAAAAATAAAAAAAGTGTACATATAATCAAAGGCAAACAACAAATATATATACAATTGTATATTATAAAATTAACAAAAAGTTTTGTTTTGTGATTTTTTTTTTATCTATATACAGTACGTTTTATATAAAAATACCAAATTACTTCTTGTATCTATATTTTACGTTGTATTTTTTTAATTAAATATTATCTTAACAAAAAATATTTTAAAGCAATAGAAAAGTGTTTTCAAAAATTATCTCCACTGAAAGCAAAATATCCATGAATACCATAAGCAAATTTGTGGAAAAACAATGAAGTCACGAGGCAGTAATTTGCTTTGTTATAATTCAGAGCTTCATTTCAACGAACTGCTTTCAAGCGGAACTCTATTTCGTTAATGTATTCTTTATCCATTCTCCTTGATTCTATCCTAAGGGAAAAATGTTTTAGAAACCAACAATTAGATATTATAATTTTCATAGATGGAATTGCTTCTCTTTAATATGTATTCAGCACTTTTTTTCTAATTTTTATTTAAATAAAAAACTACTTTTTTCAAACCATTTTGAATTAATTATTCCAATTATTATAAAAGAACATTTTCTTGTACAGTTAAAATATTTGCATTACTCGGGAATAAGGATAGTAAAATATATTTTATTTACTTTGATGCAGATTAGAATCTATCTACAAAGGGGAAATGGTTTTAGAAAAGAAAGTTAGATTCTGTAATTTTTTTAGGAAGAATTGCTTTTCTGTAATATATATATTCACCAGATTTTTTTTCGAATTTTTATCATAAAAGATTACATTTGTTTCAAACCGTTTTACATTAATTATTCCAATCATTATAAAAGGATATTATTATTAAAACAGCAGTTAAAATATTTGCATTATTCAGTGATAAGGACAGCGGGATACATTCAAAAATTTTTAATACAGATTAGATTCTAGCTGCAAGAAATGATTAAGTGTATTCTGTAACTTTCGTATGAAAAAATTGTTTTCCTTACTATCGTATATACTGAGCGTATTGTTTCTTTTCTTAATGCAATTTTTACTTATTTTTTTTTATTAGAATATATATATATATAGTAAAATATAAGTAAGTACAAATAAAAATTTAAACCCTTAATATCTCTACATTACTAAGAGATAAAGACATTGTGATACATGTAGCATGTTATTGATATAAATTTGATTCTAGGTGAAGAAAAAGTATTAGAACCGTGTATTCGAATTCGATAATTTTCATACAATAACTACTTCACTTAAATAGATATTCAAATATTCTGCGAATTTCCTCTAAATTATTATCATTATTGCTTATTTTTATTTATTTATTTATTTATTTATTTATTTATTCTTTTGTAAAAGAATTTAAAAAAATACACACCATGTTAAATTATTTTTCTGAATCATTAAATAATTAGATTTTTTTTAAACAGCTGAAAAATTTACATAACAGAGGACATAACTTTTTGTTTGAAATTTGAATTCAATCTTTTAACATATATATACTGCTTCTAACATAAATATATTTAACATAGATAACTTATTAGATATTTAAGAAGAAAAATTTTGTATATTGTATTTATCAGGGTGTTTAATGAATAAATTTAATTTAACGTTATACAGTTTAAATAATAAGAAATTTTTATAGCTAACAAGGAAAGGAACAATTTTGATAATCACAGATGTTCATTATTTTAATGTACGTTGTAGGGTAGATCCCTTAGCTTCTGGTCCAATCGATTTTATACAACTCCCCTTAGTTTTTGAGATACAGAGGGATCCAATATTATAACACAATTTAACCCTTTATCTACCGATGGTAATTATAAGTACCATTAAAAATAATTATTTAAAAATTCTTTTAATACATCAATTAGTTGTAATACTGCTTAAAATGAGTTACAGATACATTACTTTATTTTGCTACAAAAGCATTATTGGTTGCTCAAACGAAAAATATTTTTGAAAAGATGATTTATTTTGCCTTTGTATCTTTTCAGCTTTCTATGGCGCTGAGGGAGGAGTATGGGGATTTTTCAATTTGGAAATATTCCTATATTTATGTTGTAAGAACATCATATTTGTGCATTTTATAATTCTACGAAATACTAAGAAGACAATTTAAAATAAAAAAAATTGAGTGAGGCTATAAATATTTTGCAAAAACCTTGTAAATTCACATTTAATTAATCCTTCTAAATCCTTCAAAAATTTATTAAATCCTTATGTAGATCTTTTAATTTAGTTTACACAATTTACGTAAAATGCTTAAGTATGTGAAGTTTTCATGAATCTATATTTCATTAGATAAAGGGTTAAATTGTAATTTTGAAAATAATGGGTGTAGTTGATTGTGGCTCTGCTGGTATAGAGTTTTCCCGCTGAACAGTGAGCCTGTGAACGGTGCTCGTTTGCGTTATGTTTGTTTATCTTATTTTTTTTATTTTATAATTTATAATTTAATCATCTTCCATAAAAATCTTAATATCATACATTAACTACAATGTTAGGACATTTAAACATTTATTTAGCATTTTTTATTTAAAACCATTATTTCAGATCTATTAAAGAAATAATAATTATAATAATAATTCAATCATTATTGGATAATAGAAATTCCAAAATTTGCTGCGGTGCCATCTATTTATAATAAAATAAAACATATTCAAGTAAAAATAAAAGTGGAATGAAAGTAAATATTAAGCAAAATAAAAAAGTAGCAAAATAACTTAAAGAACAATTATGCGTTTTTCAATACTTAAAAATCTTTAGTATGCAAAAAGTAGGTTGTAATTTAATTCTTATGCTTATTTTAATGCAATCATGATTATTAATTTAAAATCTGAGTAGTTTTATCATCGTATTTACTTCCCTTGTTAAAGCAATACATGAATGATGTTTCTTTAAAATCACGAATTGACACAGTTGTTCAATATCACTGCACTGTTAAAAAATATATATGAAATACATTTTAAAAATGATCTTTTAATATAAATAACTGTTTTGCATTTATTTATGATGTTTGATACAACTATTTAATTACAGGTTAAATAAAAGAGATTAAAATTAGAATTGATGTACATTATAATTTTTCATTAACAATGAGATTATTAAATTATAATTACAAGTATATTTATAAAACAAAAAGTAAGGAAAGGAGAAGGAGCGGTCCCGCTTTCGAACCCGGTCCCTGCTTCTTAGATAAACATATTTAACTTAATTAACGTATTACATATTTAAAGAGAAACATTTTGTATATTTTAGTTCTCGGAGTGTTTAATGAATAAGTTTAATTTAACATCATAAAATTTAAGATAGGAGAAAAGTTTTAGAGAATAGATATACGGTTTTGTAAATAGATATTGTCATGCAACCATTCTCCTCCCAACCTCTTTTATTAAAAGAATTAAAAATGAAGTGAAGAGACTAGCGCCCTCACCTAGAATTGAAGAGAGGTGAAGAGAGGAGCGCGGGAAAGTGTGTTGGAGTGTTTAGATGTTGTAGGGTGTGTGGCACACCCGAGTGAAGTTTTTCTTCAGAAAGCTAAAGAATAATTTGGTAATAATTAATTCTGTACATAATCATCTCCTGTATATAGCTTCATTTCCTGTATGTAATTCAATATATTATAAAATAGTTATAATCCAGCATCTATAGTTCTGCTAACGGTCACCCAGACATCGCAGATATAAACATGTGAAAGTACTGTATATTTTAAAATGCATGAAGCTATACATTTTAGAGAAGAAGATATTTTATTGCATGGTACGGTGAGTTCTATTAAACATCATTTAATAAGTAATAAATATTATTGCTTGCATACGTACAAGCAGATATATATTTACTAATTACTGGTCATAAATATTTTTTTTGTTAAAAATGCGTACGTGAAAGTAAACGTGTAATGAAATTCTTTCGAGTCGCCTGTAGATAAATAATAACTATTATTTTCACTGAATGTTTTACACAATGCATATTTTAGTGCATTTTGCGAAGTCAAATAAATTTGAATACATTTGGCTGGGTGTAACACCTTTAGAATTCATTTGAAACGATTTTTCCCAATAGGCCGTAATGTATCTTCCTATGTGGACTACTATTTAGGTTTTGACTAAGTAGTCACAGCCTTACCACTTAGGTAAGGCTTTTTGATACTACTTTTTAAAGCTTTTGATTATCTCTGTAAGTAAACTAATCGTGGTACAAATTTCATTTCAATAGGGTTCGTGCTAGGGTAAACATGAATAACATATAAAAATTTCATAGCAATCCAAGTATATTTACGAGAGTTAGAGCGCAGACAGACGGCCATACGGACAGAGGGACAGACGGACAGACGGGTAGACAAACCAAATGCATAAACACTTTTCAACTTTGTTAGATAGTGTTATAAAAATTAATAATAAAGATTTTCGGGGGCCTTTTTTATTTTTCCTTTTTTTCAATATATAATGCAATACTTACATAACAAATTTGTTTGCTGTTAATATATTTGTTAGTCTTTCATTTTTGTGGCCACCAGCCTCATATAAGCATTCGTATAATTCACATTATATTAACGCACAATCCTACTTGTCATACTTGATGTAAAGTTACTGGGCAATTAGGGAATCCATAAATTATCTACATCATTTCATTAGTCGAACCTTTAAACATTTAAAAATGTCAGTGTTTTTTTTTTTTTTTTAATTTCGCATAATTTAAAATTACGTAACAATGTGCTAAAAAAACATTTTTTTCCATTATTTCTCCAGTTATACACTGAGAAAAAAATATAGTTCCGGCATATAGAATCTAAATTGTAGCTCTAGAAAAAATAATACCATGTCATCCTTATAAATTCTAGCTTTGTATGTTAGCGAGTTCTAGAGTCTCTTACTAGAATTCAAGAGCGTTTTCCCGTATTTTCGTCGTCAAACTTATTTACAAATTCCTCCAAATTGATGAGAACGCAAGAGGTTTGATTTAGTAACGATAATTCTAGTTTATGAAATCATTCCCGAAATCAAGCTATAATTTCTTGTAACTGAAACGATTCAATATCGTCTCGTTACATAGAAAACAAGAGACTAGAAATGCTAGGTCACTTTGTTTATTCAGCTTAGTTGTTTAACCTCTTCGCATGGTTCGGCAATCTGTAATTCTACTTTAAGTATTCAGAAAGTGCATTATTCATTCTGGGTGAAGGTGGTATATTTTCTTTCTTAGTGTAATCAGTTATAGACGTTGAGTATAATTGAAAGTCCGTAAATGATAAAACTTCAAAATGATTTTTTCTTAGATTATTAAATTTGTAACTTGCGCTGTGTGTTTGCTTTTAAACTATAAAAACTATAGATTAAAAAAATCAACCAAATATGCCTTTCTTTATCGTTTACTGCTAAGTCAATAAAAAGTAACTTGTTTTAGATTTTATTTGTTTTGGGGGTTGAAAAAAAAATTGAAAAAAAAATGAAAAAAAAATCGGCGGATTTTTTTTTTTTTCAATTTTGTGCTAACCATTAAACGTCTGATATATTAAAAATCAATAGAAAAATATGTTTCGGATCTCAATTCTTGGATAAATCATGGGAAAATACTTTAAAAATATCACAATTTCTTTAAGTATGACTTACGGCTAAGAAACAAGATATTGGAATGTGCAACAATGGAATTCAATGTAAAAAGTAATTTTCTTTAGCAAAAATGTATAATATTAAACACACATAAATCTTAAGAACTACGATAAGTATTTAATTTATTCGTAAATGCTGAACAAAATAGGGTACTTTGGAAGCTTGCAACAAAGCAAAATAAGGCCCTAAAAACAGTTGAAAAAAGAAATGTATGTTTATTCTGAATTAGTACTGTTGCTGTCATGTGCATTTTAAAAATTGATTTAATAATGTTTAAATATGTATTTTATTCATATGTTGCATTGGCAAATCATGATTGGTTAAAACACATCGCCCGTAAGACGTACGGACAGATCAGAGAAGTGGTTAACATCCAGTCTATTATTGAAAGGTTTTTAGTCTTTAGTATCAATTTCAGGTTTAAGTGTAGTTATAAAAACTACTATACAAATAAAAAAAAATCGTCAAAAAATATCACTCTCATCAAGCTGAAGCAGAAAAAAAACACATAAATATTTATATGAATATTTTATTTTTTTTCCCGTATTAAAATTTAAATTGAGACAAAAAAATATTTTTTAGAGAATAAGAAAAAAAGTTAAATATTCATGTAAATTAAATGTGTTCAAGTTATTAGCTGTAGTTTAAAAACAAAAACCTCCATTTATATCATTAGTGAAGATCTCGAATAAAGGCAAAGCAACGGTTAAGTAATTTGTTTTGTTTTACTTCTGCGCTGATTCCAATGATCTTCTTTTGAGCACAGTTTGACTTCATTAACGAAAATATTCAGTTTTTATCTACTACTTTCTATTTTGACTATTCTGAAAGAAAGTGAATGTAAGGAACGAATAATTAGGTTCTGGAGATTTTCATACAAATAACTATTTCTTTTCAATTTATATTCACTACATTTTTATTTTTCTAAAAACAGTAAAGCCGAACTAATTAGAAGAAACTGGACTCTTATTTGAACTCGCCCTGCATTTTTTTTTCTTTGAAAATTAGCAGCAGTTATATTAGGGCGTCTTTTTTATACAATAAATTTAAATTTATCTTATATAATAGTGTAACATACATTTTTATAGAATAAATTGAAATACATTAAATTTCATTTAAATAAAAAATTATAAATATTCACAGAAAATAAATGGTTAAATACTGTAATTTTTCATGAGTTTTTATTACAACAGAAATGTTTAGATGTGTTGCAATTGCAACATGTGCTTATTTCGGACATATTATGCGCACCCTTAAGGGAATATATAAATTCAAATCATGCCACCACTTGCCGAATTCGCCTTTTCACTTTCTTCTATCTTCAATAGAAGAAAGTATTGTAATCGAAATTTCTTTCGACTTCCGGTTTTCGACGGATTTACACGTTTAAGGGGTCAGAGATTCCAAAAAACATGTTTTTACAAAATGTCTGTCTGTCCGTGTGTCTGTGTGTCCGTGTGTCTGTGTGCCTGTGTGTCTGTATGCCGCCATTCTACCATCAAAAAGTGTATGAAGTTATGCATAGAATTGAACCAAATTTTTTGTGAATGCTTTTGGCTGAGGCAAGCAGGTCCTCCTTCAGTTTTGAAATATTTCGCCGGAAGGGGGCGCTGCAATCGCGATTTTTGTGCCATTTTCAATATTGTACCGACCAAAGGTATATGAAGTTATGCATCGAATTGAGCCAAATTTTTTGTGTATGTGTATGACTATGGCTAGTTGGTCCGCCCTGAATTTGAAAATAATCCGCCGGAAGGGGGCGCTGCAATCGCCATTTTTGTGCCATTTTCAATATTGTACCGACCAAAGTTATATGAAGTTATGCATCGAATTGAGCCAAATTTTTTGTGTATGTGTATGACTATGGCTAGTTGGTCCGCCCTGAATTTGAAAATAATCCGCCGGAAGGGGGCGCTGCAATCGCCATTTTTGTGCCATTTTCAATATTTTACCGACCAAATGTATATGAAGTTATGAATCGAATTAAACCAAATTTTTTGTGTCGTATGACTATGGCTAGTTGGTCCGCTCTGAATTTGAAGTTAATCCGCCGGAAGGGGGCGCTGCAATCGCCATTTTTGTGCCATTTTCAATATTTTACCGACCAAAAGTATATGAAGTTATGCATCGAATTGAACCAAATTTTTTGCGTGTGTGTATGACTATGGCTATTTGGTCCTCCCTGAATTTGAAAAAAAATCGCCGGAAGGAGGCGTTGCAATCGCGATTTTTGTGCCATTTTCAATATTTTACCGACCAAAAGTATATGAAGTTATGTATCGAATTGAACCAATTTTTTTGCATCTGTATGACTATGGCTAGTTGGTCCTCCCTAAATTTGAAAAAAATCCGCCGGAAGGGGGCGCTGCAATCGCGATTTTTGTGCCATTTTCAATATTGTACCGACGAAAAGTACATGAATTTAGGCATGAATTGAACGAACTTTTTTGTGTAAGTGTATGTCTATGGGTAGTTAGATCTCCCTGAATCTGAAAAAAATCCGCCGGAAGGGGGCGCTGCAATACCGAATTTTATGCTATTTTCAATATTGCACCACATAAAAGTGTATGAAGTTAGTTCTAGAACTGAACTAAACATTTTGTATATGATTATTTTTTGGTAAGGTAAATAGGTCCTCCCTGAATTTGAAAAAAAAATCTGCTTATCTGCTATTGTCCATCGACTCGTGCAGAGACGGAAATTTGTTTTTACTCCGATTAATTGATTGAAGCAGAATTTTAAGATGAAAATCAAAGTTGGTAAGGTATTGAATTAAAATTATTAAAGCATTAAAATTAGTAACTATTTTTACTTTCTTCTATCTTCAATAGAAGAAAGTATTGTAATCGAAATTTTTTTCGACTTCAAGTTTTCGACGGATTTACACGTTTTAGGGGTCAGGGATTCCAAAAAACATGTTTTTACAAAATGTCTGTCTGTCCGTGTGTCTGTGTGTCCGTGTGTCTGTATGTCGCCATTCTACCATCAAAAAGTGTATGAAGTTATGCATAGAATTGAACCAAATTTTTTGTGAATATTTTTAGCTGTGGCAAGCAGGTCCTCCTTCAGTTTTGAAATATTCCGCCGGAAGGGGGCGTTGCAATCGCGATTTTTGTGCCATTTTCAATATTGTACCGACCAAAAGTATATGAAGTTATGCATCGAATTGAACCAAATTTTTTGTGTATGTGTATGACTATAGCTAGTTGGTCCTCCCTGAATTTGAAAAAAATCCGCCGGAAGGGGGCGCTGCAATCGCCATTTTTGTGCCATTTTCAATATTTTACCGACCAAAAGTATATGAAGTTATGCATCAAATTGAACCAAATTTTTTTTGTATGTGTATGACTATGGCTAGTTGATCCTCCCTGAATTTGAAAAAAATCCGTCGGAAGGGGGCGCTGCAATCGCGATTTTTGTGCCATTTTGAATATTTTACCGACCAAAAGTATATGAAGTTATGCATCAAATTGTACCATTTTTTTTTTGTATGTGTATGACCATGGCTAGTTGGTCCTCCCTGAATTTGAAAAAAATCCGTCGGAAGGGGGCGCTGCAATCGCGATTTTTGTGCCATTTTCAATATTGTACCGACCAAAAGTATATGAGGTTATGCATCGAATTGAACCAATTTTTTTGTGTAAGTGTATGACTATGGCTAGTTGGATCGAAATTAATCTGAAAAAAATCCGCCGGAAGTGGGCGCTGCAATAGCAAATTTTATGCCATTTTCAATATTGCACCACATACAAATGTATGAAGCTAGTTCTAGAACTGAACTAAATTTTTTGTATATGATTTTTTTTTGGTAAGGCAAGTAGGCCCTCCTTGAATTTAAAAAAAATTCTGCCTATCATTCTATTGTCCATCGGCTCGTGCAGAGACGGAAATTCGTTTTTACTCCGATTGATGGATTGAAGCAGAAATTTAAGATGAAAATCAAAGTTGGTATCGTATTGAATTAAAATTATTAAAGCTTTAAATTGAGTAACTTTTTTTTTAATATTAAAATATACGTATGAGATAGAAGAAAGTTTTGGGATTGGCACATCCAACTAGTTTTTAATATTAAAATGTATGTATGAGATAGAAGAACGTTTTGGGATTGGCACATCAAACTAGTTTCAAACCCCTTGACATGAGTCAGACTCTTTACTTGCATCCGCAATCGTTCACATCTGTGTCACCAAAATAAAGATATAGAAAATATATATATTTAACATTTTATTAGATTCTAGAAGAAGAATATATATAAGAACAATGTATACAGCAGTTTTCGAGCGCGACTGTGCAACCTGTTTTCTTGCTTGTTTCTCAGGCACTCTTTAAAAAACATCTGTAATCCTACAGATGTAAAGTTGCCAAAATCTGTATGGTTACTAACATTTTGTCTGTACACTGTACAGAAAAAAAATGTAATTCTACAAAACTAATTTTTTTAAAGCTACAGAAATCTGTAACTTTACAAACGAGTATACTAAAATTACAGTCATCTTACTAAAATTTTATATGTAACCTGGGATCCAGCTATATGTAGAAATCTTGGAATCCCAGTTCCCTAAAAAAACTCTTAGTAACCTTACAGATTTTTTTTGATTTTCAGTGCAAATCTCTATCTTTTACATGAATTTTTGCTGTAGCCGTTATGTAAAAAGTTTTAGGAATCCTAGTTTTCTAGGAAACTTTTAGTAACTTAACAGTTTTTTTTTCAGTGCAATTTAACTACAATATAAGGTCAACCAAACGTAGTAAAATTTCAAAATGATAGCGACACTATGGTACAATGAATTGAAATTACTTTCTAAAAGTGCTTAGATTTAATGTACTACCAAGAACTTATCATTTTTTCCAAAGGTGTCTCTATAAAAATGTATATCTTTAACGTAAGTACAAGGATAATTTTTTTCAGATATTTGAGGGGTTCTGCTTCATTTTTTGTTCAATATGTTCTTCTATGAATGATGAATAAGATGATATAAGATGAATTAAGAATAATAAGATGAATTAAAATAGATACAACAAAAAGCTTTATTCTACAAAATTTGTCAAGTGTGCCAAACTTAAAAATTTCTTTAATCTCATACATGCCAATGCCTCAAATTTTGCTATCATGGTAGAGAAAATTAATGACACTACACTGTTAAAAATGTTGCTCTAGTTTGGACCAAATTTTGGTGCTCAATAGCTGCCACCATAAGATGTTGAACTCGTAAAAACATGTGGATATTCTTATTTCAACCTCGTTTATTGGAGCTTTATATTGGTTAAAGCTAGTATGGCTCCAAATATTGGTTAAAGATTTCACCATTTTACAGCGACAGCTATTGAGCAACAAAATTTGGTTCAAACTAACAAGGGCACCACCAAACATGTTGCACACAGATTTAAATGATTTCAAAGTATGTTGTAGGGGTCATACCACTAATTATTCAGCTGAAAGGATTCTTTCAAATGGGCCTTAGTTTTTGAGAAATTGGGGGTCAAAGTTCAGCGTATATTTCAAATACTTATTAGTACGAGCGCCGCATGTGAATCGGTGGCGTCGTGGTAACGAACAAGCCTGCAAGTCGAAAGGTTGCGGGTTCGAATCAGTCCTCGACATTTTACTTATTTTTATGTTTTTTTACACTTCGCAAATTATAAGCAGAATTGAAAATTCTACAGCTTTGAACCTTTTGATATTTTCTGAAGAGGACAGTTTACATTGTCAACATTTCTTTATTATTATTTTTGCAAAATATGGTGAACTGACTGCACTTCAGGGTTCAACTAAAAGTACATTTTGCAACAAATAAATAAATAAAAATTTGTATTTAATTAAAATTTTGAAAAAGTATAAGAAAATTCCAATATTTTAAAATCTCCACTACTTTAAATATTAATATTTTTAGATTAATCAGTCACTTTTTTTTTCTTTTCAAATGTGTATTACACAATATTGTGCTTGGATTTTTAGATAATTTGATACTGCATTTAATGTAATTTATATTAGTAAAATACTTAATTCGTGATAAATATGTTTTAAAATATATTAAAAAAAAAAAAAAAAAAAAAAAAAAAAAAAAAAAAAAAAAAGGTTTAATCATCATTTGTAAAAGTGCAAAAATAAGACCAATAACAAGAAATCTTCATTTATTCTGATAATTACGGAGGAAAGCAGACGATTAAAAAAAGTATTTTTATATGTATTATAAATTTTATCTCATTAAACAGACGATACGGAAAGAGTGTTTTGATTTGTTATAAAAATAGATGTAATCTGTCATTTCTTATTTGTGCAAACGATAACTTATGTTTATGTTGAACTTTGGAGATAAATGCATTTACAGAAAATTGGAAAATTTAAAACTTGGATAACTGGCAACAACTTGCATTTTAACATTACTGCATTAATATTTTATTATTTTTTCGAAGATACGCATTACTTGAATAATCTAATCCTAAAGACATTTAAAAAATTGCACCCGAAAATTATTTTGTATTATTTATACATATACAAAAAAAAGCTAGTTTTCATTTAGAATGCTATAAAATAAAAAAGCGATAGGAAAAAAAATCATTATTTCAGGATTGTGCTTAAAATAAAAAACGCGAATAATAATTAATAAAAAAAAGTTCTAGGCGTAAACTAGTTTTGTAGTTTTGTCAATAGAAACATTCGTTTTAAAATTGCAGAAAAAAAAATAAATTTTCATGAAAAAATTTAAAAAAATATAAATGTAATTTATTAAGAAAATATCAAAAGCTGTAGCAATTTTGTAATAAAAATACTTAAAATTTGTAACGTGTAAAAATACAAAAATAAATAAATTAAAGCCGATGACTGATTCGAACCCGCAACCTTTCGACTTGCAGGCGCGTTTGTTACCACGACGCCACCGATTCACATGAGGCGCTCGTACTAATAAGTATTTGAAATATACACTGAACTTTGACCCCCAATTTCTCAAAAATTGAGGCCCATTTGAAAGAATCCTTTCAGCTGAATAATTAGTGGTATGACCCCTACAACATACTTAGAAATCATCAAAATCTGTGTGCACCATGTTTGGTGGTGCCCTTGTAAGACAAGATTTTCAACAGTGTATGTTCATCTTTAAGAATCTAAATGTATACGTTCGTTAAAATGGATGCACAAAAAATAATGTAGCATTGCATTTAATAGAAAAATCTTTAAATTTCGGCACCTATCCTATTAGATGTCTGCAATCGAAATCTCAACCCAAAGAGCAGAAAAACGACACCTGCTCATCAATATACAATTAAGACTAATATGGATAGTTATGTTAAACATTAACATAATATGAATTTAAATTTCGAGCTTTAATTTTTAAGTTATGGATATGTGAAAATCGTGAAACTTACAGCATAGCACTGACCTCCGTTACATGATTTACACGAAAACCTAATCAGTATCAACTTATTTCAATGTCTATCACAATATGTTGGGCGATTTGCATAAAAACCTGATGTGTAAACGTCTATTTGGAAATGAAGTTAAATTAAAATCCGTAAATTAGAACATGGGATAATACTATATATGTTTTTAACACTACGACGGCCGCGTTTTCAATATACCTAGAACGGCCGTGGACGGTCATTTTGACCGCTCTTTCGAAAAAACTAAAAAAATGTAATTTTAACTAAAATAATATTAAAAACTCGTTTCCAGGAAACAAGTTTAATGACAAACTACAAAAAAGACTTACATTTTAAAAATATTTTTCAAGAAAATGAAGCATTTCACATTCTTTTACTCTTCCTAGGCAATCTTAATGATATAGAATCCTGAAATTAGATAATGTGAGTGTCATATTTTTTATAATTAGAAACATAACATATGTTTTCAAAAATTTTGTTCAAAGTCCGCAATTTTATTAATAGATTAGAAAAAATATTATACTGTAAAATGTAACATACCTCAGTTTATTTCACAAGCAAAGCAGACGGATATTGTCCTTTTTTCTGACATGCATGGCCCGCAAACGTGTTTCTGGCATCTTGAACAGTGTTTGGAAGTTTTATTTCTTTTACAATTTTTGAGTATTTGACACTGCTTTCGTTTTCTGTTTTGAATTCCGGGAATCATTTTGATTTGTTTGTCATCATACAACCTGTTTCGATCAATATAGTTTTTACAGAGTTCATCAGATAGTTTCAAAATAATATTAAATTATACGACGACTGATGTTTGAGACGACTGATGTTTGAGTCAAGTGTTTCTTTGTATATCACCCATGAATTTATTGCAGCTAGATCAAGTATGTTAAAAAAAACGTGCACTGGCCATCGTCTGAAAGAAGATTTCGTAGAGTATTTTTGTGACATTTGATCCAAAACATCAACACCATACTTAGTAGAATTGTAGAATTGGATAACCTCCGGAGTCTTCTTTTCGTTGTCTGATACATTCAAATTTTTATGCAATGAACTTAGCAAAAGCACTTTTTTTTTTTTTTTTTTTTGCATTGGTATGATTTTAAAGTAATACTTTCATGTGAAATTATTTTGCTAGAATAGAGCTCATCTTTTGTTTTTTTGAAGTTATGTGGTACTTCTTTTTTTGCTCTGTTTATTGTTCCCACCAAACATAGACCATTTCTCTTCAAATTCTTTGCCAGATTTAGTATTGTAAAATAATTGTCAGTCGTAACATTTCTCCCACTGTTATAAAAGGGTTCCATCAAACGATACACTGCGTGTTCTCCAACTGTTACATGACGTGGCCGCATTTCTTCTTTTCCTAAGTATGGAAACCCATTCAGAACAAACTTCGTTGATAAATCAACAGCTAACCAAAATTTTATCCCAAATTTGTCAGGCTTTTGCGGCATATATTGAATAAATTTACACCTTGCTTTGGTTGGAAATAATTGCTCATCAACACTGATGGTTTCACCAGGTTTGTAACACGATAAACAGTTTTCAATAAAATATTTCCAAACTTCGGAAACAAGAGCGAATCTATCATTTTGCAACCGTTGTGACCTAGTTGATTTGACATCGAATCGCAAATATCGCTCAATTTCTTTAAATCTTTTTCGTGACATAGTTTCGTTAAAATATCTGCTCCCCCATTTTTTAGACCACAAGGCATCGATTGAAAGTCCTTTTGCATGCAAAGCACCCCGAATATACAGTAATGAAATAAAGGCATCAAGTCCATCTAAAGAAACTTTCCAATTATTATCTCCAGATCTCCGCACTGCTTCAATTTCTGTGCAATTTTGTATGTGTTTCAAAATTTTTTCAGTTATAAAAAGGCGCCAAGCACTGCTTGCATTATCAAAGCTAATTTTTCTTTTTGCGTAAGATGAAAGGCCACCGCTTTCACGCAAAACATTATGCATTGGCTGTCTTCCGGAAGTATTTTGCGATATATTCTTCCATATGGTTCCATCTGTGGCTATTACTTCTGCAGAATTATTTTCATCACTATTTCTTTGTTGATTCTTTCTTCTTCCACGATTACACCCTTGAATAACTTCTTCATCTGTTTCATTATCAGAACTAGAGGATGAAATATTATGCGGATTTTCTAAATGATGTAGTTTGAAATCAGAACTCGAATCAGATTCGATATCATTGCACTCAATATCACTTTCGATATCGTTTTCATCCTCATTTTCAGAAGCAGAATTTTTGGATGATAAATCTTGCATTGACAGCACAATTTCTTCCGCAGTCAGAAAGTTCTTTCCGACAGTTCTACGAGACATTTTTAGAATAAAAATAATTATTATAATTTAATTGAAAATATCTATTCATATCGTTTTCAAACGGAAGTAACAAATCAAATATTGCTTCACTAATAAAGCGATCACTTATTCAAACATTTATCTGGGTATCTCTGCCGTCGGAGCATGCGCGGAAGCAGCAGAGACAGGTGTCTTTCGAAGAAACCGGAACAAAGCAGCTGTTTAGCACCCTTCCCCCCACATCTATAGGTTCTTTGTATAAAAACTTTTTTTACTAGGTGAAAATAATGATTTTATTTGACAAGTGTTGAATTCAAGGGAAGAAAATAATGATTGCTCCGGGGGAGGGAATATTTCTCCGCGGAGATGTGAGATGTCCCCATGGAAGATTTGAGATTTTGTGCTTCAATGGTCAAAAAATGCCATTTAACCTCCCGCAATTCTATAATGCCCCCCTCGGAGTCACAAAAATCGTTCCCGTGGAAAAAATGTTTGAATTCAACACTGTATCAGGCACCGGTCATTTTGACCGTTTTTGGCCGTTCTAGGTATATAAGATTTTTTTCGAAAACTAACAGCAATATTTGAATGAATTTTTTTTTTTTTTTTGTATAATTCTAATGAATATTTAGGAAAAGTAAAAAATTATTGCAGCAATAGGTGAAAGCAAACCAGAGATACGAGAGATTAAAATGCGTTTACGGTCAAAATGACCGCTTTGGCCGTTCTAGTGTTAAATAAAGATTTTTTTAATACATTAGTAGTATTGCAATTTACCGTCTATAAGTCATTTACAAATAATCATTTATCTACAAAGAAATTATTATAAATAAAATGCAACTTTTTAGATACGGTAAACATTTATCTTCAGTTACTGAATAAAATTTCTGTTTGCAAACAGAATTGTTTTATCAGCGAATTATACGCCGGCAATCATGGTAAATAGGAAACAATAGAAAAAATATCAACACTAAATTTAATATTAGCGAACCTATACAAAATATGACCATAATATATGTTATATACATATAAAAATTTGACAGCAGTTGTTAATAAAAATGCTTTGAGTAAGATATTTATTTATTTAAAACTATATATATGAAAATATTTCTAAATATGAGAACAAAATACGAAGTCAATAAATACTTTCTTTAAACCAATAAAAAAAAATCCGTTGTTTAGTTTTATCTGAAGCATAAATATACCAAATATAACAAAAATATGCTTCTTGGAATTTCACTGGAAATTCTACAATAATATAGTGCTTTCGTTAATTACATTAAAGGCAGGAAGAGATGTAAAATATTGGTTTTCAAAAGATTTACTGGCAATTAAAAGTTAAAGTATTTTACGTGTTTTAAGAAATGGGGAAGAATCCAAAAGATCTTCAAGCATACATTTTTTCCCTTAGAATAAATTAATTAAAGAAAAGGGTAAATATCTGTTGCTGGATTAGATGTTCTTAAATTTTTTTTTCTATTTAAAGATGCTGTAAATACAAAGTGTTTATATGAATTTGTTTTTGTGTTTTGGTGTATTTTTATAAAATTAAGAATTTTTCTTATTTATTCTGTAATTAATCCAAAATCTTAGTTTTATCCAACACTTTTGTGTCATAAAAAAGTTCTTTTTTTTTTGTAGATGTGAAAAAAAAAATTCTTTTTTTTTTTTTTTTTTTTTTTTTTTTTTTTGTTGTTGTTGTTGTTGTTTATGTGAAAAAAAATCACTCATAGGTAGTAATTTATAAATACCGGTATAAAAACAATCGTATTCTTTTTTTATATTATAAAGGATAAAAGTGCCATTGTGTAAAGCAGGCATAATTTTGCGAATCACAACACTTGGTGATTAAATTTCAATTTTGTTAATTTTTGCTACTGCATTTTTTTTCTAAACTTTGCAACGGACCATTTGAATTTTTACTGTCACTTATGAAAATAAAATTCTTCTTTTAAATTTAACTGCTTGAAATTTGTATTTTTATTTATTGACCTTTTAGGGCTTTTAAAAAGCATGGTTATTTTAAGTATCTCTATCACGTGCTGCCACAAAAAAGAAATGAGCCACTTGCACTTAAAACAATGAAAATATTTTAGCATTGTCTCTAGCTAGTTTAAAAAAAACGAAATTAAATGTATATGTTTATATTTAAGCCAAAACGTCATGAATCTATGACTTAAAACCGTTTATTGTCTTTCAGTTTTTCACAACTTCTTTTAAAATATCGAATATCAAGCGACCAAATGAGCGCCAGCTGTCCGCATGGGTCCTACGATATAAAAAGTTGACTTAGAATTTTGGAAATGTGTATTAGTTTTCAAGAAAGTAATCTTTTCGACATTTATGTAATGATATCAATATAAATAGTTTAATTTTTGTGAAGAAAAGAGAAAACTCTAATTTCCAATGTTTGATATAATTTGAAATTGAAAATAGTATTTACTTGAAGATGTAATGAAAATAAAATTGTGATTCAATTGTATCTTTTAGAAAATTTCAGGAAATGCAATGATCTGTTCACATATTCAGTCTACAGGAACTAAGTATATTTTAGAAAGCGAAAAATTAACTTGTACATGGTAATTTTTTACATTGACCGTAAATGAAAAAAAAGGAGGAGGTATCTTTAAAAAAAATAATTTAAAGTAAAAACAGTTTTACAACTATTTGCATAACACAACAATTACAAACGTTTAAAAAGACGCTAAAAAGTATGATTTATCGAGAAATTATTCGATATTTTAAAGCTTTCTATTAATTAATAAATATAAAAAATAGTAATGAATTTATCCAACAACTTTTTTTAGTAAACGGATCACGTCATTTCTAACTCCGAAGAAGAACTTCCACTTCGAAGAACGAAAATCTCAATAAGATTGTTGAATATGCACATTTTCATTGGGAAAGTTTTAGCTTAAAAGAAAATTATCATTTCTTATTCGAATTTCTGAATTTAATAAATTTAATAGTATTTTTTTTAAATTATACATTAAAATATATAATTTTAGATTATATATTTAAAATTATATAATTTTAAATACAGTCGAGTCTCTCTATATCGAAACTCCATACATCGAATTTCTCTATATAACGAATTTTTCGTAGGAACGGTCCCCTTTTCGCATGATTACATTAAAAAGAGTCTCTATATAGTGAAATATCTGTCTCCATATAACGAAATTTTGATTTATCGTTCAGTGCTGAGCTTTTTTTTTTTCAAAAATTACTTCTCTTCCTGTTCTTTAAATCCAACGAGTTCATCCCACTTCCCACACATTTTTCAACATCTTTCTCAAAACAGAGTCAATTGGATTGTACACATATAAGAGAGGAATCAATGAGAGGCACATAAGAAGGGCCTTCAAATGGAAGAAAATGTTAACTACATTTTTTCATTCCTTGCTAAAATGTGAGCATTATTTTTTCTTTGAGAGCGTAACAATTTTAAAATCAAAACAACAAAAAATTACAGATTTCTTCGTCTGAATTAATGCAAATCTTCCACATTTAATTTTCATTAAGCTTTCAAATAAATGTCTGCTCTCTTATTTGTAACTACTTAAATTAATGAGAAATAAAATGTTAGGTTAATATTTACTTTTAAACATTTCCAATTCTTAATTAAAAAGATCAAAAATAATATTTGTTAAAAATTTACACATTAAATACGATTTTTAACATCATTCTCTATATATCGAATTTCTCTATATAACGAATTTTTAACTGGAACGATGGATTTCGTTATATAGAGACTCGACTGTATGTATTTAAAATTATATATTAATTAAAACCATATATATGATTTTTTAAAATTATATATCAGGAATGTAAATGCAAATAGCTGGACCTAAATAATCAGATTTCGTATGGAAAAAAAAAGGTTGGAAAATACATCGTACAGATAGTACTGGCACTGTTGAGTGCAGATGGTCAATATACTTTGCTGGCTTGATTTTTTTCTTTTTTTCTCACGGAATTCGATCAAAATATTACATCATTACACAAATGCGGAGCTTGCATGCGCGTATTTCATTTATGGGGATAAATAGATGTCATAGGGGAAATAAAAGTCAACTGTGTCGTTTTAGAACTTTCAAACTAAAACCTTACTCAATGAAACTACAAAATAGAAAATATGTGTGTTTTCAATAATAAAATATGAAAATAACTAATTTTTTTTAAAATTTGCTGCTTCTTTTAGTTAATATATAAAAGTAGCAACAAACAAACTATTTAACAAACTATAATATTCAATACTTCAACTCAATAGTTTGTTTAACAAACAAACTATTGAAGTTCTATTGTGTAAAAAAAAATGACCATAACAATAAATTATTTGCATATTTTCAGTTACTGTACTGTTAAAGGACCAATTTTACCAATTGCTTAGATTTCGGAATTTTATTTTTATTTTTCAAACTTAAAAATTTCTTTTAAAAATGGAGATAAGCGTTAAAGTAAATGTTTAAGGTAATGTTAAACATTAAAAGACTGGTTGTGTACTTTGCCCTTTAATATAATATGTAAATGCTATTTAAAGTAAGGTAAATTTTGGTAAAGGCTGAAAATACTCAGCTTTAAATTTATTAAATTTCCTAAAGTCAACTTACTTTAAAGTGGCATACGTCCCTAAATTTCAAAACATGATATTCATCAATAATCCGTAAATTAAATTGAAATGAGAGACAATTTTAGCGATAAGATTTTGATTACGTAGAAATTATACAAGAACTTTTTCTAATATATACAGTGTATATCCATGTAAATTATTACATTTTAAGGAAATTGCGTACTTGTTTCTTAATTGAATAAAAAATAAAAGTAGAATGGCGAAAAAATGATAACCATTAAAAAACCGTGCGGTAATAGACTTGACAATTGGTAACGGACTTGACATTATGTTGAAAATGGCCGTAAAACATTGTAGTACGTTGTACCAAGTTTTGGTACAGCTGTAGATGGGACCATAAGATGGTGAAATTTAACTCGGAGGTTTGAAGATCCTGATGGTACTTAACTCGAAATGTTTATTCAAGATTTCACCATATTACGGATGTAGGTTCTAGAGAAACAAATATCTGTTTAACCTGCTAAAATGTAATCTTTGTATTCTGAAAGCAGTGGCAGATTGAGTAAAAAAACAACACTATATTTCATTCGATATTGTATATACTACACATATACGATTTTTTTAATATACCTATATTGTAAATAAAACATATGCATAAGTATCACTGACATCATTTTGACTGTAGTAACCACTAAAAATAAATATCAGTAATTAAATATCTTGTTACTGTAAATCTTTTAATTTTTTTTTCTATTTTATATTTAGAACTATAATATATAAAAATTTTAAAATGAACTTTATCGAAAATCTATAACTCACTTTTTGATGCCTTTGAGGTAATTTTAATGCATTGTTTTTTAGAATTTAATTTATCCTACAAAACCCTACTAATATTCATATCTCCGTCTATCACAAAATTTGTACTCAGAAACTGCATAAGTTAGATACTTGGAATGTTGCATTCTTAATGCTGAATATCTCAGATTGCAAGACGAATTATGAAATGTGAACAAAAATTATATTACTGATATTAAGCAAAATAACTTTGTGAAATTTGACAATTTTTGAGATTTAGATCTTTTAACAAAATATTAATTTCTGTCTTTATCTTGCAGAATTCATTGCCCCCAAGAAACATATTTGCCTAGTAATCAAAAGGTTAAATCCTCAACGAGATTTTCTATTATTTATTTGTTTATTTATTTATTTTGCAATTTTAAGACAAAACTGTTGTGTTTATTATATCATTAGTTGATTTTACAATTCAAAAACTGTGAAATTGTAACGATTGCTAGGAAAAAGTAAATACACCTATAAACAAATTTACAATCATCTATTTAATTTATGTACTTTAAATATTTTAAATTATGAAGTATTTTAGCTATATATTTTGCCTAAAAATAAATAAGTAAATATATAAAAATTCTTATTTAAAAATTTTCTCAAACAATAATTTTAACACCCATGAGATTTTCTTTCTTAAAAATTTGAAAAAAAAATACAAGTTACTAACCTATTAATAACAAACTGTGAACACTGCTTCTTTAACCAAATTGTCCCCATGGAGAAATAACACTTCATGAAGTTTTAAAATATTTCTACTCTTCAAAATTAAAGGAATATATTTCCGATTCTTAATTACAGTTAAGACCTTTCAAAGAGAAATTTTTCTTTGAAATATTCATCCAGCAACATAATTAGCGGAAGTAATAGATTCTTCTCGAATTTTCAAGAAAATGCTTTGAAAGCTATTTCTTTCTTATTCAAAATATGTCTATATATATAAATGTACATATATATGTATGTGTGCTTACATATAATTAATATGGAAATGAAAATAGATTTGTTTACATACGTACATAAACATAATATATATAAATGTGCGTATATATATATATATATATATATATATATATATATATATATATATATATATATATATATATATATATATATATATATATATATATATATATATATATATATATATATATATATATATATATATATATATATGCATTTTTAGTTTACATCAATACTTTTATAATTTATGTATTCACATTTGCTGATGATAGTTGTATTGGTTTTCTTTATACATGTATAGATGCATATAATTTTTATGTAACGAATACATTATATTACACACATATATATATAATCACGCGCGCACACACACATATATGTGTGTGTGTGTAAAATACTGTTTTAAATCATATGGTATGTAATGGCTAATATATGATACACCATTTATGAGGCACGTAATTGTAGTATTAGAAGTCGTGTGGTACACGTGGTAAGGGAAAAATGAATTTTCTTGGATTATTCCCCACTCAAATCAAACATAGGTGTTGTTCTTTTTAAAACAAATTTACTCGAGCTTCACATCACAGTCAACAATTCCACTTATACTTCGGTGTATACATCGTACCGACGTAATATGCCATCATAATAAAACGAGAAGTTGTTATTACAACTATAGAACTCCGCCTATTAAAAACCTATCCGATCGATGATAGGGGTTTTTTTAACATTACAAAAATGTAGAACTATCATTTTCAAGTGAAAGTAATCGCGTTACACAACAAAGTGCGTACGAATACAGGATTTTACAGCAACATTTAGCGTTGATAATTATCTTTTAAAAAAGCAGGAATATTACAAAAATCTAAATTTTACAGGGAAAAAAGGAAAATGATTATCGCATTTCTTCGAAGGGATGTGTAACGCAACCGGCTCAAGCGTCGCTCGCAGGGTAACTGTATCAAGAAACAAATTAGCGAAATAAAACAATAGAAGTATTCGTTAAAAATGATATGTATACTGAAATAAAAACTGAAGAAATATATTTTGCTAAAAAGATGTATGCAGTTTTCTTTTGACAGTTCTTTTGGCCTCTCAAAATGTTATTTAAGAAATAATTCGGTAATAAGGAGCACAATTCCAGTAATTTTAAAGATTAATAAAAAATAATAATGTTGTGGGGCGAAAGAAGCTGCAATTACTGGGCTAAAGACCAACTTAACTTTTTTGTTGCTGTTGTTATTTAGTGAATAAAAAAATGACGCATAAAAATGGGATTTTCAGTGTTGTATATTAAAAGAGGATTGTTTCGACGAACGGGAAATTTACGAAATAATTATTAATGTAATTTTACAAAAATAAACTAAAGAGGGCAGTATCTTTTCTTTTTATGGGAATTGCAATCATAATATTCTCTGTGTAGTATAATGAGAAAAAAGAGGTAAGAGGGATAGAAAGATGATTAAATAATCCAACTAATCAATTGTATTATTTATTATCAATTCATTGTAAACGCAAATGTCGAAAATTGAATAATAAATATTTATTTATATTTTTTATATTACAGAACAAAAGTTAAAATAATACATTTCACGTATGTGTGTGGGACGGAAAATTTAGCTGACTGATTTATAAATTTTGCTTATTAATTATATCGTTTATTTTATTTGCAGTAATAATAAAAAGGGGGGGAGGGATTACACTTTAAATAGCATACATTGAAGCACGGGGTGAAAAGTGTGGAAGAATAAAATAAAAAATTAAGGTTGACGAGATATTTTTTAAATAAAATTTTTTCTCATTCTTAAAAAGATAAACTCTTAATCTGGTAAATAAAATCTTCGTAAAAAAAGAAGTTAAATGTCAATTAAAACGAACCATTGTCACACAACCCTTACTCAGAAATCCCATTTTTACAATCCCCGCAATTTAATTTATATTCACAAAATAATAGCATTAGGAATATTATAAAATGGAAAAAAATAATATTCAACCACTAAGAAAGCCATAAAGAGTTTTTGATCACATCAATAGCGCTTTGCGACCACTACGCTCCATTTCATTTTAATTTATTTTTTATTAATATAATCAGTCGAATCTCGTTAATTCAAAATCGGATAAATAGAATCTTCGCTTATTTCGAACTAAATATGAAGTCCCAAAATTATCAAAGGCAGAATAATGTTAAAATTTTTCATTTATTCGAACACATAATCTTTTGACTTCGTCTAATTCGAACTAACGAGAATGTCGATTTTTCATTTTTTCTTAGTTTCACATGGATTTCCGATCCTTAAAATATTTTTTTTCTTCCATTTTTTTTTTCAAAATTGTTCTGAAACTAGTATACATATAATACAATTCATTTGATACATGCTTTCTTAATTCTCCGTCTGTCTTTCAGTGACACCTCCAACACTTCTTACATTGTGCTTTTTCCTAATACCTTAATTAGTTTATGCATTTATATCATTTAATTTAATATTAATTTATATTCTAAAGATAACAGATGAAATATATTTAAAAAATACTATAACATTATTTCCTTTGTAATAGTACCCCTTTAAAAATGTTTTCCCTTCATACTTTCCATAATTTGAATTCTGGATAATTCGAACATATCCTGTGGTCGCGACGAGTTCGAATTAACGAGAGCCGACTGTACCAACACTAAGAAAATCATAAGTGATTTTTGACAACATTGTAACGGTTTGCGATGACTGGACTCACTTTCATTTTTTTATTAATATAATATTATACAATTAAAATTTTATATCGTATCCCTCTCATCTGCTAACATATTTAACAAATTACAGTGATTTTGTATAGTGTTTAGTTTTTTTTAATGTTTTTACTTAGAATATGGACATATATATACAATATTACAAATATAATGTTCTTTATATGGATGCAATTTTCATACAAATTTCATAATAGATAAACAACTTATACCATTTAAAATATCATGTAACCAATATATATACGTAAATATTTGTCAAAAACCACTTTAAAACATTTGGCAGATAAATGTTTGAATTGGTTTTCTGTATTTTTTAAATTCAAACTTATCATTGGAATTAATGCAAAATACAATCATCTAATTACATAAATTTGAGTATGAAAAATCAAGAGAAATAAAACTTTTAAAGCGATTTTAACAGTTTCAAATAAATTATATATTTTTTAATATGCTTCTGATATCTGAAGTTACAATTCGCACAAATTCAAATACAGGTTTTTATCATATAAATACTTGTATTGCATGGTGTACTTATTTAAATAAATGCATGTATTTGTCAATAAGAGGAGCTTCATAATCGTATATTATTATTACTATTATTTATTTATTTATTTATTTTATTTATTGAAATTGGTAATTAAAAAAACTTGTGTTTTAAAATGGTGTTAAATCGACGTTTAAGATTTATTCAACGATGGCAAGTTTATGTAAACCTTTTAATATTATTTAATATGCATTTCTCTATCCAAAAAATTAAATAAAAGTAGCTTATTTTTAGAATTGCTTTTTTATTTATTTTTTTATTTTTTCTTTAAATTAGCGTATTTTAGTACATTGAAACATTGATCATATTAAATATGAATTTAATTTCATGAAAATATACAATTATTTTTTAAGTAAACGATAAATGTTAGAATCTGTATTTTATTTTATTTATATATTTGTACTAGTAAAAAAAATTGCACATAAACGATACTGTATTTATTTAGGTATATTTACATATAAATAAGATTAAGATTATATTAAACACTATATTACATTTTCATTTTCATCATAAAATTCTTTTCGTATTTTTCAAAAAATAATTATAAGGTTACAAATACTTTTTATAATACATTTATATAAAAAGTCCTTCCGGCAATGCCGGGAGGAAGAGGTAGCTTTCATGTACTTATATATATATTTATTTATTTTAAAGTAAGTTACATTGTTCAAAAATACTAAGCTCAAATTAGTGGAAATAATCTTATAAAATTAGTGATTTTATAAGTTTGAATACTAGTTTTTGTCAAGACTGAATATTAATAGGAATTTTTAGAAATTAGTCATCTTTTATTCAACCTGGTTTTATTTTAAGCGATTTAGAGAGTCACCAAATCCCACGATATCATAAAGTGTATGCCACTTTAAAGCAACATGATGGATCGTTCAGATCAGACCGTTTCAAAATGTCAGCCATAAGCAAAATTCAAAGTGCTATAACTCAATCATTTTTTAAGATATAGACATAATAAAAAGTGTTCTAGAATCATTGTTTCAAGTTTTAACACGTAAAAGAAAAATATTTTTCAACTTTTAAATTTTTCGCATTTAATTTTAAATTTTAAATTTTTTTAAAAATTTAAAATGGCCACCATTTTGAAACAAGATGGTGGATGATGCTGGCCAACGAACTCGATCGAGACATTTGTATGTACTATGTACATACCAAGTTTCATTGAAATCGGTTCATAAATACGCGTGTTATCACGTGACAAAAATCAGATCATTTCAAAATGTCAGCCATAAGAAAAATTCAAAGTGCTATAACTCAATCATTTTTTAAGATATAGACATAATAAAAAGTGTTCTATAATCGTTGTTTCAATTTTTAACACGTAAAAGAAAAATATTTTTCAAATTTTGATTTTTTCGCATTTAATTTTAAATTTTAAATTTTTTTAAAAATTTAAAATGGCCACCATTTTGAAACAAAATGGCGGATGATGCTGGCCAACGAACTCGGTCGAGACATTTGTATGTACTATGTACACACCAAGTTACATCCAAATCGGTTTATATGTACGCGTGTTATCACGTGACAAAAATCAGATCGTTTCAAAATGTCAGCCATAAGAAAAATTCAAAGTGCTATAACTCAATCATTTTTTAAGATATAGACAAAATAAAAAGTGTTCTGGAATCTTTGTTTTAAGTTCTAACACGTAAAAGAAAAATATTTTTCAACTTTTAATTTTTTCGCATTTAATTTTAAATTTTAAATTTTTTTAAAAATTTAAAATGGCCGCCATTTTGAAACAAAATGGCGGATGATGCTGACCAACGAACTCGGTCGAGACATTTGTATGCACTATCTACATACCAAGTTTCATTCAAATCGGTTCATAAATACGTTAGTTATCGCATGACAAAAATCAGATATATATATATATATATATATGGTTATATATATATATATATATATATATATGTCAACATATGAACGGAGGGTGTTTTTGGGGTCTGGGGGTCATGATCGGTGAAAATATACCAAAATTTTCCGGAAGTGCTTTCCTCCGGACGGCTGCAATAGGTAGCTTTTTACTTTTTGTAATGAAAGCTACCTAAAAATACAAAGTTTCATCTGCTTGTTCTTTTTTCTAAATAAGAAAAAATTTCAGAAAAATGATACGCATAAAAAATCTATATTTGAATTTTTAAAGCATTTTCTTTTCCTTTTCATTCCGCGGTAAAACTTAAACCAAATAGAGGTAATTATAGTAAATTCGACATTTTAGATTTTACAATGCAGAAAAATACCAAAGTGATAATGATTAATTAAAAAAATACTTTTGAAGACATAGGCTAGAAAAGCATAAGGTAATTTTAAAAAATCATACGTTTTAGATAATGAATTTTCTGAATTAGAAAGAAAAGTACATCGAATATTTAATCACTTCTAGGATTTCTGCAAGTTCGTTAAATTTTTAATGTCACGGAAACTGCAGTCACGCTCAAATCTTTGATTACTTACAAAATTAAATCGACTTAAATAAATTTGAAAAAAAATTAAAAAGTGAATCGCCACATTCTGAATATCACCAGTTTTACATGGTTAAAATTTTTAATCAAATATTTAGTTAAGAAAGGTTTTTTTTATGGAAAGTTGTCTTTTTTATGTTAGTACGTGATAATATATAATACTTTATTTACTTCTTAGATCAATATTTTTCTTTGAATTTTGTTCAGTGGTGATTCTTTTGCAAAATTTCAATGAATGCTAATCTTAATTTTTAAACTTTTCAGACCTCAGCATAAAAAAAAACCGCTAAAAATATATGTTTATTGCTTTTGTTTAATTGAAATGACAACATAGATGACAGAAAGAGTCATTTTTATGAAATCCGTTCTTTAGGGGACTGGTAATTTAGGTTTACACATATGGATATAAAAATATTAATCCCCTTAAAGCATCAATTTAACTGCCAGTAATACAAATTTACACAGTAATAAAATTAGGGTCTTTAAAAAAGTAAATGATCAGCAAATCCTCATTTTTTTACTGTAAAGCACTTAAATTAAATAATCATGATTATTTCTTACCTTTTTTGGCCACAATGTGTTGAAGGTTTTTTCGAAACTCGGAAGAAAATAATATTTATTTTATGAGGTAATATTCATCCGTGCTGACGTTTAGTGGTTTCGTTTTAAAGAAAAAACATTCAGCTATATAGAAGTAAAGTAAAAAAGTAAAATATTCGAACAGTTTAGTTTTTATGAGGAAAAGAATAGAGTTACACATTTGTGTACCTCAGATCTGCAGAGCTTAAAATCATTGAAAAAATGAATTTTAAAACTATATTTAAGAATGACACTACGTAATTGCAATGCAGATGTTTACTTTGTAATTTTCAGTTTAAAATAAAACTTGAAAAAGTTCTGAAATACGTAATATATTTAACACACTTTATTTAAATTACAAGATCTATCTGATAAATATATTAGTACTCTAATAATGATTCTTTTGCGGCATCTAGTGCTCAATGGAAATATACAGCTTAATGCGCAATCTTGATTTTTTTTTCGAATTTACTAGTTTTTGAGCACAGGTCGTGTGCTGTCACTCACGTTGATATGGAATTTTGATTTCTCTGAAGTTGACCGAACGACATGGGATAATAAATTTACTACACAATTTTGGTCAAAACTTGGTCATTCTCAAAGTAAAAAAAAATATTCGAAACATTTATCACCTGTCGTAAGATACGTTATTGTTTTATCTAATTCATCGTACCTGATTAACCCCTTCGTGACGGGAGCCTTTTACGAAATTTTTAATGTTTTGTCACCGCTTTTTAAGGGGGCTCAGAGGTTGAAAACTTTTCAAAAAATCGATTTTTTTATGAACTAGTTTGATTATTCAATTAATTCTTAACTCAATGCAAAACCGCATAAAAATATTTGCATTTTTAGCGGAGTTATAAGCATTTATGTATCAACACTTTCATAGTCGCATACATATAATTTCAACTTTAAGTCGGGTTTTCTCAAAACTTGATTTTTGATGACTAACACCAAGATTTTAAAAAAACTATTTGATGGAATGGCTTAATTTTTTTGCATGCATATAACATCATAATCTAGATTATGAATTAAGGATATAACTATCACTTAATAAAAACAGTATTAAAAAAATCTCTCATAGTTGAAAATTTAAAAAAAAACCTAAGAAATACAACTTTTTTTCCAGTAAAAATACTCAAAATATTAAATTATCTAAAATATATTAATTCATAATCTAGATAATGATATTATATGCATATAAAAAATCAAGCAATTCCATGAAATAGTTTTTTTTAATCTTGGTGTTAGTCATCAAAAATCAAGTTTTGAGAAAACGCGAGTTGAAATTATGTGGATGCGGCTATGAAAGTGTCATTACATAAATGCTTATAACTCCGTTAAAAATGCAAATATTTTTATGCGGTTTTTTGCATTGAGTTAAGAATTAAATGAATAATCAAATTAGATCATAAAAAATCAATTTTTTAAAAAGTTTTAAACCCCTGAGCCCCCTTAAAAACATAAATTTGTGCCTTATTAAATCGACAAAGTGCTCCGATTAGAAAATGCAAATTAGAAAATGCAAATTTTACTGTTCAGGATTCTGAAACATTTTTGCGACACGTATACGTGTCGCACGTCCCCAAGGGTTTCTGATTATCTTAGAAAAACATGAAATTATAGTCGTTTGCAGAGTTTTTTACTCTTGTCAGACATAAGTACTTGTGATTTCCGATTATTTCCAAAATTTAAGTCACAATTGATAGGATCTCATTTTGAGAGTAGAGAAGAATTTTGCAAAATGCGACGGCAGAGTTGAAAGAAAAAAAACGATCTAGAAGTACTTTCAGCAGTGGAAGGGACGATGGGTTAGAGTGTGAAGACAAAAAGGGCGTATCTTAAGGAAGATTAGGGTGCAAATACCATATGGTAACTTACATATTTGTTTGGTAGAAAACTCGAACATTTTTCAGACAAGTCACGTGTCATTGTTTATAGCTAGATTTTTATTTCAGCCATGCATGAAAATGTATGTTATACAAAATAAACCAACTTATTTACATATATAGTGTAAAGAAAAATTAGAAACACCCGTTTATTATATAACATTCCAATCTGTTTAAATCTTCTTTCTTTAATTAGCTTTTAAAAGCCATTTATAAAAACATGTTTAAAGTAAAACTTTAAAATGTGTAATAATGTGTAATAAATGAATAAAGCCATGGTATTGCTGTTATATTAATTTGTTTGCCGTTTAATCATTTTCCAAAGAGAATTAATTGTAAATAAAGCATTTTCTGGTTATTGTCGGAGCGTTGACGACCTTTAAAAACGGCAATGTGGGTTGTTCCATTACAACAAAAGGCAACAAATACAGTGATGAAACCCCTTCTTATTTTCTACTATAAAAAAGTTAGCGGTTCCTTGTAAATATCGTGTCAATAATATTATCTACCATTAGGGCCGTCTAAATTGAGTTTCTTCTCATCATTGATAAGAACATTCAGATATTCGTCTGATTTTTTTCTGTGATTTCGGGTCCAATGAATACGAAAGTCTTTCTTTCGTTTACTAAAATTTGACGAATGGCGTACTATGCGAAAATCAAGATAGGTATTTACCATCAGCGTAGGTATTTACCCTCTTTTCATCATTGATAAGGAGACTCAGACATTCATCTGATTTATTCCTGTTTCCGGGTCCAAAGAATACGAATGTCTTTTTTTCGTTTTCTAAATTTTGGCGAATGATGCATTATGTAAAAATCAATATAGGTATTTACCAGCAGAATAGGTATTTTTATATTCTTTTCAATACTGATAAGAACAGATAGACATTCAGACATTCATCTCATTTATTCCTGTAATTTCGGGTCCAATAAATGTGAATGTTTTATTTCGTTTTCTAAACTTTCGCGAATGGCGTATTATGTAAATATCAAGATAGATATTTACTAGCAGCCTCCAATAGACTGTATATATTAGTACTGGGGTGTTTCTTTTCCATTAGAAATAGACCGCACACACTGGTTCTGGATTGAAAAAAATGTTGAAATTATAACAGATGTAAATTTTTCAAGTGAGTGAAAATAATCCGGGCCAGGATTCGAACCAGGGATGTATTGGCTGAAGCCGCCATTGCTCTTCCAACTGAGCTATACCGGACGAAGGCTGGAGGACTACTTCACTCAAATAACCTTAACGATAACATAATTTGATCTGATACTTTGGATCAGCTCAACAGAATAAATCGAAGGTCAATATATGAAACTGCAGAATTATAACGAAACTATATTAGATTAATTTATAACGCGATTATTCAATCGGTAAATTAATTATAACATATCCTGGTTCGAATCCTACACCGGACTTTTATCACCTACTTGGAAAATTTATAGCTGTTATAATTAATTTGTCGTTTCAATAATCGTGAAATTAATCTGATAATGCTGGAATTACTTATCATCTAGTTGTTTTCTTTAGTCATATAGAATGAGATTTTGTTACAGTTTGCCAGTTTTTGAAAGAATTAGGTAAATATGACCGCTGCTGCGTCCAGTTTTTGCTGGGAAATTTCACTCCATTTAAACGATTGATTTCCAAAATTTCCTTTTTGGATACTGCACATTGCGAAGCACTTTTGTGATTCGTAGGAAACGGAAAGACGGATTTTGCTTTTATCTTAGGAAACTAATGCGTTACAAGTACAGGGCCGTAGAAAATACAGATTTTAAAAATACATTTAATACCGATTGTCCACATATTTTTTGGGACAGCATTTTTTTTTTTTTTTTTTTTTTTTTTTTTTTTTTTTTTTTTTTTTACACTGATTTTATGGTTGCCATTTTTTTTAATATTTTATTAAAATATTTCATCATTATATATTTTCTTAAATTATTTTGTATTTTTTACTCGTTTAATTAACTTTTAAATAAATATAAATAAATAAATAAATAAAAATAAAAATAAAAATAATAAATAGTTGACTTTAAACATTTGAGACAGATAGTATAATTCAAATTTTACAATAAGAAATATACAAATCTTTTTGCTTATTTTACGTGCAATACAATTTTCTTTTTTTTAAAGTAATTTTTTGGTTCGATTCTGATTTGTAGAAAATTCCATTATATAAAGTAGAAAAAATTTAGAATTAAAAAGTGTTTTAAAAATTAACAATTTTTAGATTTTAATTTTACCCTCGTTTAATGCTTGAAAAGCCTAAAATAAAAATCTAATATGCATACAAATCTAACTTACAATTTTTGTAAAAATTTAGACAGATGATTTCAGCATGGAATATTACTTAACTTCAAAGATTCGATATTAGGAGAATGAAGCACGGGTGAAAAGTAAAAATTTTAAAAGTGTTTAATATTCAGGCTGTAGAAATCATATTTTTTTTCGTCAAATAAAGAGAATTTCATTAAGTTTACATTCAAGAAGCGGACAGAGACGTATGCAAATATCAAATATTGAATGAAAGTAACTTCTTTTCAGAATCAAGTATTCACTTGAGGTTTAATATGTCAAAAATCAATGTTAAAAATTACTTTAATGTGAGCAAAACGAACCTACCCGATGTGCCAAATGAATTTAACAATATTTTTTTTCGGAACAAAAGAAAAAATCTTACTTTTTACATGGTAGGTAGCTAGTTCGATTTTTCTATCACAATTTTTTCATTTTATTTTCTTTATCATCCAATATAGATATTTTATATTATTTTATAATTTTTTTTTATAATTTACAAATTATTTAAAGATGTTGTTTTTAATGTGTGATGTACACATCGATGTTTTTAGATTTATTTTTAGGACAGTAAGCCCAAATTTGTTACTAATCCATTTTCTCTAAAATTTCTTCCGTTATATTGAAAAAAAAATTTAGACTAAAAAAGAAATTAATAAATACAACTCAAAAAATGACAATGCAAAAGAAAAGTTTTTTTTGTGAGATTTTCAAAATATAATATTCTAAAATTGAAAATATGAAAGAAGTCGGAATAGTTATATGAATTTTGTTCAAAATTTTCTAAAATTTAAAAGATTGTTTTTTCAATTAACGGTTTTCAGAGGTTGGTCTTAATTAAACGAGCATAATATTAAAACTCGATGATTGTTCTATTCAAAAGATTCATTACTTTGTACTTGTAATTGTTTAAAAAAATGTTTTATCTTTCTTAATTCATATAATTGAACCAATTCAAAATAAATAAATAAATAAATAAAATATATAAGCGTTGTTTTTTACTTGAAGTACTCATAAAGGAAAGTTCAAGTACAGCACCGGTGAAGTTTTATAAGAATTAGAAATTTTGTGCCAATGCCTTGGTAATCTGTCTAAATTGTTTATTTTAAAAAATCTATATAGATAAATAGATGCATACCTAAAATATGAATATTGTATACAAGTATGAGATATAAAACTCAACATTGAGGCTGTAACAAAAGCTATAAATACTGTATCGAAGCATTTTTTTCAGAAATGGATTAACGTTGATTTACTTTTATGAGGTTTTGAGAACGGGAATGAGCCGGCTTAGGCAGGTAAATATGAATGGCAGTTGACAACTGTATTTGACGAATTACCTCTGATTGACTCAAGTAACACATATTTATGGAATGCGTAATAAATTAAAAGCATATATGTAACCTCACGAAATTTAGAGTCCGGGTTAAATAATAGCATAAATAACCTGTTCAGAAAACTGTCCCCCAAACAAATGTGGATATTCAAGAATATCCACACTTGTTTGCATACTAAAGTACTAGATTTCAATTTAATATTTATTTTTTAAAAATATGAAACGTTGAATTGTGAAATTCGTAATAAATATGCGATACGAAATTTAGAGTACTGTTTAAACAATATCATAAATAACCTGTACAGAAAATATGCATATATATTTAGGAATATACACATTTGTTTGTACATGAATGTACTAGATGTAAATTTCATAGATATTTACACAAAATATGAAACTCTGAGTTGTGAAATTCATAATAAATATGCAAAAAAAATATTTTATTTATTTTAGACTTTTGCATAAAACATAATATGAGTACTCTATACAAAAAATATGAAGATGTATTAAGTAAAACCATATTTGTATTTATCATAAAATAATGGGAACAAAATTCTATATAAAAATGTAAAATATGAAACTCTGTTTTTTAAAAGATCTCTTCATATGATAATCTTTCCGCTCATTTCAGACTTTATTGGGATATATTTTCTCAGTCATTTGAAAATATTTTTATGTTCTTTTTTTAATATCGTGCAATTTCTGAGATTTCTTGCTTAATATATTTCATGGTTGGTTCATACTGCAAAAGAATTTTACGGGAATTTGATGCGCGCAATATTAAAGTGTAATAAAAAAATATTTTATATTTTTTGGTCCTTTGAATCTTTATTGAAACTTTTTGAAAATATCATCGTGTAATCTTTGTAATAGAAAAATTTTAGGAAGACATACTATAACTATCCTTTATAGTAATTTCTATGAAATGTTTTGTAATAAATATTTTGATAGTTTTTCATTAGTATTATAAACTTGTGTTAAAAGTGTTTATAAGGTCCAAATTTAAAAATAAATATCATGCATTTGGATTTACGTAAGAAATTTTATTTAAAATGATTGCTATCGAACTAATTCACCATTAAAATTTAATATTCTATTTAAAAGAATGCCCTTCAGGCAAATTAAATCAAACATCTACTGATGGATCCAATAATGAATTTTTAACAAGATTAGATAGTTAAATGAATTGTATCATAGCATATTTTTAGTGGGGTTATTCTTTGTTTCGCATACGAAATTATTATACTAAAATAGATTTTACAGCAATAATGAAGAAAATGAAATGATACTATAAATAAATAATTATTGATGAGAGATTGATATATTATTATTATTGACAAAAAGTTAATTGTTTTTCCTATCTTTTTAAATGAGGAAGATTTATCGTTACATATGCAATTTTTAATGCATTTTCTAAATTTAGTATATTCAGCATAAAAATTATGATTATACACTTTTTTTAAATGTTGTCTTTTTCAATATTATTATTTTTTTGTATTTTTTAATATAAATTCCAAATATTTAAAATATAATTCTATATAAATGGAAAATATCGTTGTTACTCTCATAATTTCCACTCGTGAAAATTAGTACAAAATATACCAAATACGTTTTTGACTTACATTCTATGAAAAGTATTATCATCTAATTTAGTACATAGTCCAAAAACACTTTATTTGTATATTTCTTTTTGCTTCGCATACGCAATTATTACTCTTAACGAAAATTCACTGCAATGAAAAAAGATTATTAACCAGTCTAATAAAACAAAATCATAAATAACACATAGACATTCAGAATATAACATTCAGAATATAAATATGTGTTCTTAACTAATTTGTATTCTAAAATTCAGAATAAATTAAGTATGACGACTTAAGGAAATGAAATACATTTATATAAAAACGCTTCATTAAATTAAAATCATTCTAAAATCTCCGAATGTTTTAAATTATTGTGAAAATCCTGGGTAATAAATATGAATGTACTTAATTATATTGATAATCAGACCATACATTTGGTCAATTTATTCCATTTAATCAAAGAAAGCGTTAATGTCAATTCAATTCACTTCATTACATTATTAAATTAAAATTGCATAGCATGTGATTTTTTTAGCTATTAATAAGTATTTTAAAAGTTATTTAAAGTCAAATGCGGCACTTAGCAAAATATTATGAAAGAAAAAGAAATTTAAAAGATTATTTTAGTTTATTTAAGATTTTATAATGAGTTAATTATGAATGTAATTTTTTTTTCAATATAGAATTTTTTATACAATTGTTCATTCAAAATTTCCTTATAATAGTATATATTGACTTTTGGATGTAATATTTATTTGATATTAAGGATTAAAATTTGAAAAATCAGATTCGTCAATTAATCCAAATACATATTTTATTTTATTAATCATATATAAATGGGGAAATATATTTTGGATTACAATGACACTAGAAAAAAGACAATTTTTTCTCAATCTAGAGAAATTCATAATAAAATTATGAAGAATTAACACTTGTTTGCATTTTTATATGTAGAGGACAGTCTCTGGAACAACCAAGCCGATTTGAAAAGTAATGTTTGCAAACCGATGATGAAGCCAATGTTCTAACATATGTTGTATTTTAAGTCGGTTTCAATATTTTCAAATTGGTGCATGAGCAAAGAATAGCTAAAAATTCAATCTTTCTGATATTTAATATTCAGAATATCGAAAGTTGTATGGGAATTTATTTTCTGATGTAAATGCTATATAATATTTTTTATAAAAGTTTTAAATTCAAAAAGTCCTTCCGGCAGTGCCGGGCGGAAGAGGTAGCTTTCATATACTTATTTATTTATTTATTTATTTATTTTAAACTAAGTTATATTATACAAACATACGAAGCGCAAATTAGTGGAACCCGATTTTATAAGATTCAATACTAGTTTTTGTCAATATTGAATATTAATAGGAAAATATATAAATTACTCATGTTTTATTCAACCTGGAATTATTTTAAGCGATTTAGAGAGTCACCAAATTCCACGATATCGTGAAGTGTATGTCAATTTAAAGTAACATGATGGATAAAACAAACCAATGAGCTTGGTCAAAATCTTAATTCATGTGCACATGCACACTTATATTGAAAACGATTAATATATACGAGTGCTGTAGCGGGCAAATTGATTAAAAAAAAAGTCACTTACATTAGAAATTCAAACTGCTACATCTCAGGTGTTTTTTAAGGTAAAGTCAAAGCAAAAAATACTCCGGAATTTACTATTAAGATAAATAACCTTTTTTCATTTTCTAATTTTTTGTTTGTACATCATTATACATTTAAAATATTTTTTACAAACTTAAATGTCCGCAATTTTGAAACAAGAGGGCGGATGAAGTTGGCCAGTGAACTTGGTACTGCGTAATACATGGAGTTATATCCAAATCAGTTTATAAACATGCATATTATCGCGTGACAAATTTCAGATCATTTCAAAATGTCAACTACACTGGAAATTGATAGTGCTATAATTCAGCCATTTTTCAAGATATAGATGAAACAAAAAATGCTCTGGAATCATTGTATCAAGGTCAAACACACAAACGAAAAATATTTTTTAATTTCTTGCTTTATTGCACTTAATTTTAAAACTTATTTTTTATTAAAAAATTTTAATATTTCGCCATTTTGAAACAAGATGGCGGATGGAACTGGCCAACGAACACGGTCTAGACATCGGTATGTACTATGTACACACTAAGTTTCATCCAAATCGGTTTATAAATACGCGTTTTATCACGTGACGAAAATCAGATCATTTCAAAATGTAAGCAACACTAGAAATTAAAAAGGCAATAACTCAGACATTTTTTAAGATACAGACATAAAAAAAATGCGCTGGGGTTTTTGTATGAAGATCAAATGCATAAAAGAAAAACCTTTTTCAATTTCTTACTTTCCTGTACATAATTTTAAATTTTTAATTAAAAAAATTAAATGACCGTCATTTTGAAACAAGATGGCGGATGGAATTGGCTAACGAATTCGGTCCATGCTTTATCAGGTACTATATATATACCAAGTTACATCCAAATCGATTCATAAATAGGCGTGTTATCCCGTGACAAAAATCACATCGTTTCTAAACGTCAGCCATAAGAAAAATTCAAAGTGCTGTAACTCAATAATTTTTTAAGATATCGACAAAATAAAAAGTGTTCTGGAATCGTTGTTTTAAGTTTTAACACATAAAAGAATATTTTTCCAATTTTAATTTTTTTGCATTTAAATTTAAATTTAAATTTTTTTAAATATTAAATGGCCGCCATTTTAAAATAAAATGGCGGATGATGCTGGCCAACGAACTCGGTCGAGATATTTGTATGTACTATGTACATATCAAGTTTCATTTAAATCGGTTCATAAATACGTTAGTTACAGCATGACAAAAATCAGATATATATATATATATATGTCAACATTTGAACGGAGGGAAGTTTTGGGGTCTGGGGTGTTGAAATAAACTAATCACTATTTCAGCTGAAAAAGAAAAAAAACAATCATCTTTAAATTGAGATAAATCTATTCACAATATAAAGATTTCATTTTTAGCATATCATAAAAAAGAAAAGTAATTATTTTTTCCCCTCTTTTGGAGCAACTCAACAACGAAATAAACTGATTCATTCAAGGACGCTTATACTTTTCTACTGCAGTAAAGTCACGTGACAACAAAAAAACAGAAAATGAAAAGAACATTTCAAAAGACTTTTTTTGACATTTTTAAATTTATTTTCAGTGTTTGTTGTGCTTTCGATGTGTGATAATGTAAACGTATTTTATTGTTCGCTGCTTAATAGCAGTAATGTAATATCATAATATCTAATAATAATTAATAGTCTAAAAATAGAATCGGGCCATTGTTTCATTATGAACAACTATTAATCAAATATTTACAATTTCAGAGAACTTTAATTAATTAATACACTGCTCAAAATAATTAAAGGATATTTGAAGTTTTATATAAAATAAAGATATAAACGAATTTTTTTTTGCCGAAAATAGAAGAAAATAATCACAAATGCAAAATTTTCTGGTTTCAAACTGTGGAGTATGCAAATTTTGAGTTCGACGTCAAAAACGTCGCTTCAGCGGAAGTGAATGAAATTTTACTTTCAACTGGATAAAAGAGAATGAAGACAAGGATGATAGGCATTCAGTGATTGCTTTGTTTCGATGAGTACGATGTCTCAGCGAAGTCATTTGACAGATTCAGAAGCTTGGAGAATTGTTCGTAGGTTAGAAGGGGCCAAACTCATGCCGAAGTAGCGCAAGCCATTGGAGTGTCACAAAGTGTCATTTCCAGGATCTGGAACCGTTTTTTGGAGAGTGGATGTGCAGGCCGAAGACCAGGGGGGCAATCCATTTCAAGTGGTCCAGCATTGGTCGCTCGACCATTTTTAAAAAATCTGAAATTTTTTGTACAACAACCCTAACATGATGGAAGTTCAAAATGACCATTATTTTAATTTTACTATTTTTTGTTTGTGCACGGCGGCTATCTTTGTTTCATCGTGTGCAGCGATTTACTCATTTACTAGGATACACAAAATTGTAAATATCTCGCCTTTTATTTTCCCAATTGAAATGGGGTTTGCAGCATTTTGTTTAGAATGAAATAGGCTAAATGTACGGTGGTAGAATAATTTTGAAAAATAAATTTTACAGGTGAAATTTTAGCACAAAGTTTAAGATTTTTTCCAAAATCTATCCGTTTGCAGGAGGAAATTTTTCATGCAAGGAAAACTGTCAACCTTAAACAATTTTTTCTACAAATAGGTCAAAAGTCCGTATACTCATACACCAAGTCCCAGACCTGGGAGTTGATTTCTCTTTGCGTAAAAAATTCCGAAATTCGTCAAAAATTTCAAAAATTACACTTTTTAGGCTTTGATATCTCTGGTGGGGCACGAGATAAAAATCTGAAATTCTGGCCTTTGATAGTTTTGTGTAGTAGTGTTATGTACAAAAAATTTCAAGAAGGAGATTTGACTACAAGCTGAGGTATGACATGGACAATATGTGAAAACAATACTGTCAAACTATTGTAACCTACTATGTAATTGTTCAATAAGACTGTCAACCTTACACAATTTTTTTTACAAATAGGTCAAAAGTGCGTGTACTCATACACCAAATCCCAGATCAGGCTGTTGATTTCTCTTTGCGAAAAAAATTCCGAAATTCGTCAAAAATTTCAAAAATCTCACTTTTTAGGCTTTGATATTTCTGGTGGAGCACGAGATAAAAATCTGAAATTCTGGCTTTTGATAGTATTTTATAGTAGTGTTATGCACAAAAAAATTCAAGAAGGAGATTTGACTATAAGCTGAGATACGGTGATTAAAAAATGTTAAGAAATGCTATTACGAGTACATTAGGAGAAATGATATAAGTCTCTTTTATATTTACACAGAAAATATCATTTGTTGAAAACAGTTTAATAATAAATGTTTAATTTACATAGATGCTATATATGCTCAACAAAAAGCTTAATACTATTTACCAGAGATGTTATGAGTTCGACCAGTTACTGTTGTCAGTCCATCAGGCTGTTCTTTCTCAAAATTTTATATGAAGCCACCCAAGTCTTGTCATGCCTTGTTAACTTGAATGAAATTATCTAAGTTTAATAATTGAAACTATGTCAACTCGATCAGTTGCAACCCATTGTCAGAAATTTACTTTTCCTGAAATGTGTACCGAGTGAAATTTTTGCAATAGCATTTCTAGTAAGTTTGTTCATCTGGGCAAATAGTGTATTTGCTCAGCATACATTCTGAATTGTTTAAATCACACAGAAACATTTGAAGAAGATATTTGTAACTAACATTTAACTTTGTACCATAAATAATTAATTTAAAATTTTGGAGGTATGAACAATTATATAGTAAGTTACACTAGTTTGGCAGTATTGTTTTCACATATTGTCCAGGTCATATCTCAGCTTGTAGTCAAATCTCCTTCTTGAAATTTTTTGTACATAATACTACTACACAATACTATCAAAGACCAGAATTTCAGATTTTTATCTCGTGCTCCACCAGAGATATCAAAGCCTAAAAACTGTGGTTTTTGAAATTTTTGACGAATTTCGGAATTTTTTTCGCAAAGAGAAATCAACTCCCAGATCTGTGACTTGGTGTATGAGTACACGCATTTTTGTCCTATTTGTAGAAAAAATTGAGTAAGGTTGACAGTCTTGTTGAACAATTACATAGTAGGTTACAATAGTTTGGCAATATTGTTTTCACATATTGTTCATATTATATCTCAGCTTGTAGTCAAATCTCCTTCTTGAAATTTTTTGTACATAACATTACTACACAATACTATCAAAGGCCAGAATTTCATTTTTTTATCTCGTGCCCCATCAGAGATATCAAAGTCTAAAAATGTGATTTTTTAATTTTTTGACGAATTTCGGAATTTTTTTCGCAAAGAGAAATCAACTCCCAGATCCGGGACGTGGTGTATGAGTACACGCACTTTTGACCTATTTGTAGAAAAAATTGTTTAAGGTTGACAGTTTTCCTTGCATGAAAAATTTCCTCTTGCAAACGGATAGATTTTGGAAAAAATCTTAAATTTTGTGCTAAAATTTCACCTGTAAAACTTTATTTTTCAAAATTATTCTACTACCGTACATTTAGCTTATTTTATTCTGTACAAAATGCTGCAAACCCCATTTCAATTAGGAAAATAAAAGACGAGATATTTACAATTTTGTGTAACCTAGTATCTGAGAAAATCGCTGCACACGATGAAACAAAGATGGCCGCCATGCACAAACAAAAAATAGTAAAATTAAAATAATGGTCATTTTGAACTTCTGTCATGTTAGGGTTGTTGTACAAAAAATTTCAGATTTTTTAAAAATAGTCGAGCGACCAAAAAAATATTTTCTGGACCACTTGAAATGGATTGACCCCAGGGCAAGGTCGTAGACGGGCAACAACGCCCAATAAAGATCAGTATTTAGTGTTAACAGCTCGGAGACACAGAAACATGAACGCTACTCTTCTCCAACAACACCTTCGCTCGGCTACAGTCACCACGATTTCAACTCAGACTGTCCGAAACCGGCTCCATACTGTAGGTCTGTATGCTCGCCGACCGATGTTATGAGTTACATTAACATCAAGGCATCGTCGCGACGGCAGGGAGTGGGCAACCGAGCAAGTCAACTGGAGGAGAAAGGAATGGAGTAATATTCTATTTTCTGACGAGTCCCGTTTTTCTGTGCATCCAGATAATAGGCGTATTTTCATCTGGAGGGACCATAGCAGTAGGAATAATCCTGCGTTCGTGCACGAAAGTGTCAGATTTGGCTGTGGAGGAGTGTTGGTGTATGGTGGCATCTCCATTGACGGGCGCACTGACCTCTACATCATTCGAGATTGAGCTCTGACTGGTCGCCGATATAGGGATGAGATCCTCAGACCTATTGTAGTCCCTTACGCTGCAGCAATCGGAGATAACTTCATTTTAATGGACGATAACTGCAGGCCACATCGTGCAAACATGGTGGAGGATTTCCTTTTCGAGGAAGGAATCGTTCGAATGGAATAGACAGCGTGTTCTCCAGACATGAATCCAATCGAGCACGTTTGGGACGCTCTAGGAAGACGAGTTTCTGGCCGCCAACAACCCCCACAAACTCTCCAAGAACTGGAAAGAGCTCTTCTGGAAGAGTGGGGCAGAATACCCCCAACTCTTCATTAATAGCCTCATTAAGTCCATGCCTCAAAGGTGTTCAACTTTTCTGGCCGCCCGTGGAAACCATACCCCCTACTGAAAATGATTTTCTTTGAAGAAAACACCTTTTCTTATTATTTTTTTCTCATGTGCACAAATTGTGTTTTTTTCCTTTTGTACACAAATACGCAATAAAATGTATTTTTTTCTGCCAAACATGTGTAATTTATTCTCATATAACCTACTATGTCTGTCGACCATGTATCAATAAGCTAAAAAGTTTCTCAGATACAAAATCCACCTAAAACTGCAATATCCTTTAATTGTTTTGAGCAGTGTAAATCATAAAAGGCTTAAGTCTAATCTAAGATTACTAAACATGGCGGTCACGACGGATGGAATATCTGAAGAACAAATGAAAGGTAAGATCATCTTGCCTTATTATTATTGATTGATATATAATATGATGAATTAAGTTTCAAACGATATTAAATAAAAATCCTTCTGTGGCGCAAGCGTTACAAAGGCACGTTTTTTAATATATTTTCATCAAATTGATTATGAAAGACTGATCTTAACACACAAGGTAGTAATAATATGATATAAACAAATAAAAATGGCCTTGTAAAAATAAATTGTATCATTACCTAATGAATATAATTATTGTGAAAAAAAAACATATTTGTTCTTCTTTTCTCAACGTTATTGAAAATATATGATATATTTGTTGAAATTGAATGAATAAAAATAACAAGTGATATATTCGTTATATTTGAATGAATAAAAATAAATAGAGAAAATCTTTTATATAATATAAAGAAAAATAAAAACAATTTCTCATTGAGTTACGAGATTAAATATTTATAAATTAATAAGTAAGATCCGTTATGGCCGCGTCGAAAGAATTTCAGTTAATGGAAAAATTAAATCAAAACAGCTACTCGACCTGGAAATTCAAGATAGAAATGTTATTAATAAGAGAAGAAATTTTCGAGGTAATAACAGATACAATACCAAATCCTATTACCACAGATTGGCAAAAGAAGGATATTAAAGCCAGAGCAATTATCAACCTTGCAATTGAAGATTCCCAGATAGTGCATGTAAAAGGGCTAAATACTGCCCGACAAACCTGGGACGCGCTCAGAGCCATACATGAAAGGGTGAATTTGTCTAGTAAATTGCATTTATTAAGAAAATTATATGGGACAAGGCTGCCAGAAAATGGTAACTTAATTAAACACATAATGTACATTTTAGAATTAAAAGACAAATTATTAGCGATTGGGGAAACTATTAACGATTCGCACCTTTCAGCATTATTGCTGTGCTCATTACCCCCAAGCTATAATATATTGATTTTAGTACTTGAGGCCCGCGATGAAATTTATTTAACACCAGAATTTATTATAAATCAACTAACTGATGAATATAACAGAAGGGTTGAAAACGCGGATCAGGGCGACAATTCTACCAAAGCGTTTAAAACACAGAAAAGGTTCCCAAATGATAATAGCAAAAGGGAAAAATATTGTACGTACTGTAAAATGAAAAGTCATACTTACAGAGAATGTTGGCATCTGAAAATTAGACAAACTCACCCAAATACACAAAAACAACAAACATTCAAAAAGAAAAATAATACAACGTCTCTCTGTTATCAACAATCATATAACCAGAATGAATTTAATGATCGTAAACAAGAATATAAGCCAAATTATAAAACACAACTAAAAACAGATCAAAGCAGCGACGCAGCCTTTCTAATTGAGAAAAATGGAAAACAAACATGGATTATTGATTTTGGTTCTTCCACACATATTTTAAACGATAAAGATTTGTTTACTAAATTAAACGACACCGAAAAAACTATCGTTATTATTGCAAACGGAAAATCGTTAAATTCGCATGGTGTGGGAGAAACCACATTTATGACAAAAACATCCGACGGAGGTGTAAACAAAATTACATTAAAGGAAGTATTATACGTACCTGATTTAGAATCAAATTTAATATCAGTAAGTAAGGCAACAAAGAACGGTTATAAACTAGTTTTTGATAAAGATAAATGCACGCTATCCCGAAATGGGAAAATGTACTTGGAAGCAAAAATGAAAAACAATCTATATGAGGTTGAATTGCTAGAGAACGTAGAATCTAACACAGTAAACATTGCGCATGAATGTAAAAATAAAAATTGCATAGAATTGTGGCACGAACGCCTAGGTCACAGAAACTACAATTCCATAAAGGAAATGATTAAACAAAATTTAACCTATGGAATAAAACTAAATAATTGTAGTCATGAAACAATATGCGAAACATGCATACAAACAAAAAAAAAACGATGCACCTAATCCAAAAACAACATATAAAAACAAAACAGGCAGAGTACTCGATCTAGTGCACAGACGTATGCACATCCATAGGATCCCCCACAATTGGCGGAAAAACAATGTTTGTAACATTCATAGACGATCATTCTAGGTTTACAGTAATATACTTATTAAGTCATAAAGACGAAGTGCATGATAAATTAATCGACTATATAGCTATGGTACGAAACCAATTCGGTTCATATTCGAAAGCAATAAGATCCGATAATGGCGGAGAATACATGAGTAGAGAAAAAAATGACTACCTAAGAAAAAGAGGTATAAAACGCCAACTATCTGAGCCATATTGTCCGAGTCAGAACGGCGTAGCTGAGAGGAAAAATAGATCATTATTAGACATAACTAGAAGTCTATTACGCGAAGTCAATTTACAGCAAAAATTTTGGGGAGAAGCAATTAATACCGCAAATCATTTACAAAATCGCTTATCAACAAGATCAAGGAATAAAACCCCATACGAGCTTTGGTTTAAACGCAAACCAAACTTGCACTATTTACGTACATTCGGCTGCAAAGCATACGTATATGTAAACAAACAACATCGATGAAAATTAAACGATAGAGCTCAGGAAGGGACATTCGTAGGGTACGAAAACAATTCAAAAGGATACCGCGTATACACTAAAGATAACAAAAAAGTAATAGCAAGAACCGTAAAATTCCTAGAGAACAGCAAAATTAACTTAAAAGAAAGTAAAGATGCAGAAAATTCATATAATGATAATAATTACATCGAAGCAGTAATAAACAACACGATCGAGGAACCAACTTCGTCCAAACAACCCACCACTGATCTTAGAAGATCGCAAAGATCAAACAGGGGGGGGGGGGTACACCAGACAGATACGTCTGTTATGTAAACAATAACCAAATGAATGAACCCACTAGTTGGAATGACATACGGGAAATTGATAATCCCTGTGAAAAAGAAAATTGGCTCAAAGCCACGCAAGCGGAAATCAATTCGCTAAAAAAACATAACACATGGGAATTAGTGGATCCTCCACCAAACAAAAAAATTATAGGATCAACATGGACATTTAAAGAAATTAGATAGTTACGGAAATGTTCAAAAATATAAAGCACGCCTAGTAGCGAAGGGCTATAGTCAAAAATACGGTGAAAATTATGATGAGACATTTGCCCCTGTCGTCTCACAAACAACAGTTCGCACATTTTTAGCAGCAGTCGCATACCACAAACAAAACGTTAGACACATAGATATTGACACCGCCTTTGTGTATGGTGAGCTTGAGGAAGAGTGTATATGAAACAGCCGGAAAGCTACATAGAAAAGAATTCTGAAAACAAAGTCTGCAGACTGAAAAAATCAATATACGGCCTAAAACAGGCAGCCAGAACTTGGCACAAAAGAATCGAACAGTCCTTAAAAAATCTTAAATTTAATCAAAGTATAGCTGATCCCTGCTTGTTCACCAAAAAAGAAAATGAAAATTACACATACATAATTATATATGCTGACGACATATTACTATCCGATGACGAAAAAACTTTTGACGTTATAGTAAAACTACTTAAAGAATAATACGAGCTTAAAGACCTCGGTCATATAGCGTATTTCCTCGGTACTGAAATAAAGAAAACAGAAAACGGATATACTCTAAGCCAAAAGTCAAAAATTGAAGAATTGGTAAATAAACTAGGATTAAAAGAAGCTAAACCCGTAGGAACTCCGATGGACCCCGGCTTTTATAAAATAGAAGACGAACAAAATCTGCTGCCTGATAACACAAATTTTAGAAAAGTTATTGGATCACTGTTATACATAGCAACTAACACACGTCCAGACATATCAGCTGCAGTTATTATCCTCAGCAGAAGATGCGAAACGCCACGTGAGATGGACTGTAAAGCAGCAAAACGAGTGGTCAACTATCTAAACTGCACAAAAGAATTAAAACTAACAATCAGCACAGACGACCAACCAGTATTGGTAGCATATGCAGACTCTGACTGGGGAGGTGACACCAGAACAAGGAAGTCAACAACTGGAAAAGTTTTCTTTCTTGGAAAAACTCCTATTAACTGGTACACGAAGAAACAGAGCTGTATAGCTTATTCTTCGGCAGAAGCTGAATTTATATCAGCAGCCACAGCAGCTCAAGAAATTATTTGGCTGGAAAAAATATTGAACGACTTAGATTTCAAACAACACGAACCTATAACGATTTTCGAAGATAATCAGAGTGCGATAAAAATGGTAGAGAATGCAAAGTTTTCGAAATATACCAAGCATATTGATATAAAATTCCACGCCATTAAACAACTCAAAGAAGATAAAATAATAAACTTGAAATACTGTCCATCTGAAGATATGATAGCCGATGCACTTACAAAACCAATGCCAAAGCGTCAACTGGTGAAACATCGAGAATCTATGAACCTACAGTGTTATTCATCTGAAGTGATTAAGGAAGGGTGTTGAAATAAACTAATCACTATTTCAGCTGAAAAAGAAAAAAAAAACAATCATCTTTAAATTGAGTTAGATCTATTTACAATATAAAGATTTCATTTTTAGCATATCATAAAAAAGAAAAGTAATTATTTTTTCCCCTATTTCGGAACAACTCAACAACGAAATAAACTGATTCATTCAAGGACGCTTATTCTTTTCTACAGCAGTAAAGTCACGTGACGACAAAAAAAACAAAATAAATGAAAAGAACATTTCAAAAGACTTTTTTGACTTTTTTAATTTTTTTTCAGTGTTTGTTGTGATTTCGGTGTGTGATAATGTAAACGTATTTTATTGTTCGCTGCTTAATAGCAGTAATGTGATATCATAATATCTAATAATAATTATTAGTCTTAAAGTAAAATCAGGCCATTGTTTCATTATGAACAACTATTAATCAAATACTTACAATTTCAGCGAACTTTAATTAATTAATAAATTATAAAAGGCTTAAATCTAGTCGAAGATTACTAAACATGGCGGTCACAACGGATGGAATATCTGAAGAACAAGAAGAATGAAAGGTAAGATCATCTTGTCTTATTATTATTGATTGATATATAATATGATGAATTAAGTTTAAAACGATATTAATTAAAAATCCTTGTGTGTCGCAAGCGTTACAAAGGCACGTTTTTTAATATATTTTCATCATGGGGGTCATGATCGGTGAAAATATACAAAAATTTTCTGGAAGGGCTTTCCTCAGGACGGCTGCAATAAGTAGCTTTTTACTTTTTGTAATGAAAGCTACCTAAAAATATAAAATGCAATTCTGAAATTCGAAAACTTAAAAAACCCCTAAAAAATACAATTTTTTTCATTAAAAATACTCAAAACATTAAACTATCTAAAATATATTAATTCATTCTATAGATAATGATGTTATATGCAAGCAAAAAAAACTTAGCTATTCTACCAAATAGCGTTTTTTAAATCTTGGTGTTAGTCGTCAAAAATCAAGTTTTGAGAAAACGCGGCTTAAAGTTGAAATTATATGGGTGCGGCTAGGAAAGTGTTGATACATGAAAATGCTTATAACTCAGTTAAAAATGCAAATATTTTTATGCGGTTTTTTGCATTGAGTTAAAAATTAATTGAATAATAAAACTAGATCATAAAAAATCGATTTTTTTTAAAAAGTTTTCAAACCCTGAGACCCCTTAAGTTTTTGATCATCTTTCTGTCATGGATTTGTGGCGAATGAACTTTACAACACATTTTAAAACTTTATTTGTTAAATTACGTTTATTTTTTTTTTCAAAAATTTTAAAACGAAGCAACAAAATAGAATTTAGGAAAACAAAATTAAAATTTTGCTTAATTGCAGAGAAATATTATTTCCTTATTATAAACAAGTAAGAAAGGTCATGCGTTAAGCATAGATTATGAAACTCTTTTCAACACTTCTTCAAATCTTTAACAAAACTTTGTTGTCTAGAAAAGTTAGATATTACTGTTCATAGTCAAATTTGTATTCCAATACTTTTGAGAAGCCCTGTATTTAATCTGTCGGTTGATATATAGAGTATATAATGGGGAAATCTAATTTAGCAAGAAAACGCTCAACTGATCGAAATTTTCCTTTCAGCTTTCTATACTAATATATGGAAACATACTTGGATACTTTTGTTCAGTTTTGTAGTTTACCTTTAATATACGAAAGTATTTTGCCAAAATTTAATTCAAACCAAAATACTCTTAAAACTACTGAAATCACATTTCCAAAAATTATCATCCAAAGACAACCATGTACGCAGTTCTTTACATGACCCTGTATATCCTTCTTATATATATTCTACTAACATTATTTAGTAATCTCAATGCAATTTTCAAAGTATAAATGCATAATTAATTTAAAAACCACCTTTAAGTAAATTACGCTCATATTCTGTAACCTTTCCGAGATCTTTTGTGTAAACCTGTATATCCAATTTGCGTAAATATTAGCATTTATACATATAATGTAATACACATCATATTATACACATCATGCATAACTTTCGTGAAAAATAAAAGCGCCTATCATGATTGCATTTCATCCATCCTTCAGCTATCATCCATAATAAACAGTACCTCGGATAGAATATACTATTTGAAATCTACTGTTTGCTATGCCCCTGTAAATGCTGTGCATTTACAGGGACACACAAAAGCTAAAACCTCGATAATGCCAACGTAATACTTATGTAACCACACGTAAATACTATCGCCCATTTTCAATAGGGTTCGTGGTAGAGTAAACATTAATAGCACCATAAAATGCAATCAGAGTATATTTACGAGAGTTAGAGCGCGGACAGACAGACAAAAAACCTGAAATCATAAACACTTTTTAACTTTGTTGGAAAGTCTTAAAAATGCATTTCATCCATCCAATAGCCATCATCCATAATATACAGTACTTCGGATAGAATATACAATTTGAAATATTTTGAGTGCCCCTGTAATTGCTTTGCACTTTGTATTATGCATGAAATAACTCATATTAAGCTCAGCGACGTATATTAATTTGATTATACATGAAATCGCTTACCATCATTACAATATGTTGCAAACAATTTCCCAGTTTATTGTTATGCAATGGAATTCTTTTGTGTGGCCCTGTAAATGAATAATAACATTTCTTTTCCCTGCATTTAAAAATGTATATTTTAGTGTACTTCGTAGATGTATATAAGTTTGAATATGTTTTACAGGGTCTAATATCGTTTTAAAATTAATTTGAAACGATTTTTCCCATAGACTGTACAGTAACGGAATACTTTTGACTGTCCGTACTGCATATTTCAGATGTGTATATTGCTGGGACGATTACTGTTTCTAAACCAATAGGAGAGCGTCAATATCACGGTCAAGTACACGCCCACACAGTTTGATTGACAGGAACTCGTGGACAATTGACGGTGCTAATTATAACGATAATCTGTTGCGGATAAAAGCGAGCTGACTGGCTGAGTGGTTAGAGCGTCGAGCTTGAAACCGGAGGCTATGGGTTCGAGTCCATCGCGGGCCGAGAGTCCGTTGGTGACTTTTTTTTTAAATTATTGGAGGCTGTCTTTTATTAATAAATAAGACATTTAAAAAAAATATTTCAAACCCTTTTAATATTCTAAATATCGTTCCAAAATGATTTATATATATATTAAACAAATGGGAAAAAAAGTATTCTGCGAAAATATCCGTATAAGCAAAATTCTTACTTTAATTTTTATTTATTTATTTATTTATTTATTTCAGGATCAGAGGAAGTATAATTTCTAATTGAAGTAAATAAAATTCAGTCATTTTGAAAAAAAAAAAAAAAATTCTTTCGTACCTTTAATTTTTAATTACCGAGTACAAATTCAAACAATCCGAGTACAAATAAATAATAAACACACACGATCAATTGTCCACGAGTTCCTGTCAATCAAACTGTGTGGGCGTGTACTTGACCGTGATAATGACGGTCTCCTATTGGTTTAGAAACAGTAATGTCCCAGCAATATACACATCTGAAATATGCGTCCGTACTTAAACTAAGCATGGTAGAAACTTCATTTTCAATAGCGTTCGTGCTATGGTAAATTTGAATATTTTCCAAAAATTTCATGGCAATCCGAGTATATGTATCAGAGTTAGAGCACGGACAGACGGCCATCTGGCCAGACAAACCGAAAGCATAAACACTTTTCAATTTTCTTGGAAAGTGTTAAAAAGGAATGTTTTATGATAAGCATTCGTAAATGTTTTAATCTGTGTACTCCGTGTAGGTAAAAACATAAAGATATTTAAAAGAATAACTAGTGCATTAATTCTTTAACAATTTGCTTAGAAGGATAAAAGATTTTTACTATATTTAGCAAATAAATAATATTTACTGAAATTATCTTAAAAAAAAATAAAATATTGTGTTTGCTTCGTGAAATTTAATTAACATGCATTTCAAAATTAGCAAACAAAAGAAATTTTGAAAACATTAAGATAATTAATTGATGCTTTTTAACTTTATTATTTAAAGAATGTATGAAACAATAATCCGTTTAAAAGATTTCGTGTAAACTAAGAAATACAATAAATTTTTAAGGTAATAAAATATAAGAAACATATTTTAGATTAAAACTAAACAAATATCAATTGGTGCATTTGGCCTGAAATATTTTATTGTTACATTTTATTTTTATCATAATTGAACACGATTTACAATAGTACGCTGTACAAATAGGACAATTCAATCTCAATCAAAACTATAAGCAATTCTAAAACCGAAACAAAATTTACAAAATTATTAACCCTCTAAGCGTCTGGAACGTAATATTCCGTATACTAAGCTCGAGTTTTCACTGTAATATAAGCAATATTTAAAATACTATAATTCTATAGATTTAAAGAATTTTCAATACACCGAAGAAGAATTCATATTCAGGAGGGTTACATTCATGCTTATAATAAAGTTTTTTTTGTAATGTTGAAAAAATCATATTTTCTTGATATTTAAAACAAAATGTTGAGAAATTTTTTTTTACAATTTTGCCCTTTTTCAAAACGCTACACAATCTTATTTTTTATGAGAAAGTAATGCAGAATAATCAAAAATAAGCTTGATGGAATAATAAATCTTTAAGCAGATTAATATTTAATCATTGTCTGGTGAATTTAATAACTCATATAGTTTTACATTATTAATAAGATGAAAGAAAAAACTATTCAGACGTGACAATCTCTGAACTTTTTTCTATGTTAAGCATGTTAATACTTCCTGGAAAAATATAGCATAGCAGCTCCATCGATTAGGTTTTTCTGTTTGTCCAGTTGTGCGTCAGTAATCTAAATCGCATAAATATAGTCTATATGACATGAAAATCTAAATTGATATTGGGTATCACTATGTTATATTTGGAATTGCTAATAAAATGTATATAATTTTCGGTTCATTTGCAGAGACACTCAAAAGACATTCAGTTATATTTTGCTCAATGGAGGAAAATGTTTGCGGTGTATTATAAAGACATAAAACTATTTTATCCATACTGAAATTTGTACATAATGCTGAACTTACTACATCACATATTGTAGAATATAGTGTGCGTGCTGTAAAATGTTTGCTCTGTAGTAGAGTAAATAATTCATTTACAGGGATAAAGAAAATAATTCGCTTAAAAAAACCTAAATACTGAAATATTACTGTAACAGATGTCCATTTTCTATTTAGATATATTCTTAAATCGAACTATTTTTAGCACTTTATAACAAAGTTGAAAAGTGCTTATGCATTCGGTTTGTCTGGCCGTCTGTCCGCGCTCTAACTCTCGTAAATATACACGGATTTCCATGAAATTTTTGGACGTTATTTAGCTTTACCCTAGCACGTAACCTATTGAAAATGAAGTTTCTACCATGATTAATTTATTTACAGGGACAGTCAAAAGTTTTCCATTACATTACAGTCTATGGGTAAAAATCGTTTCAAATGAATTTTAACGTTTATAACACTTTCTAAAAGTTTGAAAAGTGCTTATGCATTGTCTGAAAAGTGCTTATGCATTCAGTTTGTCCGTCCGTCTGTCCGTCTGTCAGTCTATCCGTCTGTCCGCGCTCTAACACCTGTAAATATACTCGAATCCCAGAAATTTTTGTATGTGATTGACGTTTACTCTAGCACGAACCCTACTGAAAATGATGTTTCTACCATGATTAGTTTTTTTACAGGGAGAGTCAAAAATTTTCCATTACATTATGGTCTATGGGTAAAAATCGTTTCAAAGGTGTTTTATAGATGTTACACCCTGCCAAACATATTAAAATTTACATGTATTTAAGAGGTGCACTAAAATATGCATTCTATAAAATATAGCTATTATTCCTTTACAGGGCCACACAAAAGTATTCCATTGGATAATGATAAAAGGGGGAATTGTTTATAACATATTTTAAATATATTAAACTGTTTCATGTAATAAAATTGATGTATGTCAATGAGGCTTAGTATAAATTATACGATACTGCCTTCCCTAAGATAAAGTACATAGTATTTACAGGGACACACAAAAGATTTCAAATAGAATATTTTTTCCGAAGTACTGTAGATGTTTCCGATGGTGGCAGATGGATGGATGTAATACATTTTAATTATGATATACGCATTTAAGTTTCACTAAATCTCGGTACATTATAAGGGTGTGCATAAATCAGATTAAAAATCAGATTTTTCTTCATTTCCCACCAATAATTATTAAAGTTGATATACAGCGCTATCCAAAAAAGCTCGCCAACGTTACTGAGTATGAGCGTAAATTATTTAAAGGGTTTTCTTAAATAAGGTATACATTTTTACGCTTAACTGCATTCAATTTACAAAGACATTTTTGTAGAATATAGATAAAATGATATATAGGGCCAAGCAAAGATACGTGTACATGGAAATTTAAGAATGATAATTTATAAGAATATGATTTCAGTTGTTTTAAGAGAGTTTTAGTTTAAAAGGAATTTTAGCTTCCTACTGACGTGTAATAAATGTACAAAGTAAACTAGTACGTGGCTGAACAAAAGTTTTCAAGTATGTTTCCCATCTATTAGTACAAATTGCTCAAAAAGAAATTTTAAGCTTTTTTCTTGCTAAACTAAATTTTCCCATTATATAATATGTACCGGGTGTCCAGTAAATGACTGACCCATTTTAAAATTAAATAACAAAAAAACGGTTTGAGATAAAAATGCGCGGTTTGCGGTATTGTTATTAGAATATCAATAAATTTTTAATACGCACTTCCTTCAAATAGTTCTAATTTCGGCCAAAAGATGGCGCTGGCGGCATCAGACTACAGAAATACCACCAGTTTTTTTGTTCTCAAGCTGATGATCTTTCCGGCTCATTTTCCCGAGTCGAATCTGAGTCGAAATATTGAATCGACTCTCCACTCAACTGCAGAAATAGGGTTTGTTGATTGGAATGAGATTTAAAATAACATTTAAGATTGAACGGGGATTATTGTAACAATCTATGTCTGTTGTAGCCTCCTCAGACAAATATCACGGGGTACTACAAAAACTAGTTTAAAATTACTGTAAAACATCTCCAAAGATGTGTCAATCTATGAATAAATATTTATAACCAGCAAATGTTTGTTAAAGAATCCTAGAAATATTTGTAACAATTCTAGAAAAATTTAAATTAATTTAAAGGATGTTCTTTAGTGTTTCAAAATTCACTTCGGAATATGTCATTTTAACTGCTTAACTGATACTCTTTTTACGTATATATAGAAATATATTTATGTAAATATGATTTATTATCTTTTTTAAATTATGTATAAAAAAACCAATGTTCAATTTATTTTTCAATATTAATATTTATAAAACTGAGCTAAAATAAGTAGACATTCAGTTTTATCTAAAATATCTATGGCCCCACCAGTGGGTGATAGATTCTGACGTTTCAACTGGTAGACGGCAGTGCTGAGTTCGAACCCAATCGCGTCTGTCGGCATAACCGTTCGGAATTTTCCGTGGTTTTCTTCGAACCTTGGATTTTCTTGTGTAAATACGGGTTAGGCGCCCTTACAGAGACACCCACGCATGGCATACCCTGACCATTCCCTCATCATTCTGACCAATATCCCACGTGTACTTAATCGGCCGACATTAAATAAACCAAACCAAACTAAAATATCTATAGGCAATTTTATGGCAAAACATTTTTACGGAAACTTTTTACTTAAATAAAGTTTCATTTCTTTTTCTTCTAGTTTTTTTAAATATTGCGTGAAACAAAAGCTGTTGAAAATATTTCAGAAGCCAATGCAGTATCCACTGTCCCGATCCTTTCTTTCATTTACTATCTCCCGATTCTACTTTTTTCTCCTGTTGGATTCGATGGTTGAAATACGAATCGGTTTTAAAAGCCTAGATTACAAATTTTGAAGCTATATTTGTGTAATGCAATACCGAATAACAGTAAAAAAGCAATAAACATCAAATTGATGTTCTTAGCACAATATCAAGTTTAAATTTTGAGGTATTTGCGTCCTCTAAACTGTAAATAGAAGAGGTTATTACAATGCTGATTTAAACGCCAGTTGAGACGTCAGAAACTATCGCCCACTGGTGAGGCCATAGATATTTTAGATAAAACTGAATGTCTACTTATTTTAGTTCAATTTTATAAATATAAATATTGGAAAAATAAATTGAACATTGGTATCTTTTTATACATAATTTTAAAAAGATAAAAAAATCATATTTTTAATAATATTTCTTATTTCAAATCAGATACAGGAGATATTTTCAGAATGTTTTTTTAAGTTATTTTCCTCATACCGGGAGAAAAGAACGAGATTACATATTTCCCTCCTATATGGGGGGGGGAAATATATTTCAGGTTCTATGATGCTTTTTGTAATAAAGTTTTGAAGAGGGATGACTTACAGGCTATAAAAAAAGATGTCTTCCTTTTTTCTTTTTAAATATCCGTACATTTTAGCGTAGATACGTTTCCTGCCGTGGGTGGGTGGGGGGAAGCGAGGTGTGTACAAAAGACATCTTAAAATCTCTCACAGCTTTCGTAAAAAAATTTTTGGATACGTTAAATGACAAAATATGAATATAAAAGTAGGGATACATTCGGTTTTCGTTAAAAATAATAATATTTTGTTTTAGGCAGGTTTTTGCCTTAGCAGGTAGTTTTGTATGTTTCTTTCTACTTCGTGATCAATAAATTTTTATGTCTAAAACAGGATTTGTTGTAGACGGATTCCTTTATAGTATGATTTAGAAAATTTTAATGTGCCAATTTATATGTTTTCTTAGACAGGAGACTTGGCAACGCTATTTGCATACCATTGTTTAAAAAATTTAACTGGTTTGCCCGTACAACATACCGGCAATTATAGTTTGCTTCTTCCATAACTTAAAGCTTTCTGACACTACTAAAAATTTTAAATGCAATTTTATACTATTTAATAGAAGAAATATTTAAATTAAATATTACGATTATTTTATCTTTAAAAAAGCTGCGTTTATCCCATATTTTCATTTCATTGTACGTAAAAAAGCGTATCAGTTAAGCGGTTAAAATAACATATTCCTAAAAAAATTTTGAAACACTAAAGAACGTCTTTTAAATTAATTTAAATTTTTCTAGAACGCTTCTTTAATAAATGTTTTCTTGTCATAAATATTTATTTATAAATTGATACACCGTTGGAGATGTTTTACAGTAATTTTAAACTAGTTTTTATAGTTACCCGTGATATTAGTCTGAGGAGGTTACAATAGACAAAGGTTGTTACAATAGGCCTAGTTCAATCTTAAATGTTATCTTAAATCTTGTTTCAATCAACAAATCCTATTTCTGTAGTTGAGTGGAGAGTCGATTCAACATTTAGACTCAGATTCGACTCGGGAAAATGAGCCGGAAAGATCATCAGCTTGAGAACAAGAAAACAGGCGATATTTCTGCAGTCTGATGCCGCCAGCGCCATCTTTTGGCCGAAATTAGAACTATTTGAAGGAAGTGCGTATTGAAAATTTATTGGTATTCTAATAACAATACCGCAAACCGCGCATTTTTATCTCAATCCGTTTTTTTTATTATTTAATTTTAAAATGGGTCAGTCATTTACTGGACATCCGGTATATCAACTGACAGATCAAATACAGGGCTGTTCAAAAGTATTGGAATACATATTTGGCCCTTATTTCCATAATTAACGAAGTTTTGTTAAAGATTTCATGAAGTGTTTGAAAGTGCTTCATAATCTATGCTTAACTCATGATTTTTCTTACTTGTTAAATATTATTTGGTGTGGATAAATTTTTATACCATGCACAGTTTTACACAAAAGTGCCCAATTGCATTTATTTTTATTGACAGAAATGGATGGATGGAAATTTTTATTTTACAATATGTTTCGTTTTACTAATTTTTAGCATACTGTTTTATGCACACACAAATCCATAAATCATATACAAGCTGAACAAAAATAACTAGATTTTTTTCTACTCTATAATAGCAAAAATTGGATTTTCAACTGAATTATGATTTTTTAAAATTAAGTATTTAGCCGTGTTATTTCACTTTAATAAACTGGGAAGAGTTGTTATACTATACTGAATACGTCGGAAAATATTACATAATGTATTCTGGACACATGATTTTTCATTCTTTTGAAACATATTTTTACTTCTTTAGTATAAACTTGAAAATGTTCATACAAAAATCAAATTTAAAATTAATGTAGTCTTTGGACAACCTGGACTCCTTAAAATTAATGAAACATTTCCTTTAACACTTCGAATTTTCTTTTAACTAAAGGAAAAATAATCTATAAAATCCTTCATTAACTCACAGCACAAACTTTATTGTTTCGAAGATATTTATATGTAAAAAATATTTTTGTAAAAGTATTTACGAGGTTTATGTGTAATCTTCCCCATTTTTGAAAACAAGTAAAATACTTCAACTTTTAATTATCCATAAATTATTTAAAACGAAGACTTTCCTTCGCTTTTTGTCGGCAACGTAATTATTAAACGCGTGAGATTATTTCAAAAATTTCAGTGAAATGTTAAGAGATTTAGTCTTTTTATGTTTAAAGATGCTTATGCCAACGACTAAAGTAAACAACCGAAATACAGTTGGCAAAAAAAGTATTTGTACACTCTAAAATTTTTAATTTTTAACTAAATAAAAACAGATATTTTGTCAAAAATAGTTTTAATACAGTCTGCTTACCGTCCGTTTTAAATTACACAACAGAAAATTTCGATAAAGATGTAAAATAATTTTCTAATAGGAAAATTTTAAAAATTTCTTGCAAAAAAAGTATTTGTACATTTCTCCATCCTGATATGTACTGTGTTTTATTGTGTTTATGGTTCAAAGGACTACTTTTACAGAAGCTGTTAATAATTTTTAAGTTAATATTATATTTGTCTGACATTTAATCTAATTTTCTCTTGAAGTAATTGAGTATAGAACCTAAAACTAGAGAGGCACCTCTAGATGTATGAAATCCTATGATTGAGCATAATAAAAATTTAAATTCGCCACAAGAATTTGTAAAAGCTATTAAATTACCATTTACAACTATTGGATGTATAGTGAGAAACTATGAATAAATTGAAAGCATCGAAATTCAATGAAAACCAGGACTTCTTAGCAAACTAACAATGAGGGAAAAAGGGAGTGTTGTTAAAAAAGCTTTAAAAAATCCTATGCGTTCGGTTCAAAAATTTGCTGGAGACCTTGCTACATCTTCTCGCTTCAGCGTAATACCTCAAACAATAAAAAATATTCTTCTCAATGCAGATTTAAAAGGAAGAACCTCAAGGAAAAATCCATTCATCAGGGAAACAAATAGGCGAAAACGCATAGTATTCGCTTTCACATACAGAAGTAAATCATTTGATTTTTGGAAAACAGTAATTTTTTCTGATGAGGGAAAATTCGAAATTTTCCTACCATCAAACATTCGAAAAAATTGGCGTAAAAATAAAACTGTTCTAGATCCAAAACGTATACTTCAAACTATCAAGCATGTTGGGGGGAATATTACAGTTTTGGAGTGTATAGCTTCTAATGGAGCAGGACATTTAAAATTTATTGACAATGGAAGGACAGGTTTAACATACATTGATGTGTCGCGCTATAATTTATTAAACCGTGACAAGAAATTATGCATAGAGGAAGCTTTTCACTTCCTGCAGGATAACGACCAAAGCATACTGCTGTGGTCACCAGCACATGCTTACGACAATACTCAAAGAGGACTGGTAACTCCTCTAAAATCTCTAGACTTGAACCCAATAGAAAATTTGCAGATGCTATTGGATGCAAAAATCCGAAAAAAAATATGTATCAGTAAAAAACAGTTTTAAAGAAGCTCTTATTGTGTCATGGAATAACATTAACCAGACCGCTACAAAAAAGTTGGTGGAATCTTTGTCACACCATCTAGAAGTAGTCATAAACGCTAAATGAATTCGCACAAAATAATAATTTGTATCATTTTACTAAATTTTCATTAATTTTATTACATTAATATAGTGTACAAATACTTTTTTTGCATTATATTTTTGTATATTTGTTTATTATAATGTAAAAAATCGATTCGTTTAATTTTGTTTTTGCTTCTATAATATTATAATGCATTAAATTAATGTATTATAGTATTTTTTGCTTAAATATTTTGTTTAATTTCATTATAATTAAAAAAAAATGAAGTGTACAAATACTTTTTTTGCCAACTGTATATTAGATAGTATTAAATAGTTTCGATGTTTAGTTTCGTTTTATGTGGGTTTTTAAAAACTATGTCAAGCTATTAAAAAAAGGGAATTTACTAATAAATACCTCTTTGTAAACACGTGTATTTGTATATATATTGTTTTTTATGCATAAAATGCTTCTTTTTGTTTTACATATGTAGTAATTTAAAAATATATGCGTTTCCTGTCTAAAAAAAGTATTTGTCCTTCGGTCGAGAAAAAATATATATATTATCTGCCTGGTGGGATAAGCAACCTATTCCTCTTTAATGCAGATCCTTTGCACATTCACACAGTTAGATGATGGTTTCTTTTTTGCCAAAAACACTTCTAGAATACTTCTTTTGAAGATTTTTTCAACTCCGTCATAAAGTTCTGTATATGTTATCTCCAGTCTCAAAGCAGGAGATACTTCTAATGATTCTTTCGATTTCGAAAAAAAACGAGAAATCCCAAGAAACTATGTTTGGTGAGAATGGAGGCTTGTAAATGTCTAAAATTTCATGTTTTCTAAACAAAATTTAAACAAGTGCGTTAAAAAGTCGTAGTATTAATGAATCTTAAAATACCTGGTAAATCACTAAACTTTGTCACATTTTGCATTACATTTGCAGAACGCATTCAGTCATTTCGAGAAAAAATAAAATCCAACAAAAATTTATGACTGTATTTCCCATTTTCCCATTTTGTAAACAGGGGAGGAGGGAGAGAAATCCAAACCGTTGTTAAAAGCTCTAAACGATGGACTCATTAGAAAGTGTGAAAAGTTTTAAAAATTCGCATTGAGTTATCTCCTTCCAGTGTCAATTGTGGTGCCGTCTTAAAATCAGAAATGCAAATAGGAAAGTTCAAGATCGAATACTCATCAGGCAGACCTTGTACGAGGCCTCGTACTCATTTTGAAAAGTATCAATATATATATATTTCCCCCCCCCCTATATATATATTTATATATGTCTGTGAAAAAAATAAAAAAGTTTGCATCACCATCATACACGTGAATGAGTGCTTTGTTTTGAAACATCGTACATGACTATTTTTAGTTTAAGAACATAATGAAAGCAAAAAAAAATGCCATTGTTGAGAGAATAGGCGGCTGCTATTCAAAGTCAAGAAACAAACGTCATCGTTCTCATTATAAAATCTTATTATCATTGATTGGTTGAAGTGTGAGTCCTTTTTGATAAAGGCACTCTAGCATTTTAGTGAGATCGTGACGTCAATGTTTTAACATGTGTAGCGTGAAAGCGACCTCTATCCTTTATTTCAGTTTAACATTCTAGAGCGTGTGTGTCGCCTCGGTTCAACAGTTATGTCGCGGTTAGAAGTAATATGCAAAATTATAGTATCGACTTCAGTTTGCAACGTATAAAAGCTTTAAGTGTGGTAGTGAGGAAAAGGCTGCGGTGGTGAGGTGAAGGCGAGAAGGCGGCGAAAGCCAGAAAGGTGAATGGCATTGCGCTATAGCGAGTTATTATTAGCATCCAGTGAATTAGCTAGGAGTTTTAGAGTGAGATAGCCAGCAGCGTTTGCCGGCTAAGTTTATCACCTGCGGAGCTATCCAGGAAAAGTGCCGGTGGTAAGAGATGGTTTAATTACGTTGAGTTTTTTTTTATTATAAGTCGTGTTTACAGCCACAGGCTGTCTTATAAAGTTTTAATCTAGCGTTTGGCTGAGTCTGAACGTGAAGTTGATTTGAAGTGCCCCGACGGAGACTACGCCGAGGGTTGGGAGTATATTTTCAACTTAATCTCTTGTTATTGTGAATAGTTATTGAAATTAGTGAACTGACGCTCCACTTTCCCTGAGTCCTAGCAGTTTAAATAAACTGTGGTTTTTAATTTATATCTAGCATTATGTCTTCATTCCATCTACATAACCACCCTACCGGTACAAGTGACACACAGTCTGTGTACTCACATGTTACAGAAGTACCCATAGAAATTATTTATAACTAGAAATTTTCGCCCATGCGCAGTTCTGATCGGGATTCTATGAAACGCAGTCCATTAATATGCCATTTTATTTAAATTGTACAAAATTCTCTTATTATAATAAACATAGCTGAACTTGAAAATGCATAAGTCAAGTTTAAAAACACCTTAATAAATTCACGCTCATTCTCAGTACTGCTTAGGAATTATTTTGTGTAGCCCCGTATTTAATCTACAAAATTTAAACACACGACATATTATGCAAGAAAATAGTTAAACTTAAAATGCTTACCGTAATTGAAAACCCTTTTCGGCAATCATTTCTAATGAACCATACTTTGGATACAGTATTGTAACCAAAGCTCGAATCCTAGTTTCAAATCCTTATTGAAGGTGGATATGCTTCGATGCTGTGACCTATTCAGGAAAATGTTTTTTTACAGCTTCTCCCCGAACTTTTGAATTATACTACTTATGTTTATGAGCATTGCAAATTTATCAAAATGTCGTATCCAGATTTATTATTTATATCTTTTTTTTCAAAGAAGTATGTTTGTAAAGTACTTCGAAATATTTATTCAAAGTTCTTTCTTTTTATATAATGCATTCTTAGTACAATTTAAAGCATTTTATTGAATTAAATGGTACATTTCTACTAAAGAATCCTTAGAAACTGACGTTCATTTGAATTTTTTGGTTACAAACATCATCCTACCCAATGAAAACAAAATAATTTATAGCTTATATTATTGGATATTATGTGATAATTTATAACATTCCTATAGATTATAGCTTCAAAGGCACTCTGTATGAAAATCTTTGTAATCATTGAATATATATATATGTAGCAAAGAAGTAATTTTTGTTGCGTTTTTTTTTTATTTATTATTATTATTATTTTTTTGTAGGTGTACTTTTCGGAATCTGTAAATAATAAGGAATAAATTCAAAATGATAGCGTTATAATCTACTTCAAATTAGAACGTATTTTATGTGAATGCCGCTAACTCAAAGGATGTGCAAGAGCAAAAAAATCCCTGTCGGCTGGGCCTATCGGCGGAGGTACACTGTAAAAAAAGGGTCGATCTACTAAAAAAAGTTTTAGTAATCCTTGTAATTACTAAACAATTTTTAGTAATCTTACTCGGTTACAAGGAATCTGCAAGAATTATTAGAAAAAATCTAGCAACGAATAGAGTTAATAGTTTTACATTTTAATAACTATTATTAAAACTCATTTTGTGTGGCCGTGACAGCATAGTGGTCATAGCACCGAACTCCAGGTTGAAAGTACCTGGGTTCGATTCTGGCCGCCGCCAAATATGCACCGAATGTAAATAAAGGGATTATGAAAATCCTGTCGTAGCAGTTACCGTGAGTAATGATCTCTGAACGTTCCCTCCCCTTCAGAAACATGTCAAAATACAGTAGGTAGGAATGTTTGGTGCTGCCATCTATGGCGGCTTTACCGAAAATCTTCCGTTTTAGAAGTCTGTCTTTTTAACCACTGGATGCAGCTCGAAGGAAGCTCTTGCCCTTCGGGCAAACGTAATGGTTACTAAAAATAATTTTGGAGCTATTACTAAAATTTGCTTCGTGGCTCATACTAAAAAATTTTAAGTTAGTTATACAAAAAATTCTTTTGTTCAGTTTACAAAAGAAATATTTGTTTCACTTGCAAAAAAAAAAGTTTGTAATGGTTACTAAAAAATTCTGTGGAATACAAATTTACTAAGAAATTTTTAGTAACCTCTTGAATTTTTTTTTTTTTACAGTGTAGATTTCGAAGAGTGCTCATTTCAAAAAAAGAATATATATATATATATATGATTAGAGATAAACCCAGTTTAATAACTTCACTTGGCCGTTTATGAAAAATTTTTAATTTCATTTTTTTGCAAAAACTGGTTTTATCAGAATCATCTTAAGAAAAATTCAGCTCAAATGCTCATTTTGACAACATATTTTGAAATAAATTCCGAATTTATTAAAACATCGACCAAAACAGTACATTATATAGTTCCTAAATAACAAAAAACTGTCAGGTGAATGCATTTTAGAAAAAAAATTGAATTTAAAAATGAATCATAAAGTAACCGATTTGTTGTTCTTTAATCATGATTGCTTCGGAAAATTTTGTGCGAAATACTCACTTTGACAGCATTTTTAAAAATATATTCTATCTTTATCAAAAAACTGGACAATGCGTCACAGTATATAGTTCCTAAATAAGAGGATCTGTAAATTGGATGCGTTTGAGAGCGAAAATGGATTTTAAAATGAGTCATAAAAAACGCAATTTGCTATGTGAAAACTTCCTTAAATTTTCAAATCACGATGACTTCGGGAAATTCTGTTCAAAATACCCTTTCTGGTAGCCTTTTTCGAAATATATTTTGTCTTTATCAAAAAACCGATCAATGCATCACATTATATAGTTCCTAAATAAGAGGATCTGTAAATTGGATGCGTTTGAGAGCAAAAATGGATTTAAAAAAGAGTCAGAAAAAAACGCAATTTCTTATTTGAATACTTGCTCAAATTTTCAGTCCTGATGACTTTGGGAAATTCTGTTCAAAATACCCTTTATGGTAGCCTTTTTTGAAACATATTCTGTCTTTATCAGAAAATTGACCAATGCGTCACTTTATACAGTTTTTAAATATGAGGATCTGCCATTTGGATGCGTTTAAAATCAAAAATGAATTTAAAAATGAGTCAGAATATAAGCAGTTGATTTGAGTTTTTTTCTCCAACTCTTATTTTTGTTTAAAATTCTTTTTGTTATAAGAATTAGTCCTATGAAAAACTTGTCAATATAAAAGTTGTAGGTATTTTTGAGAAGATGTAAAATAAATGTAATTAGATTTGATAGCTTAAAAATTGACGGAGTTATGGATTTTTCTTTTTTTCACCGCCCTTTTTCTTTTCGTTTTTATTTTTTTTCATCGGTAAAAGTTGGTCCTATCAAAAACTTGTAAGTACAAAAGTTTTAGATAATTTTTAAAACATTTATAAAAAAATTAGTTGGACTTGATATCTTGAAAATTGACGAAGTTATGAATTTTTTTCTCTCCAAACCCCTGTTTTTTTCGCCCCTTGAGCCCACTTCTAAATTTATCAAAAATCTGTCATGCATAAACTTTTGGCCCATTTCTAAGTAGTAATATAAACTTTAAACCGATTCGATATCTACTTTAATTAAAAAGTTATGGCGTTTTTTCGGTTTTCACAAAAACGCCCCCTATTCCGACCTCCTTGGTCCGATTTTTCCCATTAACGAACTTAGCCGAGATTTTATCCCCTTAGATTTTATGTACCAGTTTGGTGGAGATTGGTGAAGAATTATAGAAGTTATCGTGTCCATAAAAAGTGAGATATATAGATAGATAGATAGATAGATAGATAAACTGATGCGATTGCAATAGGTAGTATTTCATACGAAATCTACCTAAAGTGCTCTAAAATGCAATTTTTGTACGACTGAAAAAAATAGAAAAATAAAACGTAGCATTGTAGTTATTTATAAGACATAAATGATCTGTCAGAACATTTTAAAAAAATGTCTAAATTTAAAATAAGCTTCTAAATAAGTCGAGATTAAAAAAGATTTATTGAGCAAAATGTGTTCTAAAATTTTTCAGGATTAAGATTTTTAAATTAAGAAAATAATACAATTATGTTGTTCATTTAAGGGAATTATCACAATCTCTGGAAACGCCAGGTGAGTCAACGATTTCAAAAATTAATTGACATAAATATTATTCAAAATTAATCAATGTGTATAATATTTACCTTCCCATCAATCTTAATATCTCTTCTTAACTGTAAAATATATTTCTCGGACTACAATATTATAAAATCGTTAATTTCTCAGACTACATTTAAATAAAATCGTTAATTTCTACCTAATTACCGATCAGAAAAATTGAATAAGCCAAAAAAGAAAAAAAAATTGTACTAATCACGTTTACTCTATAAAATTGAAATATCCTCTCACAAAGCAAATAAAAGAATATTAGCACTCCTTGACATTTACAATTTGCCGAATCATTTACATCACAGCAATGAAATGTAAAAGTGACATGATTATAATAAACAATATTTGACAAAAAAATCTCCTTTCTTGATCAATGCAAAAATATTATGTTATTGTATTATGAATGTCATGAACCTACCATATTTTTTCCTATTTTTATAGATGAACCATGCAAAAGAGGGTAACAGAAATCAAAGTCATAATTATTTCAGAAGGATATTATTTTTTCTTGTGTGTATATTTGTTTTGTGTTAGCATTAATTACGTCTGAAAAAAATAATTAACTGAAACTTTGTGATATCGAGCATATAAAAATGAACGTGTCGGTTTATTATGGTTATAATAAGTTCATGCCTGTGGGTCATGCTTTCATATTGACACATTTCTATGTTGTACAAAGCAAAAAATAATAAAATTAAAAAGAATGTTGCCGAGTTAAACTGATTGCACTGAACTCATTGGCACACAAATTAGATGTTACAACCTTATATTTTCAAGGAATAATGACCCTGAAAAAACAAATTAAGAGGTAAATTACCCCCCTCCTATTCGCCTCTTTATACTTAATCACTGAAATACCAAAACTATTAAGGGATTCACCTAAAGTCGGATAATTCTGCATAAAAACCTGTTTAGATAATATCAGAGAGTTATTCCCCGTTCCCTTTTTTATAATTCACCATTGAACCTCCAAAACTATTCACAGATTCACCTTATCAGAAAGAGCCTACATCTAAAATTTAAAGCAAATCGGATGACTCTGAATAGAACCCCATTAATCTTAATAAAAGAAAGGTAATTGCACTAACCGTCTTTGTTCATAGCAAAATAATCCCACAAGTAATAAGGGAAGCTTCGTATCACTATGAACCTGTATCTAAAAATTGAAATAAATAGGTTAGTTCCGCATGAAAAATTATTAATCTAAATTAAGAGGGATGGCCCTCCCGACATCCTTTTATACTTATCTAGTGAATTCACAAAATAAATCAGATGAGTTTCTTATCAGAATGAAACGATATCTCAAATTTGAAGCTAATCATGTTAACCTAAATTAAGGGGGGTTACTCACAGTTCCCCCATCTATTTGTAACCAATGAAGACCTAAAATAATGCTGGAGGCGACTTATCAAAATGATCCTATATCTAAAACTTCTAAAAGTTCTGATAATTTTGCATGAAAACACCAATTATCTAAATTAATTGGTACCTAGCCTCCCCCGTTCTCATCTTATACTTATCCAATGCACTCCCAAAACTAATTATGGATGTGTCCTCATCAGAATTATTCTCTATCTAAAATTTGAATGAAATCTGAAAACTGTGCGTGAAAAACCCATTTATATAAATTAGGGGGTTACGTCGAGTTACGTTTAACAAAATGCTTTCTTACCTTCTGTAGTAAACTCTTCAAAAACACTTTTAAAATATATTATTCTTTGCTTTGCATATACAATTATTATGTGTAACTAGATTTTACAGTAATAATGAAAAAAATTAAATAAGACTAATGTATCACAATAATAAGTAATACATACATTTACAATAAAAACATGTTTTTTTTTAACAAATTTATTTTCTAAAATTGAGAACGAAATTAATGTAAAGACTTAAGGAAACGAAATGCATTTAAATAAAGACGGCCTTGACTTAACGAAATGAAATGCATTTAAATAAAGATGGCCTATTAAATTAAAGTCATTCTAGAATCTCCAAATGTTTTAAAATTCTCAGAAAATCATAGAATCATATATATGAGTTTACTTAATTATGATGATTACCAGACAATCCATTTGATTGATTTATGCCTTTTAATAAAGGAAAATCTCAATATAAATTTAACTTACGTCATTACATTATTTAATAAGTATTGCATAGCATGTGAGTTAAGATTTCTTTAGCTATTGTAAAGCTATAAAAATGTTATTTTGTAAAATAATGTACATAATAAAATACTAAAAAAGTAGCACTTTTATAAATTTAACTATTAATTCTAATTCTTTTTTCTGAAAATTTAGATTTATTTATCCTTAATGTTTATTTAAAGTCCATTATAATAATAATATATATAGATTTCTAGTAAAAATATTTAACTGATATAAATGATAAAAAAGTTAGTAGTTTTATTCGTAAATTATTATTCTTAAAATGGATATTTTATTCTATTAATCGTATGCATATGAGAAAATATACTTTGACCTACATTGACACAAAATGTACACACTACTGGTAAAAAAAAAAGATAAAAAAGAAAAAGAAAATAAAGACATTTGTTAGTTAATTCAAAGAAATCTACATTAATAATATAAAGAAGTAACGTTTGTTTATCTGTTTATTTGTTTGTAGGGAACTACCCTGGAACTACCAAACCAATTTTTTAAATTATCTTTGTGAAGTGTAAGTGAAGCAAGTGTCCAAACATAAATTATATTTTATGTCAGTGCTTCTATCCTCAAAATTTTGCATGAGCGAAGAAGTTGCGGTAGTTGTGATTCTTATGGATGAAAATCTTTAAATTTTGCATGGTAGCTATCTGTAACATGTAAAGTATCTCTAATAAGAGTTTACAGAAAATTCAAAATTTAAAAAATAAGAAAATGCGTGAAAAACATTGTAAAAAATTTCTATTGCAATTTAGAAAACTACATCAGACTGTTTATATATATACATATATATGTGAGAATAAATCTCTTTACTTTTTTATGTTTTTTTTTTTATTTTCCTTTTCATTTTGGAAAATATTAAAATGTTGCTTACTTTCACATAAAATTATTATTATTTAAGATTATATTAAAATATTTATTACTTTAATATTTATTTTTATACAAATAATTTTTTATCCCCTAAATAAGATTAAGTTTCTTTATTAACTTTCTTTAATATATTTGTGGAGATTCATTTTTACAACGCTTTTTTAAAAAAATTATGAATTCTAATTACTTTTTTTTATTCGAAAACGAAAAAAACAAAATTGAATGTCAAACTAAGAGAATCATTTTGCTTAATTCAATAAAATCTTTTTTTTTATTATTTAAAAATATAATAGAGATTTATTATAATGCAGTAATGATTGTTATTATCTCTGTAATTACTCTGTAAATGAATACATAAAATGATTCAAAAGAATAATTATCTCATTAATCCTTAAACAATTTGCTTGGAAAAACGAAAGCTTTCTACTAACGTAAGCCGAAAAATATTATTTACTGAAATTATCTTAAATAAATAAATAATGTGTTTGTTTAACCGAAATATAATAAAAATGAATTTAAAAAAAAATGAAAAAGGAATCTTTTGAAAACATTAATGTAATTAATTGATTTTAAAAAAAACTGTCTTAACTAAGTAAAATGTAATTCATTAATCGGCTTAAAACATTTTTGTAATCAAAGAAATGTAATTAATTTTTAAGAAATCTGGTAAATATCTTTAAGAGAAAAATTAAACAAATACCAATTTATTATATTTTTAAGTTTTTATTTAAACAGTTTATTGTTTTCATCACTGCAGCCTTATTGTACAAGAATCATCACAAATATCACAATTCAATTTAAAGTAAAAACGAAACCAGATAAAACACCGGAGAAAACTGAACCAAAATGGTAACAAATAATGAATAATTTTTTTTAATTTATTTATTTTAAACGAAAAGGTAAAATAATATGAAAGAAGCTTCCTCTAATAATTAAGCTTTATAAAGACAAAAAAGAAACATTGTCTGCAGTAATGAATGTTTATATAAAATATTACATTCATTATTTGATGAAATTAATGAAGATAAGTAATGCCAACAAGATAATGAAGTGCAGCAAACTATATGTGTAGATATATAGTAAACATTAAAATGTATGCAAATATGTAGCCTTTTATGGTTCAACAGCACTATAAAGTACAATTTTAAAAAATATATATGTAATACTTTTAATATATAATTAGTAACAATTCAGTTTTGATTGATTAATAGATACTTTACTTTATTTTGTCTCAAAAGCCTCATTGGTTGAATAAAACAAAAATAGCTGTAAAAGGAACTATCATTTCGATCTCTATTTCATTTGGATGTGTTCAGCATTTTCAACGCAGGCAGATTGAAAGTGAAAAAGCTTCAACTTAGAATCTTTTTTATATTTTTATTGCAAGAACATTATATTTGTACATTTGCTAATTCTATAAAATCTTTAAAAAAGTTTTGTGTGGTTTTGAATTCCTATATGTATCTATCTATATAAATATATATATATAATATTTTGTCCTGACGGACTGATAATGAGCGCACAGCACAAATTAATGAACATTGAAACAGGAAAATTGGCGAAAAAATATTTATAATGACGTTAGCATGATGGGATTTTTGACACTAAGGAGGGATTTTTAAAATGCCTCCATAAGAGGGACAAATTGGGGGTTAGAAATTCTGGAAATTGTGCTATATCTCAGCAGACCTTGAAGGAAAAAGCTTGAAATTCCAGAAAATAAATCTACTAAAAAATAATTAAACAGATATTTCAGTGATTTTGGAAATCCCTCCCTCAGGTGGCTTAAAGGCGGTGGAACAATTTAGAACATGTGGCAGTTATTATTAATAATTAAACACATGTTTCAGCGATTTTAAAATTTCCACCACCGTGGAGTTTCAAGGGTATGTTTTTCAATCGTAGGGTTTTATACTTTTAGATCGTTTTTTTTATATGGAGCCACTCTGATAAATATTATTTATAATGTATTAAATTTTCAAAAAAGAAAGGAAAGGTTTATTCCGGGGGGTAAATTATAGTTAGAACTCTGGAGGACAATTTCTAAATTTGATCTACAACCCACATGTGATACATCAATGCTAAACTCTCTGATCTTTATTTTAAATTGTACCATACATGCCTCTCCCGCCACTTTGCCCCCGCTTGGGGCGCTTTCAAATTTAGCCGGCACCCCTCACGTGATATACCGTTGGAAAGCCCTGTGAATACTTCTTCATGTTATTCAATTCCCGTGTCCTTCTTTCACTTTGCCTCTCTCGGGAGTTACGACTCTCGTATTACATATCAATATCTTCTAACAATATGAAAACTACACAAGTGATTTCAATGACCTAAAATAACCAATAAGAAATGGTTATCACATTTCCTGTTTTTGTAACAATTGGTGTGCATTGTTCTTATTTTTTTAACCATTTTTCTGCTTATGGACAAAAAATTCAAAATTTTATAGTTAAATTTATTTATTTTTTTTTTATATTTAACTCGCGCATTTTCAATATTTTTCGTTACGACCAGATGTCGTAGCATAAAGTCACCACTATTGTGGCTCTATTTTAGCCTTTCTTTGGTGTTTTTTTCTTCAATTTATTCGTTGTCATCATGCATTTACTAAAATCCTTTATAATCATATAAAAATAATTATTTTATAGATCCATTGAAGTACATCATGTTAGTATTTTTTTTCTTTTTTTATATACTGATGAATTTTTTTGTGATTGATAAATTTTCGAGAATTGCCCATTACTAGCCATACCCTAGCAGAAGTTAGGATAGATTTAAGCAGTATCCTAAAATTCAAGATAATAGACCTATAATAAATAGTATTAAATATATATTTCAGTGATTTTAAAAATTCCGTTCCTCTACTAAAACAAACTATTTTAACTATATTCAAACTATATTGTATTTAATCTATTTTAAAAATTCTTACTAAAGCAGTTTTAATGAAATCGTCACGCATTTAGGCCATATAACTTCAGCAGGTTTAGGTAGAAGCGGGAACTTCAAAATGGCACACCTATTAAAAAAGTAGTTAAACATAAGTACTTCCGTCATTTTTTAGCTTAATTTGACTTTTTATATCATACACATTGACTTTGATTCGGGTAATACTAGCATTTAAGTAAAATCTTAGTTTTAGCATACTGTATATTATACATACGAATCCTGAGATCATATATAGTCTGCGTCAAAAATTGGATATTTGTCTAACTTGACTATATAATAGAAGTTGGATTTTGAAAAGAGTTATAAGTTTTTAGAACTGTTTATTTAGACATACTATTTTACACTGACAAACTGTGAAGTATTATTACAGGTATCCTGAATGTACTGGAAAATACTACATAATGCATTCGGCATGCATGATTATTCCTTCTTGGTATGCATATTTTTATTTCGTAAAAATAAGATTTAAAATGTAGATACAAAAGACAAATTTAAAAAGAATGTTGTCCGCCGGCATGCTAAAATTATTAAAACATTTCTTTTAACATCTTGAATTTTCTCATGACTTAAGAAGAAAACCTATGGAAGCTTCCTTTAACACTCAACTCAAACTTTATTGCTTCCAACATAAATTACTCCTACGAATAAAAAGATATTCAGAAAATTATTTACGAAGATTCTGTTTAAATCTTTCTCACCTCCGAAAACGAAAAAAAAAAAAATCCTTTAACTTTTAATTATCGGTAAATCCTTTAAAATAAAGACTGCCGTTCGCTTTTTGTCGGCAGTGTAATTATCAAACGCATTTCAAAATTTACTGAGAAATTTTAAAAAACTTTGTTTTCTTATGTTTAGAATATTAATGTCGATGTTAGAAAGTAAATAGCACACGATATTAAAAAGTTTTAAGTAATTTAAAGAGTTTTAAGTATTTTCTTTGGATTTCTTTGGGTTTTTAAAAAAGAACATATTATTTTTTAACTAAGAATTTTTGCTACATACATTTAAAAATATGCTATTTTTTAAAATAACAAATCATTTACTAATTAATTACCTATTTATAAACAAGTGTGGCTGTATAGTATATATGTTGTTTTAAAGCATAAACGTTTTCATTAAAAAAAAAAAAAAAATAACCTCTTCATTTATGCAGACCTCATACACTGTAAAAAACAGACGATTTTAGGAACATTGTACAGGTTAACTGGACGCCAGTATATTTTACTGTTTTTTAATAGAAAAACGTCCGTAAATTCAAGATTTTTATCTGGAATTTACGGATTTTTTCCCGTTAAAAAACAATAAATTGTACTGGTATCCAGATTACTAGTACAATTTCTATAAAATCGTCCTTTTTCCAGCATTTAAGAACGAATAAACAGTGTCCTTTAAGGGAAAAAATAAATATCAGCATTTATCTAAGTAGAACCAATTTTGAAACGTTTAATAGCTAGCCTGCAACACAATAATATTTATTTAAAAAAATTATAATGGTTTATCATTCATCGCATTTTTTAAAAAAATAATAATGAAAAAAAACTATTTAAGAAAGGGTTAAAAAAATACATGTAGCCTGTCTAAAATAGTATGTGACCCTCGGCCGAAAAAAAAAATATATTAGTTATCTGACTGGAATGGGACTTTAATCATATTAAAAATATAGCCTTTGCGCTCTATGCACTCGGCTCATCGTTTCCACAACTGCCAAAAATACCCCTGAAAGACTTACCTTGAAAATTGTTAAACTTCGCTATCAAGTTCTGTTTATCTTATCTGTAATCTCAAAACGAATATTTTAAATAATGTTTTCAATTTCTCAAAAAAAAAAAAAAAGAAAAAAAAGTAAGGAGCCCTATATGGAGAGTATTGAGGTTGGGAGAACTGGAATTTCATGTTTCGCCAATATAGTCTGAATCAGGTGCGATGAATGAAGCACAGCATTGATGAATCTTTTGAACTGCTTTGCTCGAAGAATTAAAAATGTTTGAAAAAAATATGCAGTAACGTTCTTTAACTCATTCAGTCATCTTGAGCGAAATCAAAATCAGACGAATACTTTTGGCATCATTGCACGAGCAGACCTCAGGGGTGGAAAAAATGGTGGGGAAAAAATTAAGCATGCGCATTGACATTTCTCCTTTCAATGTCCATATCATTAGAATCAGTGCTGATCTCAGGAAAAATTATAGGTCGTATGCATAAATATAACTACTATGTTTTTCAAGAAAATCAACATAATCATTACTTATAACTTGATGTTATGTGTTTTTGAATAACACAGTCCCACTGTGGATGTTCATTTGGCTTTTATCTGTTACACTTTTTTTTTTCTAAAATATACACAAATGCTCGTATATAAACAATACTTGTTCTACGAAAATAAATAAATTGATTAAGAAACTGATTACTTTTATGCATATCCATGTGTACGGAAAACTGGAAGCAGAAAAGCGTTTATATATAATACTTTCTGCAATCAAAATAGAAAAAGTTAAAAACGGTTTACATACAGATTGATCTTAACTATTCAATGCAAGAAATATAGTAAAATAAAATGAAATAGATAAATAAAAATAAAAATGATAAAAAGTTAAATTAAATTAATTTAAGTTAAATTAATGCAACAAATATATCTTTGCAACTTTTTTGAGTAGGATTAACATTAGCGAACAGTCTTTTCGATTGACTGAAGAATCTTTTTGACTACTATTTTATCCATACAAATACTTCTTTCGATTAAAATGAGAAAGTCTTTATCTATTAAGATAGCTGAAAGTAGAAGTAGTAGTTCTTGGGTTGAAATTATGCAGAGAAAAAAAAAATACCGTTTCATTTACTGTTAAGATTTAATGCTATTTAATTTCTTTGTGTTGACATACGTTTACTTTCAAAATGTTGCAGATTAAAAGTTTCAATAAATTTTAAGTAATATACACTTTTTAATTTATAAGATTTATTACATTATCACTTATTAGCTTAAACAGTAACCTCTATAAAATTCCATATTGTGTATTTTGCGATTGCATCAAGGTGGAAGTCTTGCGATTTAATCTAATTAAAACATACATATATATATATTCAGTTTATATATTTCAAAATGTCTCTTTTCATACATTTATATATATATATATATATATATATATATATATATATATTTAATATTTCACATTTTTAAATTTCAAGTCGAATGTATCAAATAATTTTAATCAAAGCGCATATTTATTAATTTAAAAAATCTATATTACTATTATTTTATCACATATAAGTTAAACGGGGAGTTTAAAAAAATTATATTTTGTATTTTTGATTGAATCAAGTTATAATATTGCACTTAGTCTTATGAATTAATCTAATAAAATCAAATATTTATTCTGGTCATAGATTTCAAAATATATCTTATACATTAAAAATATATATTTATGTTTATTTTTATATTTGACATTTATATTTGGCATTTGTACAGGATAACATTTTATAAAAAGTATTTAATTGCGACTCATTTATATTATAAATGAAAACATTATCATTTATGTTGTTTCTTTGAAGTATCATTTGTGTTCCTACAAATAAAAAATGTATCTTTTTAACGTAGCAAAGAAGAAAAGGTTAATTAACTTTCTTTTAGGAAAGTAATTAATTAATAAAAAAATAATGTGCGATATTTAGAAGAAATAAATGAGCTCAATTAATTTTCTACCATTATTAACTATAGGTTACATTATATATTTCCATAAAAACGAAAACGAATATGTTTATAATATTGATTATGAATTACTTAAATAAAACTGGAATTTTTAAAGAAATTTTCTGTTATACATTTTGAATTATTACGTTTTTTATAAAAAATGAAAAAAAAAAAAAATAAATTTTTCTAAGGTTTTTCAACTATATTAAAGAAACGCAATCACGTTTTCAACAATAACATAATGGAAAATTAAATTTAAGAGTTTTTAATTACAATATCAACTGTTTCTCGAATGTGTACTAGGAAAAAAAGACTGGGTTTTGGATATTGCATTTTTAAGAAAATTATGTAGCTGTAAAATGAAGAAAAAAGTCTGATACCACAAAAATTTTACCAATTCTGATAGTATCTAAGACAGGCTTTTAAATGCTTTAGATCTCAATGATACATGCGAGCAACACCAAAAGTGTAGTATAATCTCCTTCCTCATATCTAATTTTCCTTATAAGAAGAATTTTAATATTTTAGTTTAAAATTTAGTAGTCTCGTAATAGTTTAATACAAAAAATAAAATATTTTTTGAGAAAACATATCATAAGTATGTACTTTCATTACGTTCATCAATTATTATACTGAACCAAATGTTAAAGAAACAAAAATAAAAATAAAAATATATGACTAATAAAATGTATAAATAAATAATACAGACATTCACAATAAAAATGTATGTTCTTAACTTATTACTTATTTAGTCCTTAATTAATACTAAAATTTAGAATGATAAAACATGATGACTTGAGGAGACACGGTACCTTTATTATTATTATTATTATTATTATTTTTATAATATTGTAACATATGTGGTAGAAAATCACTTAACACTAAAATTTAAATTAAATTTAAAAATAAAAATTAAAATCTTGTAAGACAAATGTCTATTTTAATAAAAATTATTTTGCAATTAACTTCTTTTTCTACTACTTTAATAAATACAGTCGTCTGCAAAATTTTAGGACTATCGCCAGAATTTTGGAATTTAAACACAAAACACATTTAACGCCGAATATTACGTCAATTTATACATCGATTGCGTGAAACTCGTTCTCTTCGTATGAATAACTTTCTTCGCCAGGTGTTTTAAGGAACTAACTGTAGACGGTGCTGTTTTTTAAATATTTTCAATGGGTAAAACAAATAATTTAAAAACATTAAAATTTGAGCGAGATATTTGAAAATATCGCCCCCTTAGATGTAACATTATCATCCGTTAATTTTTCAGTGACTAGCGTGGCGTCTAAAGCGGACACACTAGACCCTGAAAAAAGTCACTGAATAAACTATCTTTGACAGATGTTTTAAGGAATTAAATGTAGATTGTAATGTAAATGTAATGATGTAGATGTAAATCTTTTTTTTCTATTTTTAATAGATAAAAAATTCTCATTTTGATTAGTTTAAAGAGAAGAAATGTTTGCCTTGCATAAAATTGACTTTTCTAAATGAGAAATAAATAAGAAAGTACGTGTGAGCAAGCCTGCTGTTTAACCCCTTAACGCGCAGTGTTGCCGGGTCGGCAACACCTGAAGTTCTCCCTGTATTGAGACTCAAAAACTATCCTAATGGCTACTTTAAATCTTTCTTACGAGTTCTAGATGGCAGCACGACAGAGATCAAACTCTACTGTTTTTAAAAATAGGTAAAATCTGTTACTGTAATACGCGCTTCACAACAATGCTCTTTTCACTGCGCTTATCAATGCTTTACTTATGGGAGGTTACCACTTCGGCAACAGCTGTATAATTAAAATGGTTGGTGCAATCTTTACAAAACAATACCTGTGTACTCCTCTAGGCCTAAAAAGATTGCCTATATTTTTTCTTTAAATTCCAACTTTAAAGAGTAGTGCGCCGGAAAGGGTTAATCAAGCTTCCAGTAAGCTTAAAATTCCGGTAAAGTACACTTAAATAAAGAGACGGGGTCGAAAAAGAAAAGCATTATGATCATTATGATCAAGTAATCGGAAGAGAGGTAATGCTATCTCCAACAGCGTCCTGCAAAAATATTAAACGTACATTGAATGCAAACGACACTGTCGTCAGTTTGAACACTATTTTAAAACGTTTGGGCAAAGGTTTCGTTTTATTATCTTAGTATTTCTATGGGTGTCCTTAACACGTTCGCTGCCGCTTACGTGAAGATGTGATGATAGTTAATGCATCAATGTAGAAGTGGTTTTTTCCCAGAAGCCGATTTACTTTTTATAAGAAAGAATCAGTGAAATATTTTCCCGCGCCAGCACATGACTAGCTATTGGACATCCCCCCACATCACGGGCTGGCGCGTAAGTGTCTCTTTAACGTTGGCGCCATTACACGCGATGGCGCGTGATCGGCAGCGAGTGTGTTAAACTTTTGCACACGACTGTATAAATATTTTTGGTTCGATTATTATCCACATTCAAGAGATTATGCTACACAAAACTGTACATGGATTTTTAGATTTATGGATTTTATATTTAATATGATTTTTTTTTCGTAATTCTCAAACTCTCAATTTTTTTCAAACTTTTAATTTAATTTTTTTTAATGTATAAATTTCAATGTAAAATCGATGAAACTTTTTTAATATACTATGAAGAACAACTAAAAAAATTCAAACCCTATCTAAATTAGTCAAAAAGAGAAAAAAAAAACTTGATATTTATTTAACAAGCAAATTATAAAAATATTAAAGATAAATTCAAATTATTTAATTGTATGAATAATTTTGCAAGATTTATGAATAAAATGTGCAATAATTCGCGAAATAATTGTCGTATACTTAAAAATTGGTTGTCTAAGTATTTACAATTAAAAGGATTTCAATTAACGTCTAAGAAGGAAAATCGATATTTTGAGAAATTTCAAGGCACTGTGTCTCCTTAAAAACTAAAATTAAATGAAATAAAGACGCTTCATTAAAGGAAAATCCTTCTAGAATACCTGAATGTTTAAAATTTTTGGGAAAATCGGGGAGTCACATATATGATTGCCCTTAATTATATTGATTACCAGACTTGTTCAGTTTATGCCGTTTAATTTAGGAAAGACTTAATGTAAATTCAGTTCTCTTCATTACAGTATTAACTTAGTATTGCATAGCATGTGGTTAACCTTTTTAAGCCATTAATAAAGCTAAGCAATTTTATTTAGTCAAATAATGCCTTTCATAAAACATAAAAAAAAATGAGAAATAAAATTATAAGATTAATTTGCTACTTATATATTTTTTATTTAACAATGTTTTCCAATGTACATTAACAATGTGTTAATGTTTACCCTAAAAGTATGAATTTCTTTTATATAATTGTTTTTTAGAAATCCTATTTAATATCATATGCATATTTCAAGACATTATATGTAATTTATACTAATGATTAAAAAAGTTAATCCTCTAAACAGCAATTTTTTTCGACATTTTTCAAATACTTTTTATTCAGATTTATCGAAAAGTATTACTCTTTGACAAAGTAGAGCCTCCAAAAACGATTGCTTAGTGAATAACTTCATGTATATCGTATACACAGTTTTTTTTGTGGAATAATATTTTGCAGCGATAATGAAGGAAATTAAATAATACTAATAAAATATAATAATAAAAAATACATACATTAAAATAATAATAATTAACTAATATATGATCTAAAATTGAGAAATAAATAAATATGATGACTTAAGGAAATGAAATGTTTTTAAATTAAGACGTTTCATTAAATTAAAGTCATTCTGGAAACTCAGATAATTTTAAATTTCTTGAAAAATTATAGAGTTTTAATATGATTGTACCTATATATACTGTTTAGCAGACCATGCATTTTGTCGGTTTATGTTATTTAATCAAGGAAAGATCTAATGTAAATTCATGTCACTTTATTACATTTTTATTTTAGTATTGCATTGAATATGATTAAAATTTTCCAGCTATTAATGAAATGAGACAAATTTATTTAGTCAGATAGTACACTTCATAAAACATTAAATCAGTGAAAGAAAAATAAAATATTAAATTGTTTTATTTAAGACTTTATTATAATTTAAACATGAATTTTTATATGTTATCTAAAAGTATGGATATATTTAGTGTCAATGTTTATTCGAAATTCCTTATAATACTATGTACTTATTTCTGGAGCAAGTTTTCATTTGAAATAAATGATTAAAAAGTTAGAACTCTGATTAGCTAGCCAAACAAATTATAAATTATTACTTATAAGTATATATAGATAAGAATTATGCAGCGGCACTAACTGTGCACAAAGTTAAAAGACAGTTGTTTTTAGTCGTTTAAAATTTCGGAAACATTTTCCACCAGCTTTATTAATATAATAATCAATTTCCACTGCACAATTTTTTTTTATATTGAAAATTTTAGATCTAATATTTTCATTTTTAATAAATATTTTTAACAAACAACTATACAAGATTACTAACCTTAACCCTACTCTTACGAACTGTCGAATGTTGCGAGTATATTTAATACTCATTAGGTCGCTGGTTCAATTAATACTACTAATAATACTTAAAATTTCTTTATATACAAATTATTTACACATTATTTACATTTCGAATAAAAAATACAGATCCAGCGAAACACACGATAGATCCGCTAAGATCGCCGAAAACCAAAACAATAACAAACGATATTCCAAATACGGCAAACCTCCATATGGTAAACCTAAAGTACAATAGAATGCGCCAAGGAGACGCGCGGCATCCTAGGTTATGGTGAAGCCGTTACAAAATATTGCGCCATGGAGACGCGATATACAAGATTATGGTGAAGCCGTAACATACCGGCCCCCGTTGATATGTGCCAACATTCAACAATAATACTAAATGTAACAATAAACAATTGCAAATAATAGAAATTTCAATTCTACAATCAATAATACAGTATTTTCGATAAAATACAATATACTTCTTCAATATTATTACTTAATGTATTACTTAATATAAGTTTACCAAAATGCAAAATAGATAAGTTATAATACAAACAATAATTAAACTTAAATAGTATGCAAGAATCTATCAAATTAACACTCAATAAATGCAACAGTCTAATAAATTTAACAAGTTAATAATAGTTAATCAAGAATATATAGAGACGAAGACACGTAAGTTTACACTTATGTTATAAAGTTAAGCTACACAAATTATGAAGCTAAGAATTAAATATTTTAAATCTCAAAGGAAATTGCTATACATAATAAACAGTTCAAATACAAATATAATAATGGTAACTATAATATAATTATTTAAATCTTTCAAAATAACAGAATTCATCAATTCTCTAAAGGAAGTGGACAAACTTTAGAGACACATCTCCTAACTATACCTGCTGCTGTTTTAATTTCTAATACTCTAACTTTTTTATCAGATCCATATATTACTTTAATGGCACGACCTAATGTCCATTAGGGTGGATCGAATTTTTTTTTTCACAGTGTCAAAACCTACCTATGCGGAAAAGATGTTCTCTTGGATGGAGATTAAGGGAAAAATAATAATAATAAAAAAAAATAAATTGCAAATGAAAAACAATGAGGTTGAATTTCGGAAAAAAATTAAAAAAGACCTAATTTTGGCTAGATGATTTTTGATTCAAAATAATAGTTTAAAAAACTATACAAAACCTACCTATGCATAAAAGATGTTATATTATATGCTGAATATGAGAAAAATAATTAAAAAAAATTAATTTCAAATTTTAAATCTGCCGCAGTGTGGCTCAAATTTATGTATTTGAACGTTTTTACAATAAAAAATCTTTTTTTTTGTATAATAAAATATGAATTTTAGAATTTTTAACATTTATTGCAATGAGGAGATATTTAATTGATTACAAGATAAAAACTTTAGTTTCTTATTTAAAAGCTTCATTAGTATTAAATCAAGAAAAATCGTCAACATTGCAATTGGTGATAATGACGTTCGGTATTGAAAATCAACATGAGATTTTGTAATTCAACTCGATTTTTATAAAACCGACTTTTATGTATGGTCCATACACAGCAAAAATACTTCCGTGACTCTTTTGATTATTAGTTTTGTAGAATGAGTGTTGTGGAATAGATACTATTGATAGTAGATGTTATTGCCACTGGAATGATTGCTGGATTTACCTATTGCTTCTGAATTCACGTCGTTACTAAATCCGTCAGTTAGTGGAGGTTCGACACATTTTCCTATTTAATTAAATCTATGTAATCCGTCGCAAAAGTCAAAAAGCTGGTAAATGGAAAATATAGGTATTTTTTAATCTAATGATTAGGATTGCAGCAGACCGTTTGATTTCACTCGTGCGCTTTTAGAATTCATATACTGACATAAATGAAAATACAAAAAACTTCTAACATGCTGCGAATAATCTTTCTATTTCACCAGTGAAACATTTGTTGCCAGCCGCGGTTACATCCACGCTGGAAAAAGATGACATAGTGGAACCTCAATGGTGTGTAACTAACACAAAAATCATTGTAGTGGACGCTTTAAGATCAGTTCCATATTTCGAATAACACATCCTTTATCATCTATATTAACAGATATTCCGTCACAACCGATCGCAACCAACTTTGTTACATGTATATTATTGTTAACATATGACAAAAAATGTACGTCGTGTTTTCAAATTGTTTGGTACTGTCCCAGAATTTACATATATGTGGCCGATATATTCGAAACCAAGTTCTTTTTTCAAGCTCAAGTCCGCTTCTATTATGATTTTTCTTCTGTTGTTTTCTAGTGATGTAGTCTGTCTTTACACTCATCAAAGTTTAAAGAAATTGGCCATGATCATAATCTTTGACAAAAGACTAAAGAGAATGGCTATAACGATGGAGTGGTCTTTGGTTTGTTTTGTCATGCCGATTTTTTCTGTCAATAGCATTCTATTCATAGTTTTGTGAGATAATGACCACATCTTGAAGTGCACCAGACACGATGGCAGTACATGCTTGGCCGAAAGTGCCCAAACTGTCTAATATTCTGGCTGATGCCAATCTTCGTCACTACAGGTGATGTGACACCTAGCTCGGCAGCATTTTGGCTTTTCAGTGATATCTGATGATGCAGAAAAGTGAGTTTGCTCTCAATACATCGGTTTAGTTTACACTCAATATTCATATTCAAATCTATTGAACTGAAAAAATAGGCAGTATTTTCGGAAATGGTCAAAAAGACTGTAGTAGATTTCAATATCTTATTTTGTTTTACAAGAATTAAGAAGAGCGCAATATTTGTCGTTAAACAGTTTAATTTTTCTTAAAATGCTGCTGTAGTAAATTATTGAAATTGAATCTCATTTACAGGTCACTTGTAACTTATTAGCAACTCTTTCTCACTGGCAGGAAATAAATAGATGTTGACCGATTCTTTTCTTCGGTTATTTTTTAAATACCAATATGTAAATTTTAAAACTTTTTGTAATAGGGAGCATATTTACTGCCATATCAAAGCCAGACCCAAATAGGGTGTAATTCATCTCTCTCTCTCTATTTTAATTTTTAATTTTTAATTTTTTTAACAACGCCATGGTACAGTAATATTCAAGGTACACTAAGCTACACGATACACAAGCAGACAAATCCTAACTGAAAAAAATGGAACTGCCAGTTTTTCAAAACTTTAAATCACTTGCAGCAGTATTAAATATCGAAATTAGTTTATTTATTTATTTTTTTTTATTTAATATCCATGCAATATGATATTTCTTACGGAAAGGTAGGTTTTGATTGATATTAAAATGATTATTTTGCGTCAAAATTAAATCTAAACAAAATTAGATCTTTTTCCATTTTTTCAATATTTTATTGAATTTTCAACTTTTTTGTGGCAGTATTAAATTTCGAATTTATTACTTATTATTGTTTTTTATTTGACCTCCATACGATATAACATCTTTTCCGCATTGTTGGTTTTTAAAAATTATTAAAATAATTAGTTTATGACAAAAATAACCTAACCGAAATTCGGTCTTTTTTCAAATTTTTTTGAAAGTTCAACCCTTTTGTGGCAGTATTAAATTTAAAATTATTTTTTTTTATTATTTTTCCCTTAATCTCCGTACAATAGAACATCTTTTCCGCATAGGTAGATTTTGATAAATGGGAATTTTTTTTTCGCTATAGACAATCGATCCATCCTAATGCCCATTTGCCAGGAGGTAAATTATCCTCCTTTAGGATAACCATACACCCTTCCTTTAGGTCGTCCTTCTCAATATACCACCTATTCCGTTGCTGTAAATTAACTAAATATTCAGTGTTCCAATTTTTCCATAAAATTTGGGTCATTTTTGTTAATTTTTGCCAATGTGATAATTTATTATCATTAATTTTTGTCAAATTCGGTTCAGGAATTGAAGTTATGGGTCGACCTACCAAAAAATGGGCAGGGGTCAAGACTTCAATTTCATTTATTTTATGATCAAGTGGTAACACTACAGGGTGTTTCCTCTCATAGGACAGACTGGAATTGTCTAAACGACCTCCAACTCTAATTAAATTATCAGAATCTATATAAGGATTTAGAAATTTTAGTTTACTGTTACCTGAAAGGCTCCTCTGGTTTTTCAAATGTTTAAGCTCTTCAGAGAAGGCTGAATACTGTACCTGTTTAATCAGGAAATTTTCTCCAAGTTTCAATTCACTTGCAGATAAGGCACCACAGTTTTTTTCTTACCCTTTCGACAATTATTTGGAAATCTAAAAATATAACTAGTAATACGAATTAATTTCAAAAAATTATTAGTTAAGGAGAATAAACAGTTTTCAGTTCTAAGTGAAAAGTTACTGTTAATTTCAGTTCTAAATTCGGACTCATAGTCAGTGTTGTTTTCCAGTTTTACTGGATAATCTTTTGCATATTGAATTTTGTCCCGAAGAAAATTTGGTCCACTAAACCAAAATTTGCAGTTAGTCAGTTCTTTAGCATCTAGACCTCGAGATAGGACGTCAGCAGGATTATTTTCCGATGATACGTGTTGCCACTGATACGAGTCCGTGAGGTCTTGTATAGCAGCCACTCTATTACTCACAAATGTTTTCAATTGGATGGGAGATTTTCTAATCCATGCCAGTGATATTGTGGAGTCGCTCCAGAGAAGAACAGTTTCTATTGGAATGTCAAGTGACGATACAACTTTATGCATTAATTTTGCTAAGAGAAGACATGAGCAAAGTTCAAGACGAGCGATTGTCACTGTTTTTATGGGGGATACTCTAGACTTGCTACAGAGTAAATGTGCATCAGGAGAACCATCAGTTGGTATAGACTGGATGTATATGGCGGCTCCATATGCCAAAGAAGAGGCATCTGCGAAGCCATGTACGACAATGCGCTCTTCACGAAAAACAAATCTAGGAATTTTTAAATTTTCTAATTCTGAAAGAGTGGAAACAAAATCACTCCATTCTTTCGCTATGGAATCTGATAATGGCTCATTCCAATCTCTCTTAGCTAGGCACGTTTTCTGCATGAAGATCTTAGCCCTTGTTACTACAGGGCCAATTAATCCGAGTGGATCGAAGATTTTTGAAATCAAAGAGAGAACATCTCGTTTACTATAAAATTCCTTGTTATGAATCTTTAATTTATACAGAAAACAGTCACTTAAAGGTTCCCAGAGAACACCCGAAGTTTTTACTGAACTACAATCTGTTTGATCATCGAAATTATATTCGGTGGCAGCCATAGTATTAGGTTCAAGTAATTCTCGGTGGTTTGCACACCATTTGTGCAATTTCATATTTCCACGCTTCAAAAGTTCAATCAATTGGGACTTTAAAATTTTCGCCTTTTCGAGAGTCGATTCCCCGGAAAGAAGGTCGTCTACATAAAAATCTTTTAAAATGACTGACGATGCTAGAGGTAAGTTTGGTTGCTCATCAAGAGCTAATTGTTAAAGAGCACGAGTTGCTAAATAAGGAGCATTAGATGTCCCATAAGTAACTGTATTAAGCTTATAAGTATTCACTGGCGCGTTAGTACTGTCCTTCCACAAGATTCTAAGGAAGTCTCGTTGGGATGGGTCAATTAATACCATTCTATACATTTTTTCTACATCCGCTGTGAATGCATATCGATGTTTTTGGAAAAGCATCATAATTACGAATAATTCTTGTTGAGGAATTTTTCCTTTTAAAAGAATATCATTCAATGACAAACCAGATGTCGTTGGCGTTGAAGCGTTAAAAACGACTCGCAAGCGTGATGTACTTTTTTCTGGCCTGTAGACCCCATGATGTGGTATATAATAAAGGTTCTTTTCGGGTTTTGATTCTTCTACTAATTCCATATGATTTAAGTTTTTGTATTCTTCCATAAATTCCGAATAGAGAGGTTGTGAATTCGAATCCTTATCTAATCGGTGCCAAACTTGATCGAGCCTTTTTTCGGCTAGTTTTTTGGATTCTCCTAAGTGTGTAGCATCCTCCATAGGCATGCTAATAACATACTGGCCATTAGAAGTTCGATAACGAGTCATTTCAAAATGCTTTTCGCAAAATTTCTCTTCATTACTAAGTGGAGAACTAGAATCTTAATATTTTCGATTTCCCAAAATTTTCTTAAGGATTCGTCTATTTTTTCATTGGTTAATAAACCGCAATATTGAGAATCATCTGAGGAAGTATTCACGACACCGCTAGCAACATATCCGAACACTGTTTCTTGAAATAACAAATTTTGAGATGAGCTGCGAATTTTACCAGATTTTAATAAATCGAAGAAACGTTGCGCGCCGACCAACAGGTCTATCCTACTAGGGATATAAAATTCAGCATCTGCTAACGAAATATTTGTAGGAATATCAGCAATTTCTATACGAATAGGTGTAAGAGGGGTTATTTCTGTAATTTTTGGCACTACAAGAAATTCCAGCTTCCTTGTGAAATCTCTATTTTTATTTGAAATCACAGTTTTAATTTTATAATTTAATGTTGTGGTTGTGTTATTCAAACCCAATATTGGAGCAAAAACCTTTGATTTCTTTAAGCCCAATTTCCTTGCAAATTCAAACGACACACAATTTATTTGGCTAACAGAATCTAAGAGAGTCCTTGCCTGGATAAAATTTCGTTTATTTGTTTTTATGTCAATAACTGCAGTTGACAAGATAACAGTTTTATTTGAAGCGAATAAGCAATTAGAAAGATTTTGTGAGACTGAAGGCGTCGGGCTTGATTCTGGGCGACGTACTGTCTGATCAACACCTGGTTTTTGGAAATGAGTTTCATTACTGGAACCTATTTCTTTATCTCTATGTAATAAAGTGTTGTGAGGGGATTTGCAATGTTTACATAAATGTTTCGAAACACAGTTAGCAGCTAAATGTGATTTGTTAAAGCATATTAGACAAAGTTTTTTTTTTTAACGATAGCAAATCTTTCACCAAATTTCATATTTAAGAATTTGTTACATTTATATAGGGGATGAAATGAATCACAAATAATACACAGTTTTTCAGAACTTGTATTTACTAAAAGGGATTTTGATTTTATTTCACTAGAAATTTTTGGTCTAGCTAAATTGCTTCTATTTATGCTTTCGAGAGATTGGCTTCTTTTTTCTAAAAAAGTCCATTAAACTGTCAAAACTAGGAACTTCAGATGTTTTTATTGACAATTCAAATTGTTTTCTTGTTTCCTTATCTAGTTTTTCTAAAATTATAGTTGTAAACAAAATGTCAGAGAGGTTATTTCTCTCAAATCCTAAATTATTTAGAGCCCTGATATTTTTGTTTATAACATCTAATAAACGCCTTAATTCTTTAGATGATTCATGTGTAACTTTTTCAAAATCTAACACAGCCTTTAAATGTATATTAACCACAATTCTTTTGTTCTCAAATCTATTTTCTAACGCTTTAAACAACGAATCAAATGTATCATCTGGAGTTTCTAATAATTTAGCCTCATTTCTTAGTGCGGAATGCAAATAATGTAATTTTTGAACATCAGTCAATTCTTCATTATTCGTAACAATATTATTAAACTCTATTTTAAACATGTTCCAGTCTTCATATTTTCCACTAAATAGCGGAAGAGGTATATCAGGAAGTTTTATTTTACAGTTATTTATCTTTAATTCTGAATTTTTAGATTCTAATATATTAGAATATAATAATTGATTGAAACTTACCTCTAGCTGTTCTACTCGTTCTTCTATTTCGACGAATGAAGCATGAATTTCTGTTAAATCATGATCTTCTGGTGCTGTTATATAGTAATCGTGACATAGTATATCGATGTTTGAAGATTCTTGAATCTTGAATTCTAGACAATTCATCGGTTTTTTCATTTACAGAATTTTCTAATCTTGTTAACTGGGCTTTTAAAGAGCCTCTAGACCTATTCAAGCTAATTAATGAAGCCATTTTAATTCAAATAGAACAAGGAGAACAAGTTCGAATTAAAAACGAAATTCCCTCCGGCTCGACGGACCAATGTTACGAACTGTCGAATGTTGTGAGTATATTTAATACTCATTAGGTCGCTGGTTCAATTAATACTACTAATAATACTTAAAATTTCTTTATATACAAATTATTTACACATTATTTACATTTCGAATAAAGAATACAGATCCAGCGAAACACACGATAGGTCCGCTAAGATCGCCGAAAACCAAAACAATAACAAACGATATTCCAATGTTGCCAAAACGGCAAACCTAAAGTACAATAGAATGCGCCAAGGAGACGCGCGGCATCCTAGGTTATGGTGAAGCCGTTACAAAATAATGCGCCATGGAGACGCGATATACAAGATTATGGTGAAGCCGTAACACCCTACACTGCATGATTTTTCTTTTCTTTATGAAAAAATATTTTGGTTACTTTAGTCACAAATGCAGGAAAAATAATTAAAAAATTCTGACTTCTTATATATTTTTTAATATGCATTTTAGTGGTATGTGCCATATGTGTCCCAAAGCACTCGGTGAGATATTTAAATTTTTGTACTAAATGTGGTATGATTCTCACAATACTGGAATTTTATGTATAGAAAATAAGTTTAATATGTATTGAAATTTTATTGCAGGTATTTAACCCTTTGGGGGGGCAAGAAATTGTTTTTCTTCAATGTTGAATTCACTCCGGAATATTCGAAATAAAAAAGTAAATGTAAAAAAATCAATTTTAAAATGTTTTTCTTTAAAGTTAAAAATATAAAATTTAATTAAAATCTTCTGTTGCGAATCGTGATTCAAATCAGGTTGTATATAATAAATCCCTTTGTCCTGATACACTCTATTAAAGATCTTAATTCTAAAAGTCTACCATGGCCCTTCATGCCTTTAGGAATTTCTTTAGTATTGTCATTAAAATGTGAAAATTGTGAGATTTTTTTTTTCAAATTGTTTGACCGACTTTGTCTCTGTATTTGTTTGATTACCTAAAATATCACTACAGTAATATCTGCAATGGAAACTTGCAAAAGCTTAAAAATATGTTTTTGTAAACTGTATCTACCTGTCTCTTCTGAAATAAGATCTAAAAGTTCGGGATTATTTTTTTAAAGGAAAAATTGATAGAGAGTCTCCAGAGCCATAATTTCAGCATTTAAAGAGTTACTTCCTCTATATTTTATTTGTGCTTCAGGAATTTCTCTTTCTTTTGTGACTTTCTTCTATCAACACTGGTTCCAACAGTGATATCTGCAGCATCTGAGAGAATAAACACTATTTCTCTAAATTGATGCTTCTCATTCTGTATATCCAATGTCGACATCAGAGTGTCCGGTAGGGGGGCGGCATTCATCAAGAACATTTACATGATTTACACAGATAATTTAAAAATTTGTTTTGTTTACAAATTCAATCCTCTCTCCCCCCCCACACACACATTCCCAGCCCATAAAAATGTCCCTAAAAAGTCCGACTTCAATATAGTTGAATTTCACTAATTGATTTTAACATTTATATAGTACTTTTAGTGAAAATTTAAAGTATATTAATATTTAATACGAAAATTTATCTCCTGTGGCAGTTGAATCCATTTCTTGGATCACATTTGTTGTAATCGTGCATTCTGATTCATATGAAGAAATTGCATTTTCAGTTCTATTTTTAGCTAGAATCTATGTTGAATTTTCCCATCTATCATCAGAAATTTTAAAAGACTGATCGTCATTGAGAGATGCAAATAATATAGCATTAATTTGATTTTGAGTTTGCCCTTTGCGCTTGCCCTTTGCGCGCCATTTTTCATTAGAATGTTTTATGAGCTTTATGCTCTATGTTGCACATCTACCACAAACACAAAAACAAGATTTCAAGCTGATGTACTGAAATATTTTAGTTTTGAATAAGCTTAATAACAAATATGTGATATACTCGAACGTCTAAAATTTTAAATTGCGGCACTTTTAATATCTTGGGGTGAAACAATTGAAACAAATTCTTCTGTTTTATACGATGCAGACTGGAAATATTTTTTTACATAAAAATTTAATATTTTGAAAGGTATTGCCATCAAGTGAGAAAAACTGGTAGAAAACTCTCTGTTTAAATGTTCTGGCTGTGGTATAAAGCTCGGATAACCTAAATGTAAGATCCTTAGAAAAATAGAAGCGTTTTATCGGTATATTCCATATATGGCACACCGTGCAGTGAAGGGTTAACATTAACATTAACATCCTTTTGTTACAATTGCACGTATAAATTCAATTATGCAGCTGAAAATGTTTTCTTTGTAATCAATACCAACAGAAAATCTGATTTTCAAGGTTGTGAGATTTAATTCTATTATTTCTATTTATTTGTATATAGTTCTATTATTTCTATTTATTTTTTTAGAATTTTATTTTTAAATATAAAAATACTGAACATTTTAAACATAAAATAATCTTTTTGGAATTTTTAGTGATGTGAAAGTGATTATTTTACATGTTTGGTTCGTGTTTATAATAAATTTTAGCAGATTAAAAATTATTATTATTTTTTTTTTGTTACAGGGTACTGTAGGAATATGTTTTGCCCGAAAAGTTTCAGAAATTTGGAAAAAGATCTATATGCTGAAATATACTTTATGGAAGCCTAAAAGACATAAATACCAGCTCCCTAAAGCTTCTGTGTACTTCTCGTACATAATCACCGCTCGTGTCTGATAGCGAAAATTACATTTCCAGATCGAGAAATAAATGCTTGTGTTAATATAATGTTAAAGTAGTATCCAAAACATGATTTAAAATTCAATAGGACCGAGTGGCGAGTAGGCAATGTAAAACAAAATAAAAAAAGAGGAAACTACTCGTATTTTCTTATGGAAAATACTTTAAATAATATAAAGTTCTTGGTGAATTTTTTCTTAACAATATACTGGCATTTAACAGGTAAATTTTTGTGCTTTTCCCGGACCACTCGTCACCCTGTTAGAATGTTTTCTTAACCATTCCATGACCGCTCAGTTTTATGAAATTTGACATTTTACAATTAGTATACCCAATCCCCCGATTGAAACTTGTTGCAATTGTAAAAGGCTCATTGTTTTACACGAAATGACATAGAGTATGATATGATATATGCGGAGGATTATACTTCAATAATTACTCAAGTTAGCACCAACCACTATATACTTTTCCTATTGTGTTTTCAAGTGATATGTTAGATAAAACTTGGCATAAATGTAGACTCGTTAAAATGCGTAAATGCAATTAAAATTTTGAAAGAAATTTTAAACTATTTATAATTTAAAATCCGTGAATAATGTGTATATTATTTATATATGTTGTAATAAAAAGTTTTAATTTATTTCTAAATAAGAATTATTGATAAAAGACAGTTATCTGCCAAACTTCGTTTGAGAATTATTTTGAAGAACTACATTATCAGTGCTTTTAAATCTATACATAAATTAAAATGATGATAATTCACTAGTACATGTGATTATTATAATAATTTTATGATTATCGTTAGAAATCATCATGCATCATCACAAAGAAATATAATTATAATGTTTTGAAGATCAGTAATATATGTTTGAAGAAGAATAGAATGCAATTTTTGTGATTTTATTCTACAGTGAAACATGTTTTTACTGTATAATGTCTTTAAATTGAGCTTTTAAAATCTTATATTGTTATAAAAATGCATTCAAGTGACATCTACGAATCGATATAATTTAAGGGTTACACTGTTTCAAATCGTAAAAAAGAATTATTTTATTTTATGAAAGGATTTTTAAAAAAATCGTCTAGATTTTAGTGGACGAAAAATTTACCTGGGTCAGTCGTAGAAATCTGCCTTTTATCTTCTGAAATTAAAAGTGGAAAAGGATTTTGAAACTGTTAAAATCAATTGTTTCTGCAAATAAGGGCAATGTTTCCTTATGTGAAAAATTTTAAGAATAGTTCTTCTGTCTTTTATGCGACCCAAAATCTATCTGTCATTCAGACATTTCTAGAAATATGTCTTTTATATTCAGAATCTTCAAAAAAAGAAGCAGTTAGAAAATACTAAAATCAACTGGTTCTGAAAATTAACGGAAAAGTTTCCTCGTTTTAAACATTTAAAGCGAAATTCTTCTTAATTATATGCGATACGAAATCTATCTGCATTTCAGACAGTTCTAGAAATACGTCTTTTAGATTCAGAATCTGCAAGAAAAGAAGCAGTTAGAAAATACTAAAATCAATTGGTTCTGAAAATTAACGGAAAAGTTTCCTCGTGTTAAACATTTAAAGCGAAATTCTTCTTAATTTTATATGACTCAAAATCTATCTGCATTTCAGACAGTTCTAGAAATACGTCTTTTAGATTCAGAATCTACAAGAAAAGAAGCAGTTACAAGATACTAAAATCAATTGGTTCTGAAATTAACGGAAAAGTTTCCTTGCGTGAAATATTTAAAGCGAAATTCTTCTTAATTTTATGTTACCCAAAATCTATCCGCCTAACAGATAGTTCTAGAAATACGTCTTTTATGTTCAGAATATAGAAGAAAAGAGGCAGTTAGAAAATACTAAAATCAATTGCTTTTGAAATTAACGGAAAAGTTTCCTTGTGTGAAACATTTAAAGCGAAATTCTTCTTAATTTGAGGCGACCCAAAATATATCTGTCTTTCAGGCAGTTCTACAAATATGGGTATGTTTCAGAAACTACAAGTGGAGGAGCAATTAAAAACTCCAGAAATCAATTCGTTCTAAAATATGAGGAAGCTGGAAGGCGTCTTTCTCTGCAAGTCGCGATTTTTTGTTTGTTTGAGCGTTTTAGTATTTTCAGGTAATATTGAAATTTAGCGGATATAGATAACCACAACGGAAGTAAAATATTAAAACTATTTTCTACATTAAATTATTAAAAATATAATGCAAGTTTTAAAAGTTTTGGTATAGATAACACTCTCAAGCCTTATACTTCTATGCGTAGTTAATTTTTTTTGTAATGCTGAAAAATATTTTTTTCCTTTACATTTTGTATAAAATTGATGAAAAAAAAAACAAAATTGCAATTTTGCCCTTTTGCTCGGCGGTCAGTGGTTTAAAAAAATAAATTTCAGAAAAAAGGAAAGATTTAGTTTAATCACAAATAAAATTTGCTTTTCTTAGAATGAAAAACAACAGATTTATTATGATGCAGTCATACTTGTTTTAATATCTATAATGACAGTAAGTGAATGCATAAAAAGTTTTAAAAGGATAATTACCGAGCTAATCCTTCAACAAATGGCTTTCAAGCACAAGTTTTTCTAATGAAGACAGATAATTAATATTTACAGAAACTATCCTAAATAAATAAAGAATTTATTTGTTTAAGTGAAATTTAATTAACATGCATTTAAAAATAAGTAAAAAAGAAGGTTTTGAAAGTATGAAGATAATTAATTGATGTTTTTAACTGCGTTTTCTTAGACTAATGTAAACTAACAATGTGTTTAAAAGATTTTGTGTAAACAAAGAAATACAATTATTTTTTGAAGTAATAAACTAGCATATATATTTTAAAGAAAAACTAAAATAAATGCAAATTTATAGTATGCAATCTTTAATCTTTTATATAAATAATTTATTGTTATCATCACTGCATCCGATTTTTACACGATTCGACGCATTCAAATTGAAATTAAAACGAAAAAAAAGAAAGACAAATATAGAAGATGAAAACAAATATAGCAGTTATGATTAAAAAAAATTTAAATCATATATACGTTAAAACTCTATACTTTAAGCAGAAAAATTAACATATATACATAAACTCGATGGTATTCATAAAAAAATGCATCTGAAAAGATCGGCGAGTGACGTTTTAAAAATACAGTTGTAACATTAAAAATTCAACATCAAAACAGTAACAGTTGTTTCGGATAAAACATCACCGGGGTCTAAAATATTAAATGCGATGAGAAGTAGGTTGCATTCGAATATATTTCAGCTGTGATATACAGATCACAAACAGTGTTGATGATATAGAGAGCTGTGTAAATGCCCTCAAGTATATTTCGGTTTATACTCGGAAACGGCTAAATGGATAATTTAAACTGGACTGCACTTTTTACTAAAATACCTTTTAACATACTATGTAGAATATATATATATATATATATACATCATGCACATACCTGCACACACAAAACAAAATCTCTGTTTTTATTCGACCCGATTGTATGACAACAGAAATTAAGTTTTCAAATGTAGTTATGAGATAACCAAATTGTTTAATCAAACATCAACATTCAGGTTAACAAGCTTCAAAGCTTTAATAATGAATGGAAAATATTTCATAATAAATGCTGGATGAATAACTTTTCGTATTTAAAAAAAAAAAAAAAAATATTTTTTTGTAATAAACTTCAAATGTTGAAAATAAAATCAAATTTAAAATTAATATAGTTTTTGGCATAATAAATTCCTCAAAATTAATAAACATTTCTTTTATCACCTTAAAATTTTTCATGGGCTATACATAAACAAATCTATGTCATCCCTCTTTAACTCACAACACATACTTTATTGTTTCCAACAAAAATTACTCCTACGTAAAAAAAAAAAGAAAAAAAATGAAAAGTGTGTACGAAAATGATGCGTAATCATCCTCAACTCTGAAAAAAGTAAAATACTTCAACTTTTAATTATCCGTAAATTCTTTAAAACGAAGACTTTCCTTCGCTTTTTGTCTGCAATGTAATTATCAAACGCATTAAATTCCTTCAAAATTTTCTGTGAAGTATTAAGAAATTTCATTTACTCATATTTGGAATATTTATGCCCATGATAAAGTAAACAGCAGGAAGACATTAAACTGTTTTAAATAAGTTATGTGTTTACTTTGAAATTTTGTGCGTTTAAAAAAACATAGTATTTTTAGAACGCATATTTTTAAACATGCTTCTTTTAAAATTAACAGTGCATTTACTAATAAATACCTCTTTGTAAATAAAAGTAGTTGTATATATGTGTTTTATGCATAAAAGTCTTCATATTGTTTTATATTTGCAGTCTTTTAAGGGGTCTCAGGAGCCTTACTTTTTACCAGGCAGTGCAATTTAGCAACCTGTCACATTTTTTTTTCTCAGTTTTCCTATTAAACGTAGACCTATACAATTTTTAATTTAGACAATATAATACTTCTTCTATTTAAAATATATTTTTCAATATTCCTTATTGAAATTTATTTTCTTTTTTTACTGTCTAATTTTGACGAAATTTTTAAAATTGTTTTTTGATTTGCATCCATTGCGCGCAAGATTGTAACAAAACTGTTAGTTTACCCCCCCCCCCAAAAAAAAAGACATAAAGACATTGGTAACCATGTAAAACTAATTTACATGATTACACTTCATTTGAAAATTATTTATTCATTTTTATTTATTTAAATTTCAATTATAAAATTATTAAAAAATAATTTTCTTATTGAAAATTTGCCACTTTTAAATAATAAATGCAATTGTAATTTTAAAAATTGAAGTATAAATTATTCCATAATTTAAAATAAAGATATTTACCAAATTTCATGCAAATTGCTGTGTTAGTTTTAAGAAATGTTGCGTTCAGTCGATGCATGTCAAGAAATAATTTTATTTTTTTAGCCAAAATTAAACATAAAAAATAAACAAAATTTCAATGTAGAACATTGTAAAAATTATTTTAAATAGAAAATATATTACGTTGTCTACACTAAAAAATTCATGCATTTATATCTCATAGGGCCTGAGAAAAAAATAATAAAGCGTCATGTTGCTAAATTGCACCAACAAGTAAAAAGTAAAATTCCTGAGAATGCTGCTATATATATGTAGGTGGCCTCTCCAAAAGAATTTTCCGAAAAATATATCAGTAATACATATACATATATATATCGATTATTTGATGGTAATGGCGGATCCTAATTTAAATTAAAATTGACCCTTTGCACTTCCATACATTTAGCACACCGTTCCTTCCACTTCCGAAAACAACACTGTAAGACTTCTTTTACAATTCGTAATTTTATCTATAATATGAATTCGGGACAATTGAAACAATTTCAGTTGTGCTTTGAATTTCCTGTGCTTTCTATTATATCTACTATTTAAAAACGTCATTTTCAAAAGTGAGCAAAAAACTTCTCAAGTCTGAGCATGTCACATATTCAAAATGGCTAAAGTTTGAAAGATATCTAGCTCTATTCATGTCTAAAAACATGGACATACGCAAATACAAGCACATGACGTATTATTTGTGATAATATTTATGATTATACATGCTGTTCAGATTTATATATTGCTTATGGTTGCCCAATATTACCTACGAAATCTTTCTTTTACGAGTTTATCTATTCATTGGATTCGAAACTCAATAATAAATTTTATGTTTTCGCGATTACATTACGGTATGTTTGAATTGTTCTTACACGGACATGATAAAATAATGTAGTTCATGACATTTCTTACAATACAATATTACTGAAGGGAGCATTTCGTTCGAAATCATAACAACTGAAAAATATGAATAAACTCATATATATTGGTTAAATGAATTACAATTAAAGAAAAAAAAATTTGAAATTTGGTATTTCTGCTATTTTAGGATTAAAAGCATTGGGCCGTTATGATTGAAACAAAAAGTTTCGCAACGAAACGAAAACATCAATTTACTCATGTTTTAAACTGAAATTTTCCTCATTTAATCTCAAAATGGAATACTTTAATAGAGCTTTCAATTTTGGAAACAAGGAAAGTGTGGAAAACATTGAAGCATGCGCATTGAGCTTCTTTCCAATGTTGATAGTTGTGCCACGTGAGAAACAGTACTGAGTGCAGGAAAGATCAAGGTCGAATACACCTGTGACAGACCTCGGGCGCATTTCGGAAAGTAGAAGAAACATCAGAATGTTCATTTCGAGAAAATTAATTCCAGTTGTTAGTAAAACATCTGAACAATTTAGTATGTAATCGCATAGAAAAGTACGATAATTTACAACCAGCAGGAATATATAAAGTTAACTGTAAAAATAACAAAAATAAATTATGGCATTATTTACGTAGGAATGGGCAAAACAAAAATTGAAGAAAGTGTGAAATAACATATCCGTGACCTAACGTATAATTGCCAAATATATATATATATATATATAATGCATGACGTAAGTAATATATATGCTTTGTTACGATCATCATAAAAATGATGTTTATTATTATTATTATTAATTTAAATATATAATTTATTTATAAGCCTTTAAACGTTTAGTCTTTCAGAGTAGCATTTTCCAAATAGTCGTTATAAACTGTTAAATTACAATTTTGTTATTTTTTTGTTTAACTATTTTCAGGTTTAAAGCTTTGCGCTCGAGAGATGATTAGCACTCTCTGCTTGTGTCCCGCGTAAATGGGTGTTCCAAATGCTCTGGACATCAGTATTTTAAGCTAAGTTCCTTCGCGTTATCTAATAGCCGAATAATCTGTGGTTAAAGATGGCGAGATACACTGTAAGGCATTAGTGGTGTCCAAAGCATTTGGCGTCCCGGATTGCGAGGGACTTTTGACAACAATAGTGATGACTCATTTTTGAGGCAAAGGATTACTTCTTTTTAGAAAGCATTTGTGCCATTATAGATTTTGATAATGTTGCCGTCAATGCCATGAAGCATGTCGATCTGAATGCATACAAATATTTATTTGCCTTTTAACACTAGAACAGCCGAGAATTTTACTCAGTTTTGATAGTAATGTATGACAGAAGAGAATTTGTTCAAAATTCATTTATTTATTTAACTTAAATATGCGTGGTTCAAATTTAACTTATTTTAAGAAAAAAATCATGGCTCGAATTGAAATTTAATCACATGGTTAAAATCGAACCGTTTTCTTCCGGGAATTCGAGCGTTAAATTGTCCTTTTATTCCTTTTAGCAAATATTAAGAATGTACTTTTTGCTGCATTGTATGAACTTAATATCTTTTATAGCAAGATAGTGATTATTAGAGCGGTAAACAAATAATATATCTGTCTTTAATATTTTAAGTAATTCATTTACTTGTGTACTTTCGTGAAAATTCTATTACTTCTGTTTCTGCAGTAATTATTTTTATTTTGTCATTAGTTGCCACAGCATAAAAAAAATATAAATCAAAAATAGGAACAAACGCACTAAGGTTAAAACCAATTGAGCTATTTAGAAATCACGATCCTAACACAATCATTACCAATTATGTTCACCTTTCTGTGCTGACAAGGATTGATTCTTATTACTTTCTGCAAGATACGACAACTTCATTCTATTTATTAGTGACTGACATTTAAGAAGTTGTACTGTTTTTTTACGATCTGTGTACTTTTTGCTGCATCGTATAAACTTAATATCTTTCTTTGCAAGATAGTGATTATTATATCGGTAAATAATTAACATATCTGCCTTGAATGTTTTAATTAATTTATTAAATTTGGGACTTTCGTGAAAATTGTATGACATTCTCTTTCTCCAATAATTACTTTTCTTTTCTCCCTAGTTTTCACAATATAAAAAAAAGATTATTAATCAGAAATAGACACAAACGCTCAAAGGTTAAAACCACTCAATCAATTTAGAAATCACAACTTTAACACAATTATTACCAGTTAGGTTCACCTTTCTGTATTGACAAAGATTGATATATATTACTTTCTGAACAACCAGAAACTTTCTTACTCTATTTAAATGCTCGATATTTAAGAATTTGTATTTTTTCTTTCTATTGCAATGAAGAATTGCTGTTTAGGAAGTGTCTTAAATTTAGATATTTTTCTCACATATATACATGTAAAATTATCTATTTTAACACATATATTAATGTAATAAAGCAAAATGACATTTAAAATAAATTGTATAATTGTATTTTTTTACTATATTACTAACGGAATGTCCACATCTGCGGTATATGGTCTGTATAGCTCAAATTTCGCACCAAGTATTTTTTTACATATACACTTCAATATAAACCAAAATTCAATAAAACATCTTCGTATGAACAGATACACGCTGATTTCTGTCGAATAAGTGCACAGATAAAACCATTTTTTACACAGAAATGATGCCTTTGAGGAATAGTTATAAGATTTCTAAGATTTGTATCTTTTGGAATTAATGCAGAAAGCATTTTTTTAGAAAATATTTTTTTCAGTTTAAATAAAATCCTCGTAGTAACTTTTAGGTACATTTTATATGATTTTAAAAATGACAAAATCGGAAAAACAGATACTCCTAGAAAAAATCAAAATGAAAAAGCATATAATATCTGCTGCATGGATAATATTTTGTTTTTCTATATACGTAGAAGATCAGATAAAATAAAACAGTTTTGAACTTCGAAAAGTATGAAATAGAATACTATAGATATTTATTTGTCTGCAAGTTGAGTGATTTTCCCATTAAAAATGAAAACTACCTACAGTAAAAAACAAGCTTAAAATAAAATACATTTTAAATCCAGTGTCAGATTTTCGTCATACATTCAAATCTTACATTTTATTTTATGCCACACTGGCTTCTTTTACTGTTATTTCTATATATTATCTTTTTTTCTTAATTATGATAGTTTTACATTATAAATTGTACAATATGTTTTTTGAATTGTTAAATATAGACCTATTGTACACTGAAATAACCTTAAAAAATTATTAAAATTAAATAATTCTTTAAGTACTTAAGTATGGGAAGTGTAGTAAGTAAGTAGTTTTTCATGTATATTCAAATTTAGATATACACACACAAATATATATATATGTGTGTGTGTGTGTAATTATACATTTATAATTTTTTCCCGTATATGCATATTCAGAAATATATGTCTGTGAATAACTCTAACTATTTATCTTGCCATGTTTTATTTTGTTATATTGAGTTATTCTATATTTATTGTAGATGTTGAATTGTAGCATTATATAATGGTTATATATATATATATATATATATATATGTGTATATATTGGTGAATATTGTTTACTTTTAATGGTTATATATATATATATATATATATTGTTACGAATTTTGTAAATAGTTAGTGTTTGTAATGTAAAATAATGTAAATAATCTTATTAAGCTCCATTCCTTTACTAATATTAGTTTTTGTTACATTGTCTCTGTTATCAAGCAAACTTGTCTATTATTTTTCAGTGTATGTCTACGGCAGATTGGCGAAATATTAAAGATATCGCCAAGTTGGCGTCACTTTTGCCGACTAATTTTGGTCGCCAAAGTTGGCGACAAACTTGGCGATTGTTGGTGATGGTAAACCTTCCCTCTCTATGGTAACCCGCCTATAGATATACTGATACATTGAATGTTGTTCCGTGACTTTGTGGATTTTTCGAGAAGGTTGTAGAAATTTCTAGCACATGCTGCGAGCCTATATAAGGAGAGCAATACAAGCTGTTGTTGTTATTATTCATCAGTCAGTTATTGAGTGAGCTGCGATTGTAAGCAAGTTTGCTTGAGTTTTCTGTACATTGTTTTGAATGTGATTTAGCGTTGAGAAAAAAAAAATCTAAAAAAAAAATGTTGCGTATATAGGGATTTATCTTATGGTTAGACGACTTCAAACTCTTGTCTCTTAGAAAAGTAGGAAATAATTTATTTACAGATCTTTAGAACAACAGAGTCCTCGAAACTCACAAATATTGCTAGATATTCAATAATAACTGTTCAAATCTATCGTACAAGTACAGATATAGGTCCCAGAGATTCTTTATACAATGTCTCAACGCTAAATCACATTCAAAACAATGTAGAGAAAACTCAAGCAAATTTGCTTACAATCGCAGCTCACTCAATGACTGACTGATGAATAATAACAAACACAGCTCGTATTGCTCTCCTTATATAGGCTCGCAGCATGTGCTGGAAATTTCTACAACCTTCTCGAAAAATCAACAAAGCCACGGAACAACATTCAATGTATCAGTATATCTATAGGGGGTTACCATAGAGAGGGAAGGGTTACCATCGCCAACAATCGCCAAGTTTGTCGCCAAATTGGCGATATATCGCCAAATTTGGCACCTAAATTAGTCGCCAAAAGTGACGCCAACTTGGAGATTTCTTTAATATTTCGCCAATCTGCCGTAGACATACACTGAAAAAAATAGACAAGTTTGCTTGATAACGGAGACAATGTAACAAAAACTAATATTAGTAAAGGAATGGAGCTTAATAAGATTATTTCCATTATTTTACAGTACAAACACTATTTACAAAATTCGTAACACTACCCCCTCCTCAAAGACTGCACGTCCCGGGCAGTGCAATCCTTGAGTTAGAGTAAACCACTTAAAACAAGTAAATAAATAAACAAATAAATAATAAGATTTATATAAATAAGAACTAATTGCTATTTATATATTTACAAAAAGTGACTTTCATGACCATGGTCTGAAATTCCAGTTTTGAATATCTAATCACTTAGGCCAAAATAATGGGCTAGCCGGTTATAATGTACGACCTTGGGCTTGGAGTGTGGCGATTTTCGTATGCGAACGACGACGTCATTCAGCCTGTTGACGACTGTGTAAGGACCGTCCCAGTTTCTTTGTAGTTTTGGCGACAGTCCCTTACGACGTATGGGATTCCAACACCAAACTTTGTCACCTTCGTTGAACTCATGTCCAGTTGCCTTTATGTCGTACCGTGTCTTCATCTTTTCTGATGCCAGTCCGATTTGGTTCCTCGCTAGACAATGAACCTCCTCAATCCGTGCCTGGAGTCCATCCTCGTATTCTTCAAGCGACAAAGGAGCGTCAGGAGGACGGCCAAACAAAAGATCCGCAGGCAGACGAAGATCACGACCAAAGAGCATTTGAGAAAGGGAGTAACCAGGGGCCTCATGAGTGGCACTCCTGTAGGCAAGCAAGAAAAGAGGCAATTTCTTGTCCCAGTCCTGTTAGTCTCTACACAACAGGAGAGAGAGGCTATTTAGAATGGTACGATTGAAACGCTCCACCATGCCGTCCGATTGAGGATGTAGAGGTGTCGTTCGAGTTTTGTCCATGCCGAGTAGTCTACACATTTCCTTAAACACAGTCCAATCGAAGTTTCTTCCTTGATCGGAATGGATTTGAAATGGAACTCCGTATCTGGAAACCCAGTGTTGAACCAGTATTCTGCTACGGTTACTGCCTTTTGATTAGGAATGGCGTAGGCTTCAGGCCACTTAGTGAAGTAGTCCATGACAACGAGGATGTACTTATTGCCATCAGATATTCTAGAAAGTGGACCCAGGATGTCTAGAGCAATTCGTTCAAAAGGAGCTTCTACATTATAACGCTGCAATCGTCCACGGGTGCGCCTCTTTGGACCTTTACGTGCTACACAGGTGTCACAAGTTCGACACCACTTCTCTACATCACTGCGAACATTATTCCAGTAAAAACGCTCTCGAACTTTTTGAAGGGTCTTCATTACACCAAAATGACCTCCTGTGGGACTACCATGAAGTTCTTGAAGGACCATAGAAATTCTCGACTTAGGGAGTTTTAGTTACCATCTACATGTCTTTCCATCGTCAGACTCCCATTTTCGGTACAAAATACCGTTCTTCAAATGTAGGGAATCCCAGAGAGCCCAATAACATTTAGTCGTAGGATGATAATGGGCCATGTCTTGCCAGCTGGACTTCCTGTTGGATTCCTCTTTCAGCTCTAGAATTGGCTTAATTTCAGAATCAGCAAGTTGATCTTTACGCAGGCTCTCGTCACTCCACGGATCTTGCGATGATGTAGACCCAGTTGTAACTTGTCTTACTATAGGACCTTTGACATTAAATTTCTTCTCAACCCGGTCGCAGTATCTATAGTTCTCTGAGCAGGGGTCTTCTTGAGAGAGCATCTGCATTTTCATATGATGAGCATTTTCGATGGCGTATCTTCATATCGTACTCTTGAAGCTTTTGTATCCATCTGGCTATCTGGCCTTCAGGGTTCATAAAATTCAATAGCCAAGTTAGAGAAGCATGATCAGTTCGGATCAGGAATTTTCGATCGTAAAGCTAGTGATGAAAATGGTCTATAGCTTTCACTACAGCAAGAAGTTCTTTTCTTGTTATGCTGTAGTTTCGCTCTGCGTTTTATAAGCACTTGCTGAATTAGGCGATAACATGCTCCTGGCCGTCGATTTTCTGGGTCAGTACAGCGCCAATGCTTTCGTTACTTGCATCCGATCAAGCACAAACTGTTTATCGATTTGAGGATATGACAGAATTGGAGTGGATGTTAAGGCCTTTTTAAGCTTTTCGAAAGCAGCGTCACATTCCTGTGTCCACATAAATTTTTGATTGGTTTCTGTTAATTTATGACGTGGTCTTGCAATCATCGAGAAGCATTTGACAAATTTTCTGTAATAGGTGCATAATCCTAGAAAGCTCCGAAGCTGGTGAACATCTGCTGGACGATTCCATTTTTTCACAGCCGATATCTTCTCTGGATCAGTCCTATCTCCTTCCGCTGAAATGATGTGTCAAAGGTAGGCGACTTCATTTCGAAACAAACTGCACTTCGAAGGGCTTAACTTCAAATTAGCTTCCTTTAATTTTTGTAGCACCCGCCTGAGGTTATTCAGATGTTCATCAAAAGATTTTCTTATGATTATGATATCATCTAAATAAACAAGACATGCTTCATATGACAGCCCCCGGAGAACCGTTTCCATAAGCCGTTCGAAAGTTGCAGGTGCGTTACACAGACCAAAAGGCATTACCTTGAACTGCCATAATCCTTGTCCCGTTGTAAAGGCAGCCTTCTCGCGGTCGTCCGGATGGATCTGTACCTTCCGGTAACCACTCTTCAGATCCAGAGTCGAGAACGAAGTGCTGCCCGCAAGTGTGTCGAGAGTGTCGTCGATCCTTGGTAGAGGGTAACTATCCTTTTTAGTGACGTCATTCAGTCGGCGGTAGTCTACACAAAATCTTGTTGAACCATCCTGCTTTCTCACTAATACAATGGGACACGCCCATGGACTTGTCGATGATTCGATGACGTCATTTTTTTTCCAAATCCTTAATTAAATTTTGCACCTCTTCTTGCCTGGCAAAAGGTAATCGTCTAGGGTGTTGTTTAATAAATGAGTGATCTCCAGTATCAATTCGGTGTTGCGCCATTTTAGTTCGTCCAAAGTCTTCAGATGTTTTGGAAAATAAACTTTGGATTTCCCTAATTAAACTTTCCGCAGCGTCAAACTATTTTGGATCTAAGTCAGTATTTTGTAACAAATCCTTGACTAAATTATCTGAAGATTTCTCAGAGTGACTGGAATTTTGACTTATGCACGTCACAGGAGCACATGATGCTATCACTTCTCCTTTCTTGATAGTCCTCGTCTTATCACTGATGTTAGCAATTTTGACTGGAATGGTCTTTTTCGAGAGGTCTACTACAGAAGAAGCCACCAATACTCCTGTTTGTGTACTATTGTCTTCTGGATAATCTGTATGGCCAAATCAGTAATTGTTTCATTTTAATTACAGCTGGAACTAAAAATTCTGTTCTTGGATCTAGACTGATGTCTTCTTTGGTTATTACTGCTTGTTTACATTCAATTTCGTTATTTAATCCAAAAAGACTTATTTCTTCAAATTTTGAGAGCATTTTGTTATTTTTGAAATCAAGTTTGAAGCCAAACTTCTTCAGAAAATCTAGCCCGATTAAGCAAGGATCTGTTATGTCAGCCACATATGCCGTATGATAATATTTCTTTCCTCCAAAGTTGATGGTTAAATTGGTCATTCCATATATGACTATCTTTTCGCCCGTCAAAGTTTGCAGGGTAACGCAGGGTGGAGTCCAGATGAGTTTACATTTCAATTTTCGAGCCAAATCTTCTCTTATTATTGTTACATTGGCTCCTGTATCCACAATCATACGGCACTGAATTCCGTTAATAAAGCCAATCACATATAATTCATTATCACCGTCACTCATTTTTGATATCTGGAGGATCTTCAGGTGAGGCTTTTCATTCTCTTGCAACCTCCGCCCCGTGAGATGGCCAGAATTTAGTTTCCCTGCTGACTGTTTGATTTTATCTCACGTTCGTGGATTTTGGGGCAATTTCTTCGGAGATGTCCTGTATCACCGCATCCCCAGCACGTGAGATTCTGTCTTCTTGCGCTTGTTCTTCCGTATTTTAAAGCTTCAAGTTCTTGATTTAATTTCCTAATTTCTTTCAAGAAGTCGATCTCAGTGTCTGAGCTTTTGTTCACCGTTGCCCCTTGGACTCAATGACGATCTCTTCGACTGGCTTGTGTAGCTACTTCCAACTTTAAGGCATATAGTAACGCAGTCTTTAAATCTTGTACATCTGCCATTCGTACCGCTCTCCCGGGGCTCTCTTCGGGATTTTTTATTCCGTCTACAAAGTACTGCAGTGAGAGCATTTCCCGTACATTTGTTGGGCAGTCGATGAATGCTAAATTTGCCAGCCGTTCTATTTCTGAGGCAAACTCTTGAAGGATTTCACACGATTTTTGATGGCGGCTCTTCATTTGTATTCTCGTATAATCTTTAAAAAATTTTCTCCGAATCTCATTTCAAGTGCACAAGTATATATATATATATATATATATATATACATAATTCAGTCTTTATATATAGTGTATGTTTTTATTTTGTTATAATCCAATTTTAATTTCCTTTTCTTTTCTATTTATCTATTTTTTCCCTTCTTACCAGTTCCCTTCTTCCTTCTCCCTTTTCAGTGTGTCCTTTGCCCGTTTTGATTACACTCTTCCATGATTGGCTGTTGTCTTCTTCTTCCCTACAGGCTATTCCTTCTGATTGTTCTGTTATTATACATGTGACACTTCCGTACATACAGTTATAGTTTTCAAGCGCATTTTTATCATTTTTTTAAACAAAAGTATTTAAAGATGTGATAGATTACAATATTTATACTACATATATCAGTATAAAATTATATTAAATGTAGTATTAGATGTATCTAAAAAATCATGTGTAGTCTTCGGTAATATAGATTTGAAAATCATTAAACAAAATAGACAGCAATATCAATATTTAAAAGGTAGCCTGCTTTTGGAAAAAAAATCAAATAATTTTAACTTTTTAAAACACTTTAATTAAATATGATGACATTTCTTATTTGTCTAAATGAAATTTTATTGAACCTTAGAATAAAATCAGTTTGCCATTTGAAAATTTAAAAAATAATAAAAAATATTATTAAAAAGAGAAAAATTTAAAATAAAAAGCATAACAGACAAAATATCACAGAAATATCTATATTATACAACAATATTAACAAAATATTTTTTTACAAAGTTAGCCTTTGAATAATTTGGCTTAAAATATGTATATATGTGTCTATATATATGTATATATTATATACGTATGTAACTTATTAATATCTCAAATTTATATGTAAATTCGTTTTTAAAAACAAACTGAAATTCAAAAATTATAAAATATCACAAATCTTTCTTTCGGTGAAGAGCCCTTTAACGAATCTGCCATTTATAATGATTAATGAATAGTTTTTATTTTCCAAATATTAAAATAGTTGAAAAGAATAACGATATAAATACTATAAAACAAACATGTTTTTCACGAATATACAATTTATTCAAAACATTTTTATGAAACGTGAAAAAAAAGAGTTAAATCTTCTTTTGAATTCACAATGTACTTTATATTTTATTCATGCTCCATCTTTTTTCTGTTGCGTAGGCACGACTTTACCTGGTGAATCAGCCAGGTATATGCTCCCAATTGAATTATTTCTAAAGCCAAAACAGATTTTCTCCATGTCTGAATTTTTTAAATAAAACGAATAGAATCATAGAAAAATATATTATTTATTTAGATTTTTTTTTAGATAGTAAGGTATAAAAATTTAAAAGCTTTGCCTAGAAACGTTCTTTTTCGGAAGAACAAAACTGACAGTTATAAAAATAGTTTTGTGCAACTTAACACTTTTTCATTTAAGAAATTTGGACCACAAAACTTAAAAAATATTTTTTATGTGCGTGTTGTAGATAGTAAGTTCTAAAAAAATGCGTTTACGGAAAACTTTTTTTTTTTTTTTTTTTACTGTGAAACTGTGCTGATACCTAAAAAAAAAAAAAAAAAAAAAAAAAAAAAAAAAAAAAATATATATATATATATATATATATATATATATATATATATATATATATATATATATATATATATATATATATATATATATAAGGTACCCTGGGGTAATAACGCCAAGTGCTTATATTTTGCATAATTATGAAATAATCAGGTAAATGACGCCCATGTGCTTCGCGCAGAAGGGTTTTGAGACATATAAATCGTAAAAAACAGCTTCAAGTTAATTTGTTTCATTTTTATGTCTTATTGTTTTTACAAGCAACTAAAATTAACGCTTGATCTAAAATTTGCGAGATAAGGTTTTTGATCTGAAGACTATATTTTTTATCCAGAAATACTTTGTTTATTACATAAATTTGTAGTGTATTTCGCGTGCTTTCAAATTGTTGTAGAAGATTTTGGATATCTTCTCGAGATAATTTGTAGTTTAGGATTTACTGCGCAATAAGTATCCCGGGGTAATAACGCCAGGGATTGGCGTTATTACCCGGGTTGATTTCCAACAGTGGCAGAACTGTATCCGAAGGGGGTTTATATATTAATATAGGGCAGCATGATCATCATTGTTGAAATGGTAAAATTAAGGGGGGTTGCCCAATACTTAAAAATAATCTATTTTATTTTTTATTATATTATTATTTTTTTTTTACTAATGTAAAAAATAATTTTTAACTCTTGTAAATAAAACTATATCAAAATGTTTTCGAGATTCAAATTCGAACATCTTCAAAATCAGGTTTCTATTAAATTTCTATTGGATTGTTCAATTGAGTTCGAAATTTTAACTGTCCGCTTTTTCAGCGTTCGGTTTTTCAAAACTTTATAAATTTAACATTTAACTGTGTGAGGGAGTGACCTTTAGTCATAAAGGCACTCTAGTGTTTCTGAGATCGTGACGTCAATAATTTAACATTTTGTAGGCGTAAAAGTGACATCTATCCTCTCTTTTACTTTAACTTTCTAGAGTGTGTGTGCTCTTTCGAATTCCGCAGTTAGCTCGCGGTTATTAGTATTATGTTAATGAGAAGTATCTCAGTTTGTCGCGTATAAAAGCTTGGGTGTGAGTTTGTGGGGTGTGTTTCTGGCCTTAGCCAGCAGCCAGCGTCGGTGTGTTTCTGGCCTGAGCCAGCAGCCAGCGTCTGTGTGTTTCTGGTAGTAGCCAGCAGCCTCTGTGTGTATTCCGCCATTGGACAACGAAGTTGATGATTGTTTAGTAAGGTGCTGACGATTAGAGAATAGCTACGGCCTCCAGTAAAAGCGGAAAGGGGTTCAGATAGTGGATTAAGGATTCGGCCTTGGTAAGAAAGTTTAGTTTTGATTATTTGAGAAATAAAGAAATATCCACAGCCACGGGCTGTGAAATTAAGATTTGTTTAGTAGATCAACCAGGAAATAGTGTCAAGTGTTAGACGGTGCCCCGACTGAGCTAGACCGACGCCTGTGAGTATGATTTAGCTTTTCATAGTGTTCTCAGTGAGTGAAATTATAGACTGGCTCCACTTTCCTTTAGCCCTTATCATTTTAATAAACTGTGTTGTTTTAATCTAAATTAATGAGTATGTCTGCATATAACGTGACAAATGACACCCAGCATGAATATACCGTCACAACTGATGTGACAGAAATTGTAACGTATGAATGCGATGCGGATTGTGAGACCACAAAATTGAAAGATGAATAAAAGGCGGGAATAACTCATAGGATTGTGTTTTTGTACTAAACTTTTTGTACAAGAGTATTATACTTAATATTCACCTATTTAGTCTCTGGTGATAGTGCTAAAATTCGAAATGAAACAAAATTTTGGTAGTGTTTGCAGTTAAACTGAAAATTACAAATTAAACTAAAAAATTAAAAGAAAAATAGTGGTTTACGAGACCGGTAACATTAGTTAAAGGTGATCCATGCAATCCATGATTAAAAATCATAGAATACTGTTCCTGCACTAAACTTTTTGTACAGAATTAATTCCAATTAAATTTAATCTATTCAAATATTTCTAACAATATTACGAGAACTCCAAACGAAAGAGAATTTCAGTTGTAACTATAGTTAAACTGGAAAATACAAGTTAAACGCTATTTTTTTTTTTGGGGGGGGGGGTACAGCGTTCAGTCAGATTGCTAACAGCAGTTAAAGGTTAATTTTGTTGCTAACATAGAGATAATGATATATAACCATACGAATTATGTAGAAAATTGAATAAGAGATCTCTTTGGGTTAATATTTTTTAATCAAAAATATTATTCAATTTATTAAAAATTTATTAAAGCATGCTCTTTAAAACGTCGACAATTTAACTGTAGGTTTGGAGAATCCGCATTAGTGTGGAGTTATGGGTTAAAAACTATTTACTAGATTACTATAACAGTATTAACCCTTAACTGCTGTGACAAAAATTGTCTCAGCGGTATGTGAGACACTAACAGCAGTTAAGGTTTAACAAAAATATTTATTACATATAACTCTAGTTATTATAAAACTTCACATGATTAAAATATTACATTATGAATGGCTAAAACCATGCAATGTTTCTTATAATCATATTTAAGTGGGACTTTTTAAGCAAAGAGAGACACAGGGTGTTATATTATGTTGAAGCTCCCCCTCACTCCTTTTTCTTTCACTTTCACAAAAAATCAATATTTTCTATCGCATAGAATGCATACATGGGAATATAAATACTGATTCAAAAAATCCGTGCAATGTTTCTAATAATTCTATTTAAACGGTGATTTTTAAGCAAAACGTAGCTTAGAATCTGATATTATTTTGCCTCCCCCCGCCACCACCACAGCTTTCTTTTTCTTTCAGAGTCACAAAAAATTGTACATTTTCAATAGCTTATATTGCAATTTGTCAATTTCTAGAGCTGTAGAGTTTGTATTTTTAGAATTGGGCAATCTACATGCCATTATTCCATCTTATTTTATAGTTTTGTTTGCATGACGTTATTACCCATATAGGTGGGTATTAACGCCAAATAGCATTGCTCAAGAAAAAATGCCATTACATTTTATGAATACATATCTGCTAAATTATTTTATTTTATATAGATAGTCAATGAGTTGCTGTATCAGATCCTATATTTGTTTGAAAAATACAATCTAAAACTAAGCCCTGAAAATTGGTAGAACCTTAATGTGGCGTTATTACCCCAGGGTACCTTATATATATATATATATATATATATATATATATTGTGCAAGTTATAAAAGAAATTCTGATTACAAAACTTCAAAAACTGACTTTTATAAGTATTTTATTTTTATAACTGAAGCTTCGTTGAGATTATTGTGTGTATATTTAAGCTTAATATGTCACTCGTAACTCCATTTGTCTTAATCATAATTGCTAGTAGAAAACAATTCGAATTCATGTTAATAAAAATAATCACATTTGTGATATTAAAAACAATAATAAGTAAGTACAACAGAAAATCTTATATTAACAACTAACTCTTGAAATATCATAAACATAATAAAAACTTGAATAGCTACATGGTATAGCTACTCGAATAGACTTTCGAATAGCTATTCACTATATGGCCAAAAGTGACCTGTAACTTGCGATTTTACACGTTTTGTAAATACCTAGAATATACAGCAGGAATTATCCTGAAAAGCCAAATGTGTAAACAGAATATTACAGGTCATAAAGCATATATTTTTATGGAGATTTTTTAGAGAAACGTCACTGCGGATCGTCAAGAATATTAAAATATACAAATATCTTATGGATAATCCTGTCAAAACTAACGTAACTAAAACGTTCAAATTGTAGATTATCATTGAGTGGCTTATTGTTATAAAGTATTTTCAATTTTATGAGGTTAGCATGTGTACTCGTAGAGAGATTAAACTTAAAAAAATGGCTACAATTTTTTCATTTTTTTTTTTTTTTTTTTTTTTTTTGCTTTTAATTTGAAGAATTCTTTATTTTTAAAAAATGTTATTTTTAGAAAATATGAAGAACAACATTGTACACTGTACTCTATAACCGTAACTTGAAACGATATATTCGTCGATAGAATAAACTCGAAATTCGCTGTTCTTAAAAGAAAGCAAGGAAATGTAGGTTTGTATCCAAATATAGTAGTAGATATATTATCATGTATGATATATTGACATTAATAAATGGATATATGGATTCCATTCGCGCATCCACAATAAAATATCATTTAGTAAGCCGCTAGTGTTTAAATGTGATAAAGAGAAATACAACGCTTCCTGGAAGCATTTTTTCGCATTTTGTTTCTTTTTTTATTAAGCAGCAAATGCATCATTTAAACTACTTGCATTTCAAATTTGATATCATTTGGACACTTGTCAAGTTGTTTTCATTTTGAGAGGGTGTGAATAAAACTAAAACACATAAGAGGCAAAAAACTAATTAAACTTTCTAATCTTTGTTTAATTTGTATTGCACAACTACAATTTTATTTTATACTCTTGGAATGGGGTTAATATTTTATTGATCAAAAGTTAGAATTTATAGCTTTAAATTTTTAAAATACTTTGAAAAGGAACAATAATATTTGGTCTTACAGGAAATTTGCATTTATATTGAAAGACCCCTGCAAGGCGATAACACAATTTGGAGTTATTTAAATTTTCCGAATATCCGTTTACTTTGAAAAACGAAGAAAAATCTGGCATTGTTCTGTTTCCTTGCATATATAACTTTCTTTATAGTAATTTATAAGTACGTAATTATAACTTTTCTTTTCAAATATCTGATTTTTTTGCATTTTATAATATTTGTAGTATTTATATATTATTTTCAATCTAAAGTAATTTATAAGTATTTGAAAGATTGTCATTCTTTTGAAAAATATAATATATTACAGTACTTCATCTTATTAAATTGGCTGTAGCTCAACTTAAGAATATAACAAAAAGACTTAATTATTATTTATTCTTAATTTTGAAACAACTTTAATATATTTTATAAAAATATGCATGTTTTAAAATGACAGTCAGACTACATCGGCGTTTAAATTACTGTCGTGGAAAGATATAATTTCATTTTAATTATTTGTTATAATGTCTTTTGTAAAGCAAAGTTATTTAAAGCATATTTATTCCATAAGTTCAGTACCTTTGAAAACTATTCTAAAAATTTTGTACATTTTCATTCCTACTGATCATTGTATCATCCCTGTAAAACATCAATTACATATATATATATATATACATATATTTGAAAAATCGACGAATGTAATTTAAATATTCAAAATATATTACAAAATCATAGCTGCCAACTCTACGACCTTTTTGCACCAGAAAAATGTAATAGGAATTTTACCCTTATTTAATCGATAGTTCAAATAGATTAAAAAAGATAACATTTACTACTAAATTTCTCTGTTACAAAAAAGCGTAAGACGTTGCAGCCACACAAATACTATATTTTTCCTTTGATGTTGAAAATAACCTCCATTCTACTGTTTACATATTTATGATATGAAAAGTGATACAATAATCAAATAAGAAAACTGAAATCAAATGATATTACAAATAATATATTATCCCTTTCATTTTGAAAACAATTTATTTTATATTATTTACATATTATTTCTGATATAGAAAAACTGGAAAAATGAATATATTAATAATACACTATATTGCCATTGATTATGGAACACTTGCGATTTTAGACATTTTACTAAATATCTAGAAAAATACATTAGGAATCATCTCGAAACTCTTAATGTATAAATATAATAGTATACGTCATACATCTCCGTGAAGATTTTTTACCGAAACTCCATAGGGGACCGTCAACAAATTAAAAAAGAATGAATATCTTTTGAATAACCCTGTCAAAACTAATGTAGCAAAATCGCTCAAACTCTAGATTATGATTGAATGCCTTATTGTAATACGCCTTGTTCATTTTTATGCAAATAGCATGCATACTCGCAGAGTAATTAAGGTTTTTATAAAAATGGTCCCAAAATTTTCCAAGTTTTTCCCTTATAATTTTCAGAGTTCTTAATATAAAATAATATTTTTTTCAGAAAATATGACAAACAACATTGCATACAGTACCCTGTAATCAGAATTAAAAAATAATAAAAATTGTATGAAAAATGAGTAGGTTTACTAAATAATTTTTTACTGCGCATGCGTCAACGATATCAAAATTTCATTTGCATATTATGTTAGCTAAATGTATAGAGCAACTTTTGTAAAAGTCTCAAAATTACAGCTTGAAAATTCTGAAAGTAATCGTCTTTAGAAAAAGGACAAAATCCGTTGTTTCCAAAATGAAGCAAAAAAATGAGGGATTTTATCCGAAAGTAGTCGTAACATCCCGTATTGTGTATTCTATATTGACACTAATCAATGAATATATGGATACAACCCCTCTTGTTTTTGCTTCATTTTGAGAATAACGGATTTTCAACTTATTCAATTGATGATTATTTTCAGAATTTTCAAGTTATGATTTTGTGACTTTCACAAAAGTTGCTCTATACATTTAGCTAACATAATATGCAAATGAAATTTTGATATCGTTGACGCATGCGCAGTAAAAAATTATTTAGTAAACCTACTCATTTTTCAAACAATTTTTATTATTTTTTAATTCTGATTACAGGGTACTGTATGCAATGTTGTTTGTCATACTTTCTGAAAAAAATATTATTTTATATTAAGAACTCTGAAAATTATAAGGGAAAAACTTAGAAAAATTTGGGGCCATTTTTATAAAAACCTTAATTACTCTGCGAGTATGCATGCTATTTGCATAAAAATGACCACAGTGTATTATAATAAGGCATTCAATCACAATCTAGAGTTTGAGCGCTTTTGCTACATTAGTTTTGACAGGGTTATTCAAAAGATATTCATTCTTTTTTAATTTGTTGACGGTCCCCTATGGAGTTTCGGTAAAAAATCTTCACGGAGATGTATGACGTATACTATTATATTTATACACTAAGAGTTTGGAGATGATTCCTAATGTATTTTTCTAGATATTTAGTAAAATGTCTAAAATCGCAAGTGTCCCATAATCAATGGCAATATAGTGTATATATATACCGGGTGTCCTGAAAAGGACTGAACGATTTTAAAAATCAATAACTTGAAAACTTTTACAGATATTAAAAAAATTCTTGCACAAGAGTCATCTAAAAGGTCAAAAGTTTTTTACCTGCGATTCTAGATTTTAGTTCGAATTACAAACAATAGATGGCGCTGAGAGCGCTAGGTGCTCTGTTGAGATGGATATTGACGTCACTTGTTACTGAAGAAAAATAAGGAGGTTAAGGCTGTGGAGTAGGTCTCGTTTGACATTGCAATCTTTCTGTTAGAGCCCGATTTTGAACTTTTGTTTATTTGTTTTTATTGAACAATATACATTTGACCTGTGTACTCGACATGAAGCCCTATTTTGGACTCAGTCGGTATGATTTCAATGAAATGTGTTGTTGTCATGGAAATAATAAATCCTTTTATATAATAGCAGCGATTGAAACTGGGCATGAATTTAACGAGCAGTATACGAGTTTTGCAGACGATTTCACATTTAAGAAAGCTGTATTTTCTCGGATTAAATTACTTTTTATCATCTAATTTAAAGAATATTTTCTGCATCATATTTTAAAACAAAGTGAAACGATTTAGTAGTTTTTTTTGTTGTTGTTGTTGTTAAAAATTAATCAATTTTGCTATTAAAAAAAATTATTATATTCTAAGAAATGCCAGTTCTTCTAAAGAAGTTTTTTAGTAGAGTTTTATGTATGTTGTAAAAAAATTGCGGAAATGGTTTATTCTTTAGAACAAAAAATATTTATAGTATAAACATTGAAAACTTGGCGCAATAACTGTTGCACTCTTTTGAAAAAATACCTAAATACAAAATTTATTACGATTATGTATATTAAATTCATGTTAATAATACTACCTCCATCTTAAATGAGTCATAATCATTATGACAACCTAGAATCATCATCTATCATTGGATATCATTGAATTAGTGACGCATGATAGGTTTTAATAGAATGAAGAAAACATTTATTAATATCCTTTTAAGCTTTGATTCGCTTTAATAAAACGTTAAATGAGTAACGAAAATTCTGCAACGAGTATATATATTATAATTCAAAGCATTCTGTTGGGTAGTTTTTGCGCTATTATGTGCAAACAGATAAAAGAACATTCCAGATGACGAATATAGGTGCTACATATATAATTATCCTCACAGAACATAATGTAATGGAATAGTTTTGTGTGTCTGTGTAAATGAATCTTGAATTATGCATAGTTTGTTTACAATACACAACACAGCACAATAAATATCATTAACATATATCACTTACAGACTAATTCAATTATTTCAACACAAGTCAGAGTTTGAAAAGACAGGCAGGCAGTCGGCTAACTAAACAGAAATCATAAATACTTTCAACTATGTTGGAAAGCGTTAAAAACACATGTTAAGTTGAAATTTGACATTTAGCAATTTATTTAAATAGACGGAAGCATATTTTAACTCTTTTGTATAGCCCTGTAGTTTACCTACTATCTTTAAATACACGCCATTATTTAGCTAAAATCTATTTAAAACCGAAACATGCTTTAAACTAATGAAATCACACTTCCAGAGATTACCATCCAGAGCCGGCTATTAATCCGATTTTTGAGTGCCTCTGTATATCATTTCATTTCTATTCTTTAAACATATCATTATATACTTAAAGCTGTTCAACGTAAAAAATGCATAACTCATTTACAAACCACCTTTAATATATTTAATTACACACTTAGTAAGGAGTGCGAATTCTTTTGTGTAGCCCTGTATATGATTTGCACCAATTATATATACAGAGTAATATGCAAAAATTTAGTGAAACTTAAAAAAATCAGATCAAAACTAAAAACTTCAAGCAATTATTGTTAGCGTACAGCATTTTTGATGCAGCATAGTTTCCGAAATCTTTTCTGTGTCCCTGTAAATACTTCATATTTTCTAATACACAGTAAGTAACTCGCAGTAAACCTAAGCAACTTATAACAATTTTATTATGTGTGCAACAAAATTAAAATATGCCGCAAAGTATGTTCCTTTTTTACCGTTATGTTACATAATTATTTTGTGTGGCCCTGTAAATGAATAATAACTATTCTTTGTGCAGCATATTCTACATCATTTGGATTTTAATTTAATTCATAAATGCATATTAATTTCATTATGTTCGGACGGGTGTAATATCATCAAAAAGCATTTGAAACTTTTTCCCCGTCGGCCATAATGTAACTGTCCCTGTATTGGAAATACACATCCGATTTTCATAAAATTTGAAAAAACTGGACAAAATTCACGTATAAAAACATTTCATATTTATTTACTTAGAAGGTGTCACAAATAAAAAATAAATTAAAGAGTTGACATGTTTCGGTTCATTAATAAGAACCGTATTCATAACATATAAAATCAGTAGAAAATTAAATGACACTGGATATAAATATAATTTAAAAATCAAAACAAAACATTGCGCCCGCTATGATCGTGAATATAGCCATTGCCAACGCGGCATATAAATAATTTTGACCATATATTAAATTTAAAATGTAAACAAATTAAAATTAAAAAGTAGAAAAACTAAATGACTCTGGATATAAAGGTAATTTAAAATCCCCAAAACATAAAATATTGCGCCCTCTATGATCGTGAATAGCCAATGCCATCGCGGTTCCTCCTATTAGACTCATCCTTTAAATATTTATTAAGTAATTCTAACCACAAACTCGGAATGTCATAAGAATAAGAATCATTACAAACTCTATCCCTCCTAGAATATATCTCTATGGATTCACGGATGATTAATTTTCGGAATAAACTGGAAATGAACACTAATCTACTATCTTTAAAACAAATTATAACCCCCCTCTTTAAAAACAATCTTGATAACGCAGTCTTATCCCTACCAAATTTTATGTCACATTCATGCTCTTTCTTTCTAACCCCAAACTTTCTACCTGTCATACCGATATAAAAATTAATATCCCCCTCTTCATTCTCATATGGAATTTCATATACCCCTGCTAGATCATCTTGTGGAACCGGATCAAAAGCCCTGTATAGAAGATGTTTTAACTTAGGAGGTGGCTTAGCAATTAATTCTATTTTAAACTTTTTTAATTTAGCTTTAAGCCTCTCAAAATTACCCTTTATATAAGGAAACGATAGTCTTTTAACCCCAATCTCTTCCCCCTTCTCATAGGCATTAGCAACCAAATTATAATAGAGTTTGTAATGATTCTTATTCTTATGACATTCCGAGTTTGTGGTTAGAATTACTTAATAAATATTTAAAGGATGAGTCTAATAGGAGGAACCGCGATGGCATTGGCTATTCACGATCATAGAGGGCGCAATATTTTATGTTTTGGGGATTTTAAATTACCTTTATATCCAGAGTCATTTAGTTTTTCTACTTTTTAATTTTAATTTGTTTACATTTTAAATTTAATATATGGTCAAAATTATTTATATGCCGCGTTGGCAATGGCTATATTCACGATCATAGCGGGCGCAATGTTTTGTTTTGATTTTTAAATTATATTTATATCCAGTGTCATTTAATTTTCTACTGATTTTATATGTTATGAACACGGTTCTTATTAATGAACCGAAACATGTCAACTCTTTAATTTATTTTTTATTTGTGACACCTTCTAAGTAAATAAATATGAAATGTTTTTATACGTGAATGAAAAAAGGTGAAATGATTTTGTTTTAGTTTTTTTGAAAAAACGAAAGCTAACAACAGTTTTAACAATGGACAAAATTCTTCAACAAATGTATATTTAAAATTTCAAACGATCCGACAGAGTAATTTTTGCACTGTTATATGCCGACAGACAGACGGACGGACGGACCAGAGACGAGTATAGGTGATAGGCATTTATATAATTACTAACACATCTAAAAAAACAGTTAAATTTAAAAGTGCAAGCCGAAATTGAAAACGCATTTCCAGCAATTATTATTTAAAGACAGTACACCGTTGACAGTAACCGATTTCTTTTTGTGTTCCCCTGTAAATGAACGTTAAATGCTATAAATGCCAAATACCCTATTCTATCATAATCATCTTATACTGAAATTCTGTGATTTATATCAGTTTGAATACATTTGAAATAGTGTATTTCATTAATATACACTGCGAGCGATTTTCCCTCATAGACTATGATGTGATACAATCTTTTGGGTGTACCTGTAAATAAACTGTTAATCCCACATACTTAATATACAATACAGGACATGACTAGGTGACAGAAAAGGTTTAAAAGATACGTAGATAAATAAATAGATAAATAAGATATCCTGTTCTCAAAAGTACTAACCATCTAGGAATGTAAAAAAAAATAACAAAAGTCGGTAATTCGAACATTATTGTTTCACGCATTTCGATTTCAAAGGAGTCGTACCCACGAAAACAAAATTTTTCTCTATCATTGCGCTGACGCCAGCAAAATCAAAATTATATGGATTGCATTCAAAATCGGACGGTAAAAGCAAAAGTTCATTTTCGAATAAGATCCACTCCACAGCCTTAATCTCCTTCTTTTGCTTCAGTGCCAAGTGACGTCAATATCCGTCTCAACACAGCACCTAGCGCTCTCAGCGCCATCTATTGTTTGTAATTCGAACTAAAATCCAGAATCGCAGGAAAAAAACTTTTGACCTTTTAGATGACTCTCGTGCAAGAATTTTTTAAATATCTGTAAAAGTTTTCAAGTTATTGATTTTTAAAATCGTTCAGTCCTTTTCAGGACACCCGGTATATATATATATATATATATATATATATATATATATATATATACCATTCATTAACAGATTGTGACTTTGTTTCATAACTATACAAATCACAGAGGAAAAGCTAATTCTTTATCAACAACTAATGTAAATGTATTGAGCTCAGTGTTGTATTATTTTACATTGTTATTGTGAAAGAAAACATACAGTGCACATCAAAGAGATTTTTCTATTTCAACATTTTTTATTGGAATTCGCATGATGAATAAATTCCTTTTCAGTATTTTAAATACGTAAAAGGTTCGTATTATGAATAATAAAAGCATCTTTAATTTTATTAATTCTCAAAAGCTAAAGATTTATTTTTGTTTTAGTTACGCGAATTCTTATTTTTTGATCAAAATGATTCTGAAAGTCTGAAAGAAACGTGCTATTTTATTAAAATATTTAATTGCACAAACAAAACGCGCAAAGGCCGGCCGCTCAAAATACACCATCGCTATTTGAATTAAATTACATTAAAGAATGTTGAAATACATTTATGTCTTACGCATTCAACATCAAACGAAATCATTCATTAAGATAAAAGAATTCCGTAATTTGGAATAAATGAAAATAATTTGATAAAGACTTTTATGACAGTCTAAATTAGTATTGAGATTTGAAATAAAATACTGTAATGTCACATGATATTTACTTCAAAATTATTATGGGTTTACTTTTTTAACTTATGTAAATACTTTATTTTCTTAAAAACATTACATTAAAAATGTCAATAATACCATTTTTTCCAATATTAAAAAAGGTGGTAATTTAAAATGTTGCAACAAGGGATAATATTCTAATTTTATTTATCATAAGGTTACATTTTTTATATACGTACTGACGAGATATATCCCCTTCGACGTTGTGCACTTTGACAGCATTGATAATTCTAACAATATAAAAATTATTAAGTTAAATATGTTGTTAATTGTATTGATATAATTTTGTAAATAGTGTAGAAAATTTTTTGATGAAAATATTTTTTTCAACAGTTTTGGGCTGCACAACACTCAGGTTACCAAATTAACAATACATCGTAAACACAACTTAGAACACTATAAGAACACATTTAAAATACTTTCTAATCATTTTCCACATGGTTACATTAAAATTACAAAAACTAAAAAGGAAAAAAACTGCAGGTTATTACTGAGTGAGTTATTACCAATTTTACAAATAAATATTAATGACTGCACTATTGGAAAAAAATATACAGTTTTTACTAGCACTTTTTTTGCACAATATTTTTTTCTGGCATAAGACATTCGCAACACATTCACCAGCCAATCAAAAACAATTTTAGTTAAAAGTGTTAAATATTATGTTCGGTGAGTGTTGGAAAAGTGCTTCCCAATCTTTCAGTTTAAGATATGTGAGTACAATACTTGCTTTTCTTTTATAACATTTTTAAATGTATGCATATATTTTTCCAACAACTGTAATTACTAAAAAAAATTGCTGCAATTCATAGTACTCAAAACCAATACATTTTTAAATTTATTTAATTATTTTTTTTAATTAATAACCTTCTATTTAAAAATCATTTCTTTTATTCAATTATGATATTTTTTTTCGAAGAAACATAGCAGAATAATTTAAAATTAATAAGGGATTGTGTTATATTTGTAACTTTTATATTATACCTCTAATATATGGCTGTTCAGTCGAATGGTAAGTCACTTCCGATGGGTCACAGTTTAACTAGCGTTCTAAGACAAAAGTAATTGTATTTCTCTTATAGTTCGGAAAACGATAACATCAAAATTCTTATTATTGAGGAATTGGTTGTCTTTTATGTAAACCGATAGTAAAATGCCATGTCAAAAAAATTAGTTTAATATAAATAGGTTTGACGAACCAAAAAATGTGTTTAATTAAATTAAGTAATAATAGAAAGCTATAATGATTTACTGTCATAATGAATATTGATCACTCTTACAATGGGACCACCAGACATGGTATACACAGATTTTGATGATTTCAAAATATGTTGTAGGGGTCATACCACTAATTAATCTGGTGAAAGGTTTTCTAAAAATGGGCCATGGCTTTTGAGAAATTGAGGGTCAAATTTCAGTATATATTTCAGTTATATATTAGTACAACTGAATGTGAATTCGCCAAAGCGCGTATATTCGATTCGTAAGGTTGTGGGATCGAATCCATCCTCGGCTTTTATTTTCTTTTTTAATTATATATATATATATATTACACGTTACAAATTTTAAGCAGAAATGGGAATTCTACAGCTTTGAACATTTTGATATTTTAGAGGACAGTTTACTTTTTTAATATGTGTTGTTTTATTATTATTTAAAAATATATATATGGCTCAAATGATGAACTGACAGCAGTTCTGGTATCAACTAAAAGTAGATTTTGCAACAAATAAATAAAAAAATTCGCATCCAAATAAAATTTTGAAAAAGTATATGAAATTTTGAATATTTTAAAATCTCTATTATTTTAACTGATAATATTTTTAGTTTAATCAATCACTTTTTTTCTCAAATGTGTTTTACACAATTCTGTGCATAGATTTTTTAGATAATATAATACTACATTTAATATATATTTTTAATTAAATTAAGTTGTGTAAAGTAATGAAATCTAACACATCTTCATATATACTTTTATTAATAACAATTGTAATAATAATAAAGTTAAGACTAATTTCATGTGCATATTCAACATATATATAACAAACAAATTGCACAAAACATTTTAAATATCTGTATCAAATACAAAAAAGGCCTTAACATTTTTGAAACATGAAAGCGAAGTAAGGGTGTAAGGATTTGAGCAGGGTGTATTAACAAAACTTATAATATCTCAAGATATGATTGTCGTATGGGTAAAAATGAGGTATTAAAATATTTGCAATTACACATGCTTTCATTTAATGTTTCAAAACAAAAATCGATTTATTCATCAGTTTTGAGGTAAACTGTCCCCGGTAAAATTAAGTTTACGTTTATGAACTTTTGGAGAAAATCAGTATTTTTTACCGAGATTTTTAATCTAAACTTAAATCCGATTTAATTTTTTTTAACTTCCATAATTATGTTCCTTAAATACTTAATTAGTAATAAATATGTTTTAAAATACATTAAAAGTTAAAAGAAAAGTTTAATCCTCTTTTGTATGACTGCAAATATATGATCAATAAAAAAAATCTTTATTTATTCTGATATTACGGAGAAAAAGAAAGCAGACGATAAAGAAAATAAAGAAAAAACTAGTATTTTTATATATATCGTAAATTTTATCTCATTAACAGACGATTTTTGCACTCCAGTTGAATCGCGGAAAGTGTGTTTTGATTTTAAAAAAAGTTTTAAATGTAATCTGTCATTTCTTATCTGTACAAGCGATAAATTTTGTCGAGATTGAACTTGGGAGATAAATGTATTTACAGAAAATTGGAAAATTGGAAAATTTGATAGCTGGTAACAACTTGCATTTTAGCATTACTGCATTAATAATTTATTACTCTTTCGAGGATATGCATTACTTGAATTGTATAATCCTAAAAACGTTTAAGAAATTTCACCCCAAAATTATTTTGTATTATTTACACAAAAAGGGTAAATTAACATTTAAAGTACTATAAAATAAAATAAAAAAAGCGATAGGAAAAGGAAAAATCATTATTTCAGAATTGTGCATAAAGTAAAAAAATATAGATAATATTTAAGAAAAAAAAGTTCTAGGCTTAAATTAGATTTGCTGTGTTATCAAAAGAAATATTAGTGCAAAAAGAAATAAATTTTCATGAAAAAATTCAAAAATGTAAATGCAATTTATTAAGAAAATATAAAAGTTGTAGCAATATATATATAATTAAAAAACAAAATAGAAGCCGAGGATGGATTCGAACTCACAACCTTTCGATTCACAAACACGTGCTTTGGCACGACGCCACGAATTGACATTCAGATGTAGTAGGGTCACCCGGGGTAAAATGGGTATAAAAATCAGCTTTTTTAATTTTAATGTTTCATGGCAGAAATATTATGAAATATATTCATGTTTTTGTTCAATATTTTTGACATTGTGAATCTTAGGTCTAAATTAAACATAATTTGTGTTTCTTTTTTTTTTTAAATTTTTGTGTAAAACACTATACCTATTTTACCCCGGTGTATACCCATTTTACCCCTTGGTTCGGGGTAAAATGGGTATATGCTGGTTAAAGTTGAATTTAATAAATTAAATATACTTAAATACACTATAATTAATGTGCAAACCATTTAAAAGTTTTTTACTTTCATCCTCTGAATCATGTGTAAACTTGGAAGGTGAGAGGGGGGTGTCTTCAAAAACTCCCCACTTCAATTTGCTTAATTTTTTTTTCTTGACATATAAAAACACAGTTATGAAACTAATGTAAATAAGATGAGAGTACTGACAAATCCTATCCTCCACCACATCAGTTTACGCACATGCTGTGAATCATGTTTCTCTTTAAAAGTATTTTTCTTTTTATTTAATACAATTCAAAAGCAGATAGGTATCAGCATGAATATCTGTAGGAAAAAAATGAAAAATTAAATTACACTGGAAAATCAATGTTTAATCAAAAGCAATTTATGCAGATAGGTATAACATAATAAAAATTTACATGCAAAGTGTATACTGGCAAAGACTGTTGCAGCTTGGTTGAGATAGCTTTCTGACAATTTGGATGCGTTCACATCAGCAACATCGTCTTTTTCAGGAAAGACATAAAATAATCCAGCAGATGACTTTGTTGCAAACTTCACAGTATTTTCACCTTCATCAGGGATATCAATAAGACCTGTGAATTTTAGAACAGACTTTCAATTTTACAAGGACTCAATCACCAAATTCATTGCAGTGAAAACCTTTAGTTTAACTTCTATTTTATGGGTTGCTTCGATTCTTTTAACTGTTTGTACTTTTTTGTGTTCCTAGTGCAAAGTCTTGCAGCTGCCTGCTCTGTAGTTAAAACTTCTCCTACCTTTGCTTGTACTCTCTTGCATTTTCTCTGAGTTTTTTTATAGCCTCTCCAGTACTAGAAGATGTGTTTTAATTTAGTTTCGCGATATTTTTCTTACCTTGTGTTCCTGTACATTTATTCAATTTGCATGTATTTTGATTTCACCCGAAATAGCCTAATTTATAATATAAATCATAAATTGATGATATAAATAATCGCCTAATTTCATATAACAAAGCATAATTTCAGTTTAAAACATAGGATCAATAACAATTTGCTCTCAAAGGTCTTCCAACTTTGATCAATTTTTATACATTCATATCTTGACCTATACCCATTTTACCCCATATGACAAAAAACGCTATAAAATTTTTGTGAGTAAATAAATTTACTTAACTTTACAGCTTTCAGTTAGAAGAATCCTTCTTCTGTAAATATCAAACAGTTTATTCCTAAAATTCTTCCTGTATTTTTTTCTGGAAAGAAGTTTTTCAACCACTAAAAACACTTTGTTCTATCTTCTGAAAAACAAAATGGTTGCTAAGCCCATTATATGCATCGCAAGTTTGTTTTTCTAAGGTTTAAGTATTACCAGATATGTAAGCACCTTTGTTCATAATTTTAATTTTTTTTAAAAATTTGTATGGTAAAATAATAAAATAAATAAATAAAATATACCCATTTTACCCCGGCTACCCATTTTACCCCGGGTGACCCTACAATTAGGTATTTGAAATGTACGCTGAACTTTGACAACCAATTTCTCAAAAATCAAGGTCCATTTGAAGGAATCCTTTCACCAGAATAATTAGTGGTAAGACCCCTACAACATACTTTAAAATCATCAAAATCTGTGAGCACCATGCCCGGTGGTCCCCTTGTTAGAGCATTTTAATGAAAATTTTGCTTACTTCGAGAAAAAACTTTTATGGAAAATTTTATTTGGAAGGAAAACTCTACCATTCATATTTTAAAGGGGCTGTGCACAATAAAACTTCTATAAAACTTTTCGATTTGAGATACAATTGTTGCTTAAGTCTTAAAAATGCGCCATAGAAGAACCACTTGTTGAACGATTAACACCAAAACAAATTGGCATCTATTCACATCAGGGACCGCCTGAATGTAAATTTTTATTAACTTCCGTGAAAATTTTTATTAATTTCCGTTTTTGAAAAAAAGCGTCCAGAAAGCTTATGTGGCATACATATAGACTGACATGTAGACAGACAGCATAACAGACTCACAGAGTTACAGGCAGACATTTTTGTAAAAACATGTTTTTTCGAATCTGTGACCTATAAAATATGAAAATCCGTCAAAAACCGAGATTCGAAAACTTTCACAAATCCAATACTTTATTGTTGTAAACAAAGAAAAATGGAAAAATATCTGTATTATAAAGGCCAAACGTATCTGTGCGTAACGCATACGTCATTTTGTGAATGGCAACACTTTCCCATACAATTTCTGTTTTGCAATTTCGCTACTTCAAATTTTACACTTATAAACATCGCACAATTTGCATTTTTACACCATCTTATAGAGAAAAAATTTACTTTTAAATGCAGTTTGTTTGAAATCTGTGTCTCAATCTGTTTTTCAGATATTAATTTTTTATAGTTTTTAGTACCAATTTTGTAATTGTGGCAACATAATCGCTCCATTTTCTTTTTAAATTCAAAAAATCAAAACAAAATAAATAAAAAGAAATTAAAATGCGTATACTTTGCCAAAAATATCGTCTGTTATAAAATTTGGTGATTTCGTTTTTATTCATCAATTAAATGACTTCAAGTTCTAAGTTAAAATGACTTTAAAATGATCAAATTAAAATATCCTTTTTTAAACGTGGTAATATGGACAATGAGAAGCGAATGTGTAAATTTTGAGAAGATGAGAATGATGACGGGTTTGAATTTCGTGTGAAATTCTATGATCGTGTCAATTTGGAATTTTTTTTTCATCCGCATTAATACTAAACATAAGAGTCTGAATTGATATAACTTCATCATAATAACTCATCTTTATTACATTTTACGTATTACATATGTGATTAAACTTCAATTTTAAAAATTTGGACAACTGATTTTTATAGTATTTTGTCAATCTTAGCTTAAAATGAAATATGTTTGAGAGTTACCCTCATCAATGTACGATGCATTTTATACTGTAACTAATTTTGTAGTTTTATAATAAATCAATGAAACAGTTCTTTCTTAAAAAAAATTTTCGTCGAATTTCCACGGGTTCCACCTCGTAGTAATAAAATATAAAACTTTTCAAGTTATTGTAAACAATAACGTTTTAATATATCTATCATACTCTAAAAAACAAAGTCTAAAATGGATTTAAATCTTTGTAATAGTGATTTTAACAAGAAAGAATGTTTAAGATGTAAAATACTGATGCTTCACGATGTTATTTAAAACTTTCCAATGCTAAAATGACACTTTATTTAAACGTAATTTAAATACAATGCCAAATTTTAACGTAACATGAATTCAATTCTTTCTTATAAATAAAATCTTCGCAATTTATGTGTAAAACATTTCTATAAATAGATGTTAATGTTTACATCTTCAAGAATCATTAATATTTTTAAATGTTTAACGATATGTCGCAAACATGCTCTTAAAAATATCAAATTACAAAATATTCGATCCTTAAAGAAAAAATGCATCTTTTGTTAACGTCAGAATCAGAACCATGATGCAAAATAAAGGGCTTGCAAACTGTTGCTTCTAAGTGAATATTTATTGAAATGTTACATATATGTGATAAAAAATATCAAAAATAAAATATTTAATCCTTATATGTAAAATGTAAAATTTTTTACCCTCATAATCTTAAAAGTTATGCAAAATAAAGTGATCTCCTTTTGTTGTACACTGTAAAAAATGTCAGATGTTTCTGAATATGTAAAAATGTACTGTAATCCAAAACGAAAATATACAGTCACCTCTTCTAACTCACCTAAGGTTTCGAAAACCGTTCTTTTACCTCTAAAAATCAAAGAAAATTATTTGTTTTCGAAATTTAAATAAGAATTAATAAAATTAATTTTTATTAGCTGCCCGTCCATTTAAGAAACGTTTCTCAGTAGCCCATATAGCACAAAAGCTCCTCAATACCTCCCCAGGAGCTCCAAGACATCCCATATTCCTCCTAAAACTAAAATGACAAGATCAGGACGTCCTGGGGAAGAGTCTTTTACGGTGTCCTCAGGAATGAGCTCCCAGTAACGTCCCACGGAGCAACTTCCCAGGGACGCTACTCCTGAGGAAGTACCTGGGAAATCACTCCTGGGGAAGTACACGGTTATTCATTCTTGGGGAAGTGCCCAGGAAGTCACAGTGCTGGCGTCATCTTATGAATGATTCTGGAGTACAATACTCAATTGTTTTTTTTTTTATTAAAATGTTGAATTCAGTTTAATCGGTATCGATTATTAATGAGTTAATTTTATTTTATTAATTATTCGATTACTTATTTTTAAGCAAATTAGATAATTGTTATTAAGTTTTTATAATTTTTAATTACTGCTATAACTTTTAATCTTTTTTAGTTAAATTAAAAATTTTAATTTATTATTTCAATTAATTCCTTTTTTATATACTAATAACTATTATGTATCTTCGAAACCAAATTTGGTTCATTTATCAATATTTTATTAATTTTTAATAAATAACCTATTGCGTTTTGGTTTTTTATTATTATTCCTTTTTTATCAATTTAGAAATTAATTTAACTTGTTTAAATGAACTAAATACTAAGCTTCTAAATTAATACTCTAAAATTTTTAAATAGAAGACAATTCTAGTTCATATATTTTTTCTGAAATTCAGAGGTAAAGGTATTTATGGAAAGAAAAAAAAGAGATTTTTAACGTAAGTTTGATCATAAGTACCCGTTTAAAACTTTGTTATGAAAATTATCTAAATCGAGTTCTGATGCATTTTAATATCAGATATTAAATATATATGTATATATATATATATATATATATATATATATATATATATATATATATATATATATATAATTAGCTAACATACTTACTAAACCCTATTTAAATCTATACATATAATAAAACAGTAGGACCCGGTGTGTCTGTACATTGAAGATAATTGACAAAAATGGAGTCAGGGCAATAAAAGAAAACCAATGAAACACAAAAAAAAAATTTTTGAATTTTTTGTCTGTCTGTCTGTCTGTCTGTCTGTCTGTTTGTTCGAGGTTATCTTCGTAACTACTGAATGGATTTTTATGCGGTTTTCACTAATGAAGAATGCACACTCCCGGGCAGTGTATAGGCTTTGTTTCATCAAAATCGGACAACAGACAAAAAAGTAACAAAAAGAAACAAAAGAAACTATTAGGTGCGCTGCTCACGTTTTTTAGTACATAACGATTTTTAGTACATATAAAATCCAATAGATGTCACTGTGCGATTTTAAAACGCGCTATCGTTATGTTTTCGCCAGTCTACTTAAGTATGAGAAAGTTTCAAGCTGGCTGTCGTTCCATGTGGTTTAGTCGGTAGAACGTCAGTGCGCCATACTGATGGCCCGGGTTCGATTCCCAGCATGGAATTTTTTTTCACTATGTTGGCATTAACGCCTATAAGCAATTAAAAGAATTTGAAATATTGTATTCAAGGCGAATTTTCTCTCTTTGAAAATTTCCTTGCATTAATATGTCAGTGTAATTTTTTTTTCGATTTAATTTTTCTATACATATAATAAAACAGTAGGACCCGGTGTGTCTGTACATTGAAGATAATTGACAAAAATGGAGTCAGGGCGATAAAAGAAAACCAATGAAACACAAAAAAAAATTTTTTGAATTTTTTGTCTGTCTGTCTGTCTGTCTGTCTGTTTGTTCGAGGTTATCTTCGTAACTACTGAATGGATTTTTATGCGGTTTTCACTAATGAAGAATGCACACTCCCGGGCAGTGTATAGGCTTTGTTTCATCAAAATCGGACAACAGACAAAAAAGTAACAAAAAGAAACAAAAGAAACTATTAGGTGCGCTGCTCACGTTTTTTAGTACATAACGTTTTTTAGTACATATAAAATCCAATAGATGTCACTGTGCGATTTTAAAACGCGCTATCGTTATGTTTTCGCCAGTCTACTTAAGTATGAGAAAGTTTCAAGCTGGCTGTCGTTCCATGTGGTTTAGTCGGTAGAACGTCAGTGCGCCATACTGATGGCCCGGGTTCGATTCCCAGCATGGAATTTTTTTTTCACTATGTTGGCATTAACGCCTATAAGCAATTAAAAGAATTTGAAATATTGTATTCAAGGCGAATTTTCTCTCTGGGAAAATTTCCTTGCATTAATATGTCAGTGTAATTTTTTTTTCGATTTAATTTTTTTTTTTCGAAACTTTGTTTTTCTTAAAAAATTACAGTAAATATTTGATATTTCCCAACGTTTTTTGAATGATCGACTTGCTTTTTTTTTTTTTTAATGTATGTCTGAACCTTATCTAACTACTTCTTCAAGATTTCTTTAGATAAACCGACCAGCGTAGCGGGCGAAGGCCGCTAGTAAATAAATAAAAACAAACAAATTTGCCGCGACGAAACTAGATATTTTTATCCCAACACATAACATCAACCCAAAGATAGTGCAGCAATTCATTTTAAAATGGTATATTTGGATTTAAAATATATAAATACTGAGCTGCACCTCACCCCCCCCCCCCCCCCATTTCCCAAATATATACCAATACGTGGTTTATTTGAAAAGATTTTCTGTTTAAAAAATGTAAATTCACACAACTTAAATGTTTAATTCAGGTTATTATCAATTACCTACCGAATGTTGAGGATAAGAAAATGTTAGCTAACTAGAAGCATCAATTTAATCATTAATTAATTATCATTAATTAATTTTTTTAAATCTAAATAGGACTGATTAACAATTTATTTTTCTAATTTATTTTATAGATTACAAAACATAATATTATTATTGTTATTTAAATTCTGAAAGATAAAATGAATTTTTCATTAAGAAAACTTCTGAAATATCAATAACGTTATAGATTTTGAAATTACAGATAAATATTTATCTGTATTTCATAAATAACATATAGTATAACACAATTTTTAATTGAAGAGTGTTTTGACATCACTTAAAACTTTCATTTAAAAAACCGATTTTCTATTCTATTTCTTCGGATATCCTTAGTTAGGTGACAATGAATGTTGCAATGAATGCAACTGCATTACTCAGCATAGACATAGTTACCGTTCCAACCAGGACTATAGAATAACATCTTCATATCTTCTATAGCCCTGGTTCCAACACTCAGGCACTCAATAGGCTAATCACGCCCCTCCAATCAATTTTGACAGCGAAGAATTTTCGCGGGAAATCATTGAATGAGAGGAAGAAAAAAAAGAGTGTTTTTCCAAGAATTAGAAGTGAAACTGTGAGTTAGTAAAACAAATTTGTTTGTAGGTGTAAAAGAAAGTATATGTATACATGTATTAGTTTGGGATATTTAAAAAAAATTAGTTGATAAAAACATCTTATATTTTAAATAAAGATATCAGTTTTTTCAGGCTTTTTAAATTGCCTAAAATCTTAGTTACTAAAATTACATTTCAAGTAATCAACAAAAATATTTCCCGTCTTTAATTAAATGAAAAATGGTGCATATTGTATTTTTTATGATCATACAAATTTCATACAATTTTAAAGACTGCTAAATGGAGATTTAACTGTAAATTAATTTTATTTATAACAATAAGAAAATAAAAAGGTTTTGTAACAGATTCAAATTTTATTAATAGTTTCTATTTTATGCCATTCAAATTCAAGCAGTGTTTCAGTGTAATGATGGAATTTTACAATTGATTTTCACACCAAATCCTGTTACAATTAAACTATACAAATTTGTATAATGGTGTGTTTTCAATGATAATGCAGAATTTTAATATTTTTACAATGTTATAAAATAATACAGTGCTTTTACCGTATTTTTTAATCCCGCGACAAGTGATAAATATCCAAACATCTGTAACTCGTACCGTCGCGTAAGAATTTCATTACTAACGGATTTGATTATTCGTTAATAAATACTCGCCAAAACATACCTAATCACTTTAAAACGTGTTTGTTCATTGGTTGTATTTATGACGGCCAATTATCAACATGAGGGACATATCAATCGAGGGGCGGGGGTTGCCCTCAGTGAAGGTCTTTCTAAAGGAACCTAACCCGTATTTACGCAAGGAAATCCAAGATTCCAAGAAAACCCGGGGATACTCCGAACGATTAGGCCGATGGGTGCGATTCAGCACTTCCTATCTACCAGTTTCGAGAGCAGAATCTCTTCACTGCTAACTATGAAACGAACTAGAAACTATCCCACTAGGAAAAAAAGACTAAGCAAATTTATATATTTTTTTTCATAAATTTGTATAATAAGAGTACCTTTTACCAAGCGAAAAAAAAAAATCGATAAAAATTTCTGTAAAAAAAGTAAGAGTGAGAGAGAGAGCAAAAAAAGTTTCATTTTTGAAAGGATTTACTTAGATTTTATTTGGCAAACATTAAAAAGAAAAAAAAAAAAGGACACATTAAGGAGGAGGGTTGCTGCCCTCTGGAGGGTCTTTCTGAAGAAACCTAACCCGTATTTATGCAAGGAAGTTTAAGATTCGAAGAAAACCGTGGAAAACTCCGAACGATTAGGCCGACGGCTGCAAACTCAGCACCTCCCATCTACCAGCTTCGAGAGCAGAATCTCTTGGCCGCTGGTGGGGTTCTCTATGAAACTAAAACAATGAAATATTTCAAAGAGTAAAAATTAGGAAAGAAAAGACTAAGCAAATTTATATATATATTTTTTTCATAAATTCGTTTAATAAGAGCATTAAGAGAAAAAAGAAAAAAAAATAGATTAAAATTTCTGTAAAAAAAGTAAGAGAGAGAAAGAGCAAAAAAGTTTTATTTTTGAAAAGATTCACTTAGTCTTTATCTGTCAATCATTAAAAAAAAAAATTCATAATTTTAAAGAAACTATGTGTTTTAATCTCTTGCTATTTTAATCTCTGGAAATAATATTTTTACTAACTAAAATTAAATTTTATAGGGGATATCATCAGAAACGTTTTACATCATTCGTTGTGAGTTAAAATATGTAGTTCATAATCAATTTTCTAACTGAAGAACGATCTTAATGGATTTGTAGTATTAAAAGCTAAAAGGATATTTTTATCATTTAAAAATACAATTTCATTTAAATTTTTTTTAATTCGAAGACAATTATGTTAAAACAAATAATTATTGATAATTTATTTAGAGTTATTAATTTAAATTTATGTCGAATGTATGAAAAAGGCACAAAAAATGAGGACATTTCCTAGTTTTAAGTTTCAAAAGCGGAGTAAAAATGCATGTATACCTTAAAATCTTTTTTCCTTACTAGCCCTATAGCACAACGGTGAGAGCGCGCGTCCAGAATACCAAGGTACTCGGGTTCAAATCCAGCAGGAAAAATGAAGGTAAGAAATTTGTTACTGAATAATATCTGTTTATGTAAATCCGTCTGAATAATAGAAAAAAAAAAAAAGCATTCGTGTTTTCTCCTAAAAAAATTTAATTTAAATCATAGCTCTAATTTAAATTTTTTTTAACATATTAGTGACCTTGAAGTTTCCCAAAGTCCTCCTATATCACTTCCTCAAAACTTCCCCAGAACCTCCCGGGGAGGACCCTAAAGGAGGTCCTGGGGAGCGTGCCAGGATGCTGTAAAGCGGACATTTTCGGTTCCTGAGGACCTCCTGGTGACAATTTTCTGCATCCTCAGGGATGCCTGGGGGATGACGGTCCTGGGAAGTGAATCCTCCCCAGGACATCCTGGGGAGCCAAATGTGCTATATGGGTAGCTTTTACAGTACAATAATCACTCTTCTCAAATCAAAATATCACTTTTTCGGATTCTATCAATTCTCAAGTAAACATTTTCAGCTGTATAACAGATTTTATACATGCAATTGTAGCAAAATAATGTCATTTTTCAAAATGTTAATACTGTTAATATTGTATGTTTTTCTATTAAACGTGCTCTCTGAATATCAAAATATTTTCGTATGAATCGGTAGCATCCGAAAAAGTGATATTTTGATTTGAGAAAAGTGATTATTGTACTGTAAAAGCTACTTAGAAACGTTTCCGAAATGGACGGGCAGCTAAAAATAAAAACTTTTAGTAAAATTTTCTTTAAATCTCGAAAACAAATAGCTTACTGGGATTTTTAAAGGTAAAAGAACGGTTTTCAAAACCTTAGGTGACTTGGAAAAGTTTACTGTATAGTTTCGTTTTTGATTACAGTGCATTTTTATAAATTCAGGAATATCTGACATTTTTTACAGTGTATTTACGTGAATCCATTTTTGTTTCTAGAATATTTAAAATATTAGAGTAACTTGTTTAATATTTTAGGAAAGAAAAAGACAAATAAAAAAGGCTTAGTTGCTATTTATTCTTATATTTGGCACAACTTAAATATATTTTATAAAAATATGCATGCTTTGAAGTGACACTTAATTTGCATCGGTATCTAAATTACTGTCGTATAAGAATATAATTTCATTTTTATTATATAGTATAATGTCTTTTTTTTTAGTAAAGCAAAATTACTTAAAGGATATTTAATCCAGTAGTTTAGTATTCTTGAAATTTTTTTCTAAAGATTTGCTACATTTTTGCGACTCATCACTCTATAAATTATCGATTTTTGCGTGTATATTTTTTAAATAATAGATGTATGTAATTTAGATATACAAATCATATTACAAATGCAATATTACACCTTTCATTTTAAAAATAACTTCCATTCTATTATTTGCATGTTTACGAAAAAAAAAAACTGTAAAATTGAATACATTAATCAAATAAGAAAATTTAAACAATATATATTAAGAAATTGTGACTTCACTTCATAACCATACAAATCACAATGGAAAAGCTAACAACTAAAAAAACTAAGGCAAATGCATTTAGATCTATATGTTGCTCATTTTACAAAGTCAATGTGAAAGAAAACATACTTTGCACATCAAAGAGATTTTTTATTTTTAAATATTTTTTATTGAAATTTGCATTCTGAATAAATTCCTTTTACATTTCTTAAATACAAAAAAGTTTCGTGTTATGAATAATAAAAGCAGCTTTAATTTCATTAATTCGCAGAAGCCAATGATTTATTTTTGTTATAGTTACACGTATCCTTGTTTTTTGATCAAAATGTTTCTGAAATTTGTAAAGGAACGTGCTATTACATCAAAAGATTTAATTGCATAAACAAAACGTGCAAATGACACCCGCTTAAAATATACCATCGCTATTTGAATTAAATTACATTAAAGAATGTTAAAATACATTTATGTCTTACGCATTCCACATCAAACGAAAGCATGCATTAAATTAAAAAAATTCTGTAAGCTGGAATGAAAGAAAACAATTTTATAAAGACCTTTATGCACTATTTTATGGCTGTGTAAATTATTAAAGAGATTTTAAATAAAATCTTGTTTATCGCAAAAAACAAGTTAAAAATTGTTATAGGTTTATTTTCATTAATTTACCTACAATTTTTTAAGTAAAAGCCTTATATCAAGAAATATAATTCAATGATATCATTTTTTTTCAACAAAGTAATTTTATATATTGTAATGAGGGATTAAGTTTTTATTTTATGTATAATATCCTTGGAATTTTTACGCGTGTTACTGTTGCCAAATGAGGTCACTTGTCGCATATTGACTACATTGAATCACAAAACACAAAAATAAACACATTAAAGAAAACATTTTGTCACCATATTTACAAAACGTTAATGTATTGTTAATAATATTTGTGTTGTGATTGTGTTTGTGATTGTGTGTGTGTTATAAAAGTGTTTTTATCTAAAAATTTCATTTTGACATAATGTAAAAGGGTAGCTATTTAGAATGTGTTCTTAATATATTTAAAAAGTGTTGCTTACTAGAAATGTATTCTAAAAATAGTGTTATTAGTTGTGTTTAAATAGTGTTTTTAATAGTGTTGATGAAAATATTTTCGTCAATAGCTGCTCAACAGTTTGTCACCAAATTGACAAAACATTGTAAACACCACACAGCTTAGAACATTATAAAACAACGCGTGTAAAATAATTCGAAACATTTTCAAAGTGGTGCCTTTAATATTACATAATTTTAAAAATAGAAATAAAAAAGAATTTGCTTTATCGAAAAAAATGCAGGTGATTTGATTAATTTTACCAATAAATATCAATAACTGCATTTGTGGATAAATTATGTAATTTTTAACAAACCATTTTGCAAAATCTGTCTTTTAACACAACACATTCGCAACATATTCACCAGACAGTCAAAAACGATTTTTGTTACAACTGTTACTTTTTATGCTCAGATAGTGTTGGAAAAAGTGTTTCACGAATTTTCAGTGTAAGATATGTGACTAAAAATACTTATTTTTCTCATATATTCTTTCTAAATTAATATATTTTTTCCAACATCTGTAAATACTAAGAAAATTTATTTTGATTCGTAGCCCAATTTTTAAAAAAATACATAAGTATTTTTTTTTTCAATTAATCACTTTCATTAAAAAAAAAAAAAAAGAAAAAAAAACAGATAGTTTAAATTCAATTATATTGCTTATTTCACTAATTTACACATTTCATTACAGTTACAATCATATTATTGATTATATTATTACAGTTATATTATTTATTTCACTAATTTAAATTATTGTAATATGGGATTATGTTTTGTTTTTAACTTTTACATTATCACTTAAATTTTTCATACTATTCAGTTGAATGGTATGTCACAGTTTAACTAAGATGCTACACAAAAATACTTGTTTCTTTCTTATAGTCCAAATATCGATAATATCGAAATTCACAACATCGAGGAATTTTTTCATGTAAATAAATACTAAACAGTTAGCTTTGACAAACACTAAATAGATTTTATTAACTTATTTATTAATTTTAAAAAGCTATAATTCTTTACTCTAATTATTATTACTCGAATTTAGGTCAATCTTACAGAATTTTATAGATAATTTAGAAAAACTTTTTTCAAACACTGCAAAGAAAAAAAATAAAAAAAAATTATGGCAAATTTTATTCTGAAGGAAAATTCTATCGTACCATTTTAATGTCTACTTGCATGATAAAATTTCTTATTTGTATTGCTTATAAACCTGTTCGTAATACAATTCACGTCTAAACTCTAGTCTTCCGCTTTCCACAATAACGATAAATCGTAACATATTTAAAAAATAATTAATTTAATTTAACTTAATTTTGTAGTGTCAATCATAATCACATTTAGCTCATTTTCATTTATTCTATCACAAGAATTGATTCCATGAATACCCATTGAATCCATGATAAAAAATTATCATTTGTTTTGCTTTACATATTTATAAGTGATTACTATAATCCACATCTAGTCGTCGACCGAGAGTTGACTTTCCAGGAAAACAGTAAATCGCATCATCTTTTTGAAAATAATTAATTTAAGTTTATTTTCATCTTCTTAAACGCAAATATATTTAACTCATTTTGATTAACGAAGCTTCTATTAGATGGGAGATTAATTTCATTGTAAGGGCCCATGATAAAATTTCACATTTGTTTTGCTTTGAATTTTTACCGGTAAAAGTTACAATTCATGTCTAGACATTGGCCAAGGGTCGCGAAAACGATAAATCATAACACCTATTTAAAAATATTTAACGTAATGAAACTTATTTTAGTTTTGTCAAACATAATCATAATTAGTTCGATTTGATTAATTTTGTTTAAAAAAAGTGAGATTTATATTATTCCTCATACATTATTTCACATTTAAGGAAGAATTACTTAAATCTTCCATACAAATTAACGCATGGTCTATGTTGGGTTAAGTCTGGCAACCGATAATTGTAGTTTATTTTCAGTAGCGACTGGTGTATTAACCAAAACATTTAGAAAAAAAGGAGTGTTTGTAATAAAATTAAAAATTTCTTAAAATTTCTTAAAATTTTGTCTATTAAAACACTTTAATCAATGTATATATGATACTTTCTAATAAAAAGACAAATGTAAAATTGATTTAAATTTTTGTTATATTGATTTGACCGAAAAGTAATACTTAAGGTGTTGATGTTTCAGCTTATAATGCTGCAATTTTCAATGTGAAAATGACATTTTATTTAAACGTAATTCAAATACCTATTTATGTATACCACTGATAGAAAAGCTTAAGAAAAACAAATAAAATTTTTATTATAATTAAATTCTTTATTATGTATAAAAAATTAGCTCCACAAATATAATTAATGTATTCATGGTCAAGAAATATTAAGATTTTAAAGGGTTATTGGAATGTTACATACATGTGCTTAAAAATATCAAATTATAAAATGTTTTGCCATTGCAGATAAAATGTAACTTTTTAACTTCATAATATTAAAAATTATACAAAATAAATTTATTTTCATCCGTTGATTTTGCGTGTATGGTTATTGAAATATTACTTACACGTGCTTAAAAATATAAAATTACAAAATGTTTAATACTTACAAGTAAAATGTAACTGTTGTTAACCTCATAAGCGTACAAATAATACAAAGTAATGTGCTTTTCAACAGTTGCTTCTTCGGAATTCCATTTTTATTTCAAAAACACTTAAACTATTAGAATAAGAGGTCTAATGTTTCCAAAAGATTTACTGTTGAATAAATTGTAAGACAAACATGAAATATGCATTTTGAATTTAATATATTTATGTCACGTTCTGATTTTTTATTTGCTTTTGAATAATTGTTGTTCTAGAAAAAAAAATTCTTTTTCAAATAATCGCAATTTTTACAATGTTTGGCACGTGTTGGGTAAAAGGAAACTGAAAATAAAATGTTTGTTTGTATTTTCTTTAGAAAGTTACATAGCAGTGTTTTGAATGCTAAGCTTTCACTAGGGACCGGGAACGCCATAAAACATTGGATTGTTATTTTTTTTTTAATTATTTTTGAACAAATTGATGTGTATATATATGTGTGTGTGTGTGTGTAAGTACAGTAGAGTGCCCATTTCCTGGAACAGTCGGAAACGATATCGATCCGAATAACAAAAATTCGGATAATAGGACAACTTAAAATAACTGCTAAGACATTATTTTGGTAAATACCTTTCACATTTTTTCAGGCTCAGATTAACTTTTGTAGAAATGACATTTTACAAATACTGTGTTAAGAAGTTATTATTTTTTACAACAAAATTGGTACAAAATTGTGCATTCGCATAACTATTAAAATTAAATTTCGTAGAATATTTTTTTAACAAATGTTCTCAAAGAATATTTTAATGATTTTTGTTTCGAAAAAGGGGTGAGAGGTATTATTTAAAAAATATATATATTCGCCTGCAATTGAAACTTTGCGATATTCTGACTGTATTATTGGACCAACGTTGCGCCAATATTTCATTTCATAGGATATATTTCAAATAAATTCCCAATACTGCATGAATTTTAACGTTACATTGTAAATATTTCCAATGAAACTCCAATATTGTCCAAATGTTTCTTTTACATTGGAAATATTTCCAATGAAACCTCAATAATACACAAACATTGGTGTTACATTGGCATAATATTGGCTAAATAAGGGCAAAATGTAAACACCCCAATATTAGAGCAATATTTCATGACAATATCGCACGATTGTGCCAATATTGCTCCAAGATGTAGACAATTTTGGCACAATATTTTTTGGCTACTGGGGTGTATATAAGATAATCAAGGCATATTCTAAATAGATTAGCGTATAAACTTGTTAGATTGGTTTAAAAAATAAAATGTTAATGTTAATGCAATTTCAGAGAATTCTCAGATTTAAAGAAGTATTTCTTAAGCAAAATCTCCTTTTTGCGACCCATGAAAATATTTCAATAACCAGTAAATTATAATAAATTTCTTGAATTTGAATTATTTTTTAATTCCTTCCTGTCAAAACTTTAGTAAAAATGTTAATGTTAAAACGATTTCTGTGATTAAAAGGAGCATTTCTTACACAAAGATTCCCCCATCGCTAAAAAAAACTTTAATTCAGTTTTTTATGTTGTATTTATCAATTTTCTCCTGTGATTCTTTTTATTTTTTTATTCTCAATCATTTCTCAAGTATATATATATATATATATATATATATATATATATATATATATATATATATATATATATATATATATATATATATATATATATATATATAGGGTGATTCTAAATATTTTTTACAATAAAAGAGGGGTGATAGTACACATCAAGACAAACAATATTAAATAGGAGACAAAGGGTGCAAAACGTTTTCCAAAGAAGATAGCCGCCATTAAAGTTTAGGGACCAAAATTTCAAATAAACATAAAAAACGGAAAAATCGGTTGATTGATTTGCAGTTTTCACTAAAATTATTCTTTATGCCGGCATTTTCTTGAAATTCGATTATAAAGATAAATTTCAAAAAATGACAATAGAGGGCGCTTTAGACTTTGGAGTAACGAACAACTATTTTTGCCGTTATTTTTTTGCATCTCATTAAATGTTTTCGAAAGCATAAACTCAAAATTAAATTTTGAGCTCAAAATCTGAAAGCTAGGAGTAGTTAAATTGCACAAATTGAACTGTGTTCAGAGGGTTCAAATCTCAAATGACTTTAAAAAACGGAAAAATTGGTTCATTGATTTGTGGTTTTCACTAAAACTATTCTTTATGTTGGTATTTTCTTAAAAATAAATTATAAAGATAAATTTCGAATATGTCGATAGAGGCGCTTTAGACTTTGGAGCAGCGAACAACTATTTTTTGCATCTCATTAAATGATTTCGGAAGCTTAGACTTAAACTTAAATTTTGAGCTCAAAATATGAATAGTAGGGAGTGTTAAGTAGGACAAACTGAGCTATGTTTAAGGAGGAGGGGGAGGTTCAAATTTAAAATAATTATAGAAAATGGAAAAATTGGTCGATTCAATTGCGGTTTAAAATAAAACTATTCTTTAAGTCAGTATCTTCTTAAAAATAAATTTTAACCCGTCAGTAATCGCGTGTTGGTCTTTTCTCCGCCCGTATAACTTATCTTCTCCAAACTTATATCATATTATAAATACAGCGGAGATCTACCATGTAGCTGACTTAGAAAGTTTCTCCACCACCTTAGTGACGTAACAGGACACCTCTGTTTTTCTTTCAGCTAGATTTTTAGAAACAAAGTTGAAATTGGCAAAAAAGTCTACGTAAAATCACTAATGCGAGTTCATTTTTATCTTTTCCAATTACTCCAGATCTCATGAATAAAATGCATAATTTAAGAAAACTGCAAATTTATATTTTCGTTGTAATGTTATTTTCTTATATTAGGTAAAAAATATTTCTTATTTTACATATTTGGTATGCGGGGTGCCAGCGGCGAAAAGACCAAGCGCGACTAATGACGTTGTGAAAAAAATCGCGACTACTCGCGGGTTAAAGATAAATTTCAAAAAAATTCCGTCAGAGGGCGCCTTAAACTTCAGAGTAACCAACAATTCATTTTAACCACTATTTTTTGGTTCTAATTAAATGCTTGCAAAGGCTTTTTAAATGTTTTTCGGAAGCTTAGATTTAAAATTAAATTTTGAACTCAAATTCTGAATCGTTATGAGGGGTTAAGAAGCGCAAACTGAAGTGTGTTCAGGAGTTGAAATTTAACCCTCCTTTCTCCTCGAACACAATTCAATTTTTCGCTACTTAAACACTCCCAACGATTCAGAATTTAAGCCCAAAATTTAAGTCTATGCATTTGAAAGCATTTAATGAGATTAAAAAAATAACAGTTAAAAATAGTTGCACGTTACTCCAAAGTCTAAGGCGCCCTCTATTGGCATTTTGTGAAATTTATCTTTAAAAATTATTTTCAAGAAATTGCTAATTAAAAAATTAGTTTTAGCGAAAACCGCAAACGAATCGACCAACTTTTCCGTTTTTTACAATCATTTGAAATTTGAACCCTCTGAACACAGCTAAGTTTGTCTACTTAACCACCCCGAGCTATTCAGATTTTGAGCTCAAAATTTAAGTTCAAGTTTAAGCTTAGGAAAGCATTCAATAAGATACAAAAAATACCGGCAAAAAATAGTTGTTCGTTACTCCAAAGTCTAAAGCGCCTTCTATCGTCATTTTTGGAAAGTTATCTTTATAATTTATTTTTACGAATATAAACCAAATAAAGAATAGTTTTAGTGAAAACCTCAAATGAATCGACCAATTTTTCCGTTTTTTATAATCATTAGAAATTTGAACCCTCTGAACACAGCTCAGTTTTTATTACTTAACCACTCCGAACTATTCAGATTTTGAGCTCAAAATTTAAGTTTGAGTCTAAGCTTACGAAAACATTTAATGAGATGAAAAAAATACCGGCAAAAAATAGTTGTTCGTTACTCCAAAGTCTAAAGCGCCCTCTACCGGCATTTTTTGAAATTTATCTTTATAATTTAATTTCAAGAAAATGCCGATATAAAGAATAATTTTAGTGAAAACCGCAAATCAATCGACCGATTTTTCCGTTTTTTATGTTTATTTGAAATTTTGGTCCCTAAACATTAATGGCGGTTATCTCTTTAGGAAAACATTTTGGACCCTTGGTCTCCTATTTAAAATTGTTTGTCTTGATGTGTACTACCACCCCTCTTTCATTGTATAAAAAATTTAGAATCACCCTGTATATATATATATATACAGGGTGTATCTAAACTACTGGGCAAAACTTTAAGTGGTGATAGTACACATCAAGACAAATAATATTAAATGGGAAACTAAGCGTCCCAAACGTCTTCCGAAGGAGATAGGCGCCATCAAAGTTTAAGGTCCAAAATTTGAAATGATTATAAAAAACGGAAAAATTGGTTGATTCGTTTGCGGTTTTCACGAAAACTATTCTTTATCTCAGTATTGTCTTGAAAATACATTAAGAAGATAAATTTAAAAAAAATGCCGATAGAGGGCGCTTTAGATTTTAAAGTAAGGGACATCTATTTTTTACCGTTATTTTTTGCATGTCATTACTTTTTTTTAGAAGTTTAGACATAAACTTAAATTTTAAGCTCCAAATCTGTGATTAAGTAGCGCAAACTGAACTGTGTTAAATGGGAGTGCGTAGGTTCAAATTTCAAATGATTATAAAAAACAGAATAATTGGTTAATTGATTTGCAGTTTTCACTAAAACTATTCTTTATGTCAGCATTGTCTTGAAAATAAATTTCAAAGATAAATTTCAAAAAATGTCGATTGAGGACGCTTTAGACTTTGGAGTAACGTACAACTATTTTTTACCGTCATTTTTTGCATCTCATAAAATTTTTTTAGCAGCTTAGACATAAACTTAAATTTTGTGCTGAAAATCTGAATCGTTGAGAGTGGTTAAGTAGCGCAAACTGAACTGTGTTCAATGGGGTGGGAAGGTTCAATTTTCAAATGATTATACAAAACGGAAAAATTGGTCGATTCGTTTGCGGTTTTCTCAAGAACCATTCTTTATGTCAGTATTTCCTTGAAAATAAATTTTAAAGATAAATTTCAAAAAATTCCGTTAGAGGGCGCTTTAAACTTTAGAATAACCAACAGCAATTTTTAACTGTTACTTTTTGTATCTAATTAAATTCTTGCAAAAGCTTAGACTTAAATTTTGAGCTCAAATTCTGAATCGTTTTGAGGAGTTAAATAAAATAAGCTTTTTAAGAAAAAAATATCAACCGACTTCAAAAAAGCGCTAAAAAGAATTAAATAATTCTTTAAAATTCTCTAAGGCCAAAACGTTATCCAATAAGCACACATCGGATATCAGGTACCGGCATAAAAAACGGTTAAATTTAATATGTATAATTTAATATCCACCAAACATAGATTTTAGAGATATTATTATTTTACAAGAGATGAATTGACATATTTATGATTTAATTTATGAATATATACATATAAAAAGTAATGAATTACTTTTTGAAGTTGGTGCCAAACAATCACAATCGATAATGATTATCCCCATTTTAATTATGGTATTAGGTATAATTTAGCTACAATTCTTAATACACATCAAATAGCTTGGCACCAACTTCAAAAAGTAATTCATTACTTTTTATATGTATATATTCATAAAATAAATCATAAATATGTCAATTCATCTCTTGTAAAATAATATTATCTCTAAAATCTATGTTTGGTGGATATTAAATTATACATATTAAATTTAACCGTTTTTTATGCCGGTACCTGATATCCGATGTGTGCTTATTGGATAACGTTTTGGCCTTAGAGAATTTTAAAGAATTATTTAATTCTTTTTAGCGCTTTTTTGAAGTCGGTTGATATTTTTTTCTTAAAAAGCTTATTTTATTTCCTACTTTTTAGTTATGCATACCGTAATACAAAATTATGTGTACTGGCACACGATAGCTCTTTGCAATGCATTACTAATGTACGCACTTTGCTAAGTTCTGATGTATTCAGTTTACTTGTCACTGTTTGATTGTCAACATTTCTGAAACCGCTTACATTATCGGTAAGTATCGTTGTGAATCTTAAGAATTTCTTTGTATGGTAACTTCTTCAGACAAGATATGCCACTTCGAAAAGCTACTGCATTTATGAAATCTTAGTCTGCATCGAATCCTACGGTCATCGAAAGTGGGTATCAAAAGGTGACAATCCATCAAGTAAAGTGTCCTTATACATAAGAGCGCGACATAGTGCTTCCATATATGAGCACGCAGCAAAATGACGTCATATATTACTATATAGTAAAATGCTTTTCTAGTGTAGTCAGTCAAAAGTACTCCCCCTTCAATCAAAAAAAGGAAAAAGAAAGATTTTAGCAAAAATCGCACTATGCTTCAATCGATAAACAGCAACAATCTAATACCTATACAGAAAGACGGCGTTCAGAGACGTAAACCTGGGTTACGTAGGGTTTCCCGAGTAGAACCCGAAGCGTTCAGAGACCGCCGTCACGTGACTTTTCGCACCGTTCAGAGCCGTGAATTACCGAGATTTCGGGTAACCCACATTACCTGCAGAATTTTGTTGGGTAAAGTGATCACGTGGTTGGGGAATCTGATTTGTTTATCATTTGATAGCGTAAATGCGACTGTTTATTGGAAAATCTCTGTTTTGATTGGCCAGTTGCCGCCATGTTTGTTAATGTAAATAGAAAACACCCGTAACTTTTCCCGAAGCCGTTCAGAGAAGTTTTAACCCAACCTTTCCCCGAGAAACCAGTATGACGTCATTCCCCAATTTTCCGAGTTACTCGTGTTTTGGTCTCTGAACGCGCTCGTAGTAATGGCATCGGAAATGAGCAGTGGCAATTCGACGAGGAATCTGAAACTCATAACCAATACCTGGCTGCCTCTATAAGAGAGTGACAGCATTTGATTCCCAAATATTTCTTTTACAGACGCTTTTGTCCCAACTACACTGTTAAAAATTTGAAACTTTTGCTGTACACTGTTAAAAATCTGCTGCATTTTTTTGCTACGCACTCCAGCGCTTGTATAGAAAACGGTTACTTGACTGTATTAAGGAGCATTCTCATAGGTCGCAGTAGAGTCATTATATACAAGCGGCGGAGTGCGTTGCAACAAAATGCAGCAGATTTTTAACAGTGTATCATCACTTCACCGCTTATATAGAAAACGATTAGTTAAACGCATTATGAAGGATTCTCATTGATAAAAGTAAAGATATTCTATAAAAGCGATGGAGTGACGATGCAGCAAAAGTTGCAAATTTTTAACAGTGCATTGCGTTGCCAGGCATTTTTTATTATGGAATTTGATGATGATTTCCTGGAAGAATTCGATTGTACTCGTATGAGAAGTTAACAAGATTGACGAAAATTGCCCGCTCAACAAGATGCTTGGTGACTCGTTTTTGTCCAGAATCGTTTCAACCAATTATATACTGTGCTACATGTGTCATCATATTCATATCGAGGAATCCTACACTGTTAAAAATCTGCTGCATTTTGTTGCAACGCACTCCGCCGCTTGTATATAATGTCTCTACTGCGACCTATGAGAATGCTCCTTAATACAGTCAAGTAACCGTTTTCTATACAAGCGCTGGAGTGCGTAGCAAAAAAATGCAGCAGATTTTTAACAGTGTACACTGTAAAATATTTGACACTTTTGCTATATCATCACTCTATTGCTTTTATAGAAAACGATTACTTCACTCAATTACGAAGCATTCTCATGGGTCAAAAGAGAGCTATTCTACAAAAGCAGGGCAGTGACGATGCAGCAAAAGGGTCACATTTTTTACAGTGACACTGTAATCGGAAATGAGCGGTGGCGTATTCGATGAGAAATCTGAAACTCATTACCTATACCTGGCTGCCTCTATAAGAGAGTGACAGCATTTGATTCCCAAATATTTCTTTTACAGACGCTTTTGTCCCAATTACACTACAAAAACTTTGAGCCTTTTGTTGCATCATCAGTCCACCGCTTTTATAGGAAACGATTACTTCACTGTGTTATGGAGCATTCTCATTGGTCATAAAAGACATATTCTATAAAAGTTGTGGTGTGACGCTGCAGCAAATGGGTCAAATTTTTAACAATGTATCATGGAGCATTCTCATGGGTCAAAGGAGAGATATTCTATAAAAGCGGGGGAGTGACGATACAACAAAAGGATCAAAATTTTTACAGTGTACACTGTAAAAAATTTGGCCCTTTTGCTGCATCGTCAATCCACCGCTTTTATAGAAAACAATTACTTCAGCTTATCGTGGAGAATTCTCATGGGTCAAGAGAGAGATATTCTATAAAAACGGGGGAGTGATTATGCAGCAAAAGGGTCAATTTTTTTACAGTGTACACTGTTAATAAATGTGAACCTTGTCCAGTTAGGATTTCACACTTTGAAAAGATCGTGTGTCTATGTAAGTGTAACTTAAAAACATGAAAAATGAACGTTTCTAATTGGTGATTACTTTGTAAAGATTTTGAATTTTAATGTTTTAATTTTTTAAAAAGTTCTAATCAACAGATTTTTATGAAATTTGAATGGGACCACATGGGCCCCATACGCTTTCAAACAAAAAAAGAATTATTATAATCGGTTCATATTTACGAAAGTTATGCGTGAACAACAAATACATACAGGTCGAAATCATAACCTCCTCCTTGAAGTCGGTTAATAAAAAGCGCAAACTGAACTGTGTTCAGGAGTTGAAATGTTACCCTGCCCACCCTACGAACACAGTTCAATTTTTCGCTACTTAATTACTCACGATTTACATTTTGAGCTCAAAATTTAAGTCTAAGCTTTTAAAATATTTATTTAGATAAAAAAAAATAACGGTTAAAAATTGTTGTTGGTTAATCAAAAATTTATGGCGCCCTCTAACGGAATTTTTTGAAATTAATTTTAAATATTATTTTTAAGAAAATATTGACATAAAGAATGATTTTAGAGAAAACCGCAAACAAATCGACCAATTTTTCCGTTTTTATAATCATTTGAAGTTTGAACTTCCCCAACCCCATTGAACACAGTTCAGTTTGCGCTACTTAACCACTCTCAACGATTCATATTCTCACCACAAATTTTAAGTTTATGTCTAAGCTGCTAAAAAAAATTAACGAGATGCAAAAAATAACGGTAAAAAATAGTTGTACGTTACTCCAAAGTCTAACGCGCCCTCTATCGACATTTTTTGAAATTTATTTGTATAATTTATTTTCAAGACAATACTGACATAAAGAATAATTTTAGTGAAAACCACAAATCAATTGAGCAATTTTTCTGTTTTTCATAATCATTTGAAATTTGAACCTACCCACTCCCACTAATCACAATTGCGCTTCACAGATTGCGCTTCTTAACCACAGTTTTTGAGCACAAAATTAAAGTTTATGTCTAAACTTCTAAAAAAAATTAATGAGATGCAAAAAATAACGGTAAAAAATAGTTGTTCGTTACTCCAGAGTCTAAAGCGCCCTCTATGGGCATTTTTTTTAAATTTATCTTTATAATTTATTTTTAAGACAATACTGGCAAAAAGAATACTTTTAGTGAAAACCGCAAACGAATCGATCAATTTTCCCGTTTTTTGTAATCATTTCAAATTTTGGACCCTAAACATTGATGGCGCCTATCTCCTTCGGAAGTCGTTTTGGACCCTTAGTTTCCCATTTAATATTTGTCTTGATGTGTACTATCACCCCTTAAAGTTTTGCCCAGTAGTTTAGATACACCCTGTGTATATATATATATTCTTAATAAAACTCCTGGCTGAGTAGATAAATTAAAACTACTCTAAATATTATTATTTTTAGTAGTAAAATCAGCATTAAAATTATTTTTTAACGAAATAAAAATCTACTGCATCAGAAATGTGACTTTAAATTTCAAAATTATTGATTTTGAGTCTTTTTTTATTGATAGAAATATCTTTATTTATTAAGGTTAAGATTTAGTCGCAAAATTATAGATTGAAAATTCTGAAAATAATCGTCAATTGAATAATTTGAAAATCCGTTATTTCCAAAATGAAGCAAAAACAAGAGGGGTTGTATCCATATATTCATTCATTAGTGTCAATAGAATACACAATCTGGGACGTACTACTATCTTCATAAAAATGAACGCAGATTATTACAATAAGACACTTCATCATAATCTACAGTTTGAGCGCTTTTGCTACGTTAGTTTTGACAGGGTTATCCAAAAAATATTCATTTTTTTTAATTTGTTGATTTGTTTTGGGCTCCTATGGAGTTGCGAAAGAAAAATCTACGACTTGTATTATTATATGTATGCACTAAGAGTTCCGGCAAGAATCCTCATGTATTTTTCTAGATATTTAACAAAATGTCTAAAATCGCAAGTGGACGATCATCGATGGCCATGTAGTGTATGCCTTAGATTAATCACATTACATGCATCAACGGATTCATGAAAATCGGCTTATTTTACACTACATTAAAATAACGAAAATTCATTCTTTTTTAATCCAGGCTTTTTATATAAGTACGTTTAGTTTATGTGATGATTTTCTGGAAAAGCATTTTTAAATTATTTGAATTGAAGTATAAGAATTTGTACCACAGAAAACAGCGAGTATTACGTGTATAAATAATACACACATTGGAAATCAAACCTCTTTATACTAATAACTAATGATTGAAATAATTCTTGATTAATTTTATTATGAATATTATTTAATACTATACTAAAGTCATAGCACACATAATAATACTCGCGTGTAATAGCAACATTTTTCTAAATATCCGTGGAAATTACAAAAAACAGACTAATTTCAAAAACCTCATAAACCTCCACTTTTATATTGAATCATATATTTTCAAAAATTAATCCGATTTATTCCTTTTTTTAAGTAATGATATGATTGGGTTGAGATTTTTCTATATGTACAGTGCTTATGAAATACTTTTGATTATAAGACAATTAATCCATTAATCCAACAACAGACAATTAATCCAAAAAAATATGGCGAAAAAGTAGTTTTTATTGTATATAAATAACTGCAAATGTTTAAAACGCGATATTTATTTGATTGAGTTAATTTTATTGACTTCTGAACGCCTCATATAAGACTCGATTGATTTGAATGCCAAAACCTCTAAAACTAAACACATACCTGACTGAGGCATGAAAAAAAGATCTCATAGTTTTAAGCAATTGTATATGCAAAATTTTATCTGAAAGGTGTTTATGCATCAAATAAAGATTAACTTTTTATAATAAAAATTAACACTATAATATTACTTTTATCACATGTGGTGTATTTAGTGTATTTTTGTCGGCCGATTATCCAAGCTAGGGATATAGGCACACGGGAGGACTGCTCTTCGTGGAAGTCTTTCTAAGGGAACCTAACCCGTATTTACGCAAGGTTCGAAGAAAACCACGAAAACTCCGAACGGTTAGGTCGACGGACGCGATTGGGTTCGAACCCAGCACCTGCCGTCTACCATTTGAGAGTTTAGAGCCTCTCGGCCACTGGTGGTGTTTATCAAATGTGTAAATTCAGAATAAAAAATAGAAACTTTCAATGCCTAATAAAAAGAAGTTTAAAGTATGTAGGAGGAAAAAAATCCCAATTATTTTCACGAAACCAGTAGTTGATACTTCGGAAAAAAAAATATCACAAATAAGTACTTTCTTGTAAAAAATTGTAAAATAAGTTTATCTAGTGATAATTTATTTATTTTAATGGTACTAAACAGTTTTTTTTTTTTTTTTTTTTTTTTTTTTTTTTTTTTTTTTTTAGAAATGGTGTGAGTAACAAAATTTATTCACTTTATTTATCTATATATACATATGTATTTTTTTTTTTCACAGAATTAAATTTGGTTATGTTATTTAAATCCAAAATTTTAAAAATGACGCTTTTAGAACAAAATTGCATCAAGTTCTCTCAAGATCTAAATTTCGACTATTATTCTCTTGAACTGCTTTAATTCTGCATTTGTCGCTCGTATTTGGATCTGCTCCATAATTGTGATGATTATCTATCAGTGGCAATAGTAAATTTAAGTCAAACGGAAAAATTACAATCAAGGAGAAACTTTTATTCTATTTATATTGAAAGTAAGAACAATGGATTTGATCTATTTTAGTCCTAAACGCCTCTCTATATCTCTGCATAAAAATTGGCAAACTTTACTAACCGCACATTATATATAAAAAAAGCTAACAGCAGTCTCAGACAATTTGCATTTATATTAAATCACTGTTAAATACCGCACTGTGCACATATTCAATTTTTTTTTTTTTTTAAAGCAGAGAAAACAGCAAAAATTTTCTGTCCTGCTTCGAAGTTAAGAGGAAAACTCTTCTGAGAAAGGTCAGATTTATTGGAAAATTTTCGTTATTTTTCTTTTGCAGTAAGATTTTCAATTTCAGCAATAATAATCAGCCGAAAAATATCCAATAGAAAATCTTTAAATTCAGAAAGATGTTGAGCGCATAAGGAGATAAATTTCATTTATATTTTAAAGCGAAAATAACGAATGCTTCAAAATGTTTGAGTATAATGTATCAATTCTATGCATCATTAACTATTTGTAACTGTATTACATTTATTGTATCGCAAAAATTTAAAAAAATAAATAATGTCCATATAGTAAGCTGACAATCAGTTGCAATTTAGAATTGGAAATAACATGTGTTGCATGTTAAATATATTATATTATCTTTTTAAATTGTTAACTATATACAAAAAAATTAAATTAATTCAAAATTATATAAATATATAACATATAAAATAAAATTATTTTCATCTACCAATTGAAATTATGGAGAAATGTTACTCTAATATTTTTTTTTTCAAAAACAAAGACAACAAAGACATTGTGAAGAAAAATTAAAAAAAAATCTATCGTTAGCAAAAGTTTCTTTTTCAAATGTTTTTAATCTTACGTTATATTTTATTTTATATAGAAAGAAACAGTAATTTATAAACAGATTTAATTTTTCAAATAAACACTTGAAGTCATTCTGGCTGCGTAAATATCATGAAGTTTTTTTCTCGGGAATGTTGAAACGCGTTGAATTTGATTCAATGCCAAAGTTAAAAACGCGAAAAGCAATTTAATGTTTTTGTATTAGATTGTGTTTAATGCATTCAACGCTAAATCAGCATAAATATAAACTTCAACTTAAAAAATAAAAAGGAGTTTTAAAGCAAAAAAGAAAACCATGTATTTTGTAGGATTTTTTTTTTTTTTCTAAGATTAAGAATCTGCAATTGTCTTAATTTATCTTTTACAAAATATATTTAACATAATAGATAAAAATTATACAATATATAATTACTGAAATATCAACGAGTGTAGTAAATTTTTTTTAATTAAATGGTTTTTTTAAATCACATTTCAGTATTAAAAGTCTTTAAATTAAAAATATAACCAGTTTACATTAAATAAAAAAATTAAATTAAAAACTTTTACAAAAAGAAAAATGATGTTACAATTATAAAATAAAATTTTAATTCCAGTGAACTTATGATATCAGTCTAAACAAAAGTAAAAATGTAATCAATCGCTTAATTATTCACATCCAACAATCTCATAAAAAAATATATGAATTGATTTAACGTGCCATTTTTATATGTATTTCTTAAAAGCATAAATATTATACGAATTGTGCAGTGTTAATATGTTATTTCAAATCAAAGGAAGTTCTTCAACCAATATTATTTAAAACAAGTATATAACCAAAATTTACCTTCAGCTGGCCACAATACATTGTTAAGAATTTGCAACATTCTGTTTAGTCATTCAGGGCTTCCAAATGGTCCGCGAACTGAACATCAGAATTTTCTTAGAGAAATTTTCCTTTTAGATTTGTCTTACAAATTGCCAAGCATCCACGCTTCCAAGTTGATTCTAGCGTAAACGTATCATGAAATTTTCTGTTAAAATTTACTGATGTTCAGTTCGCGGACCATTTGGGAGCCCTGGTCATTCGACGATTTTTATAAAAAAACAACAACTACACAATCGTAATTTAACACTATTCTGACCACTTTATTGCCAATTTTATGATTACAATATAATTAAGACACTACACTAGCCACAGAAAAAAACCCGGATGATAATGTAAAGTCTATAGTAGTATTCTTTTCAAATATCTCGCTCAAATTTTAATATTTTAGATGATTTTTTTTGCATAGGATAGCTGAGGACGATCTAGAACCGGGCTAGTTTTTACTTTTTCAATTGTTGTTTCCGATTTAAAAAATAATACTTTTAATTTCAAAACCGGTTTAAACCGGTTCTGAAATTGAAACTATTATAATATAAAAAATGTGCAAGCAAAATCAAAAAAGTAAAAACTAGGCCGGTTGTAGATCGTCCTCAGCTATCCTATGCAATAAAAATCATGTAAGAATATTAGAATTCGAGCGACATATTTGAAAAGAACCCTCTCATAGGCTTTACATTATCGCCCGGGTCTTTTTCATTGACTATTGTGGGGCCTTAAATATCACTGGAGAAACGGAAGTGTGAGTCATATGGGAACACGAGCTTGTGTCATTTAGTCTTCCATACCGCCCTAGCCTCGCACCCTTAAAGACACTGGTGTGAATGCTGTAGAGTCTTTTAGATGGTCATCATGAGTGAAAGAACATCACAAACAAACAATCGGTGAAAAATATTTCTGGTCGATATTAGACCACCCAAATGAAGAAAGTAGAAGTGGCTAGTGGATTTGTAAAAAAAAGAGAATGAAGGTAGAAATGTCTTGCGGATTCATCACCGCTTGTAAGCGGATGCGTGAGATTGGGGCATGCGGACCTCACAATGGATGCTCCGGCACCCTTCAAACCTAGCACATTTCCTCGTTCTAACCATCTTCGCCAAATCCGATGCATTGTGGATACATTCAGGCGTGTTTCAGATGCGATTTGCGGTATGGGCCAGTCTGCCCTTCTCAGTCCTATAACCATACCCTCGTAAAATCGTCTGTCTGCTTGAACGGCCTCCGTTGACGGTGACCTGGCATTCTCTGCTATTAAAGACATTGTCTGAGACATTAACAAAATTTCTACGATGATTTCCCTAACAGATGTAGTCGCACGAATTTTTCCATTCACTAGGCATCTTCCCTAATAAGTTATTCTGCATATGCGCAGAGCTCTGCATATGTAGATGCACGCAATTTAAATATGCTTTAAAATTAGCTTCGACTTTAAAAATTCCTCTTTTAGCGAACTATAATACGCTGCTAAACGCTAAATGATTCTCCCTCTCTAATATACAGCTTTCTGACATAACAAAATGAGAAATATCAAGAATTAGACTTCTAAATATTCAGCAGAAATGTTTGAGCAATGCAGAATCATTCATTTTAATCCTTGTCGTTTCAATAGCTGAAGAAGCATGTTACTATTGAATTTCATGTTAGGCCTCTAAGACTAGAGAAAAAGTCGAACATGCGTTTTGTATAAACTGTCTGCGGTTTATATAAATTTTTTACGTGAAAAAATATTCTGGACAATCTTTAAAAAAATCACGTCAATCCGAACCAAACCTGCAAGTGACAAAATGCCAACCCATAACCATCTGAATCCGAAACAATGAACCAACTCGAAAAAACCGACGGAAAGAAAAAGGTCAAACCCACTTTCAGTGAAAAAATATAGTACCAAACTGACCTAATCCTCAAGTCGGATGTTGCTGATCTCTAATTATAATGTGTAGATACATTATAATTATATAATAATGTGGACTGCAGAAAGAATTTACGAATAAATTACTTGTAACGTAATTAATTGCCTTACTTCAATTTCATAAGGTGTTTTTTTAAGCATTTCTGTACTAAATTAAAATTGAATGGAAACTATGATTCGCTTCAATTTGAAAAAGAATAAATCAAATCAGTCCTAATTTGAATCTTTCAAGTATATTTATAAAACATTATCCATTTAATGCTTTTAATTTTTAAAACTTTGTTTGATATCACTTAGTTTACTAGCCGTAGTTTTTAAAATAATAGTATACAAATTAATATCAAAATTTATATTTTTAAATTATAAATCTAATATATGTCTAAATATCACTGTATAGTAATTTTATTTTACGGAGTAAAAATAAAAATGTTTAATAAAGTAATAATCCTGATCAAACACATCTTTAATTTAATTCATCTTTTAAAGAAAAATATATTTCTTAACAACCTACCATTAAAGTATAATGAGCTTATGAGATTAATATCTATAAATAAAATCCTTTCCGTTTTTAAGTATGTTAAATATGATTTCTATTGTAATCTATTTTAAGTAAGTAAATTATGAACATATTTTCGATAATCCGATGAATATATCTTAGAAGAAATCAATGTTTATTACTTCAAATCTTATAAAAAAATTAATTGCATAAAATTATTATTTTTCATTCTTCTTTAATTCATGTTGTCATTATATATTATACACTTAATACGACTGTATATTTATTGAGATATTTTTCTTCTCAAATTCGATTAAAAATTTTTAAATAGAAAATTTAACGAATTCCTATTTGTTAATATTTTTATTTTCTTGTTGTTTGCTTATTATTGTTGTTATTATTGTCTTTATCCCTGTCGTTATATGAAATAATTGGCTTTAAAAGCATGCAGTGATTTTTTTAGATTATTTTAATATTTGAAATTATTAGAACATAAGATAATTTATTTTTAGCCTTGTTGAATTTTATCAATTATTGAAATTACATACGAAACAAAGGTTTCGTTTTTAAATTTTAAATTAAATTATTATTTAATTCTTTATTTTAAAGTGTATGAGATTAATTTCGGAAAAAAATATAATATATGAATATGTCCTATGTAATAACATTCTGTGTTTTTAGCTCACAGGCTATCATAGCCTGAGAGCTTATGTGCCCGCCCGTTCTGTATGTATGTTCGTACGTAACGCGATAACTCATGATAAAAATATCCCATCCACTTGAAATTTTGTATATAGGTATATCCTGATAAGGCGCTTCCCTGATTAGTTTTTGGAGTTCATTCGATATGTATAAGAGGGAGAACGGGGGCTCATGCCCCTCCCCTTATTTGATATGAATGGGTTTTTCATGCAGAAATATTAGTTTTTGTTCAAAATTTACACATAGGATCATTCTGATGAAGCTCTTCCGTGATTGGTATTAGGTGTTCATTGGATAAATATAAACAGGGGAAATGGGGGTTCTAATGCCCCTCCCCTTAATTTATATAAATGGGTCTTTCATACAGAATTGTCAGATTTCGTTCAAATCTCTGAATAGTTTTGGAAGTTTAATGGTTAAGTATATAAAAGAGAAGGATAACTCTTCTTAAATTACATAAATGGGTTTTTATTAAGAGTTTTCCGATTTGCTCTAAATTTTGGATATGGATTTTTTATATGATAAAGCATGTTCCTGATCAGTTTAGAGGGTTCAATGATTAAGTATAAAAGGGGGAAAGGGGGGAGCTGATCCCACCTCCTTAATATATTTTTTTTTCGAACGGAATTAACCCTTGAAAATATAAGGCTGTAATGTACAATTAGTATGCGTAGCCTGTGAGCTCAATGCCATCAGTTTAACTGGGCAATATTCTTTTTATTTATTATTACAGAATGTATTTAAATATATTAGGAATGATTCCCATGTTAAATTACCAAACAATGAGAAAATTACGTTGAATAGGTTCTTGAAATATTTGGCGAAATATTTTAACTTTATTCCGTTTCCGGTTTTAAATAAGCACCACTATATTTTAATTCTTGCTGCATCATATTAGAGCACAACAAATGCTACCATTTAAACATACTAAAACATAATTGGTGTGACACATGAATTTTATTTTTGTTGTTAAATTGGTTTCGTATTTGTGTTAACAGCCTCTGTATATGACCTATGTTATACGCATTTATGTATTAATATACGGGTATGTGTTTTATTAACACTTCGTTTTGGTTATTTGTACATTTAAGGTACATCGTGTTTCAAAACTATATGACAAAAATGTAAAAGCCCGTAATAGGTACTTAATTACTCAGATTTTATGTACACATATGGGTGCAGAAACGTAGCGTTGTGACAGAAGCGGCTGGTATTGAGTTCGAAGAATCAAAGCATTTCGCTGCTTTGAATTGTTATTCTCCACACAAATTTCGAGCAGAATGCATCGTAAACCGAATATGGTGATTGAATATGTCATTTCATGTCGCCATGGGGATCGTGTAAGAAAATAGAGCAGGTTCTCATAGGATGCACTTGGAACGATTATCGTGTAGAACTCTTCCAGGTCGTTGAACGTATAAATGTTTTCAACGGACATTTTGCGGAATCGGATCGATTAATGCACGGGCACTTGATACGGGCACTAGAAGATACCGCAGATTTTCTGCACTGGAAAAGGCAGCATTACGCAAAGTAGACAATAACTCGAGAGCTGTCGGACATTTGGTGTGAGTCATATCCTTACGCAACGAACTCGGTCGAGACATTAATACTTCAACTATAAAGAATTTCATCCAAATCGGTTCATAAAGTCGGTAGTTATAGCACGAAAAAAATCAGATATCTATAACTATATGTATATATATATATATATATATATATATATATATATATATATATATATACATATATATATATATATATATATATATATAAAACCATTAAAAAAGATTTTAATGGTTAACTGTTATCCATCTTATATGTTAACTGAAAGTTTCTGAGTCTCAGTGTTTCTTTACTTACGGATGCTTGATTTCAATTTAGGGCGAGATTGAAGCGCTAGTGTATGGCCCCACTAGCTGAAGAGGGTTTTGTATTCCTGGGGGTTTGTATTTTACAATTTTATTTTTTATATTTAGTTTTGTAGGTAATTTTCCTTTTTTGTTTGTGTAATTTTTGGTCTTGTCCTTTGGTATTTTTAAAAAAATTTTGTATATATTTATAATATTTTTGAAGGTTTGAGTTTGATTTCTGAAATCTGAGAAGTTGGGGGCTAAGGATGTAATTTAGCTTATGAGCCTACATCCTTTCAGAAACTTCTCTTTATTTACCCCTACATGGAGGGGCCTCCCTGATGAAGACTTCCATGTATTTTGGGGATATGGAATTTCTTTTGGTTTTGTTATATACATTTTTTACATTTCTTTTTGCAGCAATTTGCGCATTGGTCTGTAAAAAACTGTTTATTTGTTTATTCATTTTTTTAAAAATTAATTGAATGGTTTTAATAAAATTGTGTACATATATATATATATATATATATATATATATATATATATATATATATATATATATATATATATATGTAAGTTCCACGGAGGGTGGTTTTGGAACCTATGGGTCTCTATCGACGAAAATGTAGCAAATTTTTCCGAAGTGCTTTCTTCCGGCCGGCTGCAAAAGGTAGTTTTTAGCTGACAGGCTGTAATAGCCTGAGATCTTATGTACCCGCCCGTTCTGTATGTACGTGCGTAACGTGATAACTCATGATAAAAATAACCGATCGACTTGAAATTTTGTATATAGGTATATCCTGATAAGGCGCTTCCCTCATTAGTTTTTGGAGCTCATTCGATATGTATTCGAGGGGGAACGGGGGGCTCATGCCCTTGCCCTTAATTGATATAAATGATTTTTTCATGCAGAATTATCAGTTTTCGTTAGAAATTTTAATGAGGCGCTTCCGTGATTGGTATTAGGCGTTCATTGGATAAGTATAAACAGGGGGAACGAGGGTTCTAATGGCCCTCCTCTTAATTTATATAGATGGGTTTTTCATACAGAATTATCAGATTTCGTTCAAATCTCTGAATAGTTTTGGAAGTTTAATGGTTAAGTATAAAAACGGGAGATAACTCCTCTTAAATTATACAAATGGGTTTTTATTAAGAATTTTCAGGTTTGCTCTGAATTTTGGATATAGAATTTTTATATAATAAAGAATGTCCCTGATTAGTTTGGAAGGAGGGGGATTCAGTAATTTACTATAAAAAGGGGAAAGGGGGAGTTGTTTCCCCTCCTTTAATATTTTTTTCGAACGGAATTAATCCTTGAAAATATAAGACTGTAATGTACAATTATTATGAATAGCCTGTGAGCTCAATGCCATCAGTTTAAATCACTTTGTCACAGTCACTTTGCAATATTCTTTTTATTTACTTTTTGAATGAAAGCTACTTAAAAGTTTTCACAATTTTGGCCACCACTGTTTATGAAGTATGCAGGATTATTCGTTTATTTTCAGGGGCACTGAAAAGAATTCCAGTGTTTTATGGTATATGTTAAAAAATCGTTTGAAAACAATTTTAAAGAGATTCCGCTTTTTAAAATACATTGACACTTATATAAATTAATGAACTATGATTAAGTTTTAACAAAAAATTCATTTTTTTTTTTTTTGGCAAGGCCTCAAAAGAATTCCATTACATTATGGTATATGGGAAAAAATCGTTTGAAAAAGATTTTAATGAAATAACGCTATTTGAAATGCATTGAAACTTATATGATCCATGAATATCACTATGATTACGTTTTAACATTGCATTTTTTATTCATTTACAGAGGCACTCAAAGTAATTCTTCTACATTCTATGGTATATGTAGAAAAATCATTTGAAGAGTATATTAATGAGAATACGCTATTCCAAAAATGTATTGAAACTTAAATAAATCACCAAATTTCCCTAAGATTGCGTTATAACAAAGAATTCATAGTAATTTTTATTCATTTACAGGAGTACTCAACAAATATCTTTTACAGTACTATGTTTGAGTAATAATAGTTTGAATGTGTGTTTTGAAATTCGGTATGCGCTGAAATTTAACTAGTTTTTACATGTTATTCGTTATACAGTGAAAACTCCGAATAAGGTACAGCTATGGGACCGGAAATTTTGTCTCTTAAATAGAGGTGTCCCTTATTCGGAGTTTTTATTACAGTGAAACTCCTAAATAAGCGACAGCTATGGGACCGGAACTTTTGTCTCTTAAATAGAGGTGCCCTTATTCGGAGTGTCACTTATTTGAAGGTTTCACAGTACATATTTTCTATACTTTATATATAAGATGCAGAAACATATTCACCTTCTCCTTATTGGAGAAAATTACTTAAACGGAGTTTTCAACTGATGTATATGTATGTGATATTTTAAAGTTAGAAGCCCGATAAAGTCCCGATTTTAAAAATCGATAATTTTAAAACTACTTGTCAGAATGACTTGATATTTTAGCAGAACAATCGTAAGACAATGGAATTTTGTTTGGCGAAGGAAAAAAATAGTTCCAAAATTTGCCGATAGATGGCGCTGTCAGTGTTCACATTGTCTAGATATATGCAAATTACTAATACGTGACATGCGCACATGAGACTTAGCTGCTATAAAAATGCAGAGCACCAGCTCTTTGCCTAAATGCTTCATCATGACTCTGACTATGAAGGATCGCGTTCTGCTCTTGAAGCTTTTTTATAAGAACGATGATTGTGCACTTACAGCTATTCGGAAGTTTCGGACATTAAAATCCATTAAATTGGGTCCAATAACCACAAAAGGTCTGCTAGAAATGATTGCTAAATTCGAAGAGACCGGTTCATTTGACGTTAAACGGGGTAGAGGAAGGAAACCAGTTTCGGCTGCGGCAGTGAAAGACGTGGCTACAGCGTTACAAGTACAGACTAACAGTGATGTTGGAATCAGCAGTGCACGGGGAATTGGCCGAATGCTGGATATGCCGAACAGCACGGTGCGTAAAATCCTACGGAAGATCTTGAGCTGTTATCCGTATAAGATAACTCATGGGCAGGAGTTGCTACCTGTTGACCTGGAAGCATGTCAGTCTTTTGCACTGCAATTTCTTAACCGGATGGAAGTGGACAACGGATGGCCATCGAACATTCTGTGGTCTGACGAAGCCCACTTTCATTTGCAAGGTTCTGTAAATACGCAAAATTGCAGGATATGGGCGACCGAGAATCCGTCCCAGCTACAGCCATTACCTCTTCAGTCTGAAAAGTTTACTGTGTGGTGCGAAATAACGGCAGCGTTTATCGTTGGTCCGTTTTTCTTCGAGGAGATCAGACTTGCGGGTCCCGTTACCTGCACCGTTACTGGCAAGCGGTATGAAACACTTTTGCGTAACCATGTCCTTCCGGCCCTTCAGCAGCGTCAGTGTGTGGATCGCACAATATTCATGCAAGATGGCGCTCCTCCGCACATTGCTAATCCTGTGAAGCAGCTACTGAGTGCTAATTTCGGAGATGACAGGCTCATAAGCCGTCATTTTCCAACAACGTGGCCGCCACGTTCCCCCGACTTAAACCCGTGTGATTTCAGGCTTTGGGGGTAACTGAAGAATGTTGTTTACAGCGGGAGGATTCAGAATCTAGCCGACTTGAAGGCAAGCATCACACACCACATCCATTGCATCAGTACAGATACCCTCGGATCTGTTGTGGAGCATGCCGTTTTGCGCTTCCAATTAGTAGCGGAACAAGGCGGAGGGCATATCGAAGAACTTATGCTTTAATCATCAGCAAGGTGTTGATTCCATGAAGCTCTTTTTTTTTTGTCATAATCGCTGTTGTCGCTGTATTCTGTTCTTTTCGCTAATAAATCTTTAGTAAATCCCTGAACTCTATTTTTTTTTCTTTTGGATAACAATATTTCTGTGTTTAACGAATACATTTTTGGTCTTTCCTCCTGATATAACCCGGACAGTGCCATCTATCGGCACATTTTGGAACTTTTTTTTTCCTTCGCCGAACAAAATTCCATTGCCTTACGATTGTTCTGCTAAAATATAAAGTCATTCTGACTAGTAGTTTTAAAATTATCGATTTTTAAAATCGGGACTTTAATTATAATCACCCGGTATTTTGGTTTTGTTAAATATTTGTCTTCCTTTACATAATGATGCCTGATTTTTTAAAGGTATGATGAGCAAAATTGTACATAAATACTCTAAAATGTAAGTAACAAAAATAATTTATAGTCAATATTATTATGTTATATTATTTAAAATGTATATAAAATTATTTTCTGGATAAATTCGAAATTATCCATAAATAAAAAAGTAAATTTTGATTTGCTTAGATACCACAACATCGACCTTTAACTTTCCTAATTCGAGAAGAGATTCTGGAATGGAAAAACCAGAATTCTTAGGTACTTTCTAATTTTTAGCATACTCTATATATAATGTTTATTTATTTTTTTTTTATTTTTTTATTATTATTATTTTTTTTTTTTTACAAATATTTTAAAAAATTCTATTTAAAATGTCTTTTATATCTTGTCATCAAGTCAGATTTTCATTAGAATAATATTAATTATATTTTACAAAAAATCTCGACTGTTCTAATAAAGATGTTAATGTAATCGTTCCATTAAAAATCCTGTTTTTACGTCATTTTTATCGTTGAAATTAAGTGCATTGTCCAGTGAATGTCGCGCTGACTAACTCCTAAACACAGAGATGAATGGCCGATTTCGATAGCTAAATTTAATACGAGAACTAAACAATTGTCCCTTCACTTGGGACTCCCAGTTCTTCTCAGCGGCCACAGGAACAAAACACGTAAACACGCTGTAAAAAGTTGCTGCAGAGACTCCGGACAATATCCGTAAAAAAACGGACTTTGCCATTACATTAATGGGTTTTGCCCGTAAGAAAAAAAAAACAGAAGTTGACAGTTTATGTGAAAAAAGTGACATTTTCCGTAAATTTACTAGATATTTCAAGGTAAAGTACCGTAAATTTACAACTTTTTTACAGTTTATCAGGGTTTTATCTTTTCAAGATGAACAGTTTTAATGAGCAAATACATTTTTCGTCAATATCGGCGAAAAGATAAGGTACCGCTAGAGAACTTGGAAGATTCGTGATAAGTTCCCCGCTAAAAATTGAGACAAGAAACAAACAAAAAAATGAGCTTCTATAGACGCATCTATGTTCAAACTAGTACAAAACATATTATAAGTTATCAGTTTAATTAAAATTAGTTGTACAATTGTTGCTCTCTTTGCTTATATATGTTTATTTTAGTAAGATATGTTGTCCGGAACTTTTATATTTCTCTTTTTATATGTATTTTCTTTACAATATATGTTTATAAAAATTTATATTTTGTCATTGCGGTTTTAAAATACATCTGTATTGAAATCTTGGCCATTTACATTGCCAGTAAAGTTTAAATTTTCACCATTGATTTGTTTAAATTTTGCTTATGAGTATTACAATAATATTGAAAATATAGAAATTAGTGATACTTGAAATAAAACTTTGAAGAATTTTTTCGTACGAATATTTTACGTTTTTTAGACCCTAGAAAGAGAAAAGTCAAATGAAAGTAAAATTAAGTAAATTAATTAAGATATTGAAGTTTTTATTGTTTAAGAAAAAATACAAAACCTTTACTTTCATTAAAGAGAAAAAAACTAAAATGTTACTTTTGTTTCTGTGTAAATGCTAGAGACCGTGATGGGTTAGAAGTTAAAAAAAGATATTTTTAAATGTTTCTAATGCTAAATCATCAAGAATTAAAATAGTTCCTAAATTGTGTTTTTTTCTTTCTTGTTGAATAGAAAAAAGCAAAGAATTTTTTTTTCTTTTCTAAAGATCAAAATTTTTTATATCTTTCACATTATACAAAATTGAATTTGATTTTTTTAGTATTTTCGTAGCTTGAAACAAAAGGTCACGTTTGAAATTGTAATTAAAATTTTCTTAAAATCTAAAAAATCTACAAAACTCAAGCTTTCAGTATTTATAATCTTTAAATATTTTTTTTTCACACTTTATACAATTTAAAAGTAAAGTTCGTTAAAATTCTTTAAATATTATTTGTAATTAAAGTGATGGAAAAGTTTAGAGCCACCAATATAAACAATTAAGATGTTATTTTAATAAAACAATAAAGTTCCAAGGTTATGCACATAAAGTTATGTAATTTTTTTTTTTTTTGTATTACAGTAATAGACTCAAGAAAAAAAATAATGTCTACATAACACAACTTGAGGAGAAATACTTTAAAACCAGTATATTTACCTTTTTCATTAAGCATATAAAAGGTTTCCACATTAACTTTTAGCAATTTTCTTGCTTCCTGATAACATTCATGACTTCAAAAGATCATTTTGCAAATATTTAACCAGGTTTTTTTCATGTGGATTGAGTTTTAATGTCCATATGTACAAGACGGACTTCATAGATTTGCGAAATCTGTTTGTGAAAACAAAACTCACTGTTCTTTTTGCATTAATGTCTGCCTAAAGCTTTGCTGAGCCACCACCTTGTACTGCCTTGAAAGCAGGTATGTCTCCTTTCGTTAATGAAGTCAGTAATACCTTAAGGGAGACCCGTAAGAAAAACCCCAAAATTTTTATTATTGATTTTAAAGTAATGAATTTTGGTGTACTATTTAAGAATCTTCTTGTGAGGAATAATTAGCAAAAAAAATCACTTTTTATTAAAAAGTCTATTTTTATGGGGATTTTTATGTTTTATTTTATTTTTTTTTATTTTTTATTTTTATTTTTTATTTTTTTTTTTTGTCGAAAAATCCACTTTTTAAAATTACTACTCCTCATTCAGTTTTCAATATTTTGGTATTACTAAAATTTCTTAAATAGTGTTATAGTATATAGAAAAGAACTAAGGAGAGATATTTTTAATTTTCTATTTTAATCGGTTAAAAAAAATACTCATGGTAAATTTCCTTAAATTCGTTATAATTTTCATGTTTACTAATTTATGTAAAAATTTCAGAAATAGTTAAAGAAATATCTCTCCTTACTTCTGTTGCAAATTTTTTTAAGATTCTAAAAACATAAACACTTTGTTTCTAAATCATTTTACCACTGAGCTTTAGTACTTTGAACTTAGGCAAAATATGAAAAAAGTCATTCTCAGGAAAACAGGTTTTAAATGGCTACTAGTCCTTTAAACTCTATAGTGAGTACAATTTAAAAAGCTCATTTTCTACCTGATCCAAGTGTCCCCGAGTTCTGAAATTTTGCATGGATATTCGGAAATATGTATTTTTTCGTTTTCTGAGAATTTCTTTTTTTTTAAACTTTTGGTGATTTTCGGCCGAAAATGGGGTAGGGGTCTCCCTTAAACGTCTGGTCAATCAAAGCTTAATATTTTCATTAGTTAAAACCAATTCTCAACCTTGATTAAATTTTAGGATATTTGACGATGTGTATTTTAGTCTATACAAACTGTAAAAAAAAGGTCGATCTACTAAAAATTTTTTCGTAATCCTTGTAATTACTAAAAAAATTTTAGTAATTTTACTCGGTCACAAGGAATCTGTAAGAATTACTAGAAAAAAGCTAGCAACGAATAGAGTTAATAGTTTTACATTTTTAATAGCTATTACTAAACCTCACTTGGCGTGACCTAGTGGTCATAGCACCGAACTCCAGGCTGAAAGTACCTGGGTTCGATGCTGGCCGCTGCCAAATGATCACCGAATGTAAATAAAGGGATTATGAAAATCCTCTCGTAGCAGTTACTATTTGTAATGATTTCTGAACTTTCCCTCCCCTTTAGAAACATGTCAAAATGGAGTAGGCAGCAAAGTTTGGTGCTGCCATCTATTACGGCTTTACCGAAAATCTTCCGTTTCAGAAGTCTATCTTTTTACCCACTGTATGCAGCTCGAAGGAAGCTCCTGCCCTTCGGGCTCACGTAATGGTTACTAAAAATAATTTTGGAGCTATTACTAAAATTTGATTGGTGGCTCATACTAAAAAGTTTTAAGTTAGTTATACAAAAAATTCTTTTGTTCAGTTTACAAAAGAAACGTTTGTTTCACTTGCAAAAAAAGTTTGTAATAGTTACTAAAAAATTCTGTGGAATACAAGTTTACTAAGAAATTTTTAGTAACCTCTTGATTTTTTATTACATTGCATGGTTTTTTTTTTGATAATTAAGGACATATCATAGAATGGCCAGCCCTGTACCTTCATCTAAATCCCAAAGAAAATGTGTGGGGTACCCTTAGTAGAATTTTACATGCCAGTGGAAGGCAGTTCAAGACTGTGTCAGGAAAGAAGGTCGCCATCATTGAGGCCAGGGATAATATTGATGCTAATGTCTTCCAGGGAATAGTATGCCACCTCATATATTTCAAGTCACACATATGCATGACGGATATATTACATATTAACAGTAATGGCTTTATTTTGGCGGGACGCTTTTTCTCCTTCTTGTTTCATGCATTTATTTATTTTCCTCACCAAGTGGTGCAGGAAGTGAGGTTTTCCTTGTAAATATGCATTTCTTAATATATTTGCTTCGTCCACATGGTTTTGTTTCCTGTCAAATTATGGTATAAAATTGTGGTGGATTTATTTAGATGTGACGTACTGTATATACCGGGTGTCCCAAAAATGACTGATGTATTTTAAAATTCAATAACTCGCAAACGGTAATAGCTATTTAAAATTTTTCTGCTGGAGGGATATGTAAAATGCAGGAGTTTAAAGTAATCGTAGTTCGAATTTCAAACAATAGGTGGCGCTGACGGCGATTGAAGGCCAGTTCGACGCCTCACTCAGCACTGATCACCTGGCCTTCAATCGCCGTCAGCGCCACCTATTGTCTGAAATTCGAATTAAAATAAAAAATTACGCTAAAAAGCTCCTGACATTATACATAACCCTCCTGCAAACATTTTTTAAATAGCTGTCACTGTTTGCAAGTTATTGAATTCCCAGTTATTGAAAATCCATCAGTCATTTTTGGGACACTCGGTATATAAAGCAACCTAAATTTCTATATGTTTCTTAAGTGGAATTTAATCTTTAATAAATTCAGACAACATGAGCACAAAAGATTTTTATGTCTGTTTTTAAGATATTCAGCGATATGTTTTAAAATAAAGAAATGGAATCTAACACTTTAAGAAATTAATAATAATAATAATAATAATAATAATAATAATAACAAATTAAATTAGGAATGATATAATGGACATTGACTGCCGCGGTGAGTGGCCTCTTTTCGTACAACATCTTTACTTGTGATCCGTATGCAGGAAAATTTCGTACCGGACACATCTAAAACGAAAATTACACACATTGAAGAACCTAAAATCAAGATAGTAAGGCTAGATAGTAATCAAGATTGTAAGGATAGTAAGTATATTCTACATAAAACTATACATTCATTTCATGAATCTTAAAACAATGTAAAATAAATAAGAATTTTTATCAATGTATTAGCTTTTAAGCCTTTAAAGTTTAGTTTTTGCAATTTAGTTTATTAAATTATATTTTGATATTTAATTGACATGTAATATTGTGAATTATTATTTATAAAATAATTATTTCATAAAATTGTTTTTTTAATAAAATCTTCTATAATTAAAAATTTACTTAAAAATTAAAAATTACTTAAAATTTTAAAATAAATACAATGTTCTAACAGTTTTTCAGTTTTTTAAGAATCTCATTAAATACAGTTATTTTATCACTAGAATTTATACTGAAATTCATGATATTTTTCTTTAAAAATCTAACAATACAGTGATGTATAATATTAAAAATTAAACAGAAAATTTGAAATACTAATTTTTTTATGTTCTTTATTGTTATTTATTTATTTTAATTTTATAATTTTTACATAAATTGTCACAAACTAATCTGCTGAATACATTTGTTTTTATTTTGTGTTAAACTAAAAGAATCGTGAAAAATCTTTTTAAAAGAAATGCCTTTTCACCTTACATTTGAATGTATTTTTTTCATTGCTGTTTAATAACTCGTTAAAAAAATACTGACACTGAAAACCAATTTATTCCTGTCATATAAAACATAGAATGCTTTTTGCTATAAAAAGATATACAAAAAATCTATACATTTGTTCTTCTGTAATAAAAGAAATGTTAACTGTGACTATTTAAAACTGTGAAAAGAGATCCAAAGATGAATTTTTAAGTGACATTTAATGTTTTATTTTTGTTGTCGGTTTTTTAAATAACATTCGTGAAGCACGTTCTAAGAATGAAATCAAATTCTAACTCTTTTGTAAAAATAAAAATAATTAAAAATGGAGAAACTGAATTAAAATTTGCATATATATTACGCTATCGTACGTTGCACAGAAATCGCGATTATTTGTGTTTAATGGCAAAGCCCAAATGAAGCGTATCTTATTGGCTATTTTGTCAGGATCTTTCGTCAGGATTTAGGCTGTGGTAAATCAGGATTTTTTACGTTTTGTTCTTTCGCTGCATTTATGGTGCTTCAAAATATCATTATTTTTGTTGTTTGTCACGAATTTTAAATGTTTCAATTTAAAATTAAAGTTATGCATAAAAAGGAAATAAGTAAGAGAATCATACGTAAATGAAATAAGTAAGTGGATTATGTTGTATTATTGAAATTACTAAAATATGAAACAATGCATTTTGTACAATATTTGGCAATTTATCATCTGCGACAGGCTAACTTAAAAATGCCGAGTTCTTGATTTCTTTCGAGAAATCAAGAACTCGGCATTTTTAAGTGCAGATGATCGCACGAAGTGCAGATGTGATATACCGCAGGTGCTATGTGCGCACCACATTATTGGGCGAATTTGGGCCATTAATTCAGCGAAAACTTCGTTTTCAAATATCAGTTGCATATATATGTTTTAACTATTTTCTATTATTTTAAAAAGGAGATAATTATCATAATAATAAAAAGTTTAGTTAAAAACTATAGAAAAACAATTTAAATCATTAAAAAAAAGAAAAGTAAAGTAAATAAACAGTTTATTAATAAATAAATATCAATTCCCAGGTTACTATGTGACGCATATTATTGCCATTTTGTTTCAATCGCAAAAATGTGGTGCGTATATGATCTTTATGTTTATTTCTCCAGAAGAATTTTCTAAATAGACAAAAAATTGAGCAATTAAAATAAATTAAAAAAAAAAGCAATATCATATAATGCATAGTATACATTTAAGTGAGACCAAACTCGTTGCCAATTGCGTCTAGTAAAATAAAAAATGCTTTATGAACATAAACTAGAAAGCTGAACTAAATAATGAGATATGTATAATTATAAGAAAATTATAGCTATAGTTTGAAATAAAAGAATTCAGTGATTTAAAATTTGAAATTATAAGCTTTTAAATAGTACAAATTGTTGTAAGGATATTTTTATTAAATAAAAATATTAAAAATATGTGTAGAAAATTTAAATCTAATGTGAGGGATTACCCTAAAATTTTTGAGATACGATTGAGATTTTGTCCAAAATCTGACAGCTCAAAAACCTAAGATACACTGTAAAAAAAAATCTGCAAAGGTACTAAACTTTTTCTAGGAAACTGGGATTCCAAGAACTTTTCCTGTAACGGTAACTGCAAAAATTCAAGTTTCAGAATCGATTACATGAATTTTTCCTGTTATCGTTACATGAAAAGTTCTTGGAATCCCAGTTTCCTAGAAAATGTTTAGTACCTTCACAGATTTTTTTTTACAGTGTATCGAGAACAAGATATATATATATATAAAAAAAAAAAACTTTATTTGATGGAAGAGTAGTATTAGGGAAATCTAATGATCCATGTCTTCCGGAAATAAAGTGGTGCATAAGTCAAAAATTAACACGACTAGTGGTTCATTCGTAGGTTTATCATTGTGTTTGCCTTACAATGATTTCATACATTTGATTGAACGTGAAACACAATTTTAAACCTACGAATGAACCCCTATTGTTATGCACCATTACATTTCCGTTAGACTATATATTTCCCTATTACTAATATTACACAAAATAAAGGTATTATTCTTTTGCTCAATACCTTAAGTTTTTGAGCTCACGAATCTTGCACTATAAATAGTACAGGCTGAACTCTTATAAGTGTTCAGAATAATTCCTTCCAAGATCAACGCATTTACTAAAGATTAAATGCTTCAGGATATCCATTTTTAGATAAAAAATATTCTTTTATAATGCATCAATCACATATTTGGAATAAAGATGAATCCCATGTACTATTTGTAATATTTTTTTCAGATTAAAAAAGAAAAAAAGTCAAGATATCTCAAGATTTCTGTAAGGGACTAACTGTCCCAGCACATTTTCCAATTTAAAAAATTTAACTTTTGATTTAATCCTTGTTGAATGAGAAGATTCATTGTCATGATAGCAGGAGCCACTTAACATTCAACTCTTGTAAGTACTTCTTTAAAGTACATATAGAAAAATAAAATATTTTTAATAAAAAAAAGTTTTACTTATTGAAATCTGAAAACTAAACACAGTGATGAAGAAGATTATAATTTTTAACTTTCCTAGCCAATCACTTTTTTTTTTGTTCTGGGAACAAATCAAATGTTAGTAACTGTCAATGAAATATCGATGTGAAGCTGTAACAAAAAAAAGAGGTTACTGCACTAATTATAATATTCTGTAACCCTCAGTATCTAATGTATCTGGATAATTATTACCGCTTACTTTATTTGTTTTTTTTATTTTTTTAATATTGGGAATCTTTGGAATTTGCTTTCCTATTAAAATCAGTATTAAGCTTTCTTTTAAATGTTATAGTCTAAGAGTTATCATTTTGTGAAAAATAACATTTTCTATAATCATACAAAGTTAGAAAATATAAATATTTCCAAAAGAGACCATAATTTCGGTCACCACTATATATATATATATATATATATATATATATATATATATATATATATATATATATATATATATATATATATATATATATAAATATATATATACATAGTATATTTTACGTATGTCATCTGCTTCTTTCTCTATAATTTTGGAATCCACCTTGTACATATATGAGGATGGATCCAAACTGAAATTTGCACATGTAAAAATAATAAATTATTAATAAAAGACAAAAAAAAGAAGAAAAATATATTTAGAAGCAAACTTGGCTGATAACTTTAACACATAATCATCAAATTCATGTGCGCTCTAAAAAAACTGAAAGGATATTAATAATTATTTTGGAATCAAAGATTCCTAGAATATATTTTGTAATTTCAACTCACGTTACAGATAAAATTGCAGTAAGATAACTATAATTTTAGTAATTTCGTTGGTAAAGTAACATATTTCTGTAGTTTTACAAAAATTAGTTTTATAGATTTACATATTTTCTTGTATAGTATACAGATGAATTGTTGGTAAACATACAGATTTCGGGAACTTTGCATTTGTAAGATTACGTTTTTTTTAGACTTTACCGGTTTTCCGCCGCAGGTATCACAACACTCCTTTAAGAGAATTTTGTTGCAAATACGTTTTTTCTTGAATTTTGACAAAATAAGTAGTCACAGCAATGTAAAAAAAAATCTGTATACCTACAAATGCAAAGTAGCCGAAGTCTATATGCTTACTAACTTTTTATCTGTACACAGTACTGGAAAATGTGTAAATCCACAAGATGAGTATTTGTTAAGCTACAGAAATCTGTAGCTTTACAAACCCATCTACTGAAATAATAGTTTTCTTACGAATTGAATAATAGCATATCTACGTACCCATTGTAATATGGAGTTCCATTACCTGCGGTCTATTCTGTTGAGCTGTCTAAATGACAGGCCAGATGTTATGACCAATAAGGTTATCTGAGCGAAAAATCTCAGCTGGCTATCGCCCAGGTAGCTTAACAGGCGAAGCATTGGTCTTGTAAACCAAGTATCTGGGTTCGATTCCCAGCCTGGTCAATTTTTCGCTCAGTTGGAATTATTTGATTCGTATGATTACTTTACCAATCTGTAAGATTGTGTTGAAAAAAAATAGTTTTCTTGCTAAAATTTCATCTTAACCTGGGTTGCAATTGCATAATATATATTAGGCATCCCAAGTTTCCTAAAAAAATTTTTTAATCATTTTGATATTTTGATTTTCAGTGCAAATCTGTATCTGTGTCATGAATTTTTAATGTTGCCATTACATAAAATGTTCTAGGAATCCCTGTTTCCTAGAAAACTTTTAGTAACTTTTTAATTTTATTTATTTATTTATTTATTTTTTTTTTTTATTTTTTTTTTTTACAATGTGGATACTAAATATCAAGAATAGAGTACACTGTAAAACATTTGTGTAACGTTACATCATAAAATATTTGGCAGCTTTGCTGCCTCTCATTTTATGGAGTGATTAAGTTTTCACTTATATAATGGTGAAACATTACAATGTTACACCGGTTAAATCGGTTAAAAGACTCCTTAAAATTGGAGGAAGCAAGGTTAGTCCATAAAACTGGAGGCAGTAAAGTTGCCACCCATTTTGTGGTGTAACGTTACTCAAATGCTTTTCAGTGTGTATATACAGGGTGTTTCGATACCAGACCGACAAAGTTTGAGGGGTGATAGAAGACAAACATTATTAAATTGGAAACCATGGGGCGCAAACGTCTTCCGTAGCAATTAGGGGCCATTAAAGTTTAAAGTCCAAAACGTCAAACGATTATAAAAAACGGAAAAAACGGGTGGATTCGTTTGCGGTTTTCGCTAAAATCATTCTCTATATCACGATTTGTTTGAAAAAAAAATTAAAGGTTATGTTAAAAAATTGTCGATAGAGGGCGCTTTAGACTTTAGAGTAACAAATAACTACTTTTTACCCTTATTTTGTGCACGGAGTTGAAATTATTCTAAAGTTTAGACTTTAACTTAAATTTTAATCCGAAAATCGGAAAAATTAGGATCGAGTATCTAGTGAAAATTGAACTGTGAACAGAAGGAGGAATTTTAAACACCCATAAACATTATAAAAACTGATCGTTTTTTTGGCCGTTTGCGTGTAGGTCCTTCCCTTGGTAAATATTTTATTCAAAATGGCTTTCAGCTCTTGTGTCTCTATTTTTTATAGGGGGCGCTTCCGACTCATCTCCGACATTTCTATGGCATTACTCCTGGGTTTTTTACTACCAAACCAACATACTTCCAGGAAGTGTTAGAGATGCAAAGCGACTCGGAATCACATTAGAATAATTTTAACCCCATGCACAAAATAAGGGTAAAAAGTAGTTGTTTGTTACGTTAAAGTCTAAATCGCCCTCTATCGACAATTTTTGAACTTAACCTTTAAAATTTTTTTACAAGCAAATCATGATGTAGAGAATGATTTTAGCGAAAACCGCAAACGAATCCACCCTTTTTTCCGTTTTTTATAATCGTTTGAAGTTTTGGACCTCAAACTTTAATGGCCCCTAGCTCCTACGGAAGACGTTTGCGCCCCGTGGTTTCCTATTTAATAATGTTTGTCTTCATGTCTACTATCACCCCTCAAAGTTTGTCGGTCTGCGGCTCTAAGCATCAGGTTTAATAACACTACCTGAAGAAAACCTTGTTCCAAATACGCGTTTCTTGAAATTTGAAAAGTAAGTAGTCACTGGATACCTAATATCGAGAATAAGGGGCCGTGAGGTTGCAGCCTAATTGCTCAAACTTTTTCAAAAATTCTGGAATTTCTGCATTGTTGCGTCATTAAGGTTATACAATGGCACATTATCTCTTGGCAATTTCTTTACCCGTAAGACATAAAACAGGATCGCACCGCTGAATGCGACTACTTTGCGATCAGTCGTCCCCTTTTAATTACTTCCAAAGTTCAAAAAGCCCTGTATCAGACACAAGGAGGGCAGGGTTTTAACGTAAATGTAAAAATGGATTAGTACCTAAAAATAGACTTGGCCTCTAAAACGAAGAATATTGGAGAAAAAAAAAGAATAGGTTAATTACAAATACAGTGGATAAAAACTTAATGGGATTCAGCGACCCCAATCTTTAAAATATATAAAATGTGAGTCTGAGGTTCAACAAGACCTGTCTTGGAGAATCTTCACCAAAATTTTCTGATTTCTACGTGTGGCAGATTTCGCTTACCATAGGACACAGACACACACAAACACAGTGAGAGAAATTTTATTTTATTATTATAGGTATTATATTATACATCGTGTTTTCATCTACAAAAATGTAAGTAAGGAAACAGATTTCCTTTTATTGTGAATGTTATTAATTCTTAATTTGAAATAAAAAAATATCTTCACATAGTGCTTTAGGATATACTTCCGATTCTTCATTTTACGTTTTTACAACACTAGAGGAATAAGTTGCCATTTTTTTTATTTTTTGAACCTGAAAATCGTTCCGAAATTTTAGAAAAAATCCATTGCCTCCTAAAAGAAGTAAGAAAAGTCAATCTATGTTAAAAATGAGATATTCTTGCAAAATAAAAAAGTAAAAGGATTCGAAATGCTTACAAACATTTATGATACATAAAAATAATGATATGTTATTATATATTATTAGATTATTGATATATTTGATATATTTTTTACACTCTGAGTAAGTAGATCTCAATAATGTTTAAAAATTTCTGCGATTGATTCAGCAATAAAGTGCCATTTTAGATCATTCTAAAATAAAGAAGTTACAAAGAAACTAAAACCCCTCTTTAACCCTTTAACGCGCAGTGTTGCCGGGTCGGTAACACCTAAAGTTCCCCCTGTTTAGAGACACAAAAACTCCGTGAATATTTCAAAAACTACTCTAATCGCTACTTTAAATCTTTCTTATGAGTTCTAGATGGCAACACCACAGAGATCAAACTCTACTGTTTTTAAATAATAGGTAAAATATTTTAATGTAATACGCGCTTCACAGCAATGCTCTTCTCACTGCGCTTATCAATGCTTTACTTATGGGAGGTTACCACTTCGGCAACAACTGTATAATTAAAATGGTTAGTGCAATCTTTACAAAACAATACCTGTGTACTCCTCTAGACCTAAATAGATTGCCTAATTCTTTTTTTCTTCAAATTACAATTTTAAAGAGTAGTGCGCCGGAAAGGGTTAAACCTCGCTTGTATTAACTAAAAATATTCTATTTGAAAGGGAATTAAGCTTGTTTTTCGTGTCCCCTACGGGGTAATTCAATAGATTGTTAAAATATTCTTTTCATTTCGATGGATCTCTTAGTGTTTTAATTTAAATTGCTACTTAATTATATTATTTTTATCAAAATCAGAGTAAAAGAATGTTTTTTATTGGGCAGAAAAAATATTCAATTAAGTAAAAGAATGAACTAGGTAAAACTTTTTGAAAGGACATTTTTATTTGATTTTTTATGTGATTGAGTAATATATAATAAAATGAGAATAAATTTTCTCTAAGTGAATAACTTTTTTTTTCGTAAAGATTTCCATTTTTTTAAAAACAGTTTCTAATAAAAAAATTCGTATTCTATTCAGTGACCTCAATTCGTTATTTTATGAGTTATGAGTTAAAGTTTTGATATTGTCTTAAAAACATAATATATATATATATATATAATCATTATTATTATTTGCAGTGTATGATTTTTATTTGAAATTTAACAAAAGATCGAATTGATCGAAAAATATATCCATGCTTATTACAATTCTTTTTTTTTCTTTTTGTTAATAAAAAATGCTATATAAGTGTTACAGTTAATAATGTATTTACAAGATTTTTATAACTTTGTTAACAATCATACTTATTACATTTAACTCGCGGAATTATAAAATGCCACACGTTAAAAAAAAGTATTAGACTAAATCTTGCAATGTTTCTGAAAAGATAAGACTTGATTAAGCCAAAAAGTGACTGAGCTAGATTTCGACTAGCTTTCCTCTAGCCTCGTTTATATTTCCATTGGTCCTTCACAAAAATATATGTTTTTTTCTATGCCTTTGAATATAGGTACGCTGTAAAAAATGTTAGATGTTTCTGAATATATAAAAATGTGCTGTAATCAAAAACGAAAATATACAGTAACCTCTTCTAACTCGCCTAAGGCTTTGAAAAGCGTTTCTTTACCTTTAAAAATCCCAAAAAACTATTTGTTTTCGAAAATTAAAGAAAAAATTATAAAAATTAATTTTTATTAGCTGCTCGTCCTTTTCGGAAACGTTTCTAAATAGCTTTTACAGTACAATAATCACTTTTCTCAAATCAAAATATCACTTTTTCGGATTCTATCAATTCATACGAAATTTTTTTGATATTGAGAGAAGATGTTTAATAGAAAAACATACAATAATTACAGTATTAATATTAATATGAAAATTAACATTATTTTGCTACAATTGCATGAGAAGCTGAAAATGTTTACTTAAGAATTGTAGAATCTGAAAAAGTGATATTTTGATTTGAGAAAAGTGATTATTGTACTGTAAAAGCTACTTAGAAACGTTTCCGAAAAGGACGAGCAGCTAATAAAAATTAACTTTTATAAATTTTCCTTTAAATTTCGAAAACAAATAGTTTTTCGCGATTATTAAAGGTAAAGAAACGGTTTCAGAAACCTTAGGTGAATTAGAAGACGTTACTGTATATTTTCGTTTATGATTACAGTACATTTTTATATATTCAGAAACATCTGACATTTTTTTAAAGTGTATAAAAACATAAATGTAATTTTAATATTACAGGATTTGTACGCGTCCGAAAATTCACAAGATTAAAGCAGATTTTTTTTTTAAATATTAATATTGTATATGGAAAATAACGGGACCCGTATGAAACACATGTGGTAATATATAAGGAATATTAATAATAAATGATAAAAATATTGTAATTATAAAACATGTAATGGAATTGTTATATTCTACACGTCCCTGTCGATGAGTGTAATAATTACTCACAGTATACTAAAAAAATCATGTTAATGCCACCAAGAATATAAATTTTATTATGTTTGTCTAATATCAACATCTTATCGATAGTTATCTAATATCTAACATGTAACAATATTATATAACATCATTAAAATGCACAGAAAATACGCTTTCCTGTAAAACATAGTTTTTTAATCGTTTTGTTGCAAAACATATAAAATTCAGCTACAGTTAAATATATTAATTTCTAAAAATTTTAAAGAATTCCTAAAAATAAATTCATGTAATTTGATATTACATATACAGAGATAAAAAATTCTGTGATTCTAGTCCCTATGATGACATATTTATAAACATATAATCAACCCGAAATGAATTTATTATATAAAAAAAAGAAAAACGTAGACTGTTAACGCATTTGTACCATTACTTTATTTATGATTAATTGTTTATAGATAAATATTTCAAAGACGCTTTTATGTAAAAACAAGTTGGAAATTGCACGTGAGGCGTAGCAAATCAGGTGCGTTCGTACGATAACGAAGTTTTAAAAATATTACTTTCATATATCAATCTCATAAAATTGTAAATAGTGAATTACAATTAAAACGCTCATCAAACAATGTTCTCCCTATACCATTATGTAATGGAATACTTTTGCGTGGCCTTGTAAATCAATAACAAATGTTCTTTGCACCACAAATTATGTATGATGTATATTATAATATGTACTTTATAGTTGCATAGAAATTTTATTAAGTTCGCATGAGTGTAACACGATTTAAATGCATTTGAAACATTTTTTTTTCCCATTGACCGTAATGTAACGGAATACTTTTGATTGTCACTGTAATTGATCTATGCATCCGATTTTTATAAAATTTGAAATAACTCGACAAAATTATGTAATAATTATGTATTTTAAATTTCAAACGTATAGAATATATTTGAAACTTTTTCCCCATTGACCATAATGTAATTTAGTACTTTTGATTGCCCTGTAATTGATCTATGCACACGATTATCAAAATGTTTGAAATAACTCGACAGAATTATGTAATAATTGCGTATTTTAAATTTCAAACGATTAAAATACATTTGAAACTTTTTTCCCCATTGACCGTAATGTAATGGAATACTTTTGATTGTCCCTCTAATTGATCTATACATCCGATTTTCATAAAATTTGAAATAACTCGACAAAATTATGTAATAATTATGTATTATAAATTTCAAACGTATAGAATATATTTGAAACATTTTCCTAATTGACCATAATGTAATTGAATACTTTTGATTGCCCCTGTAATTGATCTATGCACACGATTATCAAAATATTTTAAATAACTCAACAGAATTATGTAATAATTGCGTATTTTAAATTTCAAACGATTAAAATGCATTTGAAACTTTTTTCCCCATTGACCGTAATGTAATGGAATACTTTTGATTGCCCCTGTAATTGATCTATGCATCCGAGTTTCATAAAATTTGAAATGACTCGACAAAATTATGTAATAATTATATATTTTAAATTTCAAACGATTCGGTTGGATAGTGTTTGCTTTGTTATATGCGGACAGACGGACGGACTGAACGACCACTATAGGTGCTAAGTATTATATAATTACGAACGCACCTAAAAAATATGGAGTCCGCCTTTTTTATTACAGTATTAGTTTATAATGTTACACTGAGCATGTTAATGAAGTCAAATTTATGCAAGTCAAAATATATGCAATATATTTTTTCACATATATTGCATAATACACATTGGCTTTTGCGTGAACAAGTGTGTTAATTTCAGAACATACTCGATGAAAATGATGCAAACAATAGGTAACTATAACTATATATATTCTTTTCTTTTAATGCAGTACGAGCTCGTACACATAAAAATACCGGTCAATTTATTTAATTTTTAAAACCACTATTTAAAACTTATGATATCCATTTAAAGTGCGTGACATTTTAAGCTGATTCATTAGTATTCGCATTGTACTAATTTTTTGAAGTGAATGGATAACACGAAATGTTGCTTTGGCAAACTTTATAATTCAGAAATAAAACACTTCATATGAAATATTAATGATTTACACTAATGCTAAAATTATGGGAAAATAAAAGCGCATGCAATACATTGCTGATGCAAATTACATAAAATACGTTTTTGTGAAAGGATAATTATAGTCATTTTAAAAATAAACAATTCAGTGTTTTTTTTTTTACTTTTCCAAAAAGTTGTTTTTATTTCTATTTATTTATTTATTTATTTATTTTACAAAGAATCACACCAAAATTCATACAAATACAAAAAAGTACGAATGCTTAAAATAGCTTTAATTTAAATGCTTTTGTGTGCTAGAACATTTAACAATAGCACAGGCGAATTTCCAGTAGTGGCATCGTTGTAAATTATCGGAAACATTTAGGAAATAATAGTGTTATAAAATGTTTAGAGAATTTTGAATACAAAGAAAAAATCCATATACTAAAAAAAGAAAGATTTGCTCTATGTGTTTGGTCTACGAGTATCTAATGTAAAATCAAGGTAAAAACTTTGTGTGAAGTTAATTCATGGCTGCTACTTTGCATCTCAGACTCAAAAAAATTATCTAACTCAAGTAAATATCAAAGCACATTGATATTTTCCTAAAGAATCAAGATATTTATTAACAAGTCGGAAATTGCAGGCTAAACGTAGCAAATAAACTGCGTTTCACCTATTTTAAACTTTAAAGAAAAGAAAAAAATCGGATACAATATAGTTTCCGGAATTCTTTGTGTGTCCCTGTAAATACTTTTTTTTTATTACACAGGAAGTAATTCATACCCAAAAATATTTCCTTCTATTTCATTATGTAATAAAATACTTTTTTGTGGCCATGTAAATTAATAACAAATGCACATAACACCGTAACTTGTACAAAATGGATATTTTCCGGCCTATCAATTTTATTATGCACCAATGAAAACATTTAGATATAAGACATAATATTTCTCAGATAATAATATGTACCATAGAGACGTTCTCTGTAAAATATATGACACAGTGTAATGTTATATAAATATAATGGTCTTCTTTTTAGAAACAGAAAATAATGAATAAGTTAAAATGAAAGTGTTACAATAAATGTATACATTTATTTACATTACTAAAATCGGTCAATGAATGCAAGCCGAATAAATAATAACATTTAAAGTGAAATAGCTTTTTTAAATGAAAATAGAATGCATTAAAGTTTTTAGTATTATTAAAAAAGGGAAAAGAAAACACACATTCACAGAAAGCATTTATTCCTCATATATTTGTCTTTATACTTGTGTTTGACAATTTTATGCAGCAGATTTAAGCATGAATATCTCATAAATGTATATCATACAGTCGTAAACGGAAAAAAAATCTAGAATAAATATAAACATGTGAAATGGTGTTTTTTCAGCATTATACACGGAGTATATTGGAATATTTTTGTTTAGATAAACTTGGATTAAACATAGCATTTCAGAAAAAAAGTTTCACATTTAGAAAATAGTTACGTCTCCTTAGAAAATAGTTTGTATATAATATGAAAAAATGTCTAAATGTTCGTATAAAGACCATTTACTTATTATACTGCATTCGGGTATACATTTTTATAATCTCAAATTTACTAAATGTCGTCTCCTGTGAAAGTGAAAATTAAATATGTCTGATTGTGATGTCTCATATCTTCAACATATTGCTAAATTCTGAAAATACATTTCTGATATTTGTAGGGTAATATTTATATATTCACTTAAATATATAAAAAAAATCCAAAACAAGCAACAATAGTTTTTTTCATAATTATTATTTATGTTACATATCAGCATTATATATGTTCAACAGCAATGGATGTATGCCATTTTAAGACAAATATTTCTCAGATTATAATGTGTATGTTAAATACATTCACTGTCAAATTTATAACACAGTGTCATGTCGTAATTTTTCTTTATTTATATATACATTAATTTACATTACTAAAAATAGTCATTTAATGTAAGTCTAATAAACAATAGCATCTAAAGTAAAATAGTTTTTTAACTGAAAAAAATGCATTAAGGATTTTAGCATTCTTAAAAAAAAGGAAAGTAAACACACATTCACAGGAAGCATTTATTTCATATATATTTGTTTTTGTATTGCTTTTTGACACTTTTATGCAGCAGATTTGAGCATGAATAATTCATAAATGTATATTATTCAGTCGTAAACGAAAAAAAAAAATCTAGAATAAATATAAACCTGTAAAATGGTCTTTTTTAGCTTTATACATAGAGTATGTTAGAATATTTTTGTTTAGATAATCTTAGATTAAACATAGTATTTCAGAGAAAAAATTTTACATGTAAAAAATGGTCACGTCTCCTTATCATATATTTTGTATTTAATATGAAAAAAAAATGTCTGAATGTTTGTATAAAGACCATTTATTTTTTTATACAGAATTCTAGTTTACAATTTTATAATCACCTATATACAAAACGTCGTCTTCTGTGAAAGTGAAAGCTAAATATATCTGATTGTGTTTTTTCATATCTTCAGCATACTGCTAAATTATGAAAAACTTTTTTGATATTTGAAGGATAACATTTTTGTATTCACTTAATAATAAAAGAAATTTCAAAAAAATTTCAAGCGATAATATTTTTTCATAATTGTATATATATATATATATATATATATATATATAATATATCTCAGCATTATCTATGTTAAACAGCAATGGATATATTTAAATTTAAGACATAATATTTCTCAGAGGATAATATATATCGTAATGACATTCACTGTCAAATTTATAACACAATGCGATGGTCTAATTTTGTTCTAAATCTAGATGTATCCATATTCTAAAATAAATGAATATTTTAAAGATTATTTGTTGCAATAAATAAATATATATGTTTACATTACTAAAATTGATCGTTTAATGTAAGTCAAATAAATAATAACATCCAAAATTAAATAGTTTTTTTAAAAATAAATACAGAATGCATTAAAAATTCTAATATTATTAAAAAAAGGAAAACAAAACACACATTCACATGAAGCATTTTTTCCACATAAATTTGTTTTTTATATTTGTTTTTTACAATTTTATGCAGCTATTTTAAGCAGGAATAATTCACAAATGTATACCATTCAGTCGTAAAGAGAATAAAACCTAGAATATATATGGACCTGTGAAATTGTCTTTTTTCAGTTGCATACATGAAGTATATTAGAATATTTTTGTTTAGATCTTCCTGTATTAAACATAATATTTCAGAAACATGGATCCAGATTATCCAGATTACATAATCCTGGATTAAACATAGTATTTCAGAAAAAAAAGTTTTACATTTAGAAAATAGTCGCATCTCCTTAGCACATATTTTGTATATAATATGAAAAAAAATGTCCGAATATTCGTATAAAGACCATTTCCTTGTTATACTGCATTCAAGTTTGAAATTTTATAATCACACATGTACAAAACGTCTTCGTATTCTATGCAATTAACAGGGTGCGTAGTCACCAACAAACTCAGAGGATTTTAATTCCTTTAGCATCAGAAATTCTTTAAAGCACTGGTTGTTAGATCAGAAAAAGGATTTCTTTTTCGTTAAATAAAATAAATTTTATATTATAAAAATTCTGGTAAAAGGTGCTTACAAGGTCCTTCCACACTACGCACCCTGAATTAAAAGCTAAATATGTCTGATTGTGTTACCTCACATCTTCAGGATATTGATAAATTATGAAAAACACATAAGATATTTGTAGGGTAACACTTTTGTATTCACTTAATAATAAAAGAAAGGCCAAAACAAGCGACAATATTTTTTCATAATTATATACGTATGCCATATATCAGCATTATCTATGTTAAACAGCATTGAATATATTTAAATTTAAGCCATAATATTTCTCAGATAATAATATGTACTGTAGAAACATTTACTGTCGAAGTTATAACACAGTGCCATGTTCTAAAATTAGAAGTCCACATGCTTTAAAATAAATGAATATGTTAAAGATTCTTTGTTACAATAAATAAATATGTATGTGTACATTACTAAAATTGATTGTTTAATGCAAGTCGAATAAATAATAACATCCAAAATAAAATAGTTTTTAACTGCAAAAAAGAATGTATTTAGGATTTTAATATTATTAAAAAACAAGTAAGAAAAATCATGCGTTAAGCATAGATTATGAAGCACTTTCCAACACTTAATGTAATCTTTAACAAAACTTTGTTATTTAGGGAAATAATAGTGTACAGCCAAATATACCCAAATATGTATTCCAGTACATTAAAACAGCCCTGTATTTCATATGCCAGTTCATATAATGGAAAAATTTAGCTTAGCAAGAAAATACCCAGTAGCTTGAAATTTCTTTTTCAGCAATTCATACTATTAGATGGAAACGTACTTTGATACTTTTGTTCAGCCCTGTAGTTTACATTGTATCTTTATTACACGTCAGCATTAGGCTAAAATTTATTGTAAACTAAAACACTTTTAAAACAACTGAAATCACATTCTCATAAATCATCATTCATAGGCGTTCATGTACCGAATTCTTTGCGTGGCCCTGTATATCTCTTTATTTATATTCTTCAAACACTTCTCAGTAAATTGAATGCAGCTCAGAGTAAAAATGCATAGCTTATTTAAGAACAACGTTTAAATAATTTACGCTCATATTCAGTAACGTTGGTGAGCTCTTTTGGGTAGCCCTGTATATCAACTATAACATTTATACACACCATATAATGTGCATATATTTAGCGAAATATAAACGCGAATATCATATTTAAAATACATTTCACCCTACATCAGCCATCATCGGACACATATACGGTACTTCGGAAAGAATATACTATTTGAAATCTTTTGTATGGCCCTGTAAATGCTATGTACTTAATATTATGCTAGACAGTAACGTATAATTTATATTAAGCTTCAGTGACATATATCAATTTTATTATACATGAAAAAGCTTAATATATTTAAAATATGTCACACACAATTCCTCCTTTTACCATTATCTAATGGAATTCTTTTGTGTGGCCTTGTAAATTAATAATAGCTACATTTTCACCTTATATTTGATAGAATGCATGTTTTAATATGTTTGACAGGGTATAACATCTTTAAAGTTCCTTTGAAACGATTTTTCCCCAAAGGCCGTAATGTAATAGGAAACTTTTGATTCGCCCTATAGATAAACTAATCATGGTAGAAACTTCATTTTCGGTAGGACTTTTGCTAAGGTAAACGTCAATAACGTCCTAAAATTTCATGGCAAACCGACTATATTAACGATTTTTCCCCATGGGCCGTAATGTAATGGAAAAATTTTGATTCGCTCTGTAGATAAACTAATCATAATAGAAACTTCATTTTCAATAGGGTTTGTGCTAAGGTAAACGTCAATAACGTCCTAAAATTTCATGGCAATCCGAATATATTAACGATTTTTCTGCATAGGCTGTAATGTAATGGGAAACATTTGATTCTCTCTGTAGATAAACTAATCATGGTAGATACTTCATTTTTAGTAGGGTTCGTGCTAGGGTAAATCTCAATAACGTCCTAAAATTCCATGGCAATCTGAGTATAGTAACGATTTTTCCCCATAGGCCGTAATGTAATGGGAAACTTTTGATTCTCCCTGTAGAAAAACTAATCAGGTTAGAAACTTCATTTTCAATAGGACTTGTGCTAGGGTAAACGTCAATAACGTCCTAAAATTTCATGGCAATCCGAGTATATTAACGATTTTTCCCCATAGGCCGTAATGTAATGGGAAACTTTTGATTCGCCCTGTAGATAAACTAATCATGGTAGATACTTCATTTTCAATAGGGTTCGTGCTAGGGTAAACCTCAATAACGTATAAAAATTTCATAGCAATCCGAGTATATTTACGGGAGTTAGAGCGCGGACAGACGGACAGACGGACAGACGGACAGACAAACCGAATGCATAAGCACTTTTCAACTTTGTTGGAAAGTGCTAAAAAAGTAAAACAAAACACACATTCACAAGAAACATTTATTGCACACATATATTTATTCTTATATCTGTTTTTGACAATTTTATGCGGGCAGATTTGCGTATGAATCATTCATAAACATACATCTTTCAGCCGTAAAGGGAATACAATCTGAAATAAAAAAAGCCCTGTTAAATGGTTTTTTTTTTGAAGTTTTATACATGGAGAATATTAGAAAATTTTTGTTCAGTTCATTCTGGATTAAAGATAGGATTTCAGAAAAAAGTTTTACATTTAGAAAATAGTCACATCTCTATAGCACATATTTTGTATATAACATGAAAAAAAATTCTAAAACCGAGCATAGATAACCGAGAAATTTAAAATTCAACATTGTTTCAGTTACTCTACACTGTAAAAAAATAAACAGTTAAATTTACGGCCTAGCAATGTTGTCAGCAGCTTTTCCCGTAAAAATTGCAGTAAAATAAGATGTAAGTTTTTTATTACATCAAATTACTGCAATTTTTAAATGTACTTATAGGAAAAACAGAATTGATTTAAATGCATTTCAAACATGAACCTACACTGTACAAAAAATAAACAGTTAAATTTAAGGACTAGCAATGTTGTCAGCAGTTTTTGCTGTAAAAATTGCAGTAAAGTTAGATGCAAGTTTTTTATTACATCAAATTACTGCAATTTTTAAACGTACTTATAGGAAAAACAGAATTGATTTAAATGCATTTTGAACATGATCCTACACTGTAAAAAAATAAACAGTTAAATTTACGGCCTAGCAATGTTGTCAGCAGTTTTTGCCTTAAAAATTGCAGTAAAATTAGATCTAAGTTTTTTATTACATCAAATTACTGCAATTTTTAAATGTACTTATAGGAAAAACAGAATTGATTTAAATGCATTTCAAACATGAACCTACACTGTACAAAAAATAAACAATTAAATTTACGGCCTAGCAATGTTGTCAGCAGTTTTTGCCGTAAAAATTGCAGTAAAATTAGATGTAAGTTTTTTATTACATCAAATTACTGCAATTTTTAAATGCACTTAAAGAAAAACAGAATTGATTTAAATGCATTTCAAACATGAATCTCATTTATAAAAGAAGAACATTTCTTTCTTTAAATTTATTTCAAGTTAGAATAATAATAAAAACTAGTTGGATGTGTTCAATCCCAAAACTTTCTTCTATCTCCTAAATACATTTTAATATTAAAAAAAAAAAAAAAAAAAAAAAAAAAAAAAAAAAAAACGTGGTGACCCCAAAGTTACCCACTATCGAATTTCCTCAAACATTTGACCTAGCCTAACGAGATTCTGGTATCCGAAAAGCCTAAAACGCAAAATTTAATTAATATTCTGAGAAAATGAGCTTAGTAGTGCCTCATGTTGGGTAATTTATACTAAAACCTAATAAGCATCTATTTATGTCAAGACTTAACAGAATCTGAAATTTGATGGAATTTCGTCCATTAGTTCTTGAGATATAGTTATAACAAAAAATTTGCAAAACGTAGCACAGCAACACCATACCGTAGACAATTTATGCCAAAACGTAAAAAAGCGTCTAATTATGTTATGGTGTAAAAGAATCTGAAGTTTGATGAAATTCTGTGCATTAGTTCTTGAGATATAGCTAGTTAAAAAAAAACGTGTAAAATATAGCACAGCAGCACCATCAGTTGAAGGATTTATAACAAAACTTAATCATCGTGTAATTATGTTATATGTCATTTTGTAACAAAATCTGAAGTTTGATGGAATTCTGTGCGTTGGTTGTTGAGATATAGCTATCGGAAAAATCGTGCAAAATGCAGCATAGCTGCACCACCTGTTGCAAGGTTAATAGCAAAATGTAGTCAGCTTCTAATTATGTTATATATTCTAGTGTAACAGAATCTAAAATTTGATGAAGTTCTCTGCATTAGTTCTTGAGATATAGCTATCGCAAAAATCGTGCAAAATGTAGCATAGCAGCGCCACCTATAAGGCAGTTCACACCAAAACCTTATCAGCGGCTATTTATCTCAAGGTATCGCGGAATCTGAAGTTTGGTGACATTCTGTGCATTAGTTCTTGAGATATAGCTATCATGAAAATCATGAAAAACGTGGCATAGCAGCGCCACCTGCTGGCCAATTTACACCAAAACTTAATCATCGTGTATGTATATCAAGCGTCACAGAATCTGAAGTTTGGTGAAATTCTATGCATTAGTTCTTGAGATATAGCAATTTTGAAAATCATGAAAAACGTAGTATAGCAGCGCCACCTGCAGGCCAATTTTCACCAAAAACCAATAGGCGCTAATTCACATCAAGGTCTAAGTAAATATAAAATTTTATTAAATTTCGAGCATTAGTTCTTGAGATAGAGCGCCCACAAATTTTTTGTCACATACAGACAGACAGACACACAGACAGACAGACAGACAGACAGACAGACGGACAGACTCACAGACAGACATTTTCTAAAAATAGTCGAAACGTGTTCAGGACCTTCTAAAACGTATAAATCCGTCGAAAACCGGAAGTCGAAAATTTTCATGAATCCAATACTTTCTTCTTGTAAAGATAGAAGAAAGTAAAAACATGTTGTACTAAATTTTAATATTTTATCTATAGTTAGTTTTGGTAAAAATTCATGTAACAGAATCGGTTACAGAAATTTTTGCTGTTACCATTACATAAAAATGTCTAGGAATCGAAGTTCCCTAGAAAATGTTTAGTAACTTTAGAGATTTTCATTTACCGTGTGTATCATTCATTGAAAGACACATCGTATTATTTAATTAGAAGTATTATATGAAAATTAAAAGTATATATTTTTATATTCATATTCAACTTTTACGATTTGTTTTTGTCGATTAATTTTTACGGTGTAACCTTTAGGTACATGTATAAATATAATTAAATTTGAATAACATAAATACATGTTGTAAACATGCTTAATTAAAACTTTCGTTATAAAAATGGCACTTAAATACCAATTACTTATTAAAATGTTATTAAAATGTCACTTAAATACCATTGCAATCTAAAATTTCAATTTCGTTACAACTATTTCGAAAACTATGCATGTATAGTATATTATCATTCCAAAACATATTTTATTCGTTGCTTCATTATGAATATATATTCATCAAACGTTATCACGATGATATTTTAAAATAGTTGAATTTAAATTTAGAATACAATGTTACGCCTTTCTATAGCCGTGATTTTGAAATTAGCCTCTTCATACATGTTATAATATGTAATGAGCAATAAAACTGAAATTGGGAGAATTCTTTGAATTCATGAATTTCCAAATTTTGATGAATCATATATTCATGGATTTTTCAAATGCAACTTGAATGAAGAATACAAATATTATTTCTATACGTAATTTATTGAATTTATAATTCGAACTGGCATATACTATTTAAAATTGTTTGACTAATACGTGTAACTAAAGTGAATGGTTTTAGTTCTTATACAGGGTGTCCAAACTCAGCGAGGATCAATGACTAATTCCGAAAGCGTTAGTCATAGATATAATGTTTTAGTTACAAAACTGTTTTAAAATAGGTACAGATGTATTTTAAGAGCAATAAATAAATATATAAATAAATAAATCGATAAATAAATAGATAAATAAACGAATTTTAAATTTTAATACGGTTTCCTGGTCTTATAAGTTATATTTAGTAAAATTTTTCTATTACACTGAGAGGTAAGAAATATAAAGCCCTGTCCATATAACACTAAAACAGACTAAGTTATGAAACTTTAAAAATGCATGAACTAAACCACTTTTCTGCACGTAAACACAAGTGAGTTCTGCCTGTTTTATTAAGGACCATATACCAAGTGCTTAAAGTAAACGAACAACTTATTTCATGTGTGTTTGCGGTTTAATAAAAAAAATACAAGTTTTACGATTGAGGTAACTTTTATTTAGTTTTAGATAGAATAAAATATTTCTGTAATTTAACACACAGTATGTTATAAATGTTACAGCAAGTAGTTATCGGTTAATTTGCAATTTTAATTGTGATGGATGCAAATAAAATCGAATTAACAAACCAGAATTATTCTTTTTTTTTTTACTATCAAAATAAAAATACATAAAATGCGATATCAAAATGTTTCCACAGAAGTGATAACAAAATGTAAACTAAGAGAAAACATTTTCTAATGTTTAGTTGCATATCATTTCACTTTCAATAATTGCTCTAAGTTTGTTTAGAATTGATTTGATCAGACTTTCTGCAAATTTTCTGTGAATTTCCTTCCATTCTGGAAGTAAAACATTCTGCTATAGTACATTGTTTTGTTTTTGGTCTCATAACAGTTCTTTTGATGCTGCGAGATACTCTATAGATTAATAATTTGACTCATATCTGAAATTTAGGAAGAGGTTCTGGTTTTGGGGTTGTCTTAAATGTATTTATTTATTTATTTAACACATACATCTGACATGAAAGCTTGACATGAAAGCCCGCTTATAAGTGATCTTCAATACGCAAGGACGAGATATCACAAGGACATTTACAACATTTGAGAAATACAGCCGAGAGCTCCACAGAAGTTTTGCGACGGAGCCAGCGGGAAGTGAAAACACACACCTTCTATGCTCCCAAGTGTTTAGTGAGTAGTGCCTTAACCACTTGGTTACGGATTGCTCGTTATCTTAAATCAAATGTGTACACATCAAATCCGAGAATTTTGCAGAATTGAAATATTCCATAAAAAGATAAAGCTGTGTTGTGTAAATTCCTTCTTCGATATTATATTTAGCATTGTTGTCAACAGTCTCACACATGCAATGCGTTATTACCTGCGAGAGTGGACTTGATTAAAATTACTAATTCAAATAAAGGTTTTTTTTTACTCTCTCTTTTCTCTCTTTTCTTGCCATTCATTTTTTACAATAATGTTTTTTACAAGTGTTTTACGCCTGGGAATTTCATTAATCATGTATCATTCCTACGCCGATTTTTCAATGTTCTGATGAATTTACGGAAGAAAAAAAGGGCGTTTTATTAAAAAAAAATCCAATTTTTTCACTGTAACCGTAATTTACCACTCTGTTGTCTTAAATCATCACATTCTCGATCGTATGCGTTAAATTAAGCATGTCTATTTGTTTCGATTACTGGAAGGTTTAGGCAGCTAAAAAATCCTATTTCGGAAAAAAAGATTTATTTTTTAAATGGCATTCCTACATTATAATTTATAGGTATAGTAAGTGTTTCTTCTGTGATATGAGGTACACATGCCAATGATAACCGCATACACAGATGTGTATTTGTAAAAAAGGAAATAATGGTACCAAATAGGAGTCAACTAAAATTAACTTTTATTTTTCTTTTATGCAATTTGAATTTTTATGCCTATTGGGTTGGATTTAATTCTTTTAAAATCACCAACGTAAGTGTAATTTTGATTATAAAGTACTGAGAATTTTTCAGGAAAATTAATTATTGCGATTAATATAATTGAGTTATAAAATATTATCCTGATTTATAATGAAGATGTGATATAAACAAATTTAAATCCGTCAAAATGAAAAACACTATAAATTTCATCCATACAATATGCATGTAAAAACGATTTATTAATTGCATTTTCCATGTATAATACTCTGAAAATATTTTCTCCTAAGCAAGTTTTCATTTTTCTATAATGAGCTTATAAGCTTAATATTGATAAATGTAATCCTATTTACTTCAAGCATGTTAATTCTGTTTTGCATATTAATCCAGTTATTTAATAAGTGAATTATAAGTTATTTTCCGATATTATTATCTTGTTAGGAAACAAAACAGAATTTATCTGAATTATATTGAGCATTTTAATTGTTTTTGAACTATGGATTTTAGCTTATTTCATTTTATTCCTTTCACATGGAATCTTACTTTCAAACATCTAAATATTAAGATTTCTGCTGAAATTAAATAAGAAACAGAATCATCAGAAAACATAATCTATATTTGTGTGTCATTTGTTTTATATATGACGGTTTATTTGTGAATTATGACAGAAATTAATTCAAATAAATTCGATGTATATGTTATATTTATTATAATTTCTTTAATTGAAAAAAAAAACAACAACTATTGAAATGGTTGATATATGCTTTTATTTTATATAAACGAAAGTCATTCGCATCCGCTGGAGAATCTTATATTTACGATAAATTCTTAAACAAAATCTACAGAAAAGTATGCATATGAAGTCACTTTTACGGAATAATATATAAAGTTAGAAAAAAAGTTGTCACTTCATTCAAGATGCCCTACAAAAACAAACGGCTATTTAATGATTTTTATGCTTCATGTGTTTGTAACATTAATATGGATATTTAAATTTTAATGTAGTGTACAATTGCTCCATATTTTCTCAATAATCCTTTATTGATTTTTCCTTTATAGCATGTATTATAATTGCAAAACGTTTTCTGTTGTTATTGCAAAATTGCAACACAAAGATAAAATACTATGTAATAAATACTTTTAATTATGTATTGAGTTTAACATTAAATGTACCAAATTATTAAAAATACATTATTAAATAAAAGTTTTTTTTTAATTCTGAAATTAAATCGTCGTGTGTAACGTAATTACACTAAATTGCTGACAATTCTGATTGAATGGCATTGTACTAAAACAAGTAGTATTGAGAAGATCTTATGAAAAAACAGTTATGTTACAGCTAAGTGTTAGAGAATATTTAAAATGCTCTTACTTTTATACTTTCATACTTTATTATTTTCAATGCACTTTCATATGTATTCAGAAAGACATTGTTAAAATACACTATATACTTTTTCTTAATCCAAACTAAACTAAATGATGATAAAAATCAAGACTAAATGATGTCGAATTATTAGCCATGGTTAGATTTAAATTTTGAGCTCAAATTCTAAATCGATGGAGGGGTTAAGAAGCGGAAACTGAACAGTGTTCAGGAGTTAAAATATTACCCTCCCCACCCCTCGAACATATTTCAAATTTCCGCAATTAATTACTCAAAACGATGCAGATTTTGAGCTCAAAATTTAAGTTTGAACTTTTACAAGCATTTAATTAGATACAAAAAATAACGGTTAAAAATAGTTGTTGGTTACTCTAAAGTTTAAGGCGCCCTCTATCGGTATTTTTTGAAATTAATCTTTAAAATTTATTTTCAAGGAAATATTGACATAAAGAATAGTTTTAGCGAAAACAGCAGACGAATCGACCAATTTTTCCGTTTTTAAAAATAATTTGAAATTTGAACCTCCCCACCCCCATTGAACACAGTTCAGTTTGCGCTACTTAACCACTCCCAACGATTCGGATTTTCATCTCAAAATTTAAGTTTATGTCTAAGCTTCTAAGAAAATTTTATGAGATGCGAAAAATAACGGTAAAATATAGTTGTACGTTACTCCAAAGTCTAAAGCGCCCTCTATCGGCATTTTTTGAAATTTATCTTTATAATTCATTTTCAATAAAATACCGACATAAAGAATAGTTTTAGTGAAAACCGCAAATCAGTCGACCAATTTTTCCGTTTTTTATAATCATTTGAATTTAAAACCCTCTGAACACAGTTAAGTTTGTGCTACTTAAAACTGCTTCCGTCTATTCAGATTTTGAGCTCAAAATTTAAGTTTAAGTCTAAGCTTACGAAACCTTTAATGAGATGCAAAAAATAACGGTAAAAAATGGTTGTTCGTTACTCTAAAGTCACAAAGGGCCCTATATCGTCATTTTTTGAAATTTATCTTTATAATTTATTTTCAAGACAATACTGACATAAAGAATAATTTTAGTGAAAACCGCAAACGAATTGACGAATTTTTCTGTTTTTCATAATCATTTGAATTTTTGGACCCTAAACTTTAATAACGCCTATCTCCTTCGGAAGACTTTGGGACCCTTGGTTTCCTATTTAAATATTGTTTGTCTTGATGTGTACTATCACCCCTTAAAGTTTGGACCATGAATTTAGAAACACCCTGTATATATATATATATATATATATATATACACTATATTGCCATTGATTATTGAACACTTGCGATTTTAGACATTTTACTAAATATCTAGAAAAATACATGAGGAATCATCTCGTTACTCTTAGTGTATAAATATAATAGTATACGTCATACATCTTCGTGAAGATGATTTACCGAAACTCCTTAGGGGACCGTCAACAAATTAAAAAAGAATGAATATCTTTTGAATAACCCTGTCGAAACTAATGTAGCAAAAGCGCTCAAACTCTAGATTATGATTGAATGCCTTATTGTAATACACTGTGTTCATTTTTATGCAAATAGCATGCATACTCGCAAAGTAATTAAGGATTTTATGAAAATGGCCCCAAATTTTTCCAAGTTTTTTCCTTATAATTTTCAGAGTTCTTAATATAAAATAATATTTTTTTCAGAAAATATGACAAACAACATTGCACACAGTACCCTGTAATCAGAATTAAAAATTAATGAAAATTGTATACAAAATGAGTTGGTTTACTAAATAATTTTTTACTGCGCATGCGTCAACGATATCAAAATTTCATTTGCATATTATGTTAGATAAATGTATAATGCAACTTTTGTGAAAGTCACAAAATCATAACTTGAAAATTCTGAAAATAATCGTCAATTGAATAAGTTGAAAATCCGTTATTCTCAAAATGAAGCAAAAACCATATATTGTATCCATATATTCATTGATTAGTGTCAATATAGAATACACAATACGAGATGTTATGACTACTTTTAGATAAAATCCCTCATTTTTTTGCTTCATTTTAGAAACAACGGATTTTGTCCTTTTTCTATAGACGATTACTTTCAGAATTTTTAAGCCATAATTTTGAGACTTTTACAAAAGTTGCTCTATAAATTTAGCTAAAATAATATGCAAATGAAATTTTGATATCTTTGAGGCATGCGCAGTAAAAAATTATTTAGTAAACCTACTCATTTTTCATACAATTTTTACTATTTTTTAATTCTGATTACAGGGTACTGTGTGCAATGTTGTTTGTCATATTTTCTGAAAAAAATATTATTTTATATTAAGAACTCTGAAAATTATAAGGGAAAAACTTGGAAAATTTTGGGACCATTTTTATAAAAACCTGAATTACTCTGCGAGTATGCATGCTATTTGCATAAAAATGAACAAGGCGTATTACAATAAGGCATTCAATCATAATCTAGAGTTTGAGCGCTTTTGCTACATTAGTTTTGACAGGGTTATTCAAAAGATATTCATTCTTTTTTAATTTGCTGGCGGTCCCCTATGGAGTTTCGGTAAAAAATCTTCACGGAGATGTATGATGTATACTATTATATTTATACACTAAGAGTTTCGAGATGATTCCTCATGTATTTTTGTAGATATTTAGTAAAATGTCTAAAATCGCAAGTGTCCCATAATCAATGGCAATATAGTGTATATATATATATATATATATATATATATATATATATATATATATATATATATATATTAATTAATTAATTACGTGTAATATTGTAACACTGCATGTAGGAATACATGACAGAAGTGTTCCATGCTACAAATAATTAGGATCACCTTGAAAGCAATAACGCATTAGCTTTAATACATTTGTTTGCATCCACTTTTTTCCCAAATGGAGCTATCTTAATACAGCTCATATTCAAAATATTAGAATAATTACCTTTTTTTTAGAAATTGAAAATATCGTTTGGTAATTCAATGTCTTTTAATGAAAATATGCAAACGATATTTTTATTAAGAACTTATTGTTGATTAAACTTACTTGTTATCTTAAATTTAATATCATTTTTTAAAAGATTAATTGCAAAAAAAAAAAAAAAAAATATTTTGAAAAGTTAAAATATTAGAATATTTATTCAAGTGGTTCAAAATATTAGAATATTTCACATTAATTCTCCTTTAATTATTACCAATTCTTAACTGGTGGCATCATTGATTAAATTCAGACTATTTTATTTAAAATCAGTATTCTTTTTTTGCAGTTTGTTTCTTTTTCGTCTTAAAATGGGCCGTGTGAGTGATATTCCTGAATCTACCAAACTTCGTATGGTTGATTTGTATCGGCACGGTAAAAATCAATGTTTTATAGCGAATTATTTACATTGTTCGCAATCGAGCGTTAGTAAAATACTAACACAATATTCAAAAATTGGAAAATTTCAAAATAATCGCCGAAATGGTGGCCGAAAACCAAAAACATCTGCTAGAGATGACTGGAAACTGAAGCGTATAGTTAAGAAAAACCGTTTTAAAAGTGTGCGATTCTTGCACCGAAAATGGAAAGAAGAAGGAGTTGAAGTTTCTACATCGACAACATTAAGACGTCTCCATAAATTTAAATTTGAATCTCGTGTACCGAAAACAAAACCTCTCATGACTGCAAGACAAAAGCGTATAAGATTGAATTGGTGTAAATCAAGACCTTTATGGAGCAATGAAGATTGGAAAAATATATTATTTAGTGATGAAAGTATGTTTTGTGTTTCATATGGTAATCAAGGTATTCGAGTTTGGAGAATGAAGCAAGAAGCAAGAAGCATTTGATAAAGAATGCCTTAAACGTTCCGTAAAATTTGCTGCTAGTGTCATGGTTTGGGGTTGTATGAGTGCAAAAGGACCTGGAAAGTTATGCATCGTCTACGAAAAGGTTAACTCTCTGATATATCAAGAAATTTTAGAATATTACATGATTCCATCATCAGAAGTTTTATTTGAAGATGATTTCATCTTTCAACAAGATTTAGCGTCCCCGCATACCTCGGTGTCAACTAAGAATTGGTTCCGCCAACGCAACATTAAGGTGCTTCCTTGGCCACCAAATTCACCAGATCTTAATCCCATCGAAAACTTATGGTGTATAATGAAGAAAAAACTTCAAGAAAATCCTCCTTCAAGTAAAACTGAGTTAGTGGTCTATTTGGGCTAATATTGATAGAAATGTTTGTAATCACCTTGTATATAGCATGCAAGATCGATTGTATGCTGTTATGAAAGCTAAAGGGGATGCTACAAAATATTAACTACCATTTACTTCATATTCATAAGGTAATATTGTTGCGTAAAATAAAATATTCTAATATTTTGAAGCAATCTAAATTTTATTCTAATATTCTGGTGTGTTTAAGGAAGCTGTATACCTAATTTATTGTGCTGTATTTTATATTTTATAAATGTTAAAATCTTATCTAAACATTTTAGATTTAATTTATAAGAAATTTAATTTTATTTACTTAGTATAAAAATAAATAAATGACAAATAATTTTTTCTTATTACTTTTTCTCAATTATTCTAATATTTTGAATATGAGCTGTATTACGTATAGAGTGCATTCTGTGAAGTTTCTTGGACGTCAATTCCATTTATTTTTAAAACATGTATAGATAAAGTTGATGACATGTCTTATAAAATTTTTCTGAAAAATTTCAACATCATATATATTATAAAGCAGTAAGCTCTAAAACCTCGGCTCGAGTGTTAGCAAAAACTACCCGATGGATTGTTTTTCAGATTGCATCATTCGATAAGAAATATTTTTGCGGAGGTTTGTGATTTAAAGATACCAGGATAACTCTGATTTTTGGTAATAAATTTTGTATTTTATTGATATGTTTGACGAAAGGGTTGCAACAACTAATTTTTTGGCGATAATTATCGTTACTAAAATATACATATATATATAAGCATACCGAAAAAAAAACATTTTAACTAATAATACTAACTTTGATAACTTATTTTATTTAAAATAAAGGAATAAATAAGGAAAAAAATTACTTTAATGAGAAATATTATTATGAAATGAAAATATTTAATTTAAATATAAAAATAATATTCGTAATGGTTAAAAATTGATTAAGTATGAAAGAAAGTTTTAAATTAATGCAATACTTGGCTGTTTATCTCTTTCGCTCCAGATTTAAAGAAAAAGGCATCTCAAATACATCATTAGATAAAACTTAAATAACTTTTTTTTTCTTTTCTTTCTTTCTTTCTTTTTTATGCAATTCTTCCATTACATGTCTTACAGAATAGACTCGCACAATTTATTTTAAAAAGAACTCTAACTGTTGATTGTGTGGTATTTGTTTAATTGGGTATTAGAAGTTACTTTTGTCCCCAAATAATGCGATTTTAGGCGAAAATGGCATAAGCTGAAGAAAGGTTCGCTATAACTATGTTCTCTCTCTCTCTTTTGGGGTCCATTTCGTAAGAAATACCTGATGGATTTTTTTGCAAATTATATTATTTGGTAGAGAATATTCCCGCGATGGTTTATGAGTCAAATATACAGGGATAACTATGATTTTTGGTAGTAAATTTCGTATTTTATTGATATTTTTGACGAAAGGATTGCAACAACTAATTTTTTGGCGATAATTATCGTTAATTAAAAACTCGAAATGATTATATCTGATAAAAAAAATAGCATAAACATCTCGAAAAAACAAAAACTGATAACTTATTTAATTTAAAATAAATAAAGAGATAAAGAACAAAAATCAGTTTAAGGAGAAATAATACTATGAAATGAAAACATTTAATTTAAACATAAAAATAATGTTAGTAGGGGGAACTGGGACACATTGATACAATTTTTTAAAAGAATTTTTTTGGTGGCCAGAAAGTAGAAATTTCAAATTATTTTTCCATGTGGTGTCAGCAAAACTTGTGTAGTGTGTTATAAAAATGTACAATCGTTGTTTTATACAGTATTTTTGCATGTAATTATAAAAAAAAATCAAAAATGTCATTTGTATCAATGTGCCCCTTCCCCAAGGCAGATTGATACACCTCATGGGGCACTTTGATAAGTGTGGGAAAAATAGAGACAAAATAACACCAATGCATATTATTCATAGAAAATGAATTAGCAAACCGTTCTAAATCTATTTATAGAAATTCAAATGACCCACAATTCATTTGTAAGTAATATTAAAGCAATCAAAATTAAATGAATGATGACTTGATGATCTTGTCTGATTGTTGGCTGAGGTAACTTTGTCATATCTGATGCTTCCACCCCAGCATTATCTTCTTTCTTAGGAAAGATGAAAAGATTGCGAGTTTTTCTCTTTATAAATTGGTTTATGAACAGAAAATAAAAGATAATTACATTAAAAATTCTGTTTATAACATAATTATCCGTTGCTGTTCTGTCGCTTGTTTCTCTTACATTTCTCATCTCGAAAATATATTTTTCTCTGGAAAATCGATAAAAATTAGAGATTTGACAGGCTGCCGTCCTTTTCTTTTGTTAGTTTTATTAGCACTAAATGTTGGGTAAATTCGTGCGTTTTCTGTTTGCAAAATTACTATAAAAAATTTTAATATAAAAAAATTAAAGCTACTTCACTTCAATTAAAAACTAATACTAGAAAATTTTTGGCAAAAATGGTTGGATTAACACTAGAATTACCGAGGCGGGTCATCCGTGACCCAAGACGTGGTTTTTCGCTCGTATCACTGTTGCTTTTTAAAGTAAAACTTTGAAACTGATTGACTTTTCCTAAATACTTGGTATAATGCCTTAGCACGAATTTAGTTGAAATCGCACGAAAACTTTTTTATATACACATCTTTATACCTAGAATTATCATGCTGGTTCAACGCTGACCCGAACAAAATAATTGCATTTTTCCTTTATTTCAACAAGGATTTCAACTCTATATTTTTTAATAACATAAGAATAGTATATGTTCCACACTAACTTTTCACAAAAGAGGGAAAGGAATATGCGTATGTACATGTGCGGGGAGGGGGGGGAGGGTTTATGATCTCATATCTGTTATGCATTTGAAAGCTAAATTTGTGAGTTTTTTTTTTTGCTATTTCAAACTACTGTAAGGATGACGTAAATAGTTGGTTTTTAATTTATACCTTAGAAAGCAACTAAAAAGAATATTTTGCTTCTCATAAACTTCACCGCGAAAAAAAACTTTGTTTGTGACATTTGACTTTCACACATTTATAATAATGACATCCCTACAGTTGTTTCTTCAATGAGAAAATTTTAAAATTTTAACGTGAATTTTCTTTAAATGACTTTAGTGAAGAAATTTCGTGACGGCGATGATGAAGTAGATGAAGCTGACAATTTTGACATAAATGACGAAACATTTTTTCTTAAAAATGACAGTAAAATTTCATTGTTGGAATCCAATACATGTAGTAGCAAGCTGAATAAAAATAGACAAAAAAATGCTGTGGGAAAAATTAAGAATCAGAAATAAATTGTAACTATTTTGCAGAAAATTAAAAATAAAGAATTCACTTTTTCGAAATAATTCTAAAAAGTGGGAGAGATACAAAATAAATCACTCTTGGAAGTGATTTGGAACATCGAACTATATGGACGGTAGATCCCCAGTGTTCAACATCTTCTGATTAATGCAAAATCTGATTAAAGATCTAGTGATCATAAATATTGCGGTAGTTTTTAAATATACAACAGATTCTAATATAAGTAGAAATGTCTTCTTGCTAAAATTATAGATATCATATCAAAAAAATGTAAAGATATCTGTCCACGCACCATCACGGAAATATCAAACAAATGAAAAATATTGCCACATAAAGCAAACGACAAAGAAATTAACTTGTTTGGGAAAACTGCTTATAACTTATGTGTGTCATGAACAGAAAAAAAAGAAAAGAAAAAAATCCATGGCATTTTGTATGAATTGATTGGACCGTGTAAACTGTATAAAACGTAAAAGTGTAAGTAAAATAAAATAAAATCACGAATACGTATATATATTTAATTTTATTGTATGAATATCTAACTGATCGATAGGAACATTATAACACAATTTAAATCGATAAATTTTGTGTATATAAATTATATGTATACATATTACTTAAAAAGGCATGAAAATCTAAAAACATTTTTTTAATTAGAAATAAAAAAAATCCTTTGTGGTATTTAATCTCAAATTTTCGTATTATGTAATAGTCTAAATGCTAAATTGTATTAATTATTAATTAAAAATCAGGACATTTATCGTCAATAATTATTGTGTGTCTTTATGTTCCATGTAAAACAAGAATAGAGTCCTTAAAAGCCATGGGTCAGATGTGACCCACCCCGGTATTTCTAGGTATACAAGAAACGCGGTAATTCTAATGTTAAGGAGTGTATGGTAAAAAAAATAATAATAAAATGTAATGAAAAAATGAACTAGAAAAGGATTTAGCTTGTATCAATGTGCCCCGACATAGATTGTATCAAAGTGCCCTATACAGTCATTCTGAATAAAATGAGTCTCAAATCCAACATTTCTTAATTTATCTAATAATAAAGAATGAGGAACTGATAAACAGTAGCTTTACTTGCCAGGAGAGTATTTTTTTTGGTTAAAAATACTGGAGCATTTGTATAATACCATTTCAATTGTACAACTCAAAATTACTTTTGACCTGCAAAAAAAAATAAATTACCCGTCCCATTTCATAAAACTCTGAATCATGCCAAGACGTTCTGTATGTAGTTGTGTATACTAGCATTACCTTTTGGAACTGTTCTGAAAATTCCTATTATGAACCTGTGAGCAGTAGAGGGAGTGTATCAATGTATCCCATGTATCAATGTGCCCCAGTTCCCTCTAATGTTTCAATATTTGGCTGGTTATATCTTTCGCGCCAGGTTTGAAGAAAAAAGCATCTCAAAAACTTCATAAAATAAAACGAAAATATCTTTTTCCTTTACCCCTTTTTAGGTAGATTTCGTATGAAATACTACCTATTGCATTGTCTCCCATGTTGGAATTTCTGAAAAATTTTTGCGGATCTACACGAATCATGACTCCTAGACCCCAAAACTACCATCAGTAAAAAAGTTTATATATATATATCTATCTATCTATCTATCTATCTATCTATCTATCTATCGGTGTATATCACTTTCTTCTAGACACGATAACTTCCATAATTATGCTCAGATCTTCATCAAACTTTTACATAAAATCAAGGGGCATAAAATCTCGGTTAAGTTCGTTAATGGGCAAAATCGGACCAAGGGGGTGGAAGTTAGGAGGGTTTTTGTGAAAACAGAAAAAATGCGATAACTTCTTAATTAAAATAGATATCGAATCAGTTTAAAGTTTATATTACTTCTAAACAATGGGCAAAAAGTTTATGCATGACAGATTTTTGATAAAGTTAAAAATGGGCTCAAGGGGCGAAAAAAACATGGTTTTTGGGAGAAAAAAATTCATAACTTCGTCAGTTCTCAAGATATCAAATCCAACTAAATTTTATATAAATGTACTCAATATTATCTAAAACATTTGTATTTACAAGTTTTTGATAGCATCAATTTTTACCAATGAAAAAAATTAAAAACGAAAAGAAAAAGGGGGGAGGAAAAAGAAAAAAACCCATAACTTAATCAATTCTTAAGCAATTAAATCTAATTAAATTTATTTTACATCTTCACAATAATATCTACAACTTTTATATTGACAAGTTTTTCATAGAACCAATTCTTATAGCAAAAATAAATAAAACAAAAATAGGAGTTGGAGAAAAAACCTCAAGTCCAAACTGCTTATATTTTGACTCATTTTAAAATTCATTTTTGATTTTAAACGCATCCAAATGACAGATCCTCTTATTTAGCAACTATATAATGCGACGTATTGGCCAATTTTTTGATAAAGGCAGAATATATTTTTAAAAAGGCTGCCAAAAAAGGTATTTTAAACAGATTTCCCGAAGTTTTCATCATTAAAAAATTCATTAAGTATAACAAATTGCGTTTTTTATGAGTCATTTTTAAATTCATTTTTGTTCTCAAACCCATCCAATTTACAGGTCCTATTTTTTAGGAACTATATAACTTCACGTACTGGCCAGTTTTTTGATAAAGGCAGAATATATTTTTTAAAAGGCTGCCAAAAAGGGTATTTTGAACAGAATTTCACGAAGTTATCGTGATTAAAATTTGAGGAAATTTAAGAAATTGCGTTTTTACCGAGTCATTTTTAAATCTTTTTTTGTTCTCAGACGCATCCAATTTACAGGTTCTCTTATTTAGGAACTATATAATGTGACGGAGTGGCCAGTTTTTTGAGAAAGGCAGAATATATTTTTAAAAAAGGCTGCCAAAATGGGCACTTCGCACAAAATTTCCCAAAGCGAGATGATTAATGAACTGTGGGTATTCAAATAACAAATTGGTTATTTTATGACTCATTTTTAAATCTAATTTTGCTCTGACACGCATTCAATTGACAGTTTTTTGTTACTTAGGAACTATATAATGTGCGTATTCGTCGATTTTTTGATAAAGGGTGAATATACACTATATTGCCATTGATTATGGGACACTTGCGATTTTAGACATTTTACTAAATATCTAGAAAAATACATGAGGAATCATCTCGAAACTCTTAGTGTATAAATATAATAGTATACGTCATACATCCCCGTGAAGATTTTTTACCGAAACTCCATAGGGGACCGTCAGCAAATTAAAAAAGAATGAATATCTTTTGAATAGCCCTGTCAAAACTAATATAGCAAAAGCGCTCAAACTCTAGATTATGATTGAATGCCTTATTGTAATACACTGTGTTCATTTTTATGCAAATAGCATGCATACTCGCAGAGTAATAAAGGTTTTTATAAAAATGGTCCCAAATTTTTCAAAGTTTTTTCCTTATAATTTTCAGAGTTCTTAATATAAAATAATATTTTTTTCAGAAAATATGACAAACAACATTGCACACAGTACCCTGTAATCAGAATTAAAAAATACCGAAAATTGTGTACAAAATGAGTTGGTTTACTAAATAATTTTTTACTGCGCATGCGTCAATGATATCAAAATTTCATTTACATATTATGTTAGCTAAATGTATAGAGCAACTTTTGTGAAAGTCACAAAATCATAACTTGAAAATTCTGAAAATAATCGTCAATTGAATAAGTTGAAAATCCGTTACTCTCAAATTGAAGCAAAAACAAGAGGGGTTGTATCCATATATTCATTCATTAGTGTCAATATAGAATACACAATACGGGATGTTACGACTACTTTTGGATAAAATCCCTCATTTTTTTGCTTCATTTTGGAAACAACGGATTTTGTCCTTTTTCTAAAGACGATTACTTTCAGAATTTTCAAGCTATAATTTTGAGACTTTTACAAAAGTTGCTCTATACATTTAGCTAACATAATATGCAAATGAAATTTTGATATCTTTGACGCATGCGCAGTAAAAAATTATTTAGTAAACCTACTCATTTTTCATACAATTTTTACTATTTTTTAATTTTGATTACAGGGTACTGTGTGATATGTTGTTTGTCATATTTTCTGAAAAAAATATTATTTTATATTAAGAACTCTGAAAATTATAAGGGAAAAACTTTGAAAAATTTGGGGCCATTTTTATAAAAACCTGAATTACTCTGCGAGTATGCATGCTATTTGCATAAAAATGAACACAGTGTATTACAATAAGACATTCAATCATAATCTAGAGTTTGAGCGCTTTTGCTACATTAGTTTTGACAGGGTTATTCAAAAGATATTCATTCTTTTTTAATTTGTTGACGGTCCCCTATGGAGTTTCGGTAAAAAATCTTCACGGAGATGTATGACGTATACTATTAAATTTATACACTAAGAGTTTCGAGATGATTCCTCATGTATTTTTCTAGATATTTAGTAAAATGTCTAAAATCGCAAGTGTCCCATAATCAATGGCAATATAGTGTATATATTTTGAAAGCTGTCAAAGTAAGCACTTCGCAAAAAAATTTCCCAAAGCGATCATGATAAAAGAATTGAGGTTGTATTCAAATAACAAATTGTTTATTTTATGACTCATTTTTAAATTCAATTTTGCTCTCAAACGCATTCAATTGACAGTTATTTGTTATTTAGGAACTCTGTAATGTGCCGTATTGGTCAGATTTTTGATAAAGGCTAAATATATATTTAAAAAAATCTGTCAAAGTGGGCACTTCGCACAAAATATCTCAAAGCGATCTTGATTAAAGAATTGTGGATGTATTAAAATAATAAATTGGTCATTTTATGACTCATTTTTAAAATCAATTTTGCTGTCAAACGAATTTAATTAACAGTTTTTTGTTATTTAAGAAATATATAATGAGCATATTGGTCAATTTTTTAAATAAAGTAAGAATATAATTCAAAATATATTGCCAAAATGGGCATTTGAGTAGAGATAGGCTTTTTTTTTTTTTTTTTTTTTTTTTTTTTTTTTTTTTTTTGAGATGAAAACTTTTCGAAATCTACCTCCGCCTATAGGCCATGCCGAAAGGGATTTTTTAACATATATTTTATGTGATTCTTTTATTATATGTCTTACAGTAGAAACTCGAACACAGATGTCATATATACACCACATTGGTGCGATTTTTTCCAAACGCCAATTAAGAAAGAACATCGTTTTCAAATGCATAAAAATATGCATTCTTTTGCATGCACATTTTTTTAATTATTTTTCATTATTTTAAAAAGGAAATAATAATACATAAAAAATTAATTAATAATCTTAGAACAAAACTATTTAAAGCTTTTAAAAAAGAAAATAGAAGTAAATATTTTTTTAATAAATAAATAACGACCGCCAGGTTACCTTGCGAGGCATAATATCACCATTTTGTTGCAGTCGGGCATAAATTGTAATACCACCTTAACATGGCTTTGACAAAATCGGGTCTTACACAACAATGGCAGAAAAAAACAAACATTTTTCGTAATAGTAGTTGCCAATAATAAAAAAAAATAAAATTCTTACTGAACCAATTACAAAATATATCTGTTGCAAAATTTGCACGTGAAAAAAAAAAAAAAAATGTTTGACGAATTTAAGAAAAATTGAGTATTACGTCATAATTTTTCTATAGCAAGATTTCCATATGAAAACTAAAAATAAAATAACTAGCTTGACGGAATATTTTAAAGCAAATATTATGTCATATTGGAAAATAATGGACGAAAAGCAGGTGAATATATAACGTTATAAGAGTTTGCTAAAACGTATTGATACATGATAAAAATCATATTATAAAATTATATCATATAAGTGAGAGGCCAAAAGTTCAAGAATTGACCCACGAAAATAAACTACCTAGACGTTATTCATGTTCGATATTCAATCTGCGCAATCATTGTAACTTTCTCTAATTTAGTAGTGTAAGATCAGAGAACATTTTAATTTATGTTGTCATAACGGCCTCATTTCCCAACCAAAACTGCACTATTAATTTTCAACTAAAAGAGTTTTATTATATAAGCTAAATTGTGTCCAACTCTTAGGATAATTTGATATCGCAATGGAGTTAGCATCGTTTTCAACAATACACAATGTCCAGCTAGGTTCATATTATATAAAATACGAGTTAAAATTCTCCATTTTCTTTGATCCAAAGTTTATTCGGAAAAATTGTCCAGCGCAGCGGGCATAGCCTGCTAGTTAAATCATAAAACAAGTTTATAATAGTACTATTGTTAATATAGGTATTAGTTGTGATTGAACAAATTATAGATTAAAAATTATATTGCATTGTATAATATTATACTAAGGTACCCTGGGGTAATAACGCTACGTTAAGGTTCTACCAATTTTCACGGCTCAGTTTTAGCTTGTATTTTTCAAACAAATATATGATTTGATACAGCAACTCATTGACTATCTATATAAAAAAAATAATTTAACAGATATGAATACATAAAATGTAATGGCGTGAATTCTTGACCAATGCTATTTGGCGTTATTACCCACCCAGCAAACACAGAACTAACAGAATGGTACAAAAATTATATCTTTCGACAAGTACTAGAGGTGTTATTTCGATAACAGTGAATCGTAATCTAAAAGTATCGATTTTGTCCTTTCCCTCGATATCTTTGGCGATACTTTCATGCGTTGTCATGATGGCGCCAGAAATATGGCACCACGACGAAAATCGGCGATATAGATGATACGTGTTTGATAAAAATACGTAGGAATTCCGACACTTCTGGCATAAAAATGATAAAATAAGGGCACAAATTTGATATTGCTGATATCCAATGAGAATCATTTTGAACGTTTTTTTTAATGCCCATATGATAACATTTTGTGCCAATCTAATGACACTTTATACACATGTCGGCGAATACTTTTAATAGTTTTTTTTTTTTTTTTTTTTTTTTTTTTTTTTTTGTAGTATCTACACTATTTTAATCCTTTGAGGGCTAAATCACTTCCATTGCTAATATGTTGAAATGAATGACACAGGAATTTACATGTATATTTGTAAAGAAGAAAAAACTAAATTTTACATACATGAAACTATTTTTTTAATCAAAATTCTGGTAACATTTGGAAATTAAAATTAATTAGTTCCATAAATATACAACCGCCTTTGAAAGAGTAAAAAAAAATATTCCAGTTACATAATTGGAGAATGATTTAAAAAAAAAAAAAACTTGGTACAATCAAAGTTATTTTTAAGACCTTTTCTCAAGTTTCAAAATCAAATTGTTGCAAAATTTTCTCTAAATTTTATAAGGAAATCAAGCTTGCATCGTTTTATTGTGGAAAATTAGGACTGAAGAATTTTTTCTTCTATATTTTGCAATTAGCACATTTTATAACGCTGTATTTAACTTCATTTAAATTTTATACAGAATCTCAGTGTACTGCTTAGAGCATCTTTTAACATAAATATTTTCTTTATTCAGTTTCATACGTGTATTTTATTTTTATGAAGTTTCATACTATTGATCGTATTAAAAAACTTTTCTAAAATCCACTCTTAATTGATCAGAAAAAAATGCATCTAACTAGCACACATAATACAATAGGTTTTTTTTTTTTCATATATTACGGATCTTATCCGTCATCTTTTTATCGTACATTTGCCTGAAATTCCAATTTAGAGTAAAGAAAAAACATTCCAAAGAAAAAAATATTTTTGAAAAAAGTTTTTTTTAAAGAAGTCCTTTAACTGTCTTAATTATGAAGGATAAAAAAACATTCTAATTTTTGCTCAACTATTCAATAGCACCTTTTTTACAATAAAAATGTTTTATTCCCCCCCCCCCCTACAATAGCATTTCAATTAAGTTTCAAGTGTAATACATTGAAAAAAAAAATCAAATATTGCTTCAAAGAAGCAAACATTTTTCTAATATAAATGCATATGCATGGAGGGGGGGGGGAGCGGGGATGGGGATTTTCTCTTAACTTTTCTAACTAATCATGAAGCATAAAAAGGGGTGCAAAAATTTAGGCATAAGTGGGTAGTCTCTCGCCACTAAAATTATTAAAAAAATTTCTTTGCTGAAAATTTAATAACATTCTAGCAAGAATTTTGCACAAAATATTAGCCAAAATATATATAAATCAATTTAGTGGTGAGAGACTGCCCGACGCCGCTTAGATTTTCTGCACACCTCATAAAATATATTCAAATTTTTATTCAATGGCCAAATTGCTTTTGTCTATAAGTAAAAGATTTATAATTAATACAAATTATTATTATTAGTGGTGAAATTAGCATTAAATAAAAAGTTTATTTTTACTTATTAGATATTTTATTGTTTTTACCTCTTATAGCATTATTATCTTGCAGTAATCCCTACATAATAGAAGTATAAAAAATTTCTTATTACTTACTAATTTAAATATTATCAGGTGTTAACACATATCCTAATCCCCCCCCCCTCTCCACACACACAAACTTGAGTAAGAAAGTACTTTTGAGATAACATTTTTTCATTTAAAAACTTCCATTTTATTATTGATTTTTTTTTTTTTTTCTCATCACATTCAATATTTTTGGACTCCAAAAAAGTTTCAGTGACTAGTTAAATTAACAACATTTTGTCTTTGAGATGCGTAAACCATTTAAATAGTAAAAAAATATATAAATAAAATTTCAACAATACAAATTTTGGAATGAAGGGGGGTGGGGATAAATGGAATAATTTATGCTTCATAAACTTTCATATTGAGAGACTTTAGTACAACTGAAAATTTTGTATGAAATATAATTAAATTAAAAATGTACAAACTATTTCAAATAGAATACTAATAATAATGCATACACACACCAAATACATTTTATCTCAAATCATAGGTGAGACACACACACACACAAAAAAAAAAAAAAAAAAAAAAAAAAAAAAAAAAAAAATTCCTTTATCTTCCCCCCCCCCTTCTTGTTTGCGATAAACCTTATGAGTCTTTTTTTTTTTTTTTTTCAAATCATCTGTCAATTCTTGTCTATGTTTCATCTGAAAATACTTACTATGTTAAGATAGCTGAAATAAATAAACACAGACAATATAGAACAGTGCTAGTGTTAGTGCTATAATATTTATTAACTACAATTTTTGCTTACAAAATACAAATTATATATATTTAATATTTTTTAACAAAGATTTTCCTTTAATTTTTTTTAAAGATGAGATTTAGCAATACAATATTTCATATCGACAGTTATCATGCTCTTTTATAATACATTTTCTTCAAAATTCAGAAACTGGCTCAGAAGTCCTCAATCCTTTACTCTCAATACTGGTATACTTCAAACCCAGATTCCTTCCAAGTTGGGTGCTCCAAGTATCTGATAATTTCTCCACCTATTTAAACAACATAAAATAACATTTTAAAAAGATCAAAAATTCTTACTGGTAGACACAAAATCAGATTATTAAAATGGTAGAAATATAATAAAATAATTGACTTTCACACCTTGAGAACAAGTAAATTACACATACATAGCATTAACACTAAATATATAAGGAATTTTATTCAATATATATAAAAATATTTTATACTAGGATTTTTATTTAAGACTAACTTATTTTTATGTGATTTAACCATTAGACAGCATTTTCCATGGATTATGTTTTCATTGTATAGAAGAGAATCAGCAGTTTATTGAAATTCTAATGCACAGATTAGCAAGTAATTTTAAATGGGTTCTGAAATTTTTTATTGAGATCCAAAGAACAAAACACATAAGTACTACCTACTTATATTTTATTATTATTATTATAGATATACACACATGTAATAGAAAAGTCATGCATTAGTTCTGAACAATTACTAGATACATAGGTATAAGGTCTAAAAATGTTCTCACCACGAAATAGAAAAGGCATTCTTAAGGCATCTGTTGAAAAATTAATGCGAAGAATTACACTTGCTTTCTTGAGCCAGAATTTTACAGTTTTGTTCATGTGGTGAATAAATAATGGAAAAAGTATCTTGAAGGTGGGCATCCATTAATCTCAAAACGATATTTGTTTATCAAAAAATTAATTTTGAACAAAGATTTTTTACATACATATGAAGACATGAAGAGTCAAAAACGGTAACCAGGTAAATAGCTAGTTTTTTGCAATTTTCATACATTACTGAAACATTTTTTCCCCAAAATTCTTAAGAGGATATATTTTTATACACTGGTAGGGAAATATTTTCTTGCAAGACAATTATTTTCATTTGAAGTTTTTCAGGATTGAACAACTTCACAACCATCTATTTTGCAGCTGGAATAACTAAGGTGACGAAGAATTGAGACAATTATCTCTGGAAAGTTTTGGAACACATTTACATCAGATCACACATTAATTTCCCATGTCCCTGTAACTGGATGTTAAGTGCCCCTCTCTACTGGAGAATTAGGATTTATTCAACATTTTTCAAAAGAATAGAAATCAACAGCACAATCAATACTTTCCCATAAAATATTATGACATGACATTTGAAAGAATCAAAATCATACATAAACCAAAAGAGCCCTTAAGAATTAAACTAAATAATTAACTATACCAGTGTTTTTCAACCTTTTTCAGGCCATGCTCCACCAAATCATATCTAAAACCCTGATGGCCCCCCCTCCCCTCTCTCTGAAAAATAATTCTTATTATATAAAAATTGAGCTGTTATTCCATTTAAAGAAGTTAAAAAAAAAATAGCCATTTAAAAATGGAATGGAAAAGAAAACATAAACAAGTAAAAGAAAGGTCATGAAAAAATTAACAAACGAAAGAAATGTGTTCAGGAAGCAATCGTTAATAATATAGACCAGGAAGCGGCTGCACAAACCATCACCTCATAGAATTGATTGTTGAAGATTCAGCATTAGACAAAACTTGACTTGTATATTAAAATGCAACTGATCAACCAAATCATATCTTGGTGGAAACCGCTAAAGACCTGATTTTAGTGATTGATCGGTAAGTGATTTACTGCAGTCAAAAGTATGAAAATGTAGAGGACTGCTAGCAAGAAAACAAATGGTAAATCTACTAGTCAACCACTAAAATCAGGTTTGTTAAGATATGACTTGGTAGACCAGTTGCATTTTGATATGCGAATCAAGTTTTAACTAGTTCATGAATTTCAGTCATCAACTCAATAAGGTGATGGTTTGTGCAGCCGCTTCTAGATCTAATAAAAGTAATAATAACAATATGCAGCAATGAAAAAAAAAAAAAATTAGATCTTCAAATATTTTATAGTGAACTTTGATACACAAAAATAAATTTAACTGGATGTTTCTTGATTATGTATCTGTCATTTTAATTGCTTATAGTAAAAGTAAATAAATAAATAAAATATATAATAAAATAAATTCAAATTATAACATTTAAGATGAATAGAATAAAATTAATGAGATTTTGTGCTTGATGTTGGCTGCAAAGAGATTTTATATCAGGCACTAACTTTGTCAGCTTTTATCTCAAATCCCTCAGTTAGTGATGTCTAGTCGATTTCTTTATTTTAGTAGTAAATCGTTTACTGCACTCAAGCCACATTCAGCAACGTATGAAGATGGGAAGGGTAACACAATATTTTTCTTACAAATTGTGTTGAATTAGGCTATTTAGTTTCAGTCTCAGCACAAAGCCACACCATATTGCCTTTTATGTTGAATAGAGTTTTAATTGACTCATCGTTTTTAATTTCAGCAATTTCTTCTCTGTATGATGTTGAAACATTAGATAAATCAACTAACATTGGCTGCATGACCCATGATGGAAAATCCATTTGCTTTAAATCAACGAATCTATCATTCATATCAGAGGCCAACATTTTTAGATGATTGACAATGGCAGTTATAGTGGTGTCTGTTACCTCGCATTTTTTTAACCAGAAAAATAGGTCAAACTTTCTCTCTGAAATATGTTTTTGTCAAACCTCAGCAGACGCAAAAAAACCCAATTATTTTCACTTTTGCATCAACAAGTGTTTTGTTTTCTTTTGAAATTGTTTATTTAATGTATTAAACTTTTCAAAGATATCTGCTAAATAACTAACATATGCTTTTCCATCAACGGTTTGTAAGGCCTTGATGTCAGGCTTTTCATTTAAAAATTCACCAAGAACATCGAACAACTCCATGAATCTTTTTAAACAATTCCCTTTTGAGAGCCATCTTAATCGCACTTTTTTTTTTTTTTTGGTTCTTTGCAACAGGGTTGGGTAATTTTTTTTGAAAAATAAACAAAAAATGATCGTGAATTCGGAATCATCGAGGTTGGAAGGATTTTGGATTTTGTACTCTACAAACACAATGGGGTGCTGCAGCAATGATTCACTAGCAAACTATTTTCCGATATTTTATTATTAGATTTTTTTTTTTTTTAGGTCTCGCATATTGGTCGACCGCCCCCCCCCCTTCCTTTGAAGTTCTTTTTTTGTCTAAAATTTCTCGACTTATACGCGAGTATATACGGTAATCTTATTTACTTTACCCTGAACAGCGAACTGCTCTACAGCATCTATCCTGATCATGATGTCACCCTAAAGTTGGAACCCCAGTATTCAGTTGTAATATAACTAGTTAATTATCCACACTGTAAGGATGAAAGTTTGCATAAGACTTGTGCAGCCAGAAATCACTTTCAACATATAGTTATTGAATCTTAAGAATTAAATAAGTGCCTTCTACCTACAAGTAACACTCTGCTTTTTTAAAAAATCTAGGACAATTCTGTTTTCAGAAATGTTTCTGTAAATGTAGCCTAGAATTTTTCTAAATTTTAGTCACCAGAAAAAATTTCCCCTCCCTTATACTTCATTATGAGTTTTCATGTTTAAAATTTAACCTTTAAAGACATGGGCAGTGTGTAATAAACACCACAAATGGTTTCATTTTTTTAAAGTATAAATAACTTTTAATGATAATTATTTCAGACAGAAAATAAGAACAGTTTAGAATTATTAGCTAGAAAATTTAAAAGAGAACTTTGAAAGATAACACATTCTAAGTCTACTTTATTTATCAAAATTTGAATTCTATTAAAAAAATAAAAAATAACTTACATGTTTGGAAATATCCTCATACTCCAATATATATTTCAGATGTGAAAGAAGGTCTTCCTGAATTTCTAAACAACACCATCTAAAAACAGAAATTAAAAAATAATACAACAGGCATATATACAAAAAATTTAAATTTCTATTAACATCTATATGAAGTCAAAAACTTATTTGCTATTATCTTATCAAGCATACCTTAAGATGTATGATTTTTTAAAGCAAAATGTAATTATTCGAAAATGTAGTGTTTATTCAAAATGAATGCTTTTCTATAAATACGTTATAGGTACACTGTAAACGTGTGATTATCCACCAATACCAATTATGGGACCAACAGTGTAGTAGATGATCAGACTTAATAAAATTACATGTCTGTATAAGAATAATTAAAAGTTTTTATTATTATTAGTGGTGTACCGAGTAGTACTTTGGCCGAGTAGCCAAATAGCGAGTACTCGGCCACTGACTACTCGGCCTCAACAAAATTTGCATTTTTTTTGGCACCTAATTATAGAAATTTGTGATTGTTCAGTATGCCATCGACAAATTTGCGATATTTCGGATTTTTAACTGATTGTGGGGTCACTCCATGGTAACTTACGTTACATTTTGAACTATTTTCAGTAACTTTAGTAATGTAACCAAAAAAAAAAAAAAGACATGGTTTGCTAATTAAAGTTATTCAAAGCCCAATTTATACTAAAATTACATAATTTTAACGTTATTTCTTAAATTTTGTTAGTTTTATTTACTATGGTAACTGCCATTACTGAAAAAGGAATATAAGTTATCATATATAAAGTGCAATTTTCATTATAATTTTTTAGGTAATTTATCCAAATTGACCCTCTCATAGGTTTTATTGTCAAATTATGTTAATTTCACACCTGAATGTTTTTTAGTGTTATATTACTAAAATTATTGCAGTAAATTGCTGTAAATTTAACATAAGTAACCATAGAATGACCCTCTGATGCATTTTAACTTTGCTGCAAATTGATGAAGTTCACAGCTTTTTCTTGCAATAAACTGATGCCCCGGATTAACAAGGTTCGCCCAAGTGGTCCCAGCTCAAAAAAACCCGCCCAGGCCCACTTGAAGAAACCCATGATAAAACCCATTGTGGGTTTTTTCAAATTTTTGCAGGATTTTACAACTGTATCATTGCACAATTTAACTGATTTCTTATTTGAAATTAATGAAAGACATTATATAAATTTAGCATATTTAATTTAAAGCAGGATTGTTATGATTTTGCCCAACTCAAAAAACCAACGTTTTTTTTTCTTCAAAATTTCAACTTTAAATTGCCTAAGGTTAATTTCTTAAAATCATTATTAAGATCTTAATAATGATATTAAGATATATTTCTTAATAGCCAAAAGGTGGGGGACTTTTCAAAAATCTTACCAGCCAAGGATTTATTTCACCAGCTTGGAAGATGCAACACACATGCAGTTGAAAATAGTTATGACAAAATCACATGCAATTACAAATGAAATTACTATTACTACAATGCATTTTCGTAATTCTTTTTTTCTGTAACATTAAGAAATATATACAACAGAGGTAAGCTTAATATAAGATAGAACTTAGTACCAGATTTACACTGTAATAATTTGGAAAGTTAAAATATCTACATTAAAAAAGTGTCTCTGATAATGTCTCTATCACCTTCATTTTTTCAAAAACTAAAAATGTACTCGCCTTGCCAGAAAATTCACTTGCCACTGGCGAGCGAAATGATGTATTTCCCCACCCCCGTTAATAGCAATACACCACTCGTAAAGTTTCTCTCTCACCACAAGAGGAAAAAATATCTTAATTCTCCCAATGAAAATTTTAAAAAGAAATAATTGTAATTTAATTTTTTATATATCAGAAACACAAAAACTTTTTCCCGTAAAAAAAATGATATATAATTTATTCTATGTTATGTTTTAAAATTGAAACTTGTAACAAAATACCACATATGCTGGGAATCCTAATTTATTGAAGTAGCTATGTAAGATTATTTAGTTTATTCTGTTAATTAGTTATAATTAAAAAAAATATACTAATTCTGATTTAGCATTAGTATACAGTATTTTAATGATAATTTCATTCGCAAAATTATTACTGGTAATCAATTTTTGTAAAAGCAAAGTGTAATTTTGATCGTCATGTATTTATATATTTTTGTAATTACTTCAAATTGTGTTTAGTAGTAGTAAGTACATTTTTTTTTTTCAAACATTCTGAACCTTCTTCGTTAACTCAAAAAATCCATTTACAGCTGGCTTAATATATCAATGCAAGAAACTAGTCATATCAGACACAAATCTACCTTTTAAATTAACTTGGTTTTTTAATATATACATTTTGTTGATTTATTTTTAATGCAAAATTATACCCAGGTTTGAACATAACATACATGAACAGTTTAGCTGTTATATATATGAAAAATAGAAATTTAAAGTGTTTAAAAAAAAATTCGATAAAACCCAAAAAAGCCCAGTTTTTTTCAGAAAAACCCGGGTTTAGACTAGTGGGCCCAGTGGGTTGGGCTTTTAAAAAAAAAAAAAAAAAAAAAAAAGGGGGGGGTTCAAACCCTGCCGATTAACGAAATTTAAAATTTTTCCATTCATCATAGACAACATCACAGTGATTTTTCCATTTCATATCAATCTATTGTGCGATTTTTTTTTCTCCTAAAGACACAATGTGCTTTTTTGTGACCAATCAACAAAATTTGCAATTTTTTCGAACCTAATCAACAAAATTCACAATTTTGCCATGTTCGAAGAATGCTATTTTCAATTTTTTCTGCTCCAGAATAATATTTTCGATTTTTTCAAGCGTGATTGAGAAAATTAGAGATTTCTACGAAGTTGTTCGAGAAACTTCGAGACTCGTACGAAATCTATCGAGAAACTTCAAGACTCGTACAAAATCTATCGAGAAACTTCGAGACTCGTACAAAATCATCGAGAAACTTCGAGACTCGTACGGAATCATCGAGAAACTTCGAGACTCGTACGAAATCATCGAGAAACTTCGAGACTCGTACAAAATTATCGAGAAACTTCGAGATTCGTACGAAATCTATCGAGAAACTTCGAGATTCGTACGAAGTCTATCGAGAAACTTCGAGATTCGTACGAAGTCTATCGAGAAACTTCGAGATTCGTACGAAGTCTATCGAGAAACTTTGAGATTCGAACGAAGTCTATCGAGAAACTTTGAGATTCGTACGAAGCCGATCAACAACATTCGAGATCTTTAAGAAGTCGATCGACAAACATAGGTACAAGAAGTCTATCTGTGAAATCTTTTCTGAGTATTAGAAGTAACTAAATGAAAAGGGGTTAGAAGATTTCTAAGCATGGGTGCTAGTTTGAAATTTTGCCAAGACTGAAAATATTTTGACACCTCACCCTCCCACTGATTGAGAACATAAGCATGTAACTCATGCTTTTTTCCTTGACCATATGATGAAATTAGTTTCTTCCCCCGATCTTTCGACAAAATTTTCAACTTTTCTACAATATTTTGCTGAAATTTGTGATTTCTTTACGATTTTAAACCGAAACTTGCAATTTTCCACTTAAATTTGTGATTTTTCTACAGTTTTCAGCAGAAATCTGCATTTTTTCGATGAAATCCAAGTATTTCATACGATTTTTTGATGAAATTCGCGTCCTTTTTCGCTATCCTTCGACAAAAATTTCATTTTCTCTGCTATCATTTGATGAAATTTGTGGGTTTTTTGCAAACATTTCACGGAAATCGCATTTTTTCTCGATCTTTTGGCAAAATTTGCACCTTTTCCCCAATCCTTCGTTTAAATTCACACCTTTATTGTGATCCTTTGACAAAAAGTGTACTTATTTTGTATTCTTTGACCGGAAATAGCGTCTTTTTGTGATTATTCGATGGAAATAGTGTCTTTTTCGCGATCCTTTAACAGAAATCGCATCTTTTCACGATGCTTTGGCAAAGTTTACATTTTTTTCATGATCCTTTAACAAAAATAGCGTTTTTATTGCAATCATTTGATGGAAATCTCCTCTTTTTCTCGATCCTTTGACAAAATTCGCGACTTTTCCACGATCCTTTGACAAAAATTGCATCTACTCAGTATTCTTTGACTGGAAATAGCATCTTTTTCACGATTTTTTGATGGAAATTGCGTCTTTTTCGTGATTCTTCTACAGAAATAGCATCTTTTCCGTGATTCTTCGACGGAAATAGCATCTTTTCTGCAAATCTTTGACAGAAATAACATCTTTTCTGCAATTCTTCGACAGAAATAGAATCTTTCTAGCGATTCTTCGACGGAAATAGCATCTTTCTCGCGATTGTTCGAAGGAAATAGCATCTTTCTCGCGATTGTTCGAAGGAAATAGCATCTTTCTCGCAATTGTTCGACGGAAATAGCATCTTTCTCATGATTCTTCGACGGAAATAGCATCTTTCTCGCGATTCTTTGACGGAAATAGCATCTTTCTTGCGATTCTTTGACGGAAATAGCATCTTTCTCACGATTCTTTGATGGAAATAGCATCTTTCTCACGATTCTTTGATGGAAATAGCATCTTTCTCGCGATTCTTTGATGGAAATAGCATCTTTCTCGCTATTCTTTGACAGGAGTTGCGTTTTTTCTGCAACTTTTTGACAGAACACTCATCTTTTTTTTTTTTTTTTTTTTTTTTTTTTTGCAATCCTTTGACAGAGACCGCGTCTATTTCGCATTTTCTGACTGAGATGATATCTGTTCCGCAATCTTTTAACAGGAATTGAGTTTTCTTCACAAGCTTTTGATAAAAATAGTGCCTTTTTCACAATTCTTTGATGATATTAGAGTGTTTTCTGCTATCTTTCGACAGAAATAGCGTGTTTTTTGCGATCCTTTGACAGAAATCGCGTTTTTTTTCCGCAAGCTTTTGACGGCAAACGTGTCTTTTTTGCAGTCCTTTGACAGAAATAGCACTTTTTTCTGCGATCATTTCACGAAAATCATGTTTTTCCCCCCGTGATCCTTTGATGAAAAGTGCGTGTTTTTCACTATTCACTTCCGTCCTAGGAGATTTTTCCATCTCGTTTCCGTCCTCAGGAATTTTTAAGAGACCGAATTCCGTCTCAGGACTGAAAAACTTGCACCTATGTTTCTAAGCCTTGCATTATGGCTAAAAAATTTATATCTTACAATAAAAGAAAGTGATTAAATGTTCGTGACAGTAAAACTACTATTATTTAAGTATATAAAGTAGAATTTAGAATTAGCCAAAAATCTCTTCAAGACTGAAGCTCTTGCACCCATGTCGACAAAATTTCAGATTTTTCCACCAACCATTGACAAAGTACGGTTTTTTCTGCACCCGATAAATGAAATTGGAGATTGTTAAATGACTGATGAAAACTGCATTCCCCCCCTCGACAAATTGATGAAGTCGTGATTTTTTTCTCATGTTTTTCATTGATGAAACTTGAGATTGTATGCAGCCAATGAACAAAATTTCCAACATTACGGCACCTCATCGACAAAATTTGTAATTTTTACGTGCACTGATTGGTAAAATTTGTGATTTTATGCCTGATCTACAAAACTTGCAATTTTTTCATGCCTGATCAACGATATTTCTTTTTTTTCTGCGTCAAACAACGTTCATGTTTTTTTTTTTTTTTTTTTTTTTTTTTGAGCGATAAATAGACAAATTATTTGTTTTTTATTACAGCCGATGAAGAAAATATGCAATTTTTTAACGCATCATCAAGAAAGCTGACGATCATTGAAATGTGCAATTTTATGCATCTGATAGAAAAAATTTGCGATTTTTCCAAGCTTGATTGACAAAACTTGTGATTTTTCCGTGCCTGACCTTCGAAATTCGATATTTTTTCTGCACCTCATTGGCAAAATTCATGATTTTTCTATTTCCTATAAGCAAAATTTGAGATTTTCCACACCTTATCAACCTAATTTAAATGATAATTTAAACTTCCATTTTTAATTCATATCGTAAAAAACAAAAGTCCCATTAATCTGCCCCCTCCCCCAATCAAATGTGAAGGAAAATGCATAAGAGGGAAGCATTTACATATTAAAATTGTAGTACATATCTATGGATGGTGGTGGTGATAAGGGGATGCTAACGGCTGATCGTCACAAAGTATGCATTATTTTAATTAAGTAAAACTCAGACTTCTGACGAAATTTGCATTTTTTTAAAAGTATTTTGACAAAATGCGTTTTTCAAGACCATTTGACGATAATCGCACTTTTTTCCAGGATCTTTTCGAAGAGTTTGGCATTTATCCATAATCCTTTAGCAAAATTCAGTTTTTTTACAGCCCTTTTAGAGAAAATTTGCATATTTTCAGTGATTTTTCAACAAAATTTGCATATTTTCTGTAATCCTTCGGTAAAAATCTCATATTATCTGCATTTTTCAGCAAAATTCGCGTATTTTTTTTCCTGTCTTTAAACAGAATTCATTATTTTTCTACAATCTTAACTTGTCCCATATTTGTGAGGCAATTCCTGGTTATTGCTTAATAATATAATTTCATTATATTTATATATGATATTTTATCTATTATAAGTGTACACCCTAAAAGCTATTGTCTTACAACTTTTTTTAGTCGCAAGTTTAAAGCCTCCTTAAAAATATAACTGTAAATGCAAAAAACGGTAAGATAAGACACACCCTATGACAGAAGAAGTAGAAAAACTCTCTTATTGCATTGCTGAAATCATGCAAAAACATATATATAAGCAATACAAACATCCAAATGTTATGCCGAGTGTTAAAGATCCATATTAAAGTTTATGTAAAATTTCTTGAAAAAGGATCCAGAAACTTCAGTCATAAAATCGAAAAAATAAACATTTAGTTATATATTTTATTAACCAATAAATTTGTAAGGATTAATCCATTTACAGTGGATAAAAAAGTAATAAATACTGCTAATAAATGCTACAAAAATTCTTTGGCTAGTTCATGCTTTGTAAACTATACAAGTCTTTTGTATATGAAATAATTTTGTATTTCTATACCAAAACAAATTATGGTTTATTATTAAACAATTATGAGATGAATAAAACTTTTACAAGATTGATTATATTTACTTTAATACTCAGTCTTAAAAAATTAACTATCAATATACATTCTTTACGTCAAAAAGGATTCTGACCAATAATTACCCCAGAAAGACAGAGAATTACCCTGTTTCCAGACCAATTCTTGGTCACTTAAAAGTTATTTCAAATTTCAATTATGTGCATATATATATTTAATAAAGATTTTTTATTATATAACCATCATGGGGGGTTTAATTAAGAACAATACCTTTAATAGTTTTCATAATAATTGGATGCTGATTTTTAATCAGGAATTACCCCCAGGTGACCAGGGCCGTAACTATAAACTTGAAGGCCCCAGGTGCAGTTTTTTCCCCGCACACCGCTGTTTAAATATACGCAGTATGATATAAACCAAAAAATGGCTTAAAAACATAGAATTGGGCAGGTACTTGGCGCCGACGAAATTTTCGTCGATCCCATTAAAACTAACATAGGGGAGAAAATACAGATTTCTGATTGGTTGAATACTTTGAAGAGTGTTTTGCTTAGGTTCATTTTTGTTTATGTAACTTAATCATATGTTTCTGGGTACTTACGTATTAACGCCAGGTGAAGAATAAGCAGAAGAATAATAAAGAACATTCTTGTTCGCACGTATACAAAAGATGCTGTGAAAAATGAGCAAACAACAAGGAACAAGGAATCAAAACATAACTACATGCACGTAAGAACAACAAAATTGCCCTTTATTTGCACATTAGCATAACTTCTGCTGCGGCGGCGTTAATACATAAGTACCTGTTCCTGATTCTGCTTAACACTAGAATTACCGAGGCGGGTCATCTGTGACCCAAGACGTGGTTTTCCACCCATATCACTGTTAATTTTCAAAGTAAAATTTCGAAACTTTTTGACTTTCCTTAAATATTACGTATAAAGTCTTTACATGAATTTAGTTGAAATCGAACGAAAACTTTTTTAGCTACACATCTGTATATCTAAAACTACCGTGCTGGGTCAATGCTGACCCGAACAAAAAAATTGCTTTTTATCTTTTATTTCAACAGATATTTTATCTCTATATTTTTCCATACCAGAAGAATAAAGTAAGGAGATGTATCTCACTAGTTTTTCACAAAAAGTGGGAGGAGGAGGAGGGCGATAAGGGGGCGTTTGCAGATATCTGTGATGCATCTGTAAGGCAAATCAGTGAACTTTTACCTCATTCCAAGCTATTGTTAGAACATTGTAGTTTGTTATTCTCGATATTATTATCTTAGAAACTAAGCATGAAGAATATTTTGCCTACTATCATGCGGGGAAAAGAAAAAAAAGATTTTTAGTGGTATTTCAGATTTATGCATTTATAGTCATAATGTCGCAATGGAGATCTTTTGAACGAGGAAATTTTTAATTTGTGATGCTAATTTTCATAAAACAATTTTAGCCACGACATTAGATCTTATAATGATGTCAATCTTTATATGCATGACGAAAAAATTTTGGTGAAAAGGTCTAAAAGTCTCATTGTCCGATTCCAGTTCACGTGACAGTAACCTGAAAAAAAAATAGCTGTGTAAAGGCTGTGAAGCATGAAAAACCAATAACTTCCAAGTGTTTTGAAGAAAGTACAAAATAAAGGAAATAACTTAAAAAGGAGAAAGTGATACAAAATAAATTGTCCTTCAAAAAGATATTTAAATAATGAAAAAGTTGACTGCATGGAACATAGCGCCGCAATGTTTAGTATCTTCTTGTCCATTACCTATGCCAAATCAGTTAGTCGAAGGTCTATCAGTCATAAATGTTTAGAAATTTTTTGAAGATACAACAGGTTCTAATACAAACTAAAGAATCTTCGATCTGAATAGACAAATAAGACATAAATACACTGCAAAAGAGCCTGAAGATATCTGTCAATGCATCAGCAAAGAAATTTCAAAGAAATGAAAACATTACAAGGGAAAACAATACTAAGATAATAAAACTAATACTGTGTTTGAAACTGTTCAGTGTTTATGACTAGTATTTACAGTATGCAAAGATAAAGAGAAACAGAGAAAAAAGAAACAAAGATGATGGCATTATGGTTGAATTGATTGTATGAAAAATTGTATAATGCAAGTAAAAAAAAAATCAATGAGCTTCAGATATTTAAATTTATTGCCTTTTAGTATCTTATTAATGGTTATAAACTTTATTTCTGAATTTAAATCGATAAATCATGTGCATATCTAATGTAAAAGAACCCACATAATGTTCAAAGCATCTATTCAAAAATTAGAAATTAAAAATCTTTTTGCCGGTATTTATTCACAAAATTTCATATTACGTAATAGTTCAAAAGCTAAATTGCATTAATCATTAATTAAAAATCATTGCTTTAATCATCAATCTTTATTGTATTTCTTTATTTGCCATATAAAACAAGAATAACAAGTCTTAAAACCATGGGTCAGATATGACCCACTGTGGTATTTCTAGGTATACAAAAAACGCGGTAATTCTAGTGCTGCTTAAAAACCTTTTGAAAGATAAATTTTAATAATTTTTTTTTTTTGATTTTATATAAGAGAGATTTTCTAGAATTTTTTTAGACACTTTTTGTATAATTCAAATGATCAAAAACTGATATTTTCTTTCTTATACTAACTTCAGTGGGATCGGCAAACATGACATGACACATTCGACTCGACATTTTGCTGTCTGTTCTAGAGCTGCTTTAGCATGTGAAGTGTACGGAGTATATGGACAGACATGCAACAACATATATTCTAGTGCTTTGATTTACTACTTTTAGCTAGGTGCTCGGCATTTTATAGGAAGTTAGACAAGAAACTAAAATCAATAGTGTCTTTTAACCATCAGTTTGGAGCTCCCAAAGGCATGGAGGCCTCAGGGCAGTGCCCTGGCGATAGCTACGACCCTGCAGGTGACCCTACCCAGGTAAATCATTAAATCGGATAATTTATATTCATTCTAGTGGACAAACAGCAGTAAATGTTAAAATAAATATACATAATGATTTCATAAATGTATACATTAAAAAATTGTCTTTAACATGATTGGAAATTAGCAATGATAAACAAAATAAACAATTGATAACAGTTTTTGGCAATCATTTAACGGTTCAATTAATACAAGACTGGGCTTACCCTGCACTTTACCAAATTATTTAAACAAATGTGTTTTGCGTCTTCAAAATGAAGTCCCTGATTTTTTTTTTCCCCCAAACATGCAAAAAGGCAATTTTTGAAAATTATTGCAAGTCAAACTCAACAATAAACAAATATGGTGGTTAAGTTTAAAACTAAATTGATGTTTCAAAACAAAATTCTTTCGCAGTTTTGTACTCGTAATAATCTCAATAAAAGAGGCCCATTCAAAAAATTTCTTTCAATAAAACAGGCCTCTTCTTAAAGTTCCATTCGATAAAAATATACTTTCATCGATTATTTTTATTAAAATGTTTAATATTTTAACAAATTAAACTTACCATAAAGAAAAACTTTAGCAGAAGGATTTAAAGAAGTAATTATTAATAAACATTTGTTGTTATTTTGAGAAACTGTATTTCATTTTTGGGGACAATGTTTTTCACACAAAAAAGAAGTATAAAGATATGATACATATCTAAAAATAACTTTTACTTTTTATAAAATGGGTCCTAAGAAAAAAAAAAAAAAAAAAAAAAAAAAAAAAAAAAAAAAAAAAACTTGTATCGATTGCTCATAAAATTACGTAAATGTTTTAAGAAATGTTTGTTTGTTTACATTATGAAAACGTGTACTGATGTTTGCAAGTCACCTACGTCCTACAATATTTAAAATTTTTTACTCAGTTATAAATGTTAAATAATTAGTGTATAAAGAATATTTAGTAAAGCACTTACCTTTTACATTTAAAAAAAAAATCCACAGGGAAACGACGAATTAAGATAGTTACCACGCTATGCCACACACAAACACGTATCACAGCGGAAGACGCCATTATTCTAAATCAAGCCTCGTGGATGTTGCCACTCTTCTTTTTCATTACGACAAACTTGTACACGAATAATATGGCAGGACATCGATACTAAATCAGTGTCGCGCTAGAAAATTATCATATACATGGTATTAAAGGTGATACCGTAAAACACATACATAAGTGACATGTTAAACTACTGTCATGTATAGGATAATTGATAGATAACAGTATTTAACGCTTTTACAGCACTAGGATTTTCTATCGTCTTTCTTTAAAAATATTGGCACCACTTGTATGATATAACTTTTTTTTGTCATTAAAACATGCCGCAATGATGCTTGAAAATCGATGTACTTGACAAACATGATAATTCTGACATCCGATCGTGACTTTTTCGACAAATTAGTGTTTGCTGGGCACCTATATGGGTAATAACGCCATGCAAACAAAACTATGAAATAATCTGGAATAATTGAATGTAGATTGCCCAATTCTAAAAATACAAACTCTCAGCTCTAGAAATTGACAAATTGCATCCTAAGCTATTGAAAATGTTCAATTTTTTGTGAAAGTGTAAGAAAAATAAAGGTGTGTGTGTGTGTGTGGGGGAGGATGAGGCAAAAGAATATCAGACCGTGAGCTTCTTTTTGCTTAAAAAGGACCGCTTAAATAGAATTATTAGAAATATTGCACAGTTTTAACTGTGTTTATTTGAATCAGTATTTAGGATGTAGCTCGGACACTGTAGGGCATCAACCGGAGTAAAAATTGCAAGGATTGGCGTTATTACCCCGTTATAGTTATTGCGCTGTACATTTTAAATTACAAATTATCTCGAGAAGATATCCAAAATCTTCAACAACATTTTGAAAATCCATGAAATGCACTACAAATTTATGTAATTAACAAAGTATTTCCAGATAAAAAAAATAGTCTTCACATGACAAAACGTATCTCGCAAATTTTAGATCAAGCGTTATTTTTAGCTGCTTGTAAAAACAATAACGCCTAAAAATGAAACAAATTAACTTGAAGCTGTTTTTTGCGATTTATATGACTCAAAACCCTTCTGCGCAGAGCACATGGGTGTTATTTACCAGATTATTTTATAATTATGCAAAATATTAGCACTTGGCGTTATTACCCCGTCTGGCGTTATTACCCCAGGGTACCTTATATTGCAACTAAAGATACATGATCCACATATTTATTCTCTACAAAAAAAAGTTGAATCTCTGTGAATTCCATGAAATATACAGAATATCCCTAAAATTAACAATTAATTAGCTTTATAGTGTTTGATTACATACATTTGTTTTTGATATATGAGATTATTTTACCATTATATAATCGACACATTGCGTGAAAATGTCTTGGCCGTCAATTCTATTTACTTACAATTGGAAATGCATAAACTCTATGACATATCTAATAAAATAGTTCTGAAGAAATTCGGCATAAAATCTTGCTATAAGCATATAATATTACCGTTGGTATTATATGCTTTACGTTGGAGTTCAATAAACTGTCAATTAAAAATCATATCGACATATAGGGAGCATTCAAGTTCGCGTGTTTCGTTAAATTTTTAGATGCATTAAGTTTATTACAGTTTAACCTGACATACTTTGTAATCTATCGTGACATATTGTTTATTATGAAAAGTAAATGCCGTGCAACACAAAAGATAATAAGAAGCGTTATTAGCCTGATAGTATCTTTGATTTTATGTTTTTTAGAATTATACCTTTTATATAAATACAGTCGGCTCTCGTTAATTCGAACTCGTCGGGACCACAAGAATGTTCGAATTATCCGAAGTTCGAATTATGGAAAATATGAAATGAAAACATGCTTAATATGGTACTATTACAAAGGAATTAATGTTATGGTGTTCTTAAATTTATTTCGCCTGTTATCATTAGAATATGTCATAATATTAAATTAAAATGTATAAGTACATAAACTAATTAAAATATTAGAAACAAGCACAATGGAAGAAAAATTTAAAGCATCACTGATGGACAGACGGGGCACTAAGAAAATGGATATCAAATGCATTGGATTATATGTATAATCGTTCTGAAAAATTTTCATAAAAATCAAAGAAAGAAAGTTATTCAAATGATCTGGAATCCGTGAGAAAGAATAGAAAAATGAAAAATCGGGATTCTCGGTAGTTCGAATTAAACGAAGTCAAGAGAAAATGAGTTCTAATTAATGAAAATTTCTAACGTTATTCTGCCATTGAAATTTCGGAACTTCATATTTAGTTCGAATTAAGCGAAGATTCGAATTATCCGATTTCGAATTAACGAGAGTCGGCTGTATCTAAAACCGTCAAAGAGAAAAGAAAAATGATATTGTTTAGATTAACAGCTTTTTTACTCCATGTTTTATGCTTATTACAATGGTCATTTTGCAATGGTCATTCAATGGCATTATTGGCATTATTGGCATTTGACCGCTATTTGTAAACATTGGGTACTTATTTATTTCATTTGAATGATTTACGTCTAAAATATACTGTGATTACCCTTTTTATAATGCTTCGAAATATACCAGTCGCAATAAAATTATGTAACACGTGCAGTTTAAAAACCTACATTTATAAGTATAAATTTAATTACAGTATCTCTAATCTGAGATAATTAAAAAATATTTTTCTTAATTATGTTCATTTTTATAATATTGCATGTATGGATATATGATACATGCTTTTTTCCTGCTTCAAATTAAAAAAAAAAAATAGAATCCTTAACCCTGCTGTTCTGTTCGGGTCTATTTGACCCAAAAATTTTATTGGTCACTCATAAAAAAATTAGCGCAGAGATATTTCCATGAAACTTTTTGACTTTGTTCATTAGTAATATAACTATATATTCCTAGAAGTATTTACGTTTATTTATATTTCCAAGAGATATTTTTTAACTTAGTCCTAATGTACTGTTCGGGTCATATTGACCCGTGTTAAAAAGTAATTTTATCATGCACTTTTAATTTTGTTTGGAATCATTCAATAAAAATAATTACTGCAACGTATCTATTTCGAAATCTGTTTCGTTGGCACTGGTGTTAGATCTCGTGACAGGAGAGCAAAATCAAATGTTGATATCATTGGCGGAAGGCAAAAAAATGTACCTGTTAGTAGCGTTTTTTTTTTTTTTTTTTTTTTTTTTTTTTTTTTTTTGCTGTATTTCAATTTCTAATAATCTGAAGAACAGTTGTATCTCTGAGTATTAGTGAAAAAAGGGCGAATCGTAGAAATTTGAGCGAAGCTGATATTGCTAAATTAATGGAAGCCTCTGACAGCGAAGAGAAAAATGCGTCTGAGTATGAAAATCATACAAGTGAGGAAATTGAAAGTGAAAATTCTGACAACGATTTTGATATTGATATTCAAAAGACGCACAATATACAGAGTATTCAGTCTAAGAATCGTGAAATAGTATGGAAATTGAATCCCCTTCTTCATTCTGGTCGATTAACGTCTGCTAATATTATAAAAACTACTTCAGGTATCACAGATATGCAACGACAAGAATAACTGACATAAAAAGCGCATTTGCGACGGTATTCAATTCTACAATCGAGAACGAAATCATAAAAATGACTAATATAGAAGGAAGAAAAGTGTATGAAAAAGAGTGGAAAGCTATTAGTACTGAAACTTTTCAAGCATACATAGGATTATTATTATTAGCTGGTGTGTACAAATCATATGGAGAATCAACAAAAAGTTTGTGGAATCAAGAAACAGGCAGAAATATATTTCGTGCTACAATGTCCCTCGAAACCTTTCATGTGATATCGAGAGTTATTCGTTTTGACAATAAATCTACCAGGCAAGAAAGAAGGTCTGTAGATAAATTAGCTGCTGTTCGAGATATTTGGGAAAAGTGGATAGAAATTCAACCTAAATTGTATAATCCAAGTGAAAGTGTTACTGTAGATGAACAATTAGTAGGATTTCGTGGAAGATGTCCTTTCAAACAATATATACTTAGTAAACCCTCCAAGTATAGGATAAAAATATGGACTTTATGTGATAGCAAAACTTCGTATGTACTGAATGCACAAATTTATACTGGAAAAAATCAAGGATCAAAGCCAGAGAAACGTCAGGGTATGCGGGTAGTGAGTAACCTTACTTATGGGTATTCGGGGGACAATGTTACATGTGATAACTTTTTCACATCCTATAACTTGGGAAAACTTCTTCCAAAACGGAAAATGACTATGCTTGGTACCATTAGAAAAAATAAGCCCGAACTTCCTGAGAAAATGCTAAACACGGCTCATCATTTTATTTTACAGAAGATGCAACAGTTGTAAACTACATCCCTAAAAAGAACAAAAATGTTATTCTTATGAGCACTTTCCATCATGAAAATGAAGTTAGCGACAGACCTGACAAAAAACCACAAATGATATTAGATTATAATGCAACTAAAAGTGCGGTGGATAGTCTTGATCAACTTTTGAGTACATACACTTGTAAAGAGAAAAACAAGTCGCTGGCCTATGATATTATTCTATAATATGCTTGATACATCTGCTTACAATGCCTTTATTCTGTGGATTTAAATAAACAGCAAATGGAATGATAAGAAATTAACCAAACGAAGGCTCTTTTTAGAAGAATTGGGGAAATCTCTAATTTTTCCACACATTGGAGTAAGACAGCATCTTCCCAGAAGCGAAGACTCAGTCAAAATTGTGAAGAGAATGCGTAGTAAAAGTGCAAACGTACCCTCGGAAACAGATGAGAACACATCATTGTGTACTAAATGTGCAAGATGCAAGTTCTGCTCATCAACCAACCACAACAAAACTAATATATTATGTTACAATTTCAAAAACACACTTGCAAATTTCACGTAAGCTATTTTTGTCCAAATTGTAAATAAAAGTAAGTATTCAAATATTTTTAAGTTATTTTACTAGTGTTTTGTATTATTTGATATATATTTAAGCTTATTTTACTATTTTTTAAATTATTTCTAAAATAGTTATTTTCATTTACTGCTAGAAAAGGTAAAATTCTAAATCGGGTCACATTGACCCGAACACTACATACGTATAGTAAATGCGAACAGAACAGCAGGGTTAAAAACATACAGAGTGACCCTGAAAACAACAATAAATTAGCATTAATGTTTTTTATTCCATTCACCTTTTTTCCACATATAAAATTATCTTAATATTACATATACAATACAATGCGTGGAAATTATTTGGACGTCAATTCCATTTATTTCAAAAGCTCATATGAATAAACTGATGACATGTTTTACAAAATATGTCTGAAAATCTTCAACATCTAATCATGCTACAAGCGTATAATAGCACCGTTGGGATTATATGCTTTTAGTTGCGGTTGAAAAAATTGTCGATTAAAAATTATATCGACGTACAAGGGGCACTTTAGCTCGCGTGCTTCCTGAAAGTTTTAGATGCATTAAGTTGATTACAGTTTAACGTGACTTACTTAATAATCTATCGTGATATATTGTTTATTATTAAAGTTAAATATGGTGCTACACAAAGATTATTAAGAAACGCCATTAGCCTAAGATTCTACTTAATTTTTTGTATTTTTTATATATTTTTTTTATAATTATACCCTTTACGAACTACCTAAAACTATCAAATAGAAAAAAAAAGATGCTGTTTAGTTCATTAGCCTTTTCAGTTGATGTTTTATGCTTATTAAAATGGCCATTTGCACGTTATTTGCAAACATTGGGTACTTACTTATTTCATTCGAATGATTTACGACTAAATTATATTGTAATAGTATTCTTTATGTAGTTTTATTTCAAAATATACCTGTAGCAATAGAATTATGAAATAAGTGAAATTTAAAAAGTCCTTCCGGCGCTACCGGAAGGAAGAGACAGCTTTCATATAATTATTTATTTATTTTAAATTAAGTTATATTATTCAAATATATGAAGCTCGAATTAGTAGAACCCGATTATATGAGATCGAATACTAGTTTTTGTCAATGCTGAATAGTAATAGAAAATTTTAGAAATGAGTCATCTTTTATTCAACTTGGTTTTATTTTAAGTGATTTATAGAATCGCCAAATTCCACGATATCATGAAATGTATGCTACTTTAAAGCAACATGATTGATAAAACAAGCCAATGAGCTTGGTTGAAAACTTAATCCATGTACACATGCACACTCACATCGAAATCGATTAATATATACGAGTGCTGTCGCAGGCAAATTGATTTTTTTTTAAATGTCTCCCACATTAGAAATTTAAACTGCTTTATCTCAGACGTTTTTTAAGGTATAAAGAAAGCAAAAAATATTCCTGAATTCAATTTTAAAATAAATAGTTTAGAAAGAACCTTTTTTTTCAATTTCTAATTGTTTCTTTGTACATCATTATGCATTTAATGATTTTTCACAAACTTAAATTGCCGCCATTTTGAAACAAGATGGAATAAAACTCGACATGACATTTGTATGTACTATGCACATACGTAGTTATAGCTATATCAGTTTATAAATATGCGTATTATCAGATCGATTTCAGACCGATTCAAAATATCAATCACACTGGAAATTGAAAGTACCATTACTCAACCGTTTTTCAATATATAGATGAAACAAAAAAAATGCTCTCGAATCTTTCTATCAAGTTTTAACACACGAAAGATAAACCTTTTTCAATTTGTGTCTTTTTTGCACCTAATTTTTAAATTTAAATAAAAAAATAATATTCCGGCATTTTGAAACAAGATGGCGGATGGAACTAGCCAATGAACTTGGTCCAGACATTGCTATGTACTATGTACTCACCAACTTTCATCCAAATCAGTTTATAAATACGCGTGTTATCACGTGACGAAAATCAGATCATTCCAAAATGTGAGCAACACTAGAAATTAAAAGTGCTATAACTCAGCCATTTTTAAGATACAAACAAAACAAAAAATAGTCTGAAATCTTTGTATCAAGATCAAATGCATAAAAGAAAAATCTTTTTCAATTTCTGATTTTTTGCACCTAATTTTAAAATTTAAATGAAAAAAATAATATTCTGCCATTTTGAAACAAGACGGCGGTTGGAACTGGCCAATGAACTCGGTCCAGGCAAAGGTATATACTATCTACGCACCAAGTTTCCTCCAAATCAGTTTATAAATATACGTGTTAACACGTGACGAAAACCAGATCATTTCAAAATGTGAGCAACACTAGAAATTAAAAGAGCTATAACTCAGTCATTTTTTAAGATACAGACGAAATAAAAAAGCTCTGGAATATTTCTATCAAAGTCAAATACATAATAGAAAAATCTTTTTCAATTTATCACTTTTTTGTACCTAATTTTAAATTTTAATTAAAAAAAAATTTTCGCCATTTTGAAACAAGATGGCGGACGGAACTGGCTAACGAACTCGATACAGTCTTCATTATGTACTATGTACACACCAAGTTACATCCAAATCGATTTATAAACACGCGTGTTATCGCGTGACAAAAATCAGATCGTTTCAAAATGTCAGCCATAAGAAAAATTCAAAGTGCTATAACTCGATCAATTTTTAAGATATAGACAAAGTAAAAAGTGTTCTGGATAGGGAGTTTTAAGATCTAACACATAAAATAAAAAAAATTTTTAATTTTTTTAATTTTTTCGCATTTAATTTTAAATTTTAAATTTAATTTTTTTTAAATGGCCCCCATTTTAAAACAAAATGGCGGAGGATGCTGGCCGACAAACTCGGTCGAAGTATTTGTATGTACTATGTACATACTAAGCTGGGGGTCATGATCGGTAAATAAATACCAACATTTTCTCGAAGTGTTTCCTCCGGACGGCTGCAATAGGCAGCTTTTTACTTTTTGTAATGAAAGCTACCTAAACCCTTTATTTATAAGTATGCTTTTAATATAAGTATCTTTAATCTAAGATAATAAAAAAATATACTACACTCAATCTATAAAGATACTATTTTTTTTTCTAAATAAATCGGATTTTTAGATTTTTTTGCATAAGAGTAACGAAAAAAAAATCATGTAAAAGAATTCAATGCTATTTTTGCTATTAATCTTTCATGAAAAATTGTTGAAATCCGTGTTTCCGTGAAAAAAATTAGAAACTTAACAGATTTTTTTTTCAATGTTCTTCATTATGCGTAATTTTGTAATATTGCATTTGTTGATACATGATACATAGTTTTATTCCATACAAAAATAAATAATTAAATAAATCGCTAAATATTTAATGAAATATTTAGAATTACCTTGAAAAAAACAATCAACAAGCTTTAATTTGTTTAATTTTAGTAAAAGAAATTATCCAAACATTACATATATAGTACGTTGCGTGAAAACTGCTTGGAAGTCAATTCCATTCATTTCTAAAACGCACGTGCATAAACTTCCTGACATATGTCTTATAAAATATGTCCGAAATTTTTTTTTAAATAAAATCATGCTACAAGATTATAATTGTATCATTGGGAAAATAGGTTTTAGTTGTTATTATATGCTAACGGTGGATCAAAATATTAGATTGTTTTGATTTATATTATATTGTATAAAGTGATACATGGTACGCACAATTTTATTCCCTACAACAACAACAACAATAAAATAAAGTCTCTAAAAATCCTACAAAATATATATAATCACACTTAAAACAACAATTAATTAGCTTTAATGTATTTGATTGGATTCGCTTATTTCTAAAAAATAAAATTATGTTAATACTACATATGCAGTACATTGCGTTAAAATTGCTTAGATGTCAATTTCATTTATTTCTAAACGGAAATGCGTAAACCTGATAACATGTTTTATAAAATATGCCAGAAAAATTTCAACATCAAATCATGCTTCAAGCACATAATAGTAGCTTTGGGATTATATGCTTTTAGTGGCGCTTGAACAAACTGTCAATTAAAAATTATATTAATGTACAGGGAGCACTTTGTTTTGCGTGTTTCCTTAAATTTTTAGATGAATTAAGATGATTACAGTTTAACGTGACTTACTTAATAATCTATCGTGACATATTGTTTATGATTAAAGCCAAATATCGTTTTACACCTAGATTATAAAAAAAAAAAACATTATCACACTGAGTTTTTCTTGATTATATATGTTTTGGAATTATATCTTTTATGTAACTATCTAAAATTGTCGAAGAGAAAAAATTATACTGTTCAATTTTAGGTATGTCTTTTTACTTCATGCTTTATGCTTATGACAATGTAATTAATACGCTACTAGTAACCATTAGGTGGAAATTCATTTCGTTTAAATGATTTACGAAAAAAGTAAATTATAAGTATATACTTTATAATGTTTTGCTACAAAGTTTATCAGTCGCGATATAATCATGAGATAAAGTTCAATTTAAAAATCTATATTTATAATTATGCGTTTAATAACAATGTTTCAGTTCTAAGTTAATTTAAAAATATATTACATCTATAGCGTAATTTTGTAATTTTTTTTTCATGTATGGGCACATGATATATAATTTTTATTCCCTGTAACAGAAAATTAGAATCGTTTAAAACTAAACTAAATGTACAAAACAATCCTGAAAAGTACAATCAATCACTATTAATGTATTTTATTTCATTCACCTTTTTCATATATACAATTTTCTTAATATTACATTTACAGAACACAGCGTGAAAATTGTTTGGGCGTCAAATCCATTTATTTCTAAAACGCATATGTATAAACTGGATGACGTGTCATATAAAATATGCCTGAGAAACTTCAACTTGAAATCATGCTACAACCATATAATAGTACCGTTGGGATAATAAGCTTTTAGTTACGGTTGAAGAAACTGTCGATTAAAAATTATATTGGCATACATGGAGCCCTTTATTTCGCGTGTTTAGTCAAATGTTTAGATGCATTAACAATATTACAGTTTACAGTGACTTACTCAATTATGTTATGTGATATATTTTTTATTGCCGAAGGTAAGTATCGTGCTACACAAAGATTACTAAGGAAGGACTTCCTGATTTTATATATTTTAGAATGATAGCTTTTACATATCTATCTAAAACTGCCAAAGAAAAACAATGATACTGTTTAGTGTAAAAGCCTTTTTATTCCATATTTTATGCTTAAAACTATGTTCATTTGCATTATGTTTGTATACATTATATATTGATCTGAATGATTTTCGACTAAATTTTATTGTAACTTTATTCTTCAGGATTTTTTACTTTAAATATAGCATTAAAAAAAATGAGCAAGTGAAAAATCTGTATTTATAAGTGTGGTTTTAATAACAGTATATCTAAATTAAGTTAATTAAAAAAATACTACTACGTTATGTGACATTTCGTAATATTGCATGTATCGATACATAATACATGCTTTTACCCCCTACAACGAAAAATTAGAATTGTTAAATTTTAATGAAAAATTTTAGAATCACCCTAAAAACATTCAATAAGCATTAACGCATTTTCTTCCATTCCCCTTTTTTTTCACAAATGAAATTATCTTAATTTTACATATACAGTACAAAGCGTAAAAATCGCTTGGACGTCTGTTCTATTTATATCTAAAAACTTTATGCATAACCTTGATGACATGTCTTATAAAATACACTGTAAAAAATAAATGTAAATTAACGGGCATTTACCGTAATATTTTACGGTAGTTGTCCGTTTTTCAAGCTTAACGGTACACTTCCGTAAATTTACGTTGCGGAAACATAAATTCGGAGTACTAATATGTTTTTACGGGCAAAGCCCGTTTTTTTATGCAGGGTGTGAAAATCTGCTGCCTAGCCATTTTTTTTACGGACAAATACCTTCGAATAAGTCTTTCGATGACGTCATAACAGAACGTTTTATTTTGTTTGTTGAAAATATTATTATTATTTAATCAAATTATTGTCTGGTTTAAATTATCGCATAAAATTATCGTCTGGTTTTAATATGCTATTGTTTTGGTAAATTTATAGAAAAATTAGTCGGTTGTGGCACTCCAAAAATTTTCTTCTATCTTATATATGTAAATACTCTCCTGAAAAGTGCAGTATAACAGCGCCACCGGTTATGTGACTTACACCAAAAATCTAATCATTCCCAACTTTACGTGAACTCCTAACTGCATCTGAAGTTAGCTGAAAATCCATGCATTAGTTTCTGAGATAACGCTATATTCTTATGACATCATCAGTGGTGACCATCCCTTTCCCCCAAGCCCCACCAGTGGCGGAGAGGTTCGTACCTCTTAACTGGTAGACGGCAGGTGCTGGGTTCGAACCCAATTGCGGCTGTCGGCCTAACCTTTCGGAGTTTTCGTGGTTTTCTTCGAACCTTGCGTAAATACGGGTTAGGTTCCCTTAGAAAGACCCCCACGAAGGGCACCTCCACCCTGGGCCTATATCCCTAGTGTAGATAATCGGCCGACAAAAATAAACCAAACCAAACCCTTTCCCCCAAAACCCAATGACGCAAATCCCCCCCCCCAAAAAAAATCTTCATACTTTAACATTGACACCCCCCCCCCCAAAAAAAAAACAAAATATCAATTGTAAAATATATTCTACTTATAATCTACTGCTCACTCAAAAGATAGCGAGTTGAGCATAGCTTAATGGGTTCTTATTGCCTTTATCTAGAATTTAAAGAAAGAAAACACAGGAACATTTCTGAAAATCCAATGTTGAAAAAAATTAAAAGTGATATTAAAAAAATCAAGACTTTTTTAACAGTAAGAAAAAAGGAAGTACTAAGAATTTAAAAGTCCCCCCCCCCCACAAATTATACTTTTTCTCAAATTCCTCCCAAAAGTAAATTGTATGACGCATCTTGCGTCACCAAACCCCTCTCTGGGCACCCCTGGACATCATTGTAGATAATGACGTGATAGTTTTGTTATGTCTTAAGACATCATACTAGGTAAAATTGTGGCGTTGTTTACAGTTTGAATTCACTTTCTTATTGTCGTATTTATGAACTCAGAAACGAAATTAATGAAAAAAAGCATGCTTTTTCATTATTAAATTTTGAAATAAATGAAGTATGAAATGCTACCATTATTGCAAATAGTTCTTAATTTCTCTGGTCGGAATCTTCCGATTTGGATAATGATTGAAGAAGTAAATTAAATTAAGAGTAAAAATAACATGATGGAATGCTTAGAATACTTTTAATGGAGACCAAAGTAGTCACCATAGGCGGCTAATGCTTTCAATCTTCGTTTTTACGATAAGCCGTGGCGGAGAACCACATTTCATTAATCATCGATATACTTATTCGAATTGTGCGCATGCGTAAACTCAGTTCCTCTTAAAATGCTATGGCGGCAATCGGTATCTTCATGTATAGCGGTTATTTCTATCTGTCTGATGTGAAGGACGCTAGTTCGTTTTATATAAGGTTTTACAAAAAATTCCGTAAGTTCATTATTAATATATTATTGTTATTTAATTATTTCTTCTGTATTGCCTTTTTTTTATAGATGATGTTCATAAATTTATCATATATTTTAGTTAGTTCCACCTTCGGTTTGTGCATGCTAGATTTTTAAATTACAGTTTCTTCTATAAAAAAGATATCGCAGACATTTTTACAGAAAATTCCGGATGGTTAAGAAACAAAAGAGAGTTTTTATTTAAATAAATGTATAACGTCTGTTTTGTTATTCATATACAGTGTGTAAGCAAACAGTAAACACAAAATTTAGAAAAGTTATAGTAATATAGTATTAAATATGTTTTATTATAGCCAGGGCCATCGCTAAGACTTTTTATTGGTGGGGGAGAAAACCTTAAATTGCCAAGTCAAATTTTCATATTTGCCAACTCGTTTTATAATTTTGCCAAGTTACCACACTTAGAAAATGTAATACAGTTCTTATTTGTAAAAAGTTTTATAATATTCCCAATTATAGTTTTAACTTTTGCAAATTTTATCAAAAATAGGAAATGTATTACAGTTTTTATTAAAATTTTGAAAGGGTTTTGATTTTAAATAGTGTTTTATTTTATGATTTGTCGAAAAATTTTTAGATGTAGATTGGCGCTACTTAAAAACCGCCAAATCTGTAGCTGCAGTGGCATTAATATGCAAGTACCACAGGTACTAATTACTTAATAGTTCTCTACCAAATTATATTGAATCATAAACATCTATGCAACTCAAATCATAATTAATAAGTTTGTTTTATGTACATTTGTTGACAGATTAAATTTTACTTTTTTAAAGCTATAAAACAAATACATTGCCAGCTAATTGAAAATCAGCAAAATTCTTAATCTTGATCATGAGTCTCAAATGCTTGTCTAGCTTATTATATTACTAGGCCAGAAGTATTTATAAATTAAATGTTTTAATAAATTCAACAGAAAGCAAAGCTTGGCTGATTTTTTAATATTTTAATAAATAGTTAAATTATTTTATCCTTTGCCATTGCATCCCCCCCCACACACACCCCTTCAACTTTATTTGTACAAAACATTTTTATATCCTAGTAGCAGTTTGTTTCTTTTTGTTAACTTTAATAAATTAACAATATAAAAGAATATTTAAATTAGTCTTTGGTGTCTGTGTTTAAAGAATTATGTGAGAATTTTGTTGAATTATATCAATATTCAACAACTTAAAAACACAGCTTTTTTTTTTCTCCCCATTTTTGGTAGATGGGAGGATTAAATATTTAATATATAAATTATTATTGACTGTCCCATATAAACATTAAATTCAAATTTTATGTTTAAATGTACATGAATATAACAATGAAGCAATATACTGTGGATACAGAGCAATGTTAAAATGTTATACAGTCAACTCTGAAATATGCCGATGTAGAATCTGCAATACTCTATTATCTGCACTACATGTTGGAATGTAAACAATGAAAATAGTCATTAATAATTAAAAACTTAAGGGTTATTATTATTATTATTTTTTCAGTTATCAATTTTTCAGTGAATGAATATTTAAAGATAAATATCTAAATCTCTTTGAGTAACAAAATTTTATCTTGGAGCAAGAAACGAGAGTAATAAAATTATCTACAATAAACCAAAACTTAAACTACAATTCTGTTGTGTCAATGTTTAAAAGAATGAATAATCAATGAAATGTGTATTATACGTAATTTAAATTTTCTTTAGTCTTAGTTATTATATGTAACATAACATACTAGTGTTGAGTTTTATAATTTTTATGTAGTTACTAATTTATAGTCAGATTTTAAAGAGTAAAATGTAAACAAAGGGATGATCTATAAATCTTCCACAATGTATAATATGCAAACCACTCAGTCCCTTAGTGTGAGGATTTCACAGAGTTGACTATAATCTAGAATAATATATATATTTTTTTCTTTTACAGATTTAATTGTAAAACACCGATCTGTGCAGCTCAGTTGCAAGCGTTTGTCAAATGTGAGATTTTTTACATAGTATAAATCGTAATTGTAATACAGTAGACTCCCTCAAACCCCCACAGCTTGGGACCAGAGGTTGTGCAGATTTTAGAATTTTGCGGATTTCTGGTCATTTTTTTGTTTACATTTTTTAAACAGTAATTTGAATGCAATTAATGGTGCAATCGGAACTACAATGAAAGCTTACAATATAATTAAATATTAAAATAAGTAATAAACTAAAATAATAAAAATTCAGAATTTTTTTAATGATTAAAGTACTAATAGCAAAAGTCAAGTTAATAATCAATAGTGTATGATTAAATATACATTAAACAGATTAAATGTACTTTTCCAAAATTATTCAACAAAACTTGCTTTATAAAAGTACATTACTACCGTATATACTCGCGTATAAGTCGAGAAATTTTAGACAAAAAAAGAACTTCAAAGTGGGGGGGTCGACTTATACGCGAGACCTAAAAAAATCTATAAAAAAATATCAGAAAATAGTTTGCTATCACCTAAAAAAAGGAGAATGGCAAAATCGTTCCAATATAAGGAATCGTTCCAGTCAGAATCATTCACCAAAAGGAATGAGTCATTCGAAGTTGTTCCGAAAAAAGGACGAATCCGAGAAAAATCGAACGAAAAAAGGAACGAGTCCAAGAAAAAAAGGAACAAATCCGAGAAAATGGAACAAGTCCAATAAAAAACTGAATGAATCCGATTTTTCTTCGTCATTCCCCGATTCCGATTTATGACATTAAGCATAATTTTTCGGAATGAATCTGATGGATCGTTCCTTTTCAGAGTTATTTTATTTCAGAACGAGTCCGAGGATTCGTTCTTTTCAGAACGATTCAGAGACGTCCTTCTTTTTCGGAAGGTTTCCGGGGAATCGATTCTTTTCAGAGTCGTTTCATTTCGGAACGAGTCTGAGGAATTAGTCCTTTTCGGAGTCATTTCATTTCGGAACGAATACAAGGAATCAGTCCTTTTTGGAGTCGTTTCATTTAGGAACGAATCCGAGTCCATATCCTTTTCGGGGGAAAGTCAAACGGTCCCCCTTTTGGAGGGAGGTCGACTTATACGCGGGTTTTCAATTTTTTCTTATTTTTAACTACATAAGTTAGGGGGTCGACTTATACGCAAGTATATACGGTAATTCACATCAAAATCATAAAATAAGGATATTTTTTTCAAGTTTAGCCAGGCTTAATATCCAAAAAATTTTGATTAATGCATAAATATATTTGGTAAAAAGATTGTGATTACCGATAATATTTGAAATATCTTGAATTTTTTCCAAAAAGAATTTATTCTTCCTTCATGAAAGAAACATGAATAGAGTATTAATAAGAAAATTACTAATGCAAAAATATATGGAATTGATACAAACTAAAAAAAAAGATCAAATTTTGTCCCAATATCCAAACTGAAAGTTTCATTGTTTACAACCATAAAATATGCGCAGATTTTAGAGAGTTGCGGATTTGAGGTAGTCTACTGTATTTGTTGCTGTTTTTTCTTTCATATTTTGGACAATTTTTGCTTTTTAAGGCTTTTAAAAATTACACGCCTAAATACATGAATTAAGAATTAGGTTTAAATATTATTTTCTTTTTGTATTTTTAAATATGTTGTAGTTATTTGTATTAGAGCATATAGTTTTTGTATTGTATCTCAGCCTGCTGTAATTAGCCAGAGTTTCCCCCAGAGAGTTTCAGGGGGGCGCTCCGCCCTTCCTGCCCTTTAGTTTAAAAAATAGCACCCCTCTTGCCCCTCATTCAAAAATTAGCGCCCCTCTAGTCGCTCATTGAAAAGAATAGCGCCCTTTTTGACCCTCTTCCCTACATTTGAAAAAACTCAGCTCTTCAGCAATGATGCGAACATGCTATAGCGTGTAAATTACGCAAATAATCGGCGACGGGACGCTAAAAATAGCTCTTACACGTCCCATGGGACGCCTAATGTCATCAACAAATCGCGAAAAAACAGTAAATTTCGTTAAAAATCGCGAAATAATGACAAATTTCCGGCAAGTTTCGAGAAAAAAATGGCTAATTTTGTCACAAAATCCAGAAAAAAAACGGCAGATTTCCTCAAAAGACAATGAAAAAATGATAAATTTCGTCGATAAATCAGTATAAAACGGAAGATTTTGTCAAACAATTCGCAAAAAATGGAAACTTTCACCAAAAGATCATGAAAAACAGCAACTTTCGTTAAAAAATTACGATAAAACAGCAGATTTTGTCAAAAGATTTGCGAAAAAACGGCAAATTTTGTCCACAAATCGCAATAAAACGGAAAATTTTGTAAAAAAAAAATTCTCAAAAACTGCGAATTTCGCCAAAAATTCGCAAAAAACACAAAATTCGTCAAAATATCCTAAAAAACGGCAGATTTCTTCAAAAGATCGCAAAAAAAAAAAAAATTGCAAATTTTGTCAAAGTATTACAAAAAGAAGTTAATGCCAGAAATGAATCTTTCTGTTTTTAAAACTAATTTTCCTGCTTCAAATATTGCGTTTTTATTGCTCCAAAAGCGGATTTTCCTAATTCATAATCATTTTCGTGCGAAGAGAAAATTGCACCTGGGGCATAATTAGAATTTGATGACCCCCCCCCCATCTTTTTTTATGTGACAGCCTAAAAATGACGTTTGTAGTATAAATTTGGCGCCTCCTAAGTTTCCCCCCCCCTGCACGGTTCTGTTCACAATCCGTCACAAATTTGCCGTTTTTTCGTGATCTTTTCACGAAATTTTTCTTTTGCTTTTGTTTAGCAAAATCTGTCGTTTTTTGTCGTGATCTATTAACAAAACCCTCTTTTTTTTTTCCCGATCTTTTAACGAAATCGGAAGTTTTTTGCGATCTTTTAACAAAATTTACCCTTTTTTCTTGTTTTTCAATTTTTTGACGAAATTTTTGGATTTTTTTTTCTGGATTCTTTGACGAAATTTCTGTATTTCCACAATTTTTTGAACCGCTAAAATCTAGATCCAACACTATAAAAGTGCCCCTAAAAATAAAAAAAGGTGCCCTGAAGAATGAAAAAGTGCCCTTTTCAGAACAGTAGCGCCCTGCCCCTTTTTAAACCTGGGGGAAACTCTGAATTAGCTGTTAAACAATAGATTTTGATTTTAGAAATTTAATTGATTTCAGCTCTGAATTGATTACTTATAGCCTTCGAAATACATTGTTAGCTCAGTGATCCATTTTATCCTGACTGTTTGTTTTGAGCTTCTAAAAGCAGAGTTGTATAATATAGACTGCGCAGAAAATTTTATGGAGTTTGTAGAAAATTTTAAGAAAGAATTATTTACTGCTAATGCGAATGTCATCAAAAGACCTCGAAAAAATCACGAATTTCAATAAAGAATTGCATAAAAATATGCATTTCGACAAAGAATCACATAAAAAACGTGCATTTCAGCCAAGTATCGTGTAAAAGGAACCAACATTTCGGCAAAATACCGCGCGAAAAACCTGAATGTCGCCCGAAAGCTGAGTAAAAGATGCAAATTTGTTGCATGAATCACATAAAAAACACGAATTACATCCATGAATCGCTCAAAAAAAACGAATCACACCCATGAATCGCTCAAAAAACATGAATTCGACATCCATGAATTATGTAAAAAAAAAAAAAAAAACACGAATTACGTTCATAAATTGCATAAAAAAACGCGAATTACATCCATAAATCGATCAAAAAACATAAATTTCGTCGCTCAAAAAATGCAAATTACGTCCATGAATCTCATAAAAATAGCAAATTACGCCCTTAAATAGCATAACAAATGCAAATTATGTTCATGAATCGCATGAAAAACGTGAATTATGCTCATGAATCGCGTAAAAAAATGCGAATTACACCCATGAATCGCTCAAAAACGCAAATTACGTCTATGAATCACGTAAAAAACGCGAATTACGTTCATAAACTGCGTCAAATTACACCCAACATTAATTTGCAGATAGTTTTTAATTCAATATTACGTGCACAGAAAGTTTTTCGTTTTAAACAAGTCTGTCTAAAAGTAAAATTCATCATACTTTTCTTTATTTTTAATTAAAGGTTATAGATAAATAAGAATTTTTTTCTTGTAAAGGTAAGATACTTGTTTTGATTTAACCCTTTGCAGGGCAGGACAAATTAATTTCTTAAGTGTTGAAATAAATGACTGACACTGGAATTTGAAAACAACTTTATTTGTAAATAAAAAAACGCTATATTTCACACTGTCAATAAACCATAATTTTTTCCAGTGCCAATATTGCGTTTGGGAATTAAAATTAAGTGGTATATCTATGAAACCACTGCACCGCAAAGGGTTAATATTAAATTTAATATGGTTAAAAGAAAACTTTAAATAGCAATTTTATGATCATGTATTGAAATTTAACATGGAGGCACAGTGGACCTACAGTTGTTTCTAGAAATATTTTGCCTTATGAATAAACAAAAAAAAAAAAAAAAATACTGGATCAGTTTCTGCTTGTTTTATGTAGTAGCTTTATTTTATTAGGGGGAGGGGGTAACACTATTTGGGAATAGTGATGCATGGAGGCTTTTCATGACAGATTTAAAGTTTTTCTTGGTTGTCATTATAAATTTTGTATTTTTCAGTCACAAATCCTAATGACATCAGCTGATAAAGATGCCAAAGCCATGTCTTCAATGAGTTGAAAAAATATTTTGTAAAAGAGGGAAGCAACTAAAAGCAAGAATGTAAAAACAGGTTTATTTATTATATACTATTTTAGTAAAATTAATATAATAATAATGAGTTCTTGTACAATTTTTTAATGCTTTCTTTTATTCCAGGAAAGTTTTTCTCCTTTTTTGGGGAGGGGGGGGTATAATTTTTTTGTGCAAATTATGTGGGATGTTTTTGTAAATTAAAAGACATTGTTATTATTATTCAGAAAAAAAGGTATCATTGTGAAATGGAGAAGGGAGGGGGATACTATGTTAACTGGCTTACTAAATTATAAATTTTTTGTGGATTTTATTTGGCTCTTTTTACCATTTAGAAAATAGTTGTTGTTTACATGTTTTTGTTGTAAAATGCATCCCTTTTTTATTTATTTATCTTTTTTTCTTGGAGGGGGGGGGAGCATTTTACATGATTAAATTTTGTATACACTTTTACATATTAACTGTAGCACTGACTTTTTTTTCTCGGGATGTTAATGCTATTTTCAAATTGTAACATTTATCTTATTTAATTGTAAATTATATAAAGTGAATATTATTGTTCAAAAAGAGGTAGCATTGGGAAATAAGTGTAAGGAAAAGCTATATTAACTAGTTTACTTAATTAAAAATTCTTTTGTTGGATTTTTCTTGACTCTTAAATTTTTCATTTTTACACCTTCTATTGACAAGTTTGTTTGTATTAAAAGCTAAATAAAATTTTTTAATCTTCTTTTTTTGTTATCTCATTGAATGATAAAAGATAATTATATATGAAATAACGATTTGAATATCAGTAAAATTTATTTCAAAATAATTTTCATTTATAAATTATTTATTTCGCTACTTTTTATTTTATAACTCTTGCTCTTACATATGAATATTGTATTACCAAGGGTGGGGAAATGAATCATTTTGCTCGCCAGTGGCAAAGGATTTTCTGGCAAGGCGAGTTCAATTTTTGTTTTTGTAAAACTGTAGATAATAGACATTATCAGTGACTCTTTCTCAATCTAGATATTTTAACTTTCCAAATTATTACAGTGTAAATAACTAAACTAAGTTTTAATTACTAAATGGTACTAAGTTCTATCTTATATTAAGCTTACCTCTGTTGTATATATTTCTTAATATTATAGAAAAAAAGAATTATGAAAATGCATTGTAGTAACCGTAAGTTTGTCTGCAATTGCATGCAATTTTGTCATAACTATTTTAAATTGTGTGTATTTTGCATCTTGCTGGCGGATGAAACAAATACTTGGCTGGTAAGATTTTTGAAAATTTTCCCACCCTTGTGTATTATTATTGTTCATTAATTATGCTTCTTGATGTAAGCCTTATTCTTGTTTCGTATAAAATAAGTACATGAATCATTTGTACAGTTATTGCCATTTGTGCTTACAAATGGCATTAAAACACATAGTTAAAGTTTTAAAATAAAATTTGAAATAAGATCTATAACATAGTGCTTTGTATTTGAACTGAAAGTATGTTTAAGTAATATAGCAAGGCATATGACAATTGGTAGAGGGGGGAGGGGGTATGACAAGTGTGACAAATGGGGGGAGACAAGGTAAAAAAATTCAACATCTTTTATGGATAGCCCCTAAGTAAAAATAAGGTTTAGTTTTTATATTTATAAGTGTTCGCAACTACCCTGCTGTTGGGGCACTTGTGAGCAATACATTGAATTTATAAAGTTATTACAAAAAAAGAAGAGCTAACTATAAAGATGATTTTATAAAAACTTACCTTGTTTAAAAAAAAGGGCTCTATTTACTGTATTCAGTATTTTTTGTTTTCAGAAATTAACCAGTAATAAAAAAAGCTATGTGTATGTGAACTATTCACATGTGCTCCAGTCTCTCCTTCATGTATTCAAAGACAATACACACATTAGGCTAATTTTTTTTTCTCATTTAATTCAGTCCCTAAGGTGGTCAGTAGGCTGCCGTAGGTATAATGGCAAAAAAAAAAAAAAAAAAAAAAAAAAAAAAAATAGTAATAGCAGTATTACTACCATAGAACTAAATTTTGACCAATTTGGTCATATAACACTTAATTAGGCAACAAAATAAATTGCCATATATAAAACCAACTTAGCTGGTTAATTTAGTGAAATTTTCTATCTTTTAATGCATTTTCAAAAAATGTATGTTTTTGTGAATGTGAGAATAATGAAAACATGCTTTGTTTTCATTTATATTCAATTCATAATAATCTTTTTTTTTTTTTTTTTTTTTTTTTTTTTTTTTTTTTTCCTCGTATGTAGATCTGTAATGTTGCAAACAAATTTTTACCTACTTCCTAATATGTTAAAATAAAAAATTATGCAGAAAAATATTGTTACAAACATTGTAATATTGTTACAAATAATTATTAATTTTAAGGCATTTTCATTCAGTTAGTTATAATTCGAAATGTTAGGTGTTGCATTGAAATCATTGTAGTGCCAATTCATCACAGCGTCAATTTGTTCGTGTAAAGTTTTATTTCCAGCCCCCCCCCCCAAAAAAAAACAACAAAAAATCAATACTCACCACTAAGAGGGTGACACAGTGTGCAATATTATTAATCTAAATACGTTTTTGTTAACTTTAAAAAATTGACTGTGAACAGAGGTGACCATCCCCTCCAAACCCAATGACGCAAATCTCTCCCCCCCCCCAAAAAAACTTCATATTTTGACATTGACCCCCCCCTAAACAGAATATCAATTGTAAAATATATTCTACTTATAATCTACTGCACATTCAAAAGAGAGCGAGTCGAGCATAGCAGAATGAGCTCTTATTGCCCTTATCTAGAATTTAAAGAAAGAAAACACAGGAATACTTCTGGAAATTAAATGTTGAAAAAATTTTAAAGTGATATTAAAAAAATCAAGATTTTTTTTACAGTAAAAAAAAGGAAATATTAAGAATTTAAAAATCCCCCCCCCCAAAAAAATGTACTTTTCCTCAAATTCCCCCCCAAAACTAAAATGTATGACGCATCTTGCGTCACCAAACCCCTCTCTGGGCACCCCTGACTGTGAATTACATGTCGGCAAATTAGATACTCTACCATATAATATTTTTTAGAAAGGCATGTATTGTTTTTAATTTCTCAAAAATTAAAATCAATTACCAATACCACTACAGATCTGCCAACTATTGCAGTTAAATTGTATTTTGAATGATTTTTAATGCTCACTACGATAATACCATTTTACTAGCAAAGATGATTTTTTGTCATACCTGAAATACTCTAAATTCTAGAAAGAAAAAAAAAAAGGGGGGGGCACCAGGTGGAATTTTTCGAAGAGGAACCACTAATTTAAAGCAAAAGTACATTTTTTCAAAAAGGGCTATTAAAAAATGGGGGGAGGGTATGCTTGTTCTTTGTATACCAAAAATATTTGCTATAATTTTCAAAGATCAATTGAATTTCCACAGGCTGCCATGGAAAGGTTAAAAAATACCATTGTGTGCATCAAAAGGGTTTAAAAGAGCCGCCAAGCACATAAAATAAATAAATTGGCTGCTTATGGTGCCATTTTAAAAATTTCTTGGAAGATGGGTTGTCTTTGAGGGGTAGGGTTTGAAATCGTGTGCAGAATTGTGTGATTTACGTACAGAAAAGGAAAGACCTACATATTAAAATTCTGTACTGTATTCCCCCCTGTAAATTCTTCTACATATTTTTTTCTGCAAAGTGAGCCAATCAGTTGTGCAAAACTGTTGAGAATTTTGGCAATCAGTCACGATAAACTATCGTGAATTTTAACAAATGAGTATGTATAAAAAAGTCAATTAGTTGCAGAAGAAATAAATTTTGTCAAAGGGTCATGGTAAAAATGCACATTCTGCCAAGATATCACAGAAAGAAATTGCAAATCTCTTAAATAGAACAATCGCATTAAAAAAAAAGAAGTTTCATCAAAGAATCTTGGTAAAAAATGCTAATTTCATCATATTTACAAAATGCAGATTTCAACATAGAATCATGATAGAAAAATGGGAATTATGATTCTGCAGAGAGGGAGGGGGGTGATATGAATATCATTAAATAATCGAAAAAAGTGTGACTTTAGTTGACATCTTCGGAAAAAGTGTGAATTTAGTCAAGATTTCAGGGGGCGGGGTGCAAATTTAGTTAAGTTCCTGGGAGGGAGTGCAAATTTAGTCGCGGTCTCGAGAAAATGCATTATTTAGTCGAGATCTCAATAAAAGATGCAATTTTAGTCGTGATCTTGGGAAAACATGCGAATTTGTTGAGAAAAAAAAAACGTGAAAAAAAAAAAAAAAAAAAAAAAAAAAACTCTAGAAAACGTGCAAAATTAGTTCAGATCTCAAGAAAAAGTGCAAATTTCGTCGAGATATCAGGAAAAGTGAAAATTGAGTCCAGATCCTGGAGAAAAAAGTGTGAATTTAGTCCCGATCCTGGGGGAAAAATGCGAATTTAGTCGAAATCTTGAGAAAAAGAGCAAATTTAGTCGAGATATCTCGGAAAGAGCACCAATTTATTCGAGATATCTCACAAAAGTGCCAATTTAGTCGATCTTGAAAAGAGTGCGAATCTAGTTAAGAGATCTTGTAAAACATACAAATTTAGTTGAGAGTGCAGGGACAGAACTATCTTCAAGTGTCTGCAATAATAATATTATTAAAAAGTCTGCAAGATGGAATGTATTATATAAATCTATTCTTTGTAGTGTTAATTATGGCAATATGTGTGTGTATATGTAAAATATTTCCATCACTTACGAAAAAAAAAGTTTTTCGATAAACAAAAATATTTATTTATGGCATTAAGCAGAAAATTAGTTATTAAGGGAACATTGGAAAATGCTCTATTTGAAAGAAAAAAATATTTTATTAGTCTCCAAAATTCTCAATATAACTGTTGATTTATTGCATGATACAAAAGAAGTTGATGTCGATATATTTTTGAAATGGTAGTAAAAAATTGTTCCGTATATATGAATTGAAGCACTTTTTAAATCAGGAACTAACAGAATTTGATGTTTTATAATAACCTGCGCATTAGTTCTTGAGTTACAGATGTTATGGAAATTGTGAATAATGCATCATATCAGCACCACCTGTTAAGAGATATACCCCAAAAACTAACCAGCTTCAGTTTATATCAATGCTCTAACTGAATGTAAAGTTTTGTGAAATGTCATGCATTAGTTCTTCAAACAAAGCAACCACTTTTTTTTTTTTTTTTTTTTTTTTTTTTTTTTTTTTTTTTTTTTTTTTTAACTGATAAATATTTTCTAAAAACTTTTAAATCTTATTCCGTGCCTTCCAATATGTACAAATCTACTGAAAGTCAGAATACCATATTTTCTTTGAATTCAATATTTTCTTGTAAAGATAGAAGAACATAAAAACATATGAAAAAAATGCACTCTCAATTACAGTTAGCAATGAAGAAGAGATCTAAGAAATGCAATATACACATTGGCTGCAAAACTGACATAAAACAATTCAAAAGTGATTAAAACCAACTATAATTGGTTCAAACAGCTATAAGTGCTATATATAAACGGTTCAAGGTGCTATAAAGGCATTTTACTTTGATATAAAGAACATTAACGAATATTCGGACTATTCGGTCCTTTTGCCGAATATTCGGTTGGCCGAATATTAAAGGCTTGTTGACCGAATACTTCGGCCGAATACCTGTAGCCGAATATTTGGAGATATCTTGCCGAATACTGCTAAAATCTCACCGAATAGTGAAAGATATCTTGCCAAATAAATTTCAGATTTAAAGAATTTCATTCTTGATTTTTTTTTTCTCTAATCCAAATTGGCTACTTCATTTATGAAGTCATTCTCACTCTTACTTACAAAATATAGAGCTATTCAGATACTAAAAAATATACAGCCTTTCTGTATTTTCTAATCTATAAATGTTAGTGATATTCTAGAAAATGCTGCCCAAGTTGGAGGTTTAATTGTACGGGAAATGTCATCATTAGAGAATGATATATTACAATTCAAGATATAAAAACACTGCCTTATTCTCAAACGCTCGAATATTTATTAATGTCTGCAAATTCCATGCACATATAAAAAAGGCTCTTATGAAATTCATAACTTATTTTCTATAAAGTAGAAATAAAAAAAAATTATTCACCAGGTGTGTTAACGAAGATTCATTTTCAAAATTAAATATAATATATCACCATTCCAAATACAACGGTACATCTGAAAGCAGAACTGGTGTCCAAACTCTATACACATTAGATGACACAACTTGCTTTATGAAGATGGTTTTATAAATATTTTAATATAAATTCTAAATACTCAACAAAATAATTTTTTCATTCTATAGTTTTTACATTTAAATAATTATTTGCATAATTACTGACTTAAATATGTAACATTATGTATATATTTTTAATTTAATCTTCCTTCCTTCATGTTGTTATCAATTTCTGTTTATCCTTTTAATGCTTCTTGAATAAGTGGAATATTGGAAGTTGAACATTGCATGTGCCGATTCAAATGTCAAAGTTTTTGTTAACATATGCATTCTACTTTAAGCATAACCTTTTGCTTTAGCCCCACCAGTAGCCGAGAGGTTCGGACCTCTCAACTGGTAGACGGCAGGTGCTGGGTTCGAACCCAATCGCGGCTGTCGGCCTAACCGTTCGGAGTTTTCCGTGGTTTTCTTCGAACCTTGCGTAAATACGGGTTAGGTTCCCTTAGAAAGACCCCCACGGAGGGCACTCCCCCTGGTCCTATATCCCATTAGCGTAGATAATCGGACGACAAAAATCAACCAATCAACCAACCTTTTGCTTTAACGTAATTTGTAATTTAAAGGTTGGCATCTGATTTCAGAACAGTCTCATTCTTACAAATTTGCTTATCACTAGGGACACAAACTCGAAATGATCAAATTTACTTTATTAAAGGTTATTTCAGAAAAATATGTCCTTGAGAGTTCTGAGAGAGAAAGAGAGATTAAAAATATTATTGATTTTGGATGCAAGAAGTATCAATTGATAGTAAAAATGAAGAACATTCTTCATATTTTAATGGAAATATTTTCCCATTTTGACTTACTGAAAATCAGATTGATGTACATTAGAATAAAGGATATAATGCAATTTCATAATTTTTTTGTGTTAAAATAAGTTTTTCAAATTTAAAAATACATTTAAAAGCACATTTAAGAGTAATAATTATTAATGAGCTCCTATTTTTTAAATTCTATACAATTAAAATTTATTTTCTTTATTGGAAAAAAATTTTTACTATTCGGCCGGCCGAATATTCGGTATTCGGCCTAAAATTTGGCCGAATATTCGGTATTCGGCTATTCGGCCAAATCACTATTCGTCCCATCCCTAGTTTTATTCATGTACAAAAGGTTCAGTAAAATAAATTACTAACTGTAACATTATAACAAATGAATTATTTTACAATAATTGAATTTAATTTTGGGTTAAACTGGAATGAATTCTAATTCCTTACTTTTTTGTTACTTGTTTTAATAGGATGCTCATAACAATTATCTATTAAACATAACTGCTGTTTTTGCTGTTCATCTGGAATAATTGAGATTGTTACTATACTTAATTTCTGTTTATTCTGTATATTTTTATGTAATATTTATTCTTACCTTTTTTTTTTAAATAGGACATGCTTGGCTATTAATCTGGAAAAAGGCACAAAATCGAAAAAACGATCTACCAGATCCAAAATCAATGTGAAATTGCAGAACCTTGGCGATAAATTGTGTTACTACAAATCTGTGTGAAAAAATTAATTTTTTATTTGTTGTTTCTTAATTTGTTATTTAAATTTGTTACTTCTAAGAATACTGTGTTGAAGTATATTAAATAAATTTGTAAAAACTCATGATTTCTTTTTATTTATTGTATGATAATTTATAAAACAGAACCATTGTAATAATTTCATCTTCAAACATTCCCAAGTTTAATCAATTTTCACTAAAATCTCGTAAACAATATAGTATGTATTATCTGTGTACACAAGATCAAGAACCGTGGGACATGGGTGCAAGACCTTCAATCTCAGGTTTGATTTCAGTGTTGAAGAGATTTTTGACTGACTCAAAATTCTACCTTATGCACTTAAATAATAGTGGTTCTACCATCAAGAACATTTAATCACTTTCTTTTATTATAAGAGACCAATAAGATTTCAGTCTTGACATAGATGAGTTTCTTGCACCCATGCGTGTAGGATTATGAATCATTGTTAAATCAAAAATGGACTACTTTTGTTTAATTTAGTATTTAGTAAATATGTAATACATAAAAAATGAAATAATAAATTAGCATATGTGTATCTTAAAAAAGCTGCTCTCTATTATTATAAGGGGCTTGGAAGGGAGGAGAGGGAGCAATAGCAGTACAGCTACTAAACTGATATTACTAATCATATTTTTTTCAGTTCAGGAGTTGATGCAGGTTTTTATTCTTGGGGCTCATTTTGTGAAAAAGAAAAGTTATTTTTGTGAAAATAACATTTTGTAATGGAAGTTGACTTTGTTATTTGAACAAAGAATTTAAAAACTAAAATATATATTTTTAAAAATTCCTTTGCTAAGTTTTTGAAAATTATGACATGTTTTTGTGTACAAATTAGATTTTAAAACAGTATTTATAAAAATGGCATAAAAGAATTTTGTGAAAGGGTCTGTTTTATTAAAATTATTTTGTGAAGAAGCCTATTTTATTAAATAGATTTTTGTGGAGCCCAAATTTTGCATGGATCAACCCCTGAAATTTAATATTAAAGTAACTAGTTTTCTATTTTCATTTTACATATCAGACTTTTATCTAAACACACGAAGGTTTGTTATCTTATCAGTTTTTAAATGCTCCGCCACTCTCACTATTAAAGTGTGTGATGGTAAATTTTGGAAAGCTAAAAATTGTATTTTAACATAAGTTATTAATGCAACAACACCAAAAGTGAGAACCTTGTAATTGAATAAAAATGCAATTTACTATAGTAAATGAATGAGAATGCTCTCCTTTAATAGAATTAAACTTTTATTTGAAAAAAAAAAAAAACCCTACAAACTGCCTGCTAAGTGTACCTTAAAACCTTGGAAAATTAGGTTTTGAATATACAAGTTTTATAATATAAGTTATGAATGTTTTGTTCAAATATTGCGAAACATAAGTACTTCTGTGAAAATTTTTGTTTATTAGTGTTGTGAATTATCTATATTCCTCTTTTAAATCTATTATGGATTTTCAGTTGGTATGTATGGCAATCCCCATTAAAGATTTTATTTAAAAAACCCTATAATTTTATGATTTGTGCCCCCTTCCCCCCCCCCCCCGAGTCCAAAAGAGAATGGGGTAATACTGGATAACTGTATGGAAATTTATATTAATTTCACTGAATGATACTTTTTGTAATTTTACAAACAATGCATTTTCTTTAATGAGGTATCCTAATGTATGTGTTTTGTTATTTTATGGACAATCGCCCCCCTTTTTTTTTTTCATGGGCAAAATTTGTATTATTTTACGGGCAACATCCCTTTTCTCAGAGATATCTTGGTATTTTTACGGTCAATGCACCTTTTTTTATGGGCATCTTGGCATTATAGTTTTGCGGGCAATGCCCCTTTTTTGACGGGCATCCTGGCATTATATTTTTGCGGGCAATGTCCTTTTTTTCACGGCCATCCTGGCATTGTAGTTTTACAGGCAATGCCCTTTTTTTCACGGGCAACTTGGCATTGTATTTTTACGGACAATACTACTTTTTTTACGGGCTAGTTATGCATTTGCTAAAATGTAAAATTACGGGTAATTTGTTGATTTACGGTCTAAATATTTTTTTACGGATACTGTCCGGAATCTCTGCTGCCGGCTTTTGTCCGTAATTTTACTTAGATTTTTTTTACAGTGTAGGTCTGAAAAACTTCAATAGCAAATCATGCTACAAGTGCATAATATAACCGTTGGTAATATAGGTTTTAGTTGTGATTGAACAAACATTTCTATGAATCCCAGTTTCCTAGAAGAAAATTCAGTAGCTTCGCAGTTTTTTATCTTTATTTTACAGTGTACTTTAGTATGTGTAATTTTGCAATACTGCATGTGTGGATTCATGTAGGTACTTTTATTCCTTGCAACAAGTACAACAGCAACAAAAATAGATTCGTTAAAATTCAATGAAATGTACAAAATCGCCTTGAAAACAACAATCAAATATCATTAATGTATCATATTCAATTTACCATTTTTCATATATAAAATTATCCTAATATTACACATACAGTGCATTGAATGAAAATTGCTTGAACGCCCATTCCATTTTTTTTCTAAAAGCTATGTTCATAAACTTGATGACATGTCTTGTAAAATATGTCTGAAAAACTTCAACATTAAATCATGCTACAAGCGTAGAACAGTACCGTTGGGATTATATGCTTTTAGTTGCAGTTGAACATTCTGTCAATCAAAACTTATTACGACATACTGGGAGCAATTTATTTCGCGTGTTTCCGTAAATTTTTAGATGCATTAAGTTGATTACAGTTTAATGTGACTTACTCAATAATCTATCGTGACATATTGTTTATGATTAAAGCTAAATATCGTGCTACATTAAGATTACAAAGGAATGCTATTAGCCTGAAATTTTCCTTGATTTTATATTTTTTTAGAATTATACCTTTTATTTAACTATCTAAAACTGTCAAAAATTAAGAATAGTGTAAATATAATATAAAAAACAATACTATTTAGTTTAGGATAATTTTTATTCCATGTTTTATGATTATTACAATAATGTATTGCACGCTATTTGGGTATTTATAAAAATGAGTATTTATTAAAATAGCAAATAAAGCCTTTGTGCAGAAATGTTTAAAGATAGAAAACCAACGAATATAAATGCACAAATAAAGTATGAGAAGATAGCAAATAGCTATTTCGAATCTACTAACGAGATTCTTCATCAGTGCAAAACTCAGCGAGCTAAAAGTAGCAAAAGCTCGTAGCTTTGATCGTTGTAGCTTTTAGCTCGCTGAGTTTTGCACTGATGAAGAATCTCGTTAGTAGATTCGAAATAGCTATTTGCTACCTTCTCATACTTTATTTGTGCATTTATATTCGTTGGTTTTCTATCTTTAAAATGAGTATTTATTCATTTCATTTGAATGATTTACGACTAAAGTATATTTTGATTATATTATTTATGGTGTTTTACTTCATTGTTACGTAATGTATCTTCATATCTATGTTTGTTGTTTAATTAACATAATTAATTCTTTTTAAGGAATAATATATAAGCAGGTTCTAATACCTATTCTTTAATATTCAACCATTTGATATTAGAATTTTTAATACCTTTTTTTTTTTCACAGTTCCTTTTTTAATGGTGAAAACTTGAATGAAATAAAAATTTATTAGCGTAGTAAAAGGTTTTGTTTCGTATTTATTTTTGTTTAAGGGGTCAGGTGCCCTTTGAACGAGCAAAATACGTGAAAAAGTGACCTCTGTAAGAATTGCAGTAACTCTATATCTAATTGACTTATAACTATAAATTTGAAAGCAGTTATTAAGAAGGATATATTTTATTAGTTAAAGTTGTTAAAAAAGGTATACACATATGAAAAGATTTTTAAATTATTTTTAAAGGTAATACAATTTTTACGAACTAATAATTCTTGCATGCCTTGCGCGCACGACTTTTCAAATTTGAATGGCTAAAACAATCCAAGATTTTTTTTTATGAGTAGATATATAAAGTGTTTTAAAAATGACCTACGATGAATAAAATAACATTTTTAGATCCAGAGAAAAAAACTATTTTTTAAAGAAATTCGAAATATTGAGATTTTTTTAGACAGAAGTAATTGTAAATTCTAAACTTTTAATTTGAGGAAAATAATAATAGGTCATTTTGTGCCTGTATACGTTTAATACATTCAGCGAAAATTTCGTGAAATTCCAATCAACCGTTTTTTAGAAATCATGCGCGCAATGATCGAAATCACTGTTTTGAGAAAATCGACGTTAAATTTTAAATCACCCATTGATGGTATAGAAAAACCGCAAAGTGTTTTAAACATAACTTTTCTTCTGATGCGCTTTTTTGAATGCTGTTTGTTTTTAAATGCTCTTAAAGAATCATATTTAATTATGAGATATTTTTTAAAAAATCGATTTTTGGATTCTCTAAAGGGTACCTGACCCATTAATGCAATGGTCCATTTTACAGTCCAAGTATATCCAAGAACAATAACAATCGCTCAGGCATAAAACCGAAAAATGTTGATAATAGGATAAATCCATGCACTGATTCCGAATATGGTTTTCGTTTTTATGTTTTCCTGATGTCCAGTTTGAAAGAAATTTGCATATTTATACTTATGAAAATTTATGTATGTTTATTTAATTTTTAAACAGTTTAAGTACACTAAATCACAGACCTGATTATCTTTTTCGTGATAAATATTACTAGATTTACATCATATACAAGAAAAATATACTAAAACGTTTATCTTTTTTTCTCAAAATTGTGATACTAATATTATATAAAAATACTTGTCAGTGGCAGTTTTGTATTGGGACAAGAGTGATACGGGATGCTTTTAAAGGGTGTCTGTATTGTTTAAAAAAAAGAACAGAGTCAGGTTCCTATCAATGATATAATCAGAAAACAACTTAAAAGTATATCGTAAAATTAATAATGTATATTCCACAATGAAAAAGTAGTAATTTATATTATAAATAAATATTTTGCTTATGAGACGTTGTAGTATTGATGAAAATATTTTATATACATTAAAAGTTTTTATTTGCATGTTTCTACTCTTTTTATTTGAGTCACCTTCAGAATGTAAATAGATTCAAATGATCGATCAATTAAAAAGTGTTGAAACATGTAAATAAAATTTTTTAACGTATATTAAATGTTTTCATTAATACTACATCGTCTCATAAGCAAAATCTATATATTTAAAAGACCTGGCTGTTTTTTTAGTCATCAGCCCTGAATGGCCCGTACTACTGGCCCGTACTACTGGCCCGTATTTTGATAATTAATTTTTTAAAATGAAAGCTGTTTATGCGTAGATGTGCCCATTCTGGATAATTTTTAAGTTACTTCCATTTTTATATTTTGTTTTTATTTTTATATTTTGTTTTATTTTGTTTTCGTGACATTTCTTCAAAACAGTGGCAACAGGTTAAGCTTTTCTCACTATAATAAAAACTTATTTTACTTTATTACTTTCCACCAATCAGGAGCTTGATCCCATCTGTGAATGTGTAATTGCATTTCAAAGAAAACAAGTAATGGTTTTCGTAAAATTTAATCCTAATAAAATGATTGAACATAATTATTCACTAATCTTGGTACAATACACAGATTATTTACTGAGTAATATTACTAAGTGTTATGTGAATAAAATAACAGAAAATAAACTTTAATAAAATATAATATCTAAAAGCGAAATTTTTTTGATTGAGAAAATCTCGTTGTTCTGGCTAAATTCGATGCTCGCTAATTAGCCGGAACATCTTTAAAGAACGTCCAAGCTAGCTAAATACGATGCTCGCTAATTAGCCGGAACACTCGTATTTATTTAAAATACAAATTCTTACTTTTTCGTTGTGGAATATATATTATAATATTACGATATAGTTATTAATGGATGTAACCAAGGCTTACTAGTATTATTTTTATCATTGATAACTTTAAAGTAGTTGAACTTATCTTACATAGGTAAAATGTATCAGGAAGTAGCATAAAATACATTATCTAATTATATTATCAAAATAATTATATATAGCTTTTTTAAAAAGATTTTTAGATGCGGTGGAATGGAACATTGTTTTTTTAACAATTTGTTGCATTTATTTTATCTATTTTTAGTCTCATTATTTTTATTAATGTAATTCCTAGCTTAAAAGAACATATATGAAAAACAATTAAGTTAATTATTTTTTGACAAGTGAGTATATTTTTCATTTACTTACATTTAAACAGAAATATATAAATATATAATGGTTACAAAGTAACTCCTATTTTTCATAAATAAAGCATTGTCTTTTTAAAAAAATTTTTTAATAATGTATCAAGAAATAAAACACAAAAAATATTGGAGAACAGTATAGATTGCATTGAAATTAAATTAAATTACCACATATAGTGGCATGATTATGTGTATTTTTCTATCAATACATGCTTTATTATTTGATCATTATTACAAGAACATCAGTTAATATTGAATCCCACGAGTAATGACTCATAAACTAGAAAGTTAGTTTGAGAAAAAAAAAGCAGACATCTAGATTGTCTCTCACAAAATCGTGCATTTTATGATTAAGTAGTATGAAATGCAAATGCAGAGACACCTAGGAATATCATACAACAGAGATAAAATGAAATCATCATATCATATTGAAACTTGTAGCAAGTTTTTATTATTATTATTATTATTATTATTATTATTATTATTATTATTATTATTATTATTATTATTATTATTATTATTCATTTTTGATAAGGCATTATTCATTTTGATAATTGTACATTGTTTTGAAATGTAAAAAAAAATCGAATTTATATAAATAGATTATTGCTATAAAATATGAAAATGAAATAATGAACTACCTAAACTTTCATAATATAACTCTTGTAGACCCCTGTAATGTCATCTCGTAACGTATTGATTAAAAATATGTATCTTTAATAAAATTCCAAGACATGCAGCATAACTCTCTGTTTCCTTTTTGATATGGCAGCAAGGAAATACAAAATGCAAATTCAGATTGTTTTGAAGTGCGAAAAACATGGAATTCATATACAAAAAATATTGCTATAATATGTGATAATGAAACAATGAAAATGGTAAACATTTATTATACCTCATGTACATTACAGTAAAAGACACTACGAAACATATTCATTTAAATTCTAAGTCTACACATAGTTTCAATGACATTTTACTTGTACGTGATGATGAGCACATTCCAGTTAAATATACTTTTAAGTATGTTTATTAAAATGCATTTAGTTGTCAATATCAATATTATAAATATTATATAATACCAACATTTTTCAATATTATAAATTTTATATTATACCAATATTTTTCAATGTTATAAATATTGCAAATATAATGCTAATTATTACGTCTATTGCATTTGTGTTTTAAACAAATCTTTTATCTCTTGCTAATATCATGCGCATTTTAATTAGTTTTTCTTTTATGCATTAAGTAATACTTTTACAAATGTAGATATAGAGAGAGAAAGTGGGAGATGTAACAGAGAGGTCTCGTAAGTCGTCAATTTCAAGCCCCAATTCCCCAGTTTCAAGCTCATATTAAAAATCATAGAAATACCAAATCACAACAAGTTTACTTAAATATTGCTGTCACAAAAGCCTCATTAGATATCAATATAAAATTTAAATGTAATTATTCCAGTCATAGAAAAAATAGCTCCAAATTCGAAAAAAAAACCTAGATGAAAAAAAAAATGTATATTGATAGTTTTATGTACTTTATGACAGTTATATTTAAATCAAAAAAGCCTAAATATTACAAAAATAAGAAGAAAACGCTATTATTGTTGATTTCTGAACTGATGAATGCATAATTAATCTGTTGAATAAACTTGCCACTTTTATTATGTATTATACATCACAAATTATTTGCGACGAATCTTTAAAATTACCTTTCTTTATTTTCAACGAAAATGTCTTATTTGAAATAAATGTAAACAGACTGCTATGCGAGACTTTTGATCTGAAATGAAATAAGTAATTATATGCATCTTAAAAGTATATTATTCAAAAGATAGATTTCTTTAGTATGTAGATAAATCATATTTGCACATATGTGTCAGAATTTTGAAATCTTTCGCCTGGCAAATACGATTAAATTTAGTGCTTTTCATACTTGCTGAAGTACAATATTTTGAAATTAATATTTGCAAACTATTTTCCGATAGAAAACGTTTTAGTGTATTAAATATGTACCTTATTACAGAATTCGTTATTATTTTATTGTAAAATGCAATTTGTTTCGGAGCTTGGACTGTAGTTCTGTAAATTAATCATTTTGAATTTTAAGAACTGGTATAACTTGGAATTACAAGAGCTAAGATTTTGCGCAGTCGCTCTTAGCGATACGAAATTGACATATTACAAAACTGGCTTATTTAAAACAGCAAAATTTCGTAAAAATTTATTGGTAAATCCCATTTCGCAAACAGCACGATATCTATTCGGGTCCCAGCATATATGATCATCAATTTATGAACTATAAAAATTCCAAAAAGTGTCATTGTTTAAACAAATTTTAAAGCTAAATAATGCATGTTAATCTCGCTATTAAACTTATCGGTAGTAGACCTCAATAATGTAGATAGATTGATTGGTAATTGTAGTATATTTACGTTATTAAAGCATTAACTTAAGTCGAATAAACAGAAGGAGGAATAAACCTAACTTATCTACAATTTCAAACGACGTTTAAAATGCTATGTTAAAAAGACTTTTTACAAAAGATTATTTACAAAAATGTTATTGATAATAATGATTGTGATATTAAGTGTGTAATACTTATGAAAATTGATTTAATTATATAATTTGTCGATTTTTTCCAATATTTTCAATTTTTGTTACCTTAATTTTTTTTTTTTTTTTTTTTTTTTTTTAGTTTTGAAAGCGAAATCAATTTTCGAAAATTAGTTAAACCATTCGATTTATATATATATTCTTAAAAAACCTTAATAGGTACTTTTAATTTATCGAAGTTAAATTAATAAGTTAAAAAGCAGTAAGTGACTTTAAGTGTTTACTGTTTTTTAATGCAAAATCAACATGATATGAGATGATTCTTACATACTTATTTTTCTTATGCTGCTGAATAGGAAGAAAAAAATAACATTTGAATGATTAAAGAAAATTGCTTTAAGGAAAATTTAAAATACGGTTCAGTTAAAAATATAGAAATATATAAAAAATTTTTAAACTTTCAATGTCTTTAGTATAAGAGTAATTTTTTGTAAGTTTACAAAAAAAATCTCTAATAAAAGTCTTTAAAAACTTGCATCGTTTTAAAAATTAAAATAAATAAAAATAAATAAAAAATGCAAGTTTTTATTTTATTTTATTAATGTGTTTAAATTACATAATGCGTAGAATATTTCCCAAATTTTGGCGAAACAGTCAACCAGATATTCCCATTAGGCTAGAAGACCGGAAGCGACGTAGGTATATCGCTTTTTTCTAAATATATTATTTTTGAGCTTGCTGGGCTTCTCAAAAATAAATCCACTGATGTTACTGAAATTTTGCTCATTTCTTGAATATAGGATTGAATAGTAATTGAATGAAAAAATATAGTTTTTAGAACTTTTTAAGGCTATACATAATTAAGGCTATACATTTTAAAGGCTATACATAATGTAAATTATACCAAACATTGTGCTGTTTTACTCAAAACTCAGAAAAAAAATCAAATTTCTATTATTTTTAAGTTTTATTAAGTAATTATTTTTAAGTTCCATTACGAGCTATACTTATCTACTAACATATTTATTTTTATTACTTTAAAAAAGCTATCATGATGATTTCCATGAGGTATCCTCATCACCACGAAGAAATTTTATTTGAAGGGTACCGGAAACCAGGGTCCATCAGCTGATTTTCCGAAATATTTAAATATTTTTTGTTTAATGTGTCTGTTTTATAATATTGATTGCTTTAACAACTATTTTTTTTATCATATATAAAGGGAATATAGTAAGTATGCTTTCTTTACTTTCGAATCCGATTTAGCTCCTTAAATAAGTCTTATAGTCTTAAAAAATAATATAAAAATGAAAGATTTAACTACTTATAACGAAAATTATAATGTTTTCTGTTTGTCAAATGAAAGTTTTTCGATATTTTAAATAGTAACTATAATTTCGGATATCATGAAACAAAGTAAAACGAATTGTAATATTATTTTATAATAAAGTTTTGAAGTACATTTTAGTCATGATTTTTCTTCTTATATTTTTTTAATATTTACTAATTTGTGCAGGTATTAGTAAAAAAAAATACACATTAAAAAACTCTCTAATACATCGTTTTACAGTGCGTACTCTTTCTAGATTGCATTCAGATAGATTCATTACTAAATACAGTGGATTAGAAAACCGCCAATAGAAAACTAAGTCTATAGGTTTTAAACATGAATTTAAAACCTAGGATTAGAAAACAGCTATCGGAACAAAACAGCTATATCGAGGATAAGTAAAAATATTTAACTACAGAACCTACTAAATTATACCAAAGAATATCTACTGTAGTTTTTTGAAAAAAGTAAGCATCTCCGACTAACATTGCAACAAATTATTGTAGAAAAAAGTTACAGGTACGAAACGATTGTTGGACTTTAAAATGATACATTTGAAATTTTTGTGGCAGTCCATCTACATATCAAACATACCCAAACATTTCTTAATAGAAATCTCCAACTTTGATACCATAAATAATTTCTACAACCTTCAATTAGCAATAAATATATGAATAAATAATTTAAAAAGAAATAAAAAATCCGTGCAATTTGTTAGATTATTGTAAGATTTAATCATTATTTTTAAATACGTATATTTTAGGGCTATATCCAAATTGAAGTTCAGTACTATATTATCAAAATGGTACAAAATGACTACGTCACTTCTATTAATGTGTTATGTCTTGCCAAAATGATAATTCCACTCGCTTAATATGTTTCGAATATTGACAATTTAAACATTCTCATAGAATGCGTAACACACATATTCGTTCGAAATTCCGTTTTCTGTACATCATATATGACCTCTTAAACCATACTTTTGAAATTTTTGTAATCGAAATTCAAAAGCTACTTGGAAGAAAAACTTGAAATTGAGAATTAGCATAAAATAAGATATTATACATTTTGTAATTTTTTTATATAAATTTGTTGTAACACTTTGTAATACTCATAAGCAAATATGCTTTCCATATTTATATAGTAATAAATTATACTGCCTCTAGCGAAAGTGAAAAAAAGTCTTTATTATAAAAAATGAAATATTTATATTGAAATGAGAATATTTGTAAACGATTACAAAATATTTAAATATGCAATCTTTTGTCCTATAAATTGCTGGGTTAACTTTAAATCCTCAAGAAGATAGTTGTGAAAAATATTGAAAAGTAACCTCCATTTCTTTTACAACAGTGTTTCGTTTTGTGATTTCATTAAATACAGTAACCATTACAATGAATCTTCCTTTATATGAGGTTTCTACGTATTTTCCAAATAGGCTATTTAAAAGGTAATTGCATTTTCATTTCCATGTTTGGAACGGATCACTTCCACTTAATATGAAAGGAGTTTTTGTTTTTACTTGGAATAATAGTACTGTATACTTTATTCAGTTTTTTATTAAAGCTATACGTTGCTAATTGATTACACTCTTTTTGTGAAAATTTAAAAGAGGTTTAAATAATTATGTTCATTTGATATATGATGTAGAAAAAAGTTTTGTCTGTGAATTCTAGGATGCTATACATTTTTGATAAAAGTAGTTCATTTTAGTTGCGTTCGTAATTATGTAAATACACAACACATGTAGTCGTCCGTTTGGCCGCATATAACAGAACAAAAACTACTCAGCCGAGTCGTTTGAAATTTAAAATATATAATATTTTGATAATTTTGTTTTGTCATTTCAAATTATATGAAAATAGGATACATACTTTAATAGCAGGGACAAACAAAATTATTTCGTTATATTACCTTCAATGAGAAAAATAGTTTCATGTGCATTTCAATGATGTTGCACTCTTTCGAACGTAATAAAATTTATATGTATCTCCCCCACTAAAATTAATCTTAAGATTATCTGAAGAGATCTCTACTTTCTTCAGAAATTCTAAAGAAATCCGAAGAAATTTTGTAGATATAATTTTACCTAAAAAGTAACTGCCGGTTTTTAAACAATATTCTTAAATATAATTGCAGATTTTTTTTTTTTAAATTAGGCCAATTCGATACAGATTTTCTACTGATATTTTCTTAGGATTTTCTTCAATTATTTTTAATGGTTCTGAAGTATATACTAAAATATACATTCTGTAAAATATGTGGTGCAAGGGATATTTGTCATTTGTTTACAGAGCCACACAAAAGTGTTCCATTACATAAAGTTGTCCGGGAAAACATTGATTGGGCTACGTTTTAATTATATAAGAGAAACAGACTCCATCTATTATACTACATTCGAAGTACTGTATACTATAACACCAACATCTGAATATTTTAAAAACTACCTTATAGTACAAACGCACCACATTTGCTACGCTTCACATGTGATTTCGGACTTGTTCAGTTTTCCTGCTTTGTGTTAATGGTGTTCAGTGTCAACGCCGGCAAGTTTTTGCGTGACACAGAACGTGCCAGAACCAATTAAATAGGCCCTAGATGTTTCATGCCCCAAAAGAGATATTGTAATACATTATTCCCGTGCAGCATTTAGTACTATTTTTTGCGCATTGCATTTGAGTGTTAAATTTGAATCAGATTGCAAATGATGCTTTCTACTATAAGAACATTTTTTCAAGCAGCTTATTAATCAAATTCAAAAGAAAATTTAATAGTACACATACATACAGTTTTTTTTATAAAGACGGAAATAAGTCATTATATTATATATCATGGTGTACAGCTTACATTTAAAATATTGGAATAATTCAGAAATCTAATAAGAAAAAAATATTTTACGTTTATTTATTTTTGAAACTAAGTAAATACAATTAAAATTCTTATAATCAGGAATATTTAGATTAGATTTTAACATTAACAAATTTTAATATATAGTATAATAAATTAGGTATACATTTTTTTTTAAACACCTCAAAATATTATAATAAATTTTGGATTGGTCCGCAATTTTAGAATATTTTATTTTACTCAACAATATCACCTTATGAATATGAAGTAAATGTTAATATTTTGTAGCTAAATGCTACAAAATATACGCTACTATAAAATATTTGTACGCTGTTATGTACGCCTTTCATAACTGCGTATAGTTGATTTTCTGTAGTATATACAAGGTGTTTACAAACATTTCTATCAATATATTAATCCAAATAGACTTTATATTTACCGCTAAATCAGTTTTATTTGAAAGAGGATTTTGCTGGAGTTTTTTCTTCAGTATACATGGTAAGTTCTCGATGGAATGAAGGACTGGTGAATACGGTAGCCAAAGAAAACCTTAATATTGCTTTGGTAAAACCAATTGATACTCAACACCGATGTTTGCGGCGATGTTAAATCTTGTTGAAAGACGAAACCTTCTTTAAATAAATCTTCTGATAATAGAATTATGTAATATTCCAAAATTTCTTGATATATATGAAAGTTAGCATTTTCCTAGAGGATGCATAACTTCCAAGGTCCTTCTGCACTCACGCAACTTCAAAAAATGACACTAGCAGCAAATTTTACGGAGCGTTTAAGGCATTCTTTACTGTTTCTGGCTTCATTCTCTAATTTCGAATACCTTAATTACCATATGAAATGCAAATCATATTAGTTTTCCTTTAATAATGTATCTTTTCAATCGTCTTCGGCTCCAGCAGTGGCCGAGAGGTTCTGTCCTCTCAACTGGTAGACGGCAGGTGCTGGGTTCAAACCCAATCGCGGCTGTCGTCCTAACCGTTCGGAGTTTTCGTGGTTTTCTTCGAACCTTGCGTAAATACGGGTTAGGTTCCCTTAGAAAGACCCCCACGAAGGGCACTCCCACCCTGGGCCTATATCCCATAGTGTAGATAATCGGTCGACAAAAAATACACACAAATACACACACTCTTTTTCGCTCTATAAACTTTTTCATTTACGCCAATTCAATCTTATTCTTATTTGTTTTAAAGTCAATAGAGGTTTTGTCTTCGGTATACTAAAATTAAACTTAACTTTAGGGAGATATCTTAATATTGTCAATGCAGAAACTTCAACTCTTTCTTCTTTCCATTTTTGGTATAAAAAATCACACACTTTTAAAACAGTTTTTCATAACTATAAGTTTCAGTTTCCTGACATCTCAAGGAGATGTTTTTCATTTTTGGCAGCTATTTCAGTAATTATTTTGAAATTTACCATTTTTATAATATTATGGTAGTATTTTACTAACGCTCGATTGTGAATAATGTAGAGAATTCGCTATATAACATTGATTTTTACTATGCCGTTACAAATAATCCATACGGCGTTAATTAGAATCAGGATTGTCACACACACGACCCATTTTCAGACGAAAATGCAAGCAAACAGCAAAAGGTATACTAATTTTAAATAAAATCATTTTAATTAAGTCTTCTACTTATGAACTGGTAATAATTAAAAGAGAATTAATGTGAAATATTCTGATATTTTAAATCATTTGAAGGAATATTCTAATATTTTGACTTTTGGAAAATATTATTTTTCAATTACTCTTTTTAAAAATGATATTAATTTTAAGATAAAAATAAATTTAATTAACAATAAGTTTTTAAGAAAAATATAGTTTTCATGTTTGCATTTAATGACATTAAATTACCAAACAATATTTTCTATTTCTAAAAATAAAAGTAATTACTTTAATATTTTCAATATGAGCTGTATTTGAAATTAACTGTGAAATAGAAAGATTTTCACTTTTAGCAGCATTAAGTGTATATTTTTAGAGATGTACATTATATGTATTTTTTATAAAATAAAAAATTCGTTGTAACATTTTATAATGTATGTATATTGCTATATGATTATTTCATGTAAGAACATTAGATATGTAATCAAGAAAAAAAACTCCGATTTAACAGTCAAAAATTTTGTTGGCATACGTTTACAATTAACGTATTATTGTTTGCATATATAATAGTTAACATTATAATTTAAATAATGAAGTAGTAATATCAAAATGCTTCTAAATATAATATGACACCTTTTCATCAACCTAATTGATCGTTTTCGTTATATTTTTGTGTGCATTCCATATTGTTAATTACACAAATAAGCCAAATACATTACCTATATATGTGCAATTTCATTTTTTTCTTTACTTTTGAAAACGAATGAATAGCTAAATCATGAATTTTTAAAGAGTTATTCTAGTTTCAAACCTGAAAATCGTTAATTCATAGGCAAAATAAATTCTGCTGTAAATAAACATTTTTCCTTTTTATCAAAATATAGATTCTAACATTTAATTGTTAGGCTTTTTAGAATTACATCAAAGTTCAATATGCAATAAACTAATTATTGTTAAACGCATTAGCAGGCCAATAATCATAATATTTTTGTTTTCATATTTCGACAGGAAACATGGAATCGCATGGATTGTTTACCACTTTTTGCTTTCCGTATTGCAAATATTTGGGCCAGCACATTATCAAAAAAAAAAAAAAATCAATGCAACTAATTTTAATATTTTTTTAAATGGAAAACAAATCTTTAAGGAATGTGAATTAAATTAAACTTTCAAGTTTATTTTAAGTTTTTAATTTATTTTAATAAAGTGCAGTAGATAGTAATGCGAATTATGAAAATTCTGCAATTGCGTAAATGTTTAATTTCCATTTTTAAAGTCATAAATCATAACTTGTTTAATCATAACTAGTTGAGCAATATTTTAAAAATTAAGAAAATAAAACTGCTTTGGAAAATCAAAAAAAAAATATGTTTATTTTTATTTTATTTTTATTTATTTATTTATTTTTAAACAAAGTAACTGTTTATTTTAATCTACTTTTTGCGAGTTTTTCAAATACTTTTAATATCATAAAGTCATGCACATTGTATGTCACGATAGTTTTTATAGGCAGTGTTTTGAAGAAATTAATAGTTTTTGATTATTACATTTGTAATAATCTCACAGCACTAAACGTAATTTACAGAAAAATAAAAATATTTAATTTCATATAAAAGAAATAATAATAATAATAAAAATCCTTGTTGTATTTTAAAGTAAAACAGAAAACTACAGTAATAAAAAAATCTATATTCATATGGTATTTAAGTTATTATATAATTATATATTTTTCCTAAAGTGCATAACTGTGAATTTAAAAATTGATAGATATCTGTGCAAAATAAGCACCTATGCGTATGGTGCTCAATAAGTACATTTGCTTGATTTTTAATTTAAAAAATTTCGAAAAGTACTAGTTGCTATATCTCAAGATACATTTTTGTCATTAAATAAGACAAATATTTGTACATATTCTGGTAAAATTTGCTTCAAAGCTCGTGAATCGTAGAAACCGTATCGTTTAATATGTAAGGCTCTTAAATTGAAGAAACAACGACATAAATAGAGTAAATATGTGTTTTTCAACATGTGCCATAATTTGATGCTTACGTGAATTATTTTGACAAAAATTGATCTTAAAATATTCAGAAATTTAAGATTAAAGATTTTTAAGACTAAGTTACATAACGATAATTAAAAATTCGAAATTACTGAAACACATAATTTAGTATATGATGATATAAACCAACTATTTTTGTTACTATTAAGATTAAAAACAAACGTTTATCCTTTTCATAATAATAATACTAATAATAATAATAAAAATAATAATAATAATAACCGGTCTCACGTGCAGAGGATTGGTAGAGGCAATACACGCAGATTTGCAGATTGCATTATTAGTAGAATTTTGCTTTATGCAATTATATCATTATCAAATTTATCCCACAAAAGAGTTTTCATCAAGACATTGAAGATTGATGAATCATAAAGTATATCAAAAGTATCATTATGTACATCTGAACAATTCGTGTCTTTAAGAGTTAAATTCTCTTCTAATTATTATTTTTTTAAATAGAAAATTATTATTCACAAATCAACTTGTAACTCTGCGATTACACGTACATCTAACATTTCTCAACACCTTTACTGAACAATCGGACATCAATAACTGAATGTAGCTAAAAACTGCGATTTTAACAAAATCTATATGACCATAAATAATTGCTATAGTTCCCAGCAATGATAAAATTAAATTCTCCCACACCAAATTTTTCATAATTTTAGTTTAGTAGATTCGGAAATAGAGGATGGGAGAAAGATGATAAATTTCATATTTTGGCATCGCATTTTCAGTGATATCAGAGAAAATGCATTACTTAAAATTGAAAGAAATCAATTGTTTGGTTCGGCGTACCATATGCTTTGACAAAAAAGCTCATATGATGTACATAAACCCTTTTTTAAAGTAATTTAATTCGACCATCTACATTTTCCGAAGTATATTTTTGAAATATTAATAATCTTTAATGTGGGCGTCATTAGCCCTTATTACTTCAGCCAATAAAAACTTTCCACGTTCCATTGTTTTTGAGTAAGGTAGCTGTGAATAACAGACAGACTGATATTGGAGTGATATACAGTGATTCCATATTTACTTTTTACGATCGTAACCCTTAAACAAAGCAAAAGGAATGAAGCCATTTATTTCATGTTGACCAATATAAAAAAAAAAAAAAATCAATTACTATTGAAACTACAGCCCGAAAAGTGCAAGAAATTTCGAATTTATTTTCTTTGTAAATGCGTGATTCATAACATTGGTATATGTATGTAAAACACGTGATAAAAATGTCGCGTTAATATATACTACTAAAGAGAAAGAATTAGAGAAGATTATTAATCTTTGTCTTCAGCACACCGTGTTTAATTTTTGTGTAAAACGGAAAAAACATATGTTGCTACTACAGAATTTTTAATACAAGATAAAATACTAAACACGATATACTGATAATGAATACTAATATTTAAAGTATGGGAGACTAAATGTTTATGAAATAAAACAAAATAGCAAATTATGTTCGTGACCGTTTTTGTTAATTACTTACATTTTTATAGATTATTGTTCAGAAAAATTGAAAAAAAATATTTCTACATTAGTATTTTTATGAAAAAAAAAAAAAACTGAGGAAACAAATGCATTTAAATTTTTTCGGGTTTATTATTTTGTATGTGCATGTAACGATAATAGTAGTAATAAGCAATCTATAGGACATATAAATGTGAAAATTTTTTGCTTACGCCTATATTCAACATTTTTCAAGCAATGCCTATAGATATCCATTGAAATTAGATAATTTGCTAAAAATATCAATTAGTTCATTTGTTAATGTTTAGAATTTAATCCAGACATTTGGATGTGGCGCATGAATTCTGCTTCAATATTTTAACACGAGAAGCGCTAAGAATTTTCACTACCTAAAGATCCAACAATGGTTAAATTGATTGCTCAGTGAATAGAATACTTTCGAAATTGTAAATGTTTTAAAGTATTTTAGAATGCTATTTATAACGATTTAAATACTTTTAATTATTTGTTCTCAGTATTTCTTCAATGATCAAAGATTATTTTAATAGAATATACATAATTTTGTAAATAATTTCAGTTGCTTTAGGTTTGATAATGAAATGATATTCGTAAATTTAAAAAATGATATTCGTAAGGTTAAAAAATGATATTCGTAAATTTACACAACTTTTTGAACTTTTCTCACATATGCAGTATATTGTGTAAAAACCTACATTTATAAATATGGCATTAATAACAATATCTCTAATCAAGTTAAATAAAAATATACTACTTCATTATCTGTAATTTTGTAATATTGCATGCATGGATATATGATACATAGTTTTATCCCAAAAAACAAAAAAATCAGAACCGTTAAATTTTAATAAAATATACAAAATCACCCTGCAAACAACTACCAGTTAGCATTAATGTAATTCCTTAGATTAATCTTTTTTTCACAAATAAAATTAGCTTATTTTTACATATACAATACATTGCGTGAAAAATGTTTGGACACTTTTATATTTATTGCTAAAATACATATGCATAAACTTGATGACATATCTTGATGATATAAACTTGATGACACAAATTCAATATCATATCAAACTAAAAACACATTATAGTACTGATGAGATTATGTGGTTTCAGTTGCGGTTGTACAATCTGTCAATTAAAAATTATATCGACATCAAGGAACAATTTTGTTCGACTGTTTTCTGAAATTTTTAGATGCATTACGTAGTTTAACGTACAGTTTAAAGTGATTTCCTTAATAATCTATCGTGGCGTATTGTTTATCATTAAAGTATATACCGTGTACATTAAGATTATAAAGAACATTTTTAGCCTGAAATTCTCCTTGATTACATTTTTTTTCGGAAATGAAACTCTTATATAACTAACTGAATCTGTTAAAATGAAAAAAAAAGGCTACAATTTATTCCAAGAACATTTTTATGCCATGTATCATTATGGTTATTTGCAAGCTATTTGTAAACATTGGGCAGTTATTTATTTCATTTGAATGATTTATGTTTAAAGCGTATTGTAAGTATATTCTTTATGATGTTTATTTCAAATTATGCCTGTTGCAATAAAATAATAAATAAATTCAATTAAAAAATGTATAATAATAAGTATGGTTTTAACAAAAGTATATCTAAAATAAGATAATTAAAATATGTAATACATTGTAAAATAAAGAATCTGAAAAATTATTAAACTTTATCTATGTAACTGTGTTTTCTAGAACTTTCTATGTAACCGTAACAAAAAAAATATTCTTGTAACAGATTTAATTACACGAATATTCACTGTTACCATTACATGAAAAGTTCTAGAAATTCCACTTTTTCAGAAACAGTTTTCTAACTTTAAAGTATTTTTTCTACAGTGTGCATTATGTGTAATTTTATACTATTGCATGCATGGATATATGATATGTGCTTTTATTTCGTACAACAAAAAACAGAATCGTTAACAATACAATAAGGCATACAGAATTACCCAGAAAATATGTTTCAATTAGCATTAATATGTTTCGTGCTATTCACCTTTTTTTATATGGAATTATATTAATATTACATATACAGTACATTGCTTGGACTTCAATATTTGAAATAAATTCATTGCTTGGACTGCTTGAACTTGAAATTTGCTTGGACTTCAATTCCATGTATTTCTAAACGGAAATGCATAAACCTTATGGCATGTCTTATAAAATATGTCTGAAAAACTTGAGCATAAATTTATGCTACACGCATATGTAGCACCGTGATATTATATGTTTTCCGTCGAGTTTAACAAACTGTCGATTAAAAATCATATCGGCATATAGGGATCTCTTTAGTTCGGGTGTTTCCTTAAGTCTTTAGATGCATTAAGTTGATTACAGTTTAACGTTACATACTTAATAATCTATCATGACATATTGTTTATTATTAAAGGTGTGCAACACATAGATTATTAAGAAAATGTATTATCCTGATATTCTTCATTTTATATTTGTTAGAATGATATCTTTTACATAGCTATCTAATGCTGTCAAAGAGAGAGAAAAAATAAACTACTTAGTTTAACAACCTTTCTGTTTCATGTTTATGCTTGTAACTATAGTCATATGTACGCTATTTGTAAACAATGGGTACTTATTTTTTCATTTGAATGATTTACGACTAATTAATATTCTAATTGTATTCTTTATAATGCTTTATTTCCAGATATACTAGTCAAAATTGTGAAATAAGTGCGATTTAAAAACATATATTTATAAGTATGGTTTTAATAAAAATAACTCTAATCTAAAATAATTAAAAAATATATATTTCACTAAATCCGTAATGTTACTAAACAATTTTCCAGGAGATTTTCTGGAAATTCTTATGTAATTTTAACTGAAAATATTCTTGTAACAGAATTGGTTACATGACTTTTTGCTTTTACCATTACCTAGAAAGTTCTAAAAATCCCAGTTTCCTAGAAAAAGTTTAGTAGCTTTACAGGTTATTTTTTATTTTATTTTTATTTTACAGTATACTTTATTGTGCGTAATTTTTTAATGGTGCATATATGGATACATGTATGTACTTTTATTCCCTACAAAACCAAAATCAAAACCAAAAAAATAGAATCGTTAAAATTCACTGAAATGCACAAAATCGTCCTGAAAACAACAATCATTTAGCATTAATGTTATTTCATTTACCTTTTTACACTTAAAAAATTATCTTACTATTACATATACACTACATTGCGTATAAATTCCTTGGGTGTCAATTCCATTTATTTCTAAAATGCGTATGCACAATCTTGATGAGATATCTTATAAAATATGTCTAAAAAAACTTCAACATCAAATCATGATACAAGCGAATAATAGTACCGTTGGGATTATATGCTTTTTGTTGCGGTTGAAAAAACGGTCGATTAAAAAATATCGACATACAAAGAGCACTTTAGTTAGCGTGTTTCCTGAAAACTTTTGGTGCATTAAATTAATTATAGTTTAACGTGACTTACTTAATAATCTATCATGAGATATTGTTTATTATTACAGCCATATGCTGTGCTATACAAAGATTATTAAGAAACGTTATTATCCTGATATTCCCCTTGATTTTATATTTGTTAGATTTATACCTTTTATATAAATATCTAAAGCTGTCAAAGAGAGAGAAAAAAATCTTATTTAGTTTAATAGCCTTTCTGTTTCATGCTTTATTCTTACAACAATGGTCATGTGCACGTTATTTGTGAACAATGGGTACCTTTTTATTTCATTTGAATGATTTACGCCTATGTATGTGGGAATAAAGGATGAAGTATTCAGCAATAAAAGATAATAAACTCAATGATTTAATGAGCGTGATATCCCAAGCGAGACTCATGTGATGATATGTAATAGGAACGAGGTGTTCTATAGATTTCAGGGTGGCGAGTTCCGTCGATTTTTAATGCAAAGCTCAGGAAAGCTTGTTTATGCTGAATATTATTAGGTTTTACTGTAATATTTGAATGTTACGTATATATTTTATGTCTATTAAATTTTTTTATATTTTGAATAATAATAATTTTACTTAAATAATACGTTTTTCACTTGAAATCCCACATGTATACTGTAATTATATTCTTCATAATGCTTTATTTCAAAAAATACCAGTCGCAAAAAAGTATGAAACAACTGTGATTTAATAACCTATATTTATAGGGATGATTTTAATAAAATAATCTCTATTCTAAGATAATTAAAAAAAATACTACACTATATTTGTAAAGTTACTAAACCTTTTTCTAATAAACTGAAGTTCTGGAACTGTTTATATAATCTCAAGAGAAAATATTCATGTAGCAGTATTGGTTACATGATTCTTTGCTATTACCGTTACGTGAAAAGTTCTAAGAATTCCAGTTACCTAGAAAAAAGTTTAGTAGCTTAACAGTTTTTTTTATTTTATTTTAGAGTGTACTTTATTATGTGTAATTTTGAAATACTGCATGTATGCATACATGTATATATTTTTTTCCCTACAACAACAACAAAAAAAAATAGAATCATTAGAATTCAATAAAATGTACAAAATTGAACTGAAACCATCAATCAGTTAGCATTAATGTATCTTATTCCATGTACGTTTTTTTCACATATAAAATTATTTTAACACTTAACTTATGTACAATACATTACGTGAAAATTGTTTGTGCGTCAATTTCATTTAGTTTTAAAAGGTATATGCACAAACTTGATGATATGTCTTATAAAATATGTCTAAAAAACTTCAACGTAAAATCATGATACAAGCGCATAATAGTACCTTTGGGATTATATGCTTTTACTTGCGGTTGAAAAAACTGTCGATTAAAATTATATCGGCATACAAGGGGCACTTTAGTTCGCGTGTTTTCTGAAAATTATAGATGCATTAAGTTGATTACAGTTTAACGTGACTTACTTAATAATCTATCGTGACATATTGTTTATTATTAAAGCTAAATATCATGCTACACAAAAATTATTAAGAAACGCGCCTCAGATTAGCCTGAGATTCTCCTTGATTTTAAATATTTATTTAAATATTTTAGAATTATAACTTTTATGTAACTACCTAAAACTATAAAATAGAAAAAATACGATATCGTTTAATTCAACAGTATTTTAACTTAATGTTTTATGCTTATTACAACGGACATTTGCTCGTTTTTGTAAATGTTAGATACATACTTATCTCATATAAATGATTTACGACTAAAGTATATTGTAATAATTTTTATTTCTAAATATACTAGTGACAGTGAAATTATGAAACTAATGCAATTTTAAAACATACATTTATAAGTTTGATTTACTGACAGTGTTTCTATTCTAAGATTTTTTAAAAATATTCTGCTGCATTTTATGTAATTTTTAATATTACTTGTATGGATATAGGATATCGAGTTTTATTCCCTTGAAAAAAAAAATAATAATCGATAAATGTTCAATGAAATATGCAGAATCACGATGAAAATAACAATTATTTAACATTGATGTATTTTATTCCATTAACTTTTTTTATTATATGAAATTATCTTAACATTACACATCGAGTACATTGCATGAAATAGATTCTCCTAGATTTTCTATATATTTAGAATTACACCTTTTATGTACCTAAAACTGTCAAAGAGAAATAAAACAATACTGTTCCGTTTATTATCTTTTTAATCCAAGTTTTATGCTTATTACAATGATCTATTGCACGCTATTTGGGTACTTATAATAATGGGTATTTATTTATTTCATTTGAATTATTTACGACTAAAGTATATTTTCATAATATATTTTATGGTGTTTTACTTCATTGTTGTGTAATACATATCAATATGTATATATGTAAGTAGTAATAAAAGATTTCTTCACTGCAATTTTAAATTAATTATTTTCAACTTCTTATTTTAACTTTTCCATTTTAACTTTCCCACTTTTCCTTTTTCCATTTCTTTTTATAACTTCTCAACATATTGATAGTTATTCTATAACTTTAACCAACATTTTCTATATTTTATTTTATTCTGCAAAATATTAATTTTTGAACACAAATTTAGTTTTCCAAAATACCAAATGAAGTTTAAATATGCTCTACTTTTATTGTCAGTGCCGATTTAAGTTCATAACAAATTCAAAAAACAAAAATACAAACAGAAAATAAATTAACATAATATTAAAAAAAAAGAATTATACAGAATAGCAGTATCTGGTATTATTTAGATTCCATACTTCTTGGATAATTTATTATATAGACACTCTTACTTAGTATATACAGCAGTACCAATGTGGCGAGTGGTTCGATAAAAAAAAAAAAAAAAAAAAAAAAAAAACAGTCAATATAGATGATAAATACCAGTATTTTGTTAAAGATAATTTCAGTTTATATAATATCTCTACATTATTTGAAGTATTTTCTGAAAGAAATTACTGGTAGTTTCCTCTTTTCTTGACTGTGTTTTTCCAGGTTTTCCCTGACCTCTCGCCAGCTTGAGTACACATAGATGCCACCATAGCTTAATTATTCTTGAGTCTGATCGCAGAGAAACGTGTTTCCAACCGGAAATTTTATTTAATAAACGGTTTTAAAATGAAATCTAGTAAGTACACCGTTGAAAGGGGACATATTTTCTTATAAAAAATTTACGGTTTTAAATTTGTTTGTTTTTATCTGATCGAATAATTAAGAGATATTTTCATCTATGCTATACACAATCCTACGTTGTATAGTTTTTTATAAGTCTTATTAATTTTTAGCAAAGATTTCTTTCAATAATATATTTTAGTTAATAATCCTTATATTTATTGCCCAGAAAACCTTTAAATGCAAGTAACTCTTGCACTCGACCGTTTATTCTCTCTATATATAATATATATATTTTATATATATAATATATCTTTTATATATATAATAATATTCTGTAAAAAATAGAATTTATTAAAACTGTATAAATGTGATTATTTCATGAAAAAGCTTCTAATATATAATCAATGAAAAATCACCGATTGAATTGTAAAAACAATTGATGACATAAGAATATAATTAAAGAATTATGATTTACGAATTATCATTTGCATATGTAATAATTAATGCTATATTCTTAAGGGGACCAGGGACCTTCAAAATCATGTTTTTTTTTACATTTTTAAAATTGTACTTTGAATAGTTTTGAAGGGTACATTGCATGCATTATAGCACATATTTATCACAAAAATGTAAAAAAAATAGTTTTTTGAAAAAACTATTGAAATTTTTGTAATAATTTAGATTTAACGAGAACTTTTCAAAATGCTCCATGCGCATTATTTTTTATCTGAATGCTTTGAAATTTTTTATAGTTGTTCATCTCAATGTATGTCATAAAACTGTGCATGGTTTTTTGAAAATAAAAATAATTGTAAAAGTTATAGGTAGTTTATTATAAAAATAAGTTCAAAAATGCTCAAAATTTCCGAAGAAATTAGAAATATTTTTTTTTCTTAGCTTTATATTCAGATGTGTGAAATTCCATGCACAGTTTTATTTATATATGTAAATCAAACTTGTATAAATAATATTGGAGGTTTTCATTGATATGGAATGCGCATGGGACATTTTGAAAAGTTCTCGTTAAATCTAAAATATTACACAACATTCCCTATTTTTTTCAAAAAAAAAAAAAATTTAAATTTTTTTTGTGATAAATATATGTTATAATGCATATAATGCATATAACATTTATATATGTAATTCAAACTTGTATAAATAATATTGGAGGTTTTCATTGATATGGAATGCGCATGGGACATTTTGAAAAGTTCTCGTTAAATCTAAAATATTACACAAATTTCCCTATTTTTTTCAAAAAAAATTTTTTTTTATTTTTTTTTTAATTTTTTTTTTTTGTGATAAATATATGTTATAATGCATATAATGTATTCTTGAATAATATTTAAAGCGCAATTTTAATAATATAACAAAAATGATTTTAAAGGTCCCTAGTCTCCTTAATAGTGAAGTGGTAATATCAAAAGACTTAAAGATGACGCTAACGTAATTGATCGTTTTCATGATATTTTTGCGTGCAATTCAAACTGTTCATTACACAAATGAGCAAAACACATTTCAGATATATGTACACTTTCTTTTTTAGAAAACTTTTGAATACGAATAAATAAATAAATAATGAATTTCTGAAGTGCTTTTCTAGTTTTGAAAATGGAAATAGTTAATTTACAGGTAATTTGAATATGGCAGTAAATAAACATAAGTTTATTTTATCAAAACATAAATTTCAAAACTTCTTTGTTAAGCTTTTGTGAGTTACATCAAAGTTCGATATCCGATGAACTAATTATTGTTAAAAGCATTAGCAGGCCAATAATCAGAAAAAATTTTTTTTTGCATATTTTGAAATGAAAATTAGGAAACATGCAAACTTTTCACCACGTGTTGCTTCCTCAATTGCATAAATTTTTGCTGTGCATACAATAAAAATAAAATAAAAATCTAAATTTTAATGTATTTTTAAAATGGAAAACAAATCGTGAGTTTAAAGAATATGATTTAAATGAAACCTAAATAATCTCATTAAGTGCATTTTACAATCATATACAGAACACCGCCGTGATACGAATCATGAAAATTCTGTAGTTGCGTGAATAAGGAATTTGCATTTTTTCCAGTCATAATTTGTTTACACATTCAAAGTTATATTCTAATCAAACTGCTTTCGAAAAACACAAAAAGAAGCTGTTTCATTTTTTTTTCATCAAAGTAATTGTTAAATTTAATTTAATTTTTGCGTGTTTTTCAATTTTTTTTAACAGCACGTAGTCATACACACTGTATATCACGATAGTTTATAGAAAAACCATGATTTTCGAAGTATTTGGAGAAATGAACATTTTTTTGTAAATCCATATTTTATAAACTAATAGCATTAAAAGAAATTTACAGATAAAGAAAAATACATAATCTGATATCAAATAAAATTAACCATTTATCTAACGACGGTATCATAAAAATTACTTATCATAAAATTCTTTTAATACGTCAATTAGTTGTAGTACTGTTTGTAATGATTTACAGATGCATTACTTTATTTTGTTCCAAAAGCAGTATTCGTTACACAAAATAAAGTATTTTTAAAGGATAATTTATTTTACTTTTGTAACTTTTCAGCTTTCTTGGCGCTGAGGGAGGGGGGTGAAGATTTTTCAATTCGAAAATATTTCTATATTTATATTGTGAGAATGTAAATTTGTAAATTTTAAAATTCTACAAAATACTAAGAAAACAATTTAAAATAAGCGGTTATAAATAAAAATAGGGCTACAAATATTGCACAAAATCCTTGTAAATTCAAATTTAATTAATCCTTATAAATCCTTCAATCCTTCAAAAGTCCTTCAAAAATTTATTAAATGATTATGTAAATCTTTTAATTTAGTTTACAAACTTTACTTAAAATGCTTTAGAATGTAAAATTTTCATGAATTCATAATGCGGTAGATAAAGAGTTAAAAAACAATCTATGTGGTTGTAAATGATACAGAAAAGATACTTTTTCTATTACTTACTTCTATTTTAACCCATTTCTATTTTATCCTGTGATTAAATAGCATTCGTAAAAAAATCGTACAACATTATTGTGATATTTAAGATATTTTGCAGTTCTGTATTATTTCGATAGTGTATAACTGCGAGTTGACATTTTTTTCAGTGATAAATATCTGTGCAAAATAAGTAGTTATGCTCATGGTGTCCATAAGTATCTATGTTCGTGTTAATATAATATACGCGTGTTATAATTTCTGAGGTTTCATACACTGTAAAAAAAAGGTCGATCTACTAAAAAAACTTTAGTGATCCTTGTAATTACTAAAACATTTTTAGTAATCTTAGTCGGTTACTAGAAAATCTGTAAGAATTACTAGAAAAAAGTTAGCAACGAATAGAGTTAATAGTTTTATAGTTTTAATAGCTCTTACTAAAACTCAGTTGGTGTGGCCTTGATAGCATAGTGGTTATAGTAACGGACTCCAGGCTGAAAGGTCCCGGGTTCGAAACTTGCCACCGCCAAATACACCCCGAATGTTTGTAGTGCCTCGTTAATAAAGGGATTATGAAAATCCTGCCGGAGCAGTTAAGAATGTTTAGTGCTGCCATCTATTGCGATTTTGCCGAAAATCTTCCGCTTCAGAAGTCTGAAAGCACCTCGAAAGAAGCTCCGCCGTTTCGGTTGCATGTAATGGTTATTAAAAGTAATTTTGGAACTATTACTAAAATTTGCTTGGTGGCTCATACTAAAAATTTTTAAGTTAGTTATACAAAAAATTCTTTTGTTCAGTTTACAAAAGAAATGCTCGTTTCACTTGAAAAAGAAAAGTTTGTAATGGTTACTAAAAAATTCTGTGGAATACAAATTTACTAAGAAATTTTTAGTAATCTCTTGATTTTTTTTTACAGTGTAAAGTACTGGTCGCTATATCTCAATGCAGTTCTTTTCATCAAAGAAGACAAATATTTGCACATTTTCTGGTAAAATTTGCTTGAAGGCGCTTAATCATACGAACCGTGTATCACTTTCTATAATTATTTGATGCTTACGGTAAATATTTTCACTAAAATATATATTCTTAAAATATTAAGCATGTTAGAAATTAAACATACTATTACTTTTTTTTTACATTTTGCCAGGATAAAAATTTAAATTATAGTTCTGTACTTTTTCGATAGTGCATGACTGCAAAATTTAACAATGGTTCAATGATAGATATGTGTGCAAAATTTGTAAATAAGCACCTACACTGTAAAAAAAAAAATCAAGAGGTTACTAAAAATTTCTTAGTAAATTTGTATTCCACAGAATTTTTTAGTAACCATTACAAACATTTTTTTTTGCAAGCGAAACAATCATTTCTTTTGTAAGCTGAACAAAAGAATTTTTTGTATAACTAACTTAAAAATTTTTAGTATGAGCCACCAAGCAAATTTTAGTAATAGCTCCAAAATTATTTTTAATAACCAATACGTGGGCTCGAAGGGCAGGAGCTTCCTTCGAGCTGCATCCAGACTTCTGAAGCGGAAGATTTAGGCAAAACCGCAATAGATAGCAGCACCAAAATTGCTACTGCGCCGTCAGGATATTCATAATCCCTTTATTAACGAGTACTCACACTGCGTACATTCGGGGCGTATTTGGCAGTGGCCAGTATCGAACCCGGGACCTTTTAGCCTGGAGTCCGTTACTATAATCACTATGCTATCAAGGCCACACCAAGTGAGTTTTAGTTAGCTTTTAGTAGTTTAGCTTATTCGTTGCTAACTTTTTTCTAGTAATTCTTACAGATTTTCTTGTAACCGACTAAGATTACTAAAAATTTTTTAGTAATTACAAGGATCACTAAAGTTTTTTTAGTAGATCGACACTTTTTTTTTACAGTGTATGCTCATGCATTTCACTCTGTGTACATAATAAACTTGTATAGCGGTTTTAAATAAAATTATTCAAAAAATTAAAAAAGGTAGAGAAAAGTTATAATTTTTTCTACTACTTTGTTCTCTTACAAATATCCCAGTGATTAATTTTTAATACTGAAAAATCGATTTTCATATGGTACTTAAGTTGTTTTATTTTTGTTTAAGTAACTGAGAATTAAAAAAAATCAATCATAGATTTCTGTGCAAAATATGTATATAAGAACATATGGCCATCCATGTCCTATTTATACACAATAAATTTGTCTAGCGGTTTTTTTAAATGAAAATATTCAAGATATATAAATTAAACCTTTATAAATAGCAAAAGTCAAAAAACAAAACAAAACAAATTTAAAATTTAAAAAAAAGTTATGTGACATTAGTCTTATTATTAAAAGGGGATTTTTTATACCTCATATTTTATTTACGACGTTATATATCTTTGAATCTGTAAAGTTCTTAACCCCTTAACGCGCAGTGTTGCCGGGTCGGCAACACCTAAAGTTCCACTTGTTTAGAGACACAAAAACTCCGTGAATATTTTAAAAACTACTCTAATGGCTACTTTAAATCTTTCTTATGAGTTCTAGATGGCAGCATCAGAAAGATCAAACTCTACTGTTCTTAAATAATAGGTAAAATGTTTTACTGTAATACTCGCTTCACAGCAATGCTCTTCTAACTGCGCTTATTAATGTTTTACTTATGGGAGGTTACCACTTCGGCAACAGCTGTATAATTAAAATGGTTAGTGCAATCTTTACAAAACAATACCTGTGTACTCCTCTAGGCCTAAATAGATTGCCTAATTTTTTTATTTCTTTAAATTCCAAATTTAAAGAGTAGTGCGCCGGAAAGGGTTAAAGACCTATTACACTCAGTTGTGTACATCTGTGTTTCACATGGTTCATACACACCATTTTATTCGTGGTATTTTAAGTATTGAAGTATGAGAATTTTCGTAAAGTACTGATCACTTTATCTAATGATATTTTTTTTTTCATTTACACATATTCTGGTAAAAGTATTTTAATGTGCTTGTTGCCTACGAATGTTGTTTCATTTTGTACCATTATTCGATGCTTACTGTAAATATTTCGACTATAATGATCTCTTAAAATATGAAACAGGTTCGAGATTGCACTATTGCAGTTTGTTTTATTTATTCATAATATTTTTATTGATATTTTTTCAGTACCATACATTTTTATTACGACCTCATTTATCTTAGAATATGCAAGTCTTTTAATTTTAAAGAAGTAAGATAGTAAATATAATAGATATGGATTTTTCAGTATGTTCCATTATTCGATGTTTAGGGTAAATATTTTGAATAAAATAAGCTCTAAAATACTTCAGTAAATTCGAAATTAAACATATTTTTGAAAAGTTTTTTTCTGTTCCTTATATTTTAGTTATGCCTTTATTAATCTGTGAATATGCAAGGCTCTTAAACTGAAAATGTAAGACTTTAAGTAGAATATATCTGTATATTTCAGTATGTGCTATTATTCGATTCTTGCGAAAATATTTTGATTAAAATTGACATTTAAAATATTGAAAAAAAAAATCGAGATTAAGCATCTATATATATATTGCGCTAACGTATGTGGCACGAAAAACACGGTTATTTATTTATTGTTTAATGCCAACGCCCGAAGTTATTTCGCTGCAATTATGGAGCTTCAAAATATCGTTATTTTTGATTCTTTATTATATTTACTTAAAAAATAAATAAAAATAATGAATTTTAAAGTTTCAGTTTCAAATTAATGTAAATAACTGTATGAGTGAAAGGTTTATATTATTAAATATATATTGAATAAAAGTAATGAAATGCATAAAAAATTGCCACTGGTACAGTATTTGGCGATGTGCCAAATTAGCATAAACATACCGGGTGCTTTATTTATCGGCACAGATGTCATATACGCATCACATTGGTGAGATTTTTTTCTGATGACAATTAGGCGAAAACTTTGTTTTCAATGCCAGTTATGTATAGATATATAAACTCTCTTCGATTATTTAAAAAAGGAAATAGTAATAATAATAAAGTTTAGCTAATAATTATATAAAAAACAATTTATATCATTTTAAAAAAGAAAATATAAATAAATAAACACTTTATTAAAGAATAAATAACAATTGCCGGGTTATCATGTCAGGCATATATAAGCCTTTTTGTTGCAATTGTGGTGCGTATAGTACAACTATATCCATATTTCTAGCAGAATCTTCTAATTTGTCAAAAAATTCAGCAATTAAAATAAATTATGAATAAAAACAATATGATTTAATGCTGAGTATGCATTTAAGGGTGACCAAACTGGTTGCCCAGGGCGGCTAGTACTCTTAAAGAGGTTTTATTTTTTTATTTATTTACTTTTACAGTACCTTATATTTTAATTGCGATGTTATTGATATTTGAATATGTAAGGAAGATAAAAAGCAGAAACAAATTACATAGAGTAAATCTGTATTTTGCACTTTGAGCCATAATTTGATGGTTATGATAAATACTTTGACAAAAGTAGACTCTTAAAATAGTATGCAATTTCAATATTAAAGATTTTTAAGACTAAGATATAAAGAACAATACTTTAAAATTCGAATTTACTGAAGCATGAAATTTAGTACATTTCAATATACAGTGGGTTGCCAAATTATTAGGGACAGTCATATTTTTTGCTGATTTTATACTTTGGGTGCACTTGACAGCTACTGTAAGTGGTTTAAGTGTTGCAGGAAGGTATTTTACCGTAGTCAATGTCTCTATAGTTCAACTTTTAAGAACTTTTGATATGTTGAAAGGTTTGTTTGCTTTCTATAAATATTTTAATAAAGGGAGAGACGCTGAGTTTTTTTACACATGGAAGAGTGGAAAACGCTTTTATTTAGTTTAAACAAATTCCTTTGGGTTTTTTGGAAAAGTTATGAAAGATATGTGAGTATTATGTTTCTTTTATTGATTAAATATTTGTTTTTTGTGAAATTATTTATGATTTTAATTCATTTTTTATTTTTATTGATTTCAGTATGGGTAGTGGGGTTGGTTTGTTTCCTAGGAAAAAAACTCTGAGGTAAAAACATTACTTCTGCATACAAGCCATTCCCAAAGGAAGATAGCAGAAGTTGCTGGAGTTTCCAGTCAGTAATCAACACGATAAAAATAAATCTGGATAAAAACCAGCCACTTTGGCCCAAACGAAAAGGCAAAAAGTGGAAAAATGCATATCAACTCCAGATACCGATAGAAAAACCAGGAATATCTGTTTAGAAAACAGAAAGAAAAAGATGGGACTCCTTATTTACATTATTCAAGAATCTGGAATGCCAGTTTTGAGAGAACTGTGCAGTGAACATTAACGGATTAAGCGTTGACAGGGTTTGCATTTGCCAGGCAAGAAAACCCAGATGACAGAAGCACATTGCCTAGGCTTGTGAACACCTCCAGAAGACATTTGATGACGGGAGTAAGGTAAGTTGTTATTATAATTATTATTTATGTCATTTAAAATCATTTATTTCTAAATTATTAAAAAATTTAATTTTTTCCAGGTGCTTTTCTCAGATGAATCAATCTTTGAGATTTTAGACGATCAAAACAGCTTTGTCAGGCAACAACCAGGTAAAAAATACCGCCCTGACTGCATCGTGGAGAGTGTTAAACACCCTAATAAAGTAATGGTGTGATTTGTCATAAGCACTAAAAAAGTTGGACGCCATTATAATGTCTAGATAATCATGAGACAAGACCAGTACAGGTATGTTCTGGAAACTCGGCTGCCTCCACAAATTGAAGAATGGTTCCCAAGTGGTGAAGAAATTATGTTTATGCATTATTCAGTGCCCTTTTACAAAGTTAGAATCATTACAAAGTTTTGGGAAGCCCACAATATCCCAGTTTTAGCCTTGCCTGGCAATTCCCTTGAGATGAACCCCATAGAAAGCTTATAGAAGATCACCAATGCGAAATCGTCAAAAATATGATTACAACCAAGGTACAACTCATCGAAAAACTAATAAATGTATGGCATGACAACCCTAAAATAAAAGAAAGTGCCAGGAATAGCAAAAAGAGCATGCCGAGACACATCGAAGCATTCCTTGAAGCTAAAGGAAATGTCACCAAATATTAATATTCTATACTTAGCATTAGTAAATTGGCTGTATTATATTTTTTTTGAGGTTTTTTTTTCATATAATATTATGTGAATACTCAAAGCATAATAATAAAGCTTTTTTAACTTAAAAACAGTGTTTATTTTCAAATTATAATCTAATATTTTAATAAAAACCTGTATTTCATGATCATTTCTGTCCTTAATAATTTGGCAAGCCACTGTACAGGATGTCCCAGAAATGTTGGAACAAACTTTAAGGAGAGGTAAGGGATATCACAAAGGTTCTGATTTGAATAGCAACCCATGGTCGGAAATGATTTCTTGGCTCGGCAGTGATGCCACAAAACGCAAAAAGGACAGGACAAGACTAAGAAGAGAAATTATCTTTATTATCCTTCATACAGTAGAAAAGTAAGAAAAAAGATCATGAAAGAAACAACGATCGTCATCAAAGTAGGTGGTCTTATTGCGTATAGGCGCATGCCCAGCGCATGGAAGATCTAATGTTTTCTAAAAAGCACTAGGAATGTCCCGAAAACTTCACAGCTGCTTCAACGATGCGTGCAGCAAGTCCCTAAAAACATCCCAGCATAATCCCGGTATTTTTTTGCACTAACAATAATAAACATATTTTCTTTCCCTGTTCATGTCCTTTCTTTCATGTGTTGTGTGTCGTCACTACTGCGCCAGGAAAATTTTTCCGACCATGGGTTGCTATGCAAATCTAAATCCTTGTGATGTCTTTTACCTTCCCTTAAAGCTTGTCCCAATACTTCTGAGACACCCTGCATATCAAATAATCTAAGTTAATATTAAGATTAAAAACATACGTTTTTTCGTTTCATAATAATAATAATAATGGCTGATCGAGTCATAAGCGTTGAATGTATGGTAATTGGAATGCATGGATCAGTAAGTGTAGATTTAATTACGAAATAATATTATTTTCAAATGTATCACACAAAAAAGTTGTTATCGAGGCATTAAAAACACATGACACATATAGTATGCTATATTTATTATTATATATGTCCTAAACGATCATGTCTTTAATAATAAATTTCTCTTTTAGAGATTTTTTATTTATTTATTTATTTTAGAAAATCATTATCAACAATCGATTTGTAATTCTGCTATTATAGACACATCCAACGCTTATTAACTTCTTTACTGTACGCCGAAAATCAAAAATGGAATGATACGAAAAAATGCGTACTTCGTGAAAAGTATGTGACCGTAAATAAACAGTAAACTTTTCTGTAATGATAAAATTAAATTATTCTACCCCTAATTTTTTATAATTTTAGTTTTAGTAAATTCAAAAATAGAGGATGTCTAGGTTGGGGGCGCGGAATGTAACATATTTCACACTTTTGCACCGCTTTTTTAATATCCCGTAAATTATAATATCTAAAATTAAAAGAAATCGATTTTTGAGTTTGGTGTATCAGAAACTTTCACTCAGTACCCCACATGATACAAAAATACCTTTTTTTTAAGTAACATAATTCCTTCTATATTTCCATCTTTATATTTGTGAATTTTTAACAATCTTTTTATGTACGTCCATAGTTTTTTTTATCTTTAGTCCATCTGCACTTTCGAACTTCCATTGTTTCTGCGTAAAATTGCTTGTGACAGACATGGAGGTGATACATAATGATTCCGATTTTATTTTTTACAGTTGTAACCCTTATACGCCCAATCCACGAAAAAATGGACATGAGGATGAAAATTTAAATTTCTTTAAATATGATTGAAATTTTGCATATTAACTGTTAAGAGTGCATTATTTCATATTTTATCAAAAAAGAATTAAATTTTTGTCATTAACATACTTATTTTAATTAATAAAGTGACACTATGACTTTGTAAAATAGACTGCGGCAAAAATCTTTACATTTCATGGTCTCGCACAGCTGAACAAACATTCAGAAAATCTCCAAATTTGGATATACAGTGCCTCACAAAAGTGATGGGACACTTGTGCTTTATAAAACGAAACTGCAATAAAATAAATAAATAAGCATGTGCAAAAATTTTTTGGGTGTGTTTCATATTTAAAGTTAGTAACAATTATTACATAACATACATTTTGTCAAAATATTAAAATATTAATTTAGTAAAAATACAATTGTTCAGAACGGAGCAAAAAATGGCTCACATAAGTGATGGGACACTTACTTTTCCATCAAATATTTATCCAAAATTTTTACTTTTTAAAAGGTTTCAATATTTTGTTGGATTTTCTTTTACTTTTAAAACATGATTTAATCTTTTTGGGATGGATTCGACTAATTTGTTTGTGATTTCTGGAGTGATTTTACCCCATTCTTCTTGAAGCACCGATTTTAGTTGTTGTTTTGAAGAAATGGTGTGTTTGCGAATTCTAGATTCCAATTCTTGCCAAATTTTCTCTATGGGATTTAAGTCTGGAGATTGTGGCGGTGTTTTTATTATTTCAGAACAGTTATATAGCAGCCAGAGTCTAACGTTCAGAGCAGTGTACTTGGGGTCATTGTCCTGGTAGAATTTAAAATCATTATGAAGGTTCAGTTTTCGTGCTGAAGATTTCAAATTTTGCTTTAAAATATCAATATACTTGTACTGATCCATTATACTGTCAATAAAAACAAGTTTACCAACTCTAGCGGATGACATACACCCCCATACCATAACACCTCCTCCACCATGTTTTACTGTTGGTACCAAGTTCTGTTTGCGAAATTCTTCCCTGGGTTTTCTCCACACCAAGATTCTACCGCCAGAACCAAATATATTAAATTTACTCTCATCAGCAAATATAACTTTATTCCAGTAATCAGAATTCTTATTTATGTTGGATTTTGCGAAAGCTAGTCTGAGTTTTCTATTGTTTTCACTTACGAAGAATTTTTTCCTGCCTACTCTACCGTGATATCCAGCAGATCGAATTACCCTTCTAATAGTCCCAGGATTAACAATTATTCCATGTAATGTTTTTAAATCAGCAGCAACTTTTGAAGCATTATTTCTTGGATTTTTTTTTTATTATTTCGAACGATAATTCGCTTTATTCCATTGGATAGCTTTGATGGTCGGCCAGGTCTTCTTTTATCCTGAAACATATGATTCTTTTTATATCGTTTAATGATATTGAAGACTGTTGAACGACTCAAGTTAACTGTTTCAGCAGTTTTTCTAATGGATTTTCCACGTTCATTATGCAAATTACTAACTAATTTTCGAATTTCAGGTTACGTTTCTTTTCGTTTAGCATTCATGGCTTCACAGAGCTAAAAAACACAAAAATTCCAAAACAAACTGGAGAGAAATACTGCAGACGATTTCATAAATTATTGCCAATTGCTTTTAAGTAAAAATAAAACCCCCAAAAATATTTTTATTGTTTTTTTCAGACGATTTTTGTTGCATATATAATGGTGTCCCATCACTTATGTGAGCTATTTTTTACTCCGTTCTAAACATTTGTATTTTTATTAAATTAATATTTTAATATTTTGACAAAATGTATGTTATGTAATAATCTTTACTAAATTTAATTATGAAACACACCCAAAAAAATGTGTACATGTTTTTTTAATTTATTTGATTAGTTTCCTTTTGTAAAGCACCAGTGTCCCATCACTTATGTGAGACACTGTATATGATCTGACAGCTATTATTGAGAGTTTGTCTGCAGAGAAGTGTTTACTAATCTTCATTACAAAAGGTAAGCATATTTAATTACTCTTAATTATCGTGTCACACCCGCAACAAATAGTTACATTTATATCTCTGCAGAAAAATATTTTTGATTTAAAGTTATGAAACTTTAAATTTAAAAATAGTTTATTAAGATACTTTGAATTACAGACACAAAATAAATTAATTAATATTTTAATTATAATTATTGAGCGTTGCGGGCGTGACATGTCCCTGTTGCGGGTGTGACATTTATTTAAAGTCACACCCGCAACGTCTTTTAAAATTGATTACAAATGAATATTTGAGCAAATTATATGTAAATTTATAAAAGAATAATATGCTGGAAAACATTTACTTGGCAGCTTTAACTATACCCTTTGATTTAATAGAGGGAATTCCAGTTAATAAATGAAAATTTGCTTCATCTGAGCATGTGACACTGTGTCAATTGATTTATTCAGTTTGGATTGATAAAATTGTTGCTTTACTGCAGGAAAATAATTTCATTAGTGATATATGATTAAGAAATTAATTTAAAAGGTAAGATTTTTATAGAAATTTAAAAAAGAAAAATACGAAACAATATTTTAGCAATTTTCTTTAAATTTGTTAATTTTGTTTTGTTTTTTATATACATGTTTTTAATTTTGTTATTTAATAGTATTTATCTAATATATATATTTTTAGTTTTTTAAAATATGTAAATCAATATTAGGGGAAGATTTTTTTCTCTTGTAATTAAAATTAAATAAAAAGTAGAAGTAAGGATAATAGAAACTGTTAAAATGTTTATTAAGTTAGCACAAAATGTATATAGTCACTTTGAAATTAACCAAAATTTAACATAATTAACTTTATGTAAGATTAGAAATTTCAAGAGATAACTGTTAAACATTTGTTAAGCTTATATTTTTGGACTGGAAGTGCTTATTTATTCAGTTTACACATTAATTTCTTCTCTTTTGCAGAGAATGAAGAGTACAGAAAGATCACGATATCATTGAAAAAAGATTAAGGAAAACCCTTTTAAATATGAAGCATATCTACAACAAGAGAAGGAAAGAGAAAAAGCAAGGAGAGGAAAGAAGAGACTATTTTAAAAAATCATGGTAAAGGATAGCAAACCTTTTGCATTTTATCTCATGGTAAAGCAGTTGTCGATGGGGTTGGTGCAGTTGCCAAGAAAATGGTAACACTAGCAACGCTCTGCAACTATAAATTCAGTTCAGATTCTGCCATGTGTGTAGAAAAAGTTCTAAAAAATATAAAAGAACTTTGTTGAATGTGAAATTTCAGAAGATATTGTGAATATTCTTCATGAATGCTGGCACCAAGCACAATCGGAGCTCAACATTCAATCGATACGTCATTTTTTTATTGACGTAGGAACAATTAATGTAGCAATAACTTCAGAAAGTGATCACAAGAGAATTTGTTTGTTATCATATTTTGTCAAAAATATAATATCCAATGATACGAGTGCAGTTGGAGATTTTGTAGAAGGTGTTTTATTCTCCACATAAAAAAAAATAAAAAAAAGTGAAAATTTTGATGGACAAATAACACAAATGAATGAGGATATTTTAGAATAAGAGTATCGGAATAAAAATCAAGAAAATGTGTATATTTGGCTCAGTCAGTTAGATGTATCCATACTTTGACAAGGTTATAATATCCAACGATGAATGTGCAGTTGGCGATTTTGTAGAAGTTGTTTTATTCTGGGCATTAATAAAGTGACAACTTTGATGGACAAATAAGACAAATGGATGGTGACGATATAAAATTAGAATGTTTGAAAAAAATTTAAGAAAACGTGCATATTTGGCCCAGTCAGTCAGATGCATCCTAGGGAAAAAAAGAGCATTTTTGTAAAAAAAGCTACCACCACCAGAAATTATAAATTCAAGATTGGAAATGAAATTATTTTTTATATTTTCCTCTCTAGATATTATAATTGTAATATTGATTAATTCTTTAATAAAAAAAATCTGCCTTGAAAATATTTGTGTATGTCATTATTTTATTGGCTATACAAGTCACACTCGCAACAGGGCGTCACACCCGCAACGAAAATTTTGAATATTTTCCACAAAAGCAAGAATTGAGTAAGTAATTTTCATAGAATAATTATTTAAGTATTAATATCTAATATATAAAAATATCAATTCACTCAGTTGTCATAATTCACAGAGTTTTGCAATTTTGCACTGAAAGATGAAAATGCATGTACTTTTTATGTCACACCCGCAACAGGCGGAAATTATTTTTTTTTATAAATAAATGATACATCGGATAATTTTCAGATTTGGATAAATGTGTGTGTAAGTGGTCTACTTTGAAATTCATACAAATTGAAACCAATGCTCAAAAATTTTTTTACTGGTGACTAAATTAAGTTGTGTAAATGTCACACCCGCAACTTTGGATTGGGCGTATAAGAAGCAAACGGATTAAAGCGAATTATTTCATGCATACCAATAATGTGTTTAAATATAGCACGGGAAGTTCGAGAAAATTGGAGTTTTTTCTCATTTGTAAATGCGTGGTTTATAACATTGGTATATGCATGTAAAATACGTGAAAAAAGTATCATGTTATATATATTATTAAAGCGGAAGAATTTAAGAAGAATCATTAATATTTATCTTCATCACGCCGCGTTTAATTTTGCTGTGAAATGGAAGGAATATGTGTTACTATAACAGAATTTTTAATGCTAGATAGATTACTAAACACGGTACATTAATAAAGCATAATAATGTTTAAAATATGGGTAGTTAAAAGTTTAATGAAATATAATTTTCGTGCAAATTATGTTCGTGACGTTTACGTTAATGAATAACATTTTTATATATTATTTTGAAAAAACGAAACTTTACTTTTTTGCGAAGGAAAATGAGGAAATAAATGCATTTATACATTTTTTGAGTTATTAAATTTGTATCTGCATGTACCGTAAATAGTAGTAATAAACAATTTTCAAAAACGTATAAATGTGAATTTTTTCCCCATAAATATTTTTCTCCCATCCTGTAATAATTAAATGATGCATCTGTTCAAGTTTACTCGGATAATTCAAGCTGTTTGAAGCACACTGAAGATTCAGCGATTCATTAATTTTAAAAACTAAATTATATTATTATCATTAAAAGAAAATTTACAGATTCTTGTGCACTTTTAACGATGGTAATTTACAGAGTATATTCTAAATTTATTAAACAGCTTCTTTTTATTTAACATAATCTTGAATCTCCTATTCTTTCTAGCTTTTGATTATAGGCTTGAGATAATGCATTAGCCATAGGTCCTTTATAATTTTACAGCAACATGTTTAAAAAGTCTCAGGTCTCCTAAAAACGAAAAAAAAAAAAAATAAAAAGAGACCATGTTCAACATTTAATATCGTAAAATTTTTATGATATAAAAAACACAGTTTTTTTTTTAATTGAAAGATATAAGTACGTTTTCCCATTATATGTCTTTAAAAAATTGCAAGGTGCAGAATAGTAACACCTATAAAAAACAGTAGGTAACTTAATTAAATTTTCCTAATGAATTTAAATATTTTTCATCAGTCTATTTAGCTTATTGTAACATGTAATGTTATACTTAACAGTCCAAACATTTTATGATATAAAAAACATTTTTTATTGAGTTGAAAAATATAAGTACGTTTTTTCATTTTATGTCTTTAAAAATTGCAAGGTGCAGAACAGTAACTCCTATAAAAAACAGTAGGTAACTTAATTAAGTTTTCATAATGAATTTAAATATTTTTCATCAGTCTGTTTAGCTTATTGTAACAAGTAATGTTATACTTAACAGTCCAAACATTTTATGATATAAAAAACATTTTTTATTGAGTTGAAAAATATAAGTACATTTTATTTTATATCTTTAAAAATTTTCAAGATGGAGAATAGTAACTCCTATTAAAAAACAGTAGGTAGCTTAATTAAGTTTTCTTAATAAATTTAAATATTTTTCATCAGTCTGTTTAGCTTATTGTAACAAGTAATGTTATACTTAACAGTCCAAAAATTTTTCACATAATTTGCCTTATTAGTTAATTTGGGAAAAGGTATAGAGATTGAATCAGTTTTCCGGCATTTTTGACCGGTTGAAAGGGAACTGTCCCCTTAACCTCTTTTAAAAGTCGGTTGTAAATCGGTTTACCAATTGTCATAGGAGAAACATTATGATTTCCTTATTCACTTGGCGGAAGTCCGGAAACCAACTGTGATGTTGGAGATCGTGCGGGATGACATGATCATCCCAAATAAATCTACACAAAAGAAAAACACCCCCGGAAAATATATATATATATATATATATATATAATGTTTTCTTTTGTAGGAATGGGATAAATCTGAGCCCCATGCTATCTCTCTAGGGGAAATTTAGGAATACAAACTTGAGAATGATAAAAATGAATAAGTAGGATTAATCTTTCTACTTAATTCGTAATTCGAATTTTCATTGAAAACGCTTTATGCGAAGTAGAGCAATCTTACGTAAGTTCTTATATATGCTTAAGGAATCAGTTAAAAATTTCATATTATATTTGGCTTTGGTATAGAAATGTACTTTTAGTTTTTTCCTTCAATATTGGAGATAAAGGCCAAATTAATTTACATTTTGTATCATTTTTGTGTGTGTGTGTGTTTATTATTGTACGAAATTGTACCTAATTTTTTTTGAAAAAAATTAAAAAAAAATGACGCACATTCCATAATTTCGTCTATTTAAAAAAAAAAAAAGGTTATTCTTTGACGATAATACGTCAAAAATTTTCATTATATAAATTATGCTTTCTTTAACTTACATATTGAAAGAAATAATAAAAAAAACATTTAGAAATAGATTTTGAAATAATATATATATATATATATATATTATCGTTCATATATTAAGACGTGTCTCAAATATATGCCATTTATAATATTTTTGCATACGTAAAATAGTTATAAATATTAATATTTCGCTCCTCAAAAGAGAAAAAATGCATATTTTTAAATTATTTGAATATTGATACATAAAATTTTGATACATTTTTACTTGAATAAATTTAGCTCTTTTAATAAAACATAGATTATAAATATTTAACATTTTAAATCTTAGACATTTACAAATAACATTAGACATTTACAAATAATTACAGTTACAAATAAACCTTAGATTCCAAAGACAAAGTGCGCAATAAGGATAACTGGCGTTTTTGATTTAAAAAAAAAAATCCATTCTCAGAAAGCATTTATCCCAATTATATTTTATTCTTTTCGTTTTTATACGTATTTTGCTGCGTTTTCTGAAACAGATTCACTTATAAATAATCCATGAAAATATATCACACCAACTAAATGGAAAATAATCTAGGATGAGAATGAATGGAAAACTATAAAATACTCATATATAAATTTCTTTCTTTCTTTATGCATTATTTATATTAGAATAACTTTATTTAGATCGTCTCGGATTAAATGCAATCATTTCAGGTTTTTTTTTTTTTTTTTTTTTTTTTTTTTTTTAACAAAAAACGTGAGAAATATACTGTATAAATCCAATAAATTAAAAATAAAAATGTCCATAGACGCAGAATTTTACTTTTGTTTAGACACATTTCATATCTGAAATACATAAATACAAAAACAGAAATGCAACAAAATACATAAATGCAGATTATTTAAAATGTAATATTCTCAATAAACATTTAATAGCAGTTCTATTTCTACTTTCATAATATAATAATACGTATTTTTTAATTAGTATGTTCTTAATTATTTGACGAAGAAAATGAGAATGGCAATATCATGATTGTAAAGTAGATGAATTAAAAACAGAGCGTCTGCATTTGGATAACTTTGTGAGTAATAAAATTCTCAAGTGCTAAGAAAACAAAAAACAATCTTGTCGCAATATGAGTTTCAGTTTTTTTAAACAATAAACATGTTTAATATAGCAATATTTTCTCAAGTTTGAACTTGAAAGAGGAAGAATGTAATGAAATAGAATAAAAGTTTTTTTTTGCCTTTATTTGCTGATTTTCTACAGAAAAAAATAATTGCAAATATAACAAAAATGAAATTACATTACGAAAAAAAATCATTTCTCATAATCTGTTTTGCTACAATTTTGATGTGCCATATATATATATATATATATATATAACCATCAGTTGTATTACAATATATGAACAGAACCAAAGCAGGATCATCGGTCCCCAAATACTTTGGAACTACAAATGAAGTGTGTGGTTTCATCACACATAAAACCAAAAATTAAATGAAGAAAAACATCAAAAACGATATATATGTACATAAAATCTATTGTTAAAGATCATCGTTTTGGTTATAATGTGAAAAATATATATTTTTTTAATTCAAAACCTTCTTTGTTAGCTTTAAATATTAACTTTTTGTTTTTAAGTCATCTTCAGTCATGGAACAGCAAGACAAGTAAAATTAAGCAGAATATCTTTTTATGCGACAGATAAGTCTTGCGGCTCATTTTTAATCCCCTTCCTGCTGATATAGGGCATTAAAATTTTATTTATTTATTTTTAAAATAAATACGTGAGTTACATAATCTTTTGTGTAAAATTCGATACTTTAGGAGGTTCGAGCTGGGTAACGGGGAAGAGCAACATTTGGTTTCATATGCAGAAATCAGTATTACCTACAACAATGTACAATTTCTGAACATTAGTAAAATGCCAGCATCACAATACTACCAATTATGGCACAAGGAATAATTTGTCATATATGAAGCCAACTTGGTGATAGTTGGGCATTTGGCAAAATTTTCTGGCTTTTAGTGTATTTTGAATACACACACACACACACACACACACACATATATATATATACATTCTAAATCATATACATTCAATATTTTTGGAAATATTGATGAAATCAAATCTTTTTTCAGAAAAAAAATACACATTGCATTTTAAATCTTTGAAATTTAGAAAAAAATATACCATCCAAAAAATTTTTAATTTAATTATAACAGGGCATCTAGTTCTAAAAATGTTGGATTCGTGTAAAATAAAAGAATTTGTACTACACACTTGAAATGTATCTGTATGATTATTTTAAAATTTATAATTTATCAGAAAAGTAATATTAAATTCACCGTTTCAGAAACGAGTTGTATTTGCATTAGAAATATACAGAAAAATGAGCAGCATAAACTATGATGATTTTTATAACTACGGAAATAATTGTTTGAGAATTATTCATGACACTGAATACTATCAGGAATTTGCTATAATGGTAGTTAAAATTAGTGTTGTATTCAAATAAATTTCTTAGCAATGAAAGTTGTCATTTATTTTAGATATTCAAAAAATACGGATTATTTGTGTTTTAAAAAACAAACGCATATTTATAGAATAAAAACATAGTTATAGCGCAAAAAATTATCATGTAATTACTAGAAATAAAATACAGAAAAAATATTAAATATTTCATAATATATATAGAGAGAACACTATACTAGATTAATTTTAACATAACTATTCTAATTAGTAAAAAATATCTATGAAATGTAAATATTGTAAAGAATAATTCATATAAATTATAATTTAATTACTGATTTGAAAAATTGTGTGTAAATTTACTTAGTTAAATTATGTTATTGCAAATAGTTAAAATCTACACTGAAACTTTCTAAAAATACGTTTATATATACTATTGTCAATATTTTTCTATATATATATATATATCATTAATCCAAATACAATCCGAAGGAAAAATCGTTTTTTAAAACAGAAAAACTATGCCTGATTACCGAGATCACAGATTACGAAAATGTGTGGCGATCACAAAAAAAGAAGCAATCAATTGTTTAAACGATTAATTGTAAAGTACCATGATATTTTTAGCTAGCTTTCATTACAAAAAGTAAAAAGCTACCTATTGAAGCCGTCCGGAGGAAAGCACTTCCGGAAAAGTGTGGTATATTTCCACAGATCATGGCCCCCAGACCCCAAAATCACCCTCAGTTCAAATGTTGGCATACACTATATGGCCATTAATTATTGGACACTTAAGATTTTAGACATTTTGTTAAATATCTAGAAAAATACACGAGGAATCATCTCGAAACTCTTAGTGTATAAATATAACAGTATAAGTCATACATCTCCGTGAAGATTTTTTTCCCGAAACTCCATAGGGGACCGTCAACAAATTAAAACAGAATGAGTATCTTTTGAATAACCCTGTAAAACTAATGTAGCAAAAGCGCTCAAACTCTAGATTCTGATTGAATGCCTTATTGTAATACGCCTTGTTCATTTTTATGCAAATAACATGCATACTCGCAGAGTAATTAAGGTTTTTATAAAAATGGTCCCAAATTTTTCCAAGTTTTTTCCTTATAATTTTCAGAGTTCTTAATAAAAAATAATATTTTATTCAGAAAATATGACAAACAACATTGCACACAGTATCCTGTAATCAGAATTAAAAAATAATGAAAATTGTATACAAAATGAGTTGGTTTACTAAATAATTTTTTACTGCGCATGCGTCAACGATATCAAAAATTCATTTGCATATTATGTTAGCTAAATGTATTGAGCAACTTTTGTGAAAGTCACAAAATCATAACTTGAAAATTCTGAAAATAATCGTCAATTGAATAAATTGAAAATCCGTTATTCTCAAAATGAAGCAAAAACAAGAGGGGTTGTATCCATATATTCATTGATTAGTGTCAATATAGAATACACAATACGGGATGTACTACTACATTTGGATAAAATCCCTCTTTTTTTGCTTCATTTTGGAAAAACGGATTTTGTCCTTTTTCTGTAGACGATTACTTTCAGAATTTTCAAGCTATGATTTTGAGACTTTTACAAAAGTTGCTCTATATATTTAGCTAACATAATATGCAAATGAAATTTTGATATCTTTGACGCATGCTCAGTAAAAAATTATTTAGTAAACCTACTCATTTTTCATACAATTTTTATTATTTTTTAATTCATATTACAGGGTACTGTGTGCAATTTTGTTTGTCATATTTTCTGAAAAAAAATTATTTTATATTAAAAACTGAAAATTATAAGGGAAAAACTTGGAAAAATTTGGGACCATTTTTATATAAACCTTAATTACTCTGCGAGTATGCATGCTATTTACATAAAAATGAATACAGTGTATTACAATAAATCACTCAATCATAATCTAGAGTTTGAGCGCTTTTGCTACATTAGTTTTTACAGGGTTATTCAAAAGATATTCATTCTTTTTTAATTTGTTGACGGTCCCCTATGGAGTTTCGGTAAAAAATCTTCACGGAGATGTGTGACGTATACTATTATATTTATACACTAAGAGTTTCGAGATGATTCCTCATGTATTTTTCTAGATATTTAGTAAAATGTCTAAATTCGCAAGTGTCCAATAATCAATGGTCATATAGTGTATATATATATATATATAAACCGATTTGAATGAAACTTGGTATGCCCGTATTACATGCAAATGTCTAGACCGAGTTCGTTGGCCAGCATCATCCCCCATCTTGTTTCAAAATGGCAACCATTTAAATTAAAAAAAATTTAAAATTAAAATTAAATGCGAAAAGATTAAAAGTTGAAAATTCTTTTTGTTTTGTGTGTTAAAACTTAAAACAACAATTCCACTTTTATAGTACTTTGAATTTCTCTTATGGCTGACATTTTGTAACGATCTGATTTCTATCACGTGATAACACACATATGTATGAATCGATACGGATGTAACTTGGAATGTACATAGTACATAATAAGGTCTGGACCGACTACGTTAGCCAGTTACACCCACCATCTTGTATTAAAATAGCAGGCATTTATTTTTTTTTATTTAAAATTTAAAACTAAGTAAAAAAAAAGAGAAATTGAAAAAGATTTTTCTTTTATACACTTGACCTTGATATAAAGGTTCCAGAGCATTTTTTGTTTTGTCTGTATCTTAAAAAATGGCTCAGTTATAGCACTTTTAATTTCTAGTGTTGCTCACATTTTGAAATGATCTGGTTTTCGTCACGTAATGACGCGCGTTTTTATAAACCGATTTGGGTTAAACTTGGTTCGTAAATAGTACATACCGATGTCTGGATCGAGTTCGTTAGCGAGTTCCATCCGCCATCTTGTTTCAAAATGGCAGAATATTTTTTTTTTCTTTTTTAAAATATTTAAATTTTAAAATTAGCTGAAAAAAATAAGAAATTGAAAAAGATTTTTTTTTGAGTGTGTTTGATCTTGATACAAAGATTCCAAAGCATTTTTCATCTATATCTTGAAAAATGGCTGAGTAATAGCATTTTCAATTTCCAGTGTGTTTGATATTTTGAAACGGTCTGAAATTTGTCACGCGATAATACGCATATTTATAAACTGATTTGGATATAACTCCGTGTGTACATAGTACATACCAATGTCTTGACCTAGTTCAATGGCCAACTTCATCCAAAATCTTGTTTCAAAATAGCAGCTATTTAAGTTTGTCAAAAATCTTTTAAATGTATAAAAATGTACAAACAAAAAAATAGAAATTGAAAAGAGATTCTTTCTAAAGTATTTTTCTTAATAATGAATCCAGAGTATATTTTGCTTTGGCTTGACCTTAAGCTTGCTTTGGTTTGCTTTGGCTTGCTTTGGTTTGCTTTGGCTTAGCTTGCTTTGACTTGGCTTGCTTTGGCTTGACCTCAGGCGTTATTTAACGCCCGAGATATAGCAGTTTGAATTTCTAATGTGGGTGACATTTAAAAAAAATCAGTTTGCACGCGACAACACTCGTATATATTAATGGATTTCAATGTGAGTGTGCAACCTAAGATTTCTCGAGAACTAAGATTTCGATCAAGCTCATTGGTTTGATTTATTCATCATGTTGCTTTAAATCGGCATACACTTCATGATATTGTGGAATTTCTTGACTCTAATAAATAAATAAATTTCAAATAAATTTCTTAGCAATGAAAGTTGTGATTTATTAAAGGGAAAAGAAACAAAAATACATTTTTTTTATGATGATAATAAATATTAAAAGAATTTTTTTCATGAACACTCCAAAAATGAGATAATTTTTTGTGTTACAGTAAAAAAAACTATGCTAATGGCTCAGCTGTTGAAAATGGAGAAATATCTTAGTACTTGATTTGCTTAGATGATTAATCATAGCTTTTGAATTATATAATTTTTAGGATTCCGACCATTATAAGATCAATTTTGTGTCTATCTGTCACAGTCATTTAGTCGTAAACTAGGCTCAAGTTGTGGAATGTAATAAATATTATGAACCCATATATTTCCGCACAACTTAACATTTCCAAATAATATTTATAAATTAGACATAGAGGAGTTTCATTAAGGTTACTTGAGATAAAATATTTTCTTTCTATATCGTTTAAGGTACAGTATGGAAGCTTTCTTAAAGCTGGACACAAAAATAGGTATCTTTTAATTTTAGGTAGTATATTTTTGGAGATATCGTCGAATATGAAGTGCAAAAATATGTTGCATTTATCTATTTATGATTTTGTTAAACTTAAAATCAGAAAAATTAGATTTAGGAGACGTTAATTTAAACCTTGCAGAAAAACTATAACAATTACCATAGGCTACATTTTTTATAGAAAAGGGCATTTTCCAGTTACACACATTTGCAATTTAGGGAAATCAGCATGGGCGTTTGACGAACGTGGGAGGTATCTATAATAGACGAAGTATAAAAGCATTGTTCATAAGGGATATTGAAAAAAAATCATCCGAAATTATCATAGTTATTGACCCTGAAAACACGAACAGTTTAGAGTCACATAATGACAGGGGAGGGGCTCTCTTTGTACCATCGACTCTTAAAGCCTAGATAAAAACTTTAAATATATATTTCTGTAAGGCAATGTTGTATAGTAATAAAAACGCAATAAATGCCGAATTGTTAAACCGTACTAACTTAATAAGAATCAATTTCATAAACACTATGGGGTTTGCGACTTGTTTGAATGGATATATCAATGAGCCTCTCGTGTTTTGAAAAAAATCATTTAAGACCAATTGGGAAAAACGTGGCCAGGATCAAGGAACCGCTGCAATTTTGAGACCTCTTTTCCAAGCGACCATCAATTAACAAGTTTAAAGTTTAAACACTTTTTAGTTGCGTTTTAAGGAAGAAGAAATTGTTACTACGCTGAATTTAGTTGCGTTAAATGCCAAAGGAAGTTTAAAGATGCACTACTTTTATTGTCGGTGCCAAATAAAATTAATATTTTTTAAAAAAGTAATAAAAGAAAATCAACGAAAGGCCAACGAAAAAACGCACAAAAATTAAACCAAAAACATAATCCTTTGTTTCTACTTTCTACTCTTATAATTATTCTATTGTTTCAATTTCAATGGTAAAGAAATCCAAAATATGTCAAAACTTTGTAATTATACAAATGAAGCTTTTTCAATCATATCTTGAAACAAACAAAGAAAATACGTTTAGAAATAGAAACTAGTCGTTGGGGGCTACCGTAATACTTACCCATCATGGATATGCATAATATAAAATATGAAAATAAAACATGCGTAAAATATTTATAAAATGCATTGCAATTCCAAAACAAAACTTAAACATGCATTTAAATACTTTTAATATACATAATAATGCTCTATGAATGAATTGCTGATGAGCCCATTTCGACAAATTATATAAAACGCCAAAATACTCAAGTAGTACTAGATTGCGTAAAAGAAACATCCTTATAACTCCAAAAATAATAATCATATTAACTAACAATTTACTGCGTCGAATTAAGCGTCTCATTTCCAATTAAAATATATCTTTGTATTGAAATTTGAATAAAATACAGGGTCATGAAAAATCGAAGAATGTGGAAAAGAGGATTACAGATATCTCGGCAACTAATAATCCGATCGACTTCGTTCTTTATACAAAATTTGTGTTATTTTATTGCCTTTTATGTCCACTCCTTAAAATAAAAAAATTCGAAAATTTTTATATACCTTTCATCAGAACGAATTTTTCGAGAGTCCGAAAAAAATAGTTCCGGATAATCGAGGTTACTGATATTAAATAGGCTTCGTCCCATTCTTACATTCTAAGTACATACAAAATTTCAAGTCTCTATCTCAATTTGTTCGGGAGATAGAGCGGTTACAGACAGACAGACACACACACAGACACACAGACGGACGGACGGCAAATTTTTTTTTTTCTAAAAATATGTTTTTCGGAATCTCCACTATCTGAAACGTGTAAATCCGTCAAAAAATTTTTTTTCGATTTTCAAAACGATTGCAAGACTTACCCTATACTACGTATGATGGGTAAGTAAAAAGGGCATTATCGGTCTTATAATAGGACTTGTTGCAAATATATGCTTTAGATTATGCATACATAAAATAATGATAAATATTAATACATCTCTTATGAAAAGTGAAAAAAATGCATATTTTGAAAATATTTAAAGATTACTTTAGGATATGTGTTTACTTGAATAAATTTAGCTATTCCTAATAATATATAGATTATAAATATTAATAAATATTTTAAATAAAAATTTATCTTAAATTCCAAAGAGAAAGTGCGCACTAGGGATAACTGGTGCTTTTGATAAAAAATCATGTATTCGCAAGAAGCATTTATACCAATTACATTTCATTTCTTTTGTTTTTACGTATATTTCGCTATATTTTTCTGAAGCAGATACACTTATAAATAATTCATGAAAGTATATCACGTCACAAAATGAAAAAAATCTTAGACGATAATGAATGGATAACTGTGAAATTGTCTTGTATAAATTTATTTCTTGCTTTATGCATTATTTAGATTAGAATAACTTTTTTGGATCGTTTTGGATTAAATGAAATTATTTAAGGTTTTTTAAAAAGAACAAAAACGCCTGAAATTTGAAATAAATTCATATTTGTGAGGCTAATAAGTGAATCAAATATTGAATTTTTGAAACTCGATCCCTTAGAGGAGGAAGGGGGTGGTAAATGTGAAGAAGCAACAGTTGCTTTCCTATGGTGAAATTAGTATAAGTGTCAACAATGAATAATTTTTGAAAATTAGTGTAATAGCAGTATTATCTGAGTCACACCGAATTTCACGTCATAAAGAATTTGCCATGTATTAATTCAACTTGGAGGTAGCTTGTTAATTTGCAAAAATTTCAGCTTTTTATTGCATTTAGAATTATATATATATATATATTTCCACATTTTTGGGGATGTTCATGAAAGCATGTCGTTTTCCAAACACACACAAAAAATGATTTATTATTTCAATTTTAATTTAAGTTTAAAAACTTTGGAAACTTGGAGAGCAACATTCCTTCGAATATTTGTATAATTCTATTATAAAAGAGCATCACGTTCTTGAAATTGTGAAGATGTGTAAAATAAAAGAATTAATATTAGACATTTGAAATTTATGTATTGCAGATGTTAAGTTTTATTGTGCACGGAATTGTAAATATAAATTCTCCGATTTCCTAACGAGTTGTATTTGCATTTGAAATATTCAGAAAAATGATCAGCATAAATTATTTGATAAACTATACGAGGGAGATAATAATAATAATAAAAAATATTATTTGTAGCATCTAAAATACATACATTTTATAGTGTAAAATATTCTCTTGCAGTTACTGGGAGCAAAACATGAAAAAATATTATTAAATATTTCATAAAATGTACATAGATTACCATACTAGATTAATATTAACAGAATTAATTTAATATGTAAATAAATATATTAAATTGAAATGTTTGTAAATAAATCATACTTTATATTCACAAATATATTTATGTTGTAGGGATAAATCGGTTTAATTAAGTTAATTGAAAAAAAACATTCGTATATCGTGTAAGGTATCGAAGGAAAACTTCCCTAAAGTTAGATTTAAAAATAAATATCTTTTAACTTAAGTAGTATGCACTGGTGTGCAAAAATGAAGGATGAGAGGGTTTTTCGAATATAACATCTCTCAGAATCTTGCCACATGAAAACCAAAATCATACCATATGATCTTCAAGATGTGAAAATATGGTACAAGTGATAAAAATTATCTTAACAAAGAATCAAAAGAATACAAACGTACTTTATTGAAAAGGTCACTTGGGGTACAAATGCAGAGAAGACAGAAATGTCCATCTTACAGGCACGCGTCAGGAAAAATTGATTCTCTAATAATGGATATGGTCATCCCTGACTGCGATACAGGATTTACAATGTCCCTCCATGCTGAGGATGAGGTTGTCTAAAAGCTGACAAGGCACCAAATTCAATTCCTCTTGTAACGTTATTTTCAGATCCGTAATTGTTGCTGGCAAGTCACATATAATAACAAGGCCAAGTTTAAAGTTCAAGTTTTTTTTCCTTCCCGCTTCACTGTAAAAAGAAAAGAATGTTACTACGCTGAATTAAGTTTTATTAAATGCGAAATGAAGTTTAAATATGCACTATTTTTATTGTAAGTATCGAATTAATATCATAAAAAAATATAATTGTAATTTAAACAATACTTATATAAAATAGCAATATATGATATTATTTATGCTTCATTTTTTATACTTGCATCATATACCCATTTAAAGTTTTCTTGAGCATACAACTGTACCCAAATCTTACGCTGTATAAAAAATCAATTCTCATATTTAAAAAAAAAATGATACCGAAAACATATTTTGTTTCTGCTTTTTTCTGTTATACTATTCTAGTGTTTTAATTTCAATAGTAATAAAAGCCAAAATGTGTCAAAACATTATAATAATATAAATGAAACTGTTTCAATCATATACTAAAAGAAACAAAGAAAACACGTTTAGAAATAAGATATATATATATATATATATATATATATATATATATATATATATATATATATATATAATCGTTCTTATAATAAGACATGTAGCAAATAATCTCTCTCTCTCTCTCTCTCTCTCTATATATATATATATATATATCTTATTGATATAGCAAAAATTACTCAAGTTTCATCCTTGAAAGAGGAAGAATGTAATTGCGTTAGAATGATTTTTTTTTTTGTCTTTATTTACTCACGATTTACATAAAAAATAATTGCAAAAAATAACGAAAGCTAAATTATTTCACAAAAAAAATCTATCTACTATTATATGATTTGTTACGATTTTGAACCAGATTTTGTGACTCGGAAGCGGTTATTGAATATTTTATTTCCTCATTATAGTACATTTTTGTAAATTAAGAAACATTTGTCAAGTTTTTTACTGTGTATTTGAAAGTATCCTACATCATATTTATAATTTTTATTAAAAAAACTATTAGGCTATTTATTTTTTCTCTATTTTCCATGAAGTTCGCTCACACAAAAACAGGTTTAGAACATTGTTTGCTCCAAAAATGTGCCTTACTTAGCCCCACCATTTTCGCTTTTTAAGTCACTTGATAGTGTAAATACAAATTATAAAACAATGCATTTGAGGCATTTATTTTACTTTTATTATAATGAATTAAAAGGAATAGCTTGAGTTTAGAAAATCAATACTTATTTAAAAATGTAACTTAAACTAACATCTGAATTAAATGATGAAGAAATTATTATAAATTGTTACAATCTCCACTGAAACTTATATCAAAAATATGTTTATATATTTTTGTCATTATTACATTCATTATTCTCGATTTAAAATGAACCATTCTAACAAAAAGTTATTTTTAAAAGATGATTCATAGAAATGTGCTAAAATAATAAAATGTGTTGGCAACAAATGTAACTAAAAATGCTTTACATAGTAATTTTCCTTGTGCATGATTACTTTTATCTTGTAATTATATTTGTATGTGTAAGTCAAATGGTTATGTATCATTTGTAACCTACTTACTGCTGACGTAGAGCATCCACGTTTGAAATATATAGAAAAGATAGAGATGTAAATATTTAATTATTGTAATAAATATTGGAATATATTTTTTTTACCCAATCAAAGATGACGTTTTACTGGACTATTCAAATTATATATATATATATATATAATATTAATTATTTTAATATATATATATATATATTAAAATAAAAACACATTGAAATAAAATGCTTGATAGACATGTCTTGATTACAAATAGAAAACGATATGGCAATTCAGTAAACAAATGTAATATTTCATCGTGAAACAATCATGGGCAGCTAGGCCTTCTCGACCATGTGATCAAATATTTTTTAAATTCTTGTAGACGATGTATAATAAAATTTCACAAAAATCACCAATATTTTATCACAAAGATAAACGTGAAACAATCATGGGCAGATAGGCCTTCTCGACCATGTGATCAAATACTTTTTAAATGCTTGTAGACGATGTATCAAAAAATTTCACAAAAATCACCAATATTTTATCACAAAGATAAACGTGAATCAATCATGGGCAGTTAGGACTTCTCGACCATGTGATCAAATACTTTTTAAGTGCTTGTAGATGATGTATCAAAAACATTCACACAAATCACAAATATTTCATCACAAAGATAAATGCTTCTGTGCACTTAAATTTCACAAACCTATATTGATGAATTCTGCTTATCGCGCACAGTGGAGGCATAAAAAAAACACGAGCATTTTTATGCATATCGCACACAGTTGAGATATCAAAATTAACGAACATTCTTTCACAAAATTCTTCCTAATGGCACAATTATTGACACTTCTGGAAACACTGGTGCTGGATCACGAACACTTTACTAAATTACTTCATCATTACATTTTTTATAGAAAAATTCTTGAGAAAAATTGCGCGTCAAAACAAAACAACACCTTCATTCTTACTTCAAGCTCAACCACTGTTGCCAAAAAACGTTGAGAAGAACTGAGGGAGAAAAAATGTTTTCTTCTGTGACTGATTCTTTTTTCTCCCTTCGCACACTGGAGCGGAATACAAGCGTTTTGCTTATTGTGTACTGGCTGTGGGAGAAATAAAGACTTGTTTATTTTTGTACTGCATTTTCTCTGCCGATTGATTTCGTGAGTTTTTGACACTTCCTTATTAATATGTAGAGACTTTTTCTCTACGAAATATATGTGTATGTTTTAGATTTATACGTGAATTAAAAAAATCATTTTTTATTCATTCTATACGTTAGAGAAAATGAGGGTGTGGGGGAAGAATAAAAGTTGGTTTCCTATGGAGAAATCAGTGCCAGCTTGAACAATGAGTAATTGTTGAAAATTAGTGTAATATCACTGTTATCAATATAGCAACAAATCTGGCGACAGAAATACTTTGCCATATATGAAGCCAGCTTGGTGATAACTGTCTAATTTGACAAGATTTATTTAATTTTTAGTACATTTAGAATGTATATGTATATTCTATATTTTGGGGGATGTTCATAAAAGCATATAATTATCTACAATATATATATACATACATACATATATATATATATATATATATATATATATATATATATATATATATATATATATATATATAATTTAAATTACAAATTCCACTTTAAATCTTTGAAATTTGGAGACAAATATTCTTTCCAATGTTCACACAATTCAATAATAAGAATGCGACTTGTTTTAGAAATATTGGAATTGTGTAAAATAAAATATTTATAACTAGACATTTAAAATTTGTCTGTTTGAATATGTTAAGTTTTATTATGTAGCGGAAGTGTAATTATAAATTCGGCGCTTTCCTGTCAAGTTGTATTTGCATTCGAAATATACATAAAAATAATCAACATAATCTCTGATGATTTTGAAAACTACGGAGAAATTAGCTTTTAGAATATTCATGAAAATGCATAGTGTCAGAAATTTGCTACTGCGATAATTAAAGATTAAAATATTGAAATGAGAGTAGTATTCAAATAAAAACCTTAGAATTTAAAATTATCATTCACTGTAGATACTTAGGAAATACTGATTATATGTTGCCAATACACACATATATATTTATATATATGTGTGTGTGTGTGTGTGTGTGTGTGTGTGTGCGTGTGTGTTACAGGCCAAACTAGATTCGCCTAGGCCAAACTAGTCTATCCTAACGCCCATCGGATAAACTAGTTTTTACTAGGCCAAACTAGTCTATCTGAACGCCCATCGGATAAACTAGTTTTTCCTAGGCCAAACTGGTCTATACGAACGCCCATTGGATAAACTAGATTTTCCTAGGCCAAACTAGTTCGGCCAGATTGGTCAATAGGATAAACTAGTTTAGCCTGCTATTTATTGGTTTGAACTAGTTTATTCTAGGCCCATCTAGATTGCTCTAGGCCAATTCAAATTGGCTTGATTTTATTAAATCTAAAAACCGCCACCGCGCCAACTTTCTACATTTTATCTAATTTATCCAAGTCCGGTACAATTTAACGCGATTTTAGCTCACAGACTATCAAAGCCTGAGAGCTAATGTGCTCGCAGATTTTGTGTGTGTATACAACCATATACGTATGCATGTACGTATGCACGTACGTATGTACGTAATGCGATAAATCCTGATAAAAATATCCAATTTGCTTCAAATTTTGGACATATACTTATCCTGGTAACGAACTTCCCTGATTAGCTTCAGGAGTTCATTGAATAAGAATTAGGGGAGGGAAACAAAAGGCTAATCCGCAACCCCCCCCTCACAGACCTTAATTTAGTTAAGTCAGTTTTTAAAGCAAAAGTATCATATTTTATTAAAATTTTAGGTATAAGATCATTTTCATAAGGCACCTCCATGATTGGTTGTGGGTGTTCAATGTTTATGTATAAAGAAAGGAGGATTGGGAGGTAACCCCCTTAATTTATGTAAATATGTAATATGTGTAAGGGAAAAAGACGGTAGGGGGGGAGCGGACAAAATCAGGAAATATAACGGAAATTCTAGTTTTATCTATCTGGAACTATAAGATAGTTTATGAAACCTGATATAAATTTATAAAAATATATTCCGTGGTAAATGCCACTATTTACGTATAGTGATTTTTGCAAAAATCTTAAATTTTTGTTTTGAAGCGCCGCGACATCCAGTTACATATCTATTGATAGATTGTTTAACATAGTTACCTTCAGATACAGTTTTGTTGATAATAGGGTGCGTTCTTTATTGTAATGGGACTTTTTTATAATTTTTTATCATGTGTCATAAGCTATCACAAAGTTTCAAACAGTTTAAAGAAGAATTTAACATTTTTACAAAAATTACTAAAAGAAAATATTGGTATTTGACGCGGCATACTTTTTCTTAAATATTAAATATCATTTTTTATTATATTTCTAAAAGTTTCAAGTAATGGTTATATTTAATTAGTAGCTAAAACGTTAAAATACGCTGAGCTTTTAAAAAAATTCTAGCGTCCCCTTCCTCTACATAACCCCATCCTAAATTTCAAGTGTCATGCTTTATTTAAGCTTTTTCTTATTTTTAAAAGGAGTCTGATATTTGCATTTTTAATATAAACAATTTCGTTTGAATTCATGTGTGCGAAAACCAATATCTGTTACAAATTAAAAATCTTTTTATAAAACCAAAATATTTTGTCCGATTGGAAAATAATCTGTTTTCCCTTTATATTTAAACTCAGTATCCCCAATATTAATCAGGTGAATGACTTATCAGAAGGAACCTATATCCAAAATTTGAAACAAATCGCTAAATTCTCCTTGAAAAACCTATTTGCATAAATTAAGGGGTTACACCTCATTCCTCATTCCTTTATACGTAAACAAAGAACATCCACAACTAATGATGGAGGTGCCTTATCAAAATGATCTTATACCTAAATTTTTAATAAAATCTGATACTTTTGCAAGAAAAACTGATCTTACCAATTTTAAAAGGAGAGGGGGGGTGGGGATTATCATTTGGTTCCCGTTTCCTTATTCTTATCCAATGAACACCTGAAACTAATCAGGGAAGTTCGGTATCAGGATAAACCTTTGTCCAAAGTTTGAAGCAAATTGGATATTTCTATCAGGAGTTATCCCATTACGTACATACATACGTACATGGTTACATACACACACAGAGTCATTAGCTCTCAGGCTTTGATAGTCTGTGAGCTAAAATCGCGTCAAATTTCATTGACCTAGGATAAATTAGATCAAAACTAGAAAATTAGCGCCGTGACGGTCTTTAGATTCAATAAAATTACGCCAAATTGACTTGGCCTAGGACAATCTAATTCGGCCTAGGGCAAACTAGTTCAAACCAATGAAAAGCAGGCTAAACTAGTTTATCCTAATGAACGTTCCACCAAACTAGTTTGGCCTAGGAAAATCTAGTTTATCCGATGGGCGTTCGGATGGACTAGTTTGGCCTAGGAAAACTAGTTTATCCGATGGGCGTTCGGATAGACTATTTTGGCCTAGGAAAAACTAGTTTATCCGATCGGCGTTAGTATAGACTAGTTTGGCCTAGGAAAATCTAGTTTATCCGATGAGCGTTCGGATAGACTAGTATTGCCTAGGAAAAACTAGTTTATCCGATGGGCGTTCGGATAGACTATTTTGGCCTAGGAAAAACTAGTTTATCCGATCGGCGTTAAGATAGCCTAGTTTGGCCTAGAAAAATCTAGATTATCCGATGGGCGTTCGGATAGACTAGTTTGGCCTAGGAAAAACTAGTTTATCCGATGAGCGTTCGGATAGACGATTTTGGCGTAGGAAAAACTAGTTTATCCGATGGGCGTTAGGATAGACTAGTTTTGCCTAGGCCAATTTTGTTCAGCCTAAAATCGGGTTTGGCCTGTAATATATATATATATATATACATATATATAAGGCTAAAGTACCCGAAGTTACTAGCAATTATGAAAATGATCGTTTTCCGAATTAAAACATAAATTTCTAATTCAAACACATAGAAAAAACAAATACTATTAAAAAACTAGTCAAAGTGTCACCTAGAGGAATTATAAAAGAAAAAAAAATAATCTAATAAAAAAACTTGAAAATGTATTTCTTGTATTCAGTATGACGTAATATTTAATAAATTCAATATGACTTTTATACATTCAACATGACGTAAAATTTACTATTTAGAAAAATCGTTAAATTATGTATTTTATTTTCATTTTTCATGCAGAAATCTTTTAATAGAAACGGAATTGCTGTAATAAGAGTTTTATCCTGAATTTTTAGTTATTGGTAAGTGGTATAAAGAAAAATATTTAAATTTAACTTGAAATTAGTGTTAAATTGTACTGTTTAATTACTAATTATTAATTAAAAATTAACTATAATTATATAATAAATATGGACGTTTATCGAAAAATAATTTAAGTACTATCACTTATTTATTACTTTTAAATAGAAAAACAATTAATTTATTTGTCTTCAACAAGGTAGAATAATTAAGTGATTGACATTAATTTTTAGATAAATAGAGTAACAAAGAAGGACAAAACAAATATCCCAATGCTATATGCGGAAATCTCCATCAGTTCATAAGAGTATGCCAGTTTAGAAACTAAAAATATAATTGTAAATTTCAAAACTTTACTGCAGCATAAACGTGCAAGTATTATAATATATATATATGTGTGTGTTAAGCTTATCAAATGAAGTGCGTTATTACTAAGACGAAGTTGAAAAAATCCAGAAACTCATGTAATAATACAGAGCAGAATAGCCGAAATCTTTAGTGTGCCCCTGTAAATAGACATGGTAAATACTAATTTACAGGAACTAAATCTACAGATCTATATGATATCTATTATACAGGAAGTAACTTACTGTAAACATCAGAAACGTATAACAATTTTATTAATAGTCAAATCGATTTTTATTTTATTAGAGTTTTAATAAGTTCGGAAGAGTGTAACAGCATTAAAATGCACTTGAACCTTTTGTTCCGTTGGCAGTAATGTAAACGATTACTTCTGAATATCCGTGTATTTAATCTATACATCCCATTTTTATAATGCTTAACCCTTAAGTGCATAGGATAAAACCAGTGTTGGGTATGAACGCGCTCACTGAACGAAAACTCACGAGTTTCGCTCACTATTTGTGAACTTTGAAATGAACTTCTCTCACTATTTTGTAAACGAGTTTGAACTGAACGGAAACTCAAAAAATAGACGAGTTTGAACGATATTTACGTTCAAATTTACGTTCAATTTTTTCATATTTTATTTCAAATTTTTCCAGATCTTAGTACACTTTTCCCCTCTTTCAAATGCTATTTAGAGGTCTACACGAGCCTCAGGACGGGTTAAGTCTGGATATCACTTCTCTGGGTAGTAACCTAGTCATACTTCTTCTGCAGACTCGGGTCGCGCCGAACCGGACCTGCGCTGTAAACAATTTCGCCGAAAATAGATATCCCGCCGAAAATAGAGTAAACTCTCTGTACAAGGTGGTCTGTAAGGCGGAAATATGTCTAAATCGGAAAGATTTTCAAGTTCCTGCGAATGCACAGACAGAGTAGAATTTGTCTAAGACGGAATATTGTCTTCTACGGAAAATTTTCAAGATACTGATCGATTCCGCTATAGCCATAGTTTATTCTAATTTTAAAATACCATGATTCAACAATTAAACTTTTCTTTAAAGAATAGTTCATATACAATGCTAGGGGATGGGGGAAACAGTATTATAAAAGGTGCTACAAAAATCTGTATATGACGAAATACTGTCTTAAATGAGCAATTTCTATATCGGTGCAAAATGGATAGAATAATCCGTGTAAAAAAATCATGACACATTTGTAAAAGACGGCGAATTTCTTAATAAAGAATCTGTCTACAATAAATTTTTCTAAGTGTTTTTTTTTTTTTTTTTTTTTTTTTTTTTTTTTTTTTTTTTTTTTTTTTTTTTAAGATTCACCAGTATAGAAATTTTTATATTTTTAAGCTTCCAATCCGTGGAAATGTCTTAATGTTATTAATATTTCAGATATTTAGATACAGTTAAGGACTCATTTTAAAATAAATTTAGTTTACAATGGGACATACAGAAATAAATATGGAAATACCAATACTTTGGAATAAATGTGCCTATTTACGCAGTCCATGACCCCCTTTTTTAAATGAAAAACATAAGCATGAAAGGGAAACTGTAATAAGTACTTTTTAAAGTTCCGTATTAAAAAAATCAAACGGAACCATTATAAGATCTCCCTCTTGTGTCTGTTTTTTGTCTATCGCAATTGCTATAAGGTAAGTTAGCCCCTCCTCTACTGTAAAATTAATACTAAGTTCCAAACTAGCAAAAAAGGAGCAATTACTAAAACACAATACTCAGACCAGCATTGTCTCCAAGGGTATGCACAAAGATATCGAGAGAGTGCAATCGCGTGTTTCTGCCATTTTCAATATTGTACCGACCAAAAGTATATGAAGTTATGCATCGAATTGAATCAAATTTTTTGTGTAAGTGTATGACTACGACTGATTGGTCCACCCAGAATTTTAAAAAAATCCGCCGGAAGGGGGCACTGCAATAGCGAATTTTATGCTATTTTCAATATTGCACCACCTAAAAGTTTACGTTCTAGAGTTCTAGAACTGAACAAATTTTTTGTATATGATTATTTTTTGGTGAGGCAAGTAGGTCTTCCCATAATTTGAAAAAAAAAAAATCTGGCTATCATTCTATTGGCCATCGGCTCGTGCAGAGACGGAAATTCGTTTTTACTCCGATTAATTGACTCAAATAGAAATTTAAGATAAAAATCAAAGTTGGTATGATATTGAATTGTTATTGTAAATTTATTAAGGCATTAAAATGAGTAACTATTTTTTAAAAATATTAAAATGTATGTATAAGATAGAAGAAAGTTTTGGGAATGGCACATCCAACTAGTTTCCATTCAAATGCCGTTTAGATGTCTACATGGACTCGGGCCGCTAAATTTTCTCTACGAGCCGAGCTGGGCTCGGGCCGAAATTTTTATTTTAATATCGGGCCGGACATTTTTTTTCTATGGATCTGGCCTGGAAATTTCCGTCCGTGCATACCTCTACTTTACAAATAGAATAATCAAATGATTAGTTCACAAAATTTTGTAAATTTGGACGATAATATCCAAACATAAAAAAAAAAAAAAAAAAAAAAAAAAAAAAAAAAAAAAAAATTAGTGAACTTCGTTTATTTTTACAAACGAGTTTGATTTGAACGAGTTCGTTTGAAATTTTTTTTATTTGAACGTGAACTTAAATCACTTTTCAGAAATTGAACGCGAGATTGAGTTAGTTCGTTTATTTTGTGAACGTGCCCAACATTGGATAAAACGCGTTCCAAAAAAATGCGCAATTCAAAGAATCAGAATTCATACCAGAAAAATCTAAATAGTAAATTTTTCTATATTTAATTACGAATGGTCTGTCATTAAGTAAAGTGAAAATTGCTCTTTTAAATTTCTGGTGAGAATACGGAATATGTGAATAAAACCCCCAAAAAGTCGGGAAAACTTATGGTATCGAAAATGATACAATATGCATACAAGGGTTAAAATTACTCGACAAAATTATACAAAAATTATATACTTTTAATTTCAAATGATTCGGTTGAGCAGTTTTTTTCACTGTTATATGCCAACGGACGGACTCAACGACGATTTCTTAATTTTTAACGCACCTAAAAGACAATTGTTTCTTAATCTACGAAACTTTAGAATAATCACGAGCATAAATGTACAATAACCTATTCCGATTCACTCAAGATTTTTAAAAGTGTCTGTGTGTTTGTATGTCTGTCTGTGTGACTGTAAACGCTCTCGATCTCCCGAACGATTTCAGATAGAGACGTGAAATTTTGTATGTACGTAGTATGTACGAATGGGACTAAGCTTATATAAAATCAGTAATCTCGATCACCCGGAACTTTTTTTCTTAGACTTTCGAAATATTCATTCTGAAGAAAGTTACATAATAAACATTGAATTTTTTCATTTTTAATTTTTATTTTAAAGAGTGGATATGCATGAGAATAAAATAACAAAGTTGCATAAAGAACGAAGTAGATCGGATTATTAGTTACCGAGATATTTGTAATCCTGTTTTTCATGACCCTGTATTTCTTTTTAATTTCAATTTAAAGATATTTAATTAGAAAGACTTAATCCAACGCAGTTAGTTAATATGACTATTATTTTTGGAGGTATAAGTATGTTTCTTTTACGCAATCTGACACTTCTTGAGTAGTTTGGCGTTTTATAATTTTTTGAAATGGTTCATCAGTAATTCATTAATTGATCATTATTATGTATATTAAAATATATATATAAATACATTTAATTTTTTTCGGAAATGCATGGAATTTTATAAATAGGTTACACATGTTATAGATACAGGGTGTTTCGCTACCAGACCAGCAAACTTTGAGGGATGATAGTACACATGAAGACAAACATTATTAAATAGGAAACCATGGGGCACAAACGTCTTCTGTAGGAGCTAGGGGCCATTAAAGTTTAGGGTCCAAAACTTCAAACGATGATAGAAAACGGAATTAAGGGTCGATTCGTTTGCTGTTTTCACTGAAATCATTCTTTATAATAAGGTTTCTTTAGAAAAAAAATGTTAAAGATTACTTAAAAAAATTATAAATGGGGGGCGCTTTAGACTTTAGAGTAACGAACAACTACTTTTTACCGTTATATTTTGCATGGGATTAAAATTATTTTAAAGTTTAGATTTTAACTTAAATTTTAAGCCCGAAATCGGAAACATTCGGGTCGGGTAACTAGCGAAAATTGAACTGTGAACAGAGGGGGAGATTTTAAGCACTCATAAACAATTGGACAAACTAATCGATTTTATTGTAGTTTGCGTGAAAGTCATTTACTTGGTAATTATTTTATTCAAAATGACCTACAGGTTTGGTGTCCTCATTTTTTGATAGAGGGCGTTTCCGACACATCGCCGACATTTCAATGGCATTACTTCTGGGTGTTTTACTGCCAGATCAAGTTACTTCCAGGAAGTGTTAGGGACAGAAAGACGACTCGGAATATAGGAATGTAATGTTAGAAATGCCTTTTTTGCGAGTTATGGTTAAAGGAACCAGAGAAGATAGCAACAGAAACAGCGGAGAGAGAGCAACACATTAATGTGACAGAAAACAGTTTATTTAAAGGTTTTACTACAAAAGCTGTTCAAAATTTCGACCAGAAGTAGATTGGCAAGTTTGACAGCGACGGTAGATGGCGCTGCGGTTTCCTTGCGGTAGATGGCGCTAAACGGTAATGTGTGTGAACAGCGATCACTTCGAAGTGATCATTCGCGAACCGGCTCCAAATGTAGTAGAATGAAGTATTTGAAAGATGAACATCACGATGGGGCTCCTCCACATTTACGAATGATGTTTGTCGACACTTCAAAGTAATACCTGGTCAGCGGTGGATAGGTCATGGTGGCCTGCCAGATCGCCGGACGCATCATGAATAGACTTCTTCTGATGGGGTAAAATGAAAAATTGGATGTATGGAACTTCCGTACCATCAATTAAAGACCTCTCATCTCGTATTTCTGTAGCTTGTCAGAGATGCCAGGAATCTTTCAAAGCGTGAGGAATTCCATGCGACGCTATTGTCACTCATGCCGAACTACTTCTGTTCAAACACCTTCTGTTGTAAAACATTTATACAGAACAGAAAATAACGGTAAGTTTAGAGAAAACGGTTGAGTTTACAGAAAATAACGGAAAAAGTAGTTGTTCGTTACTCTAAAGTCTAAAGCGCCCCCTATCGATAAATTTTAAAATTAACCTTTAATTTTTTTTCTAAAGAAATCTTAATATAAAGAATGACTATAGTGAAAACCGCAAACGAATCGACCCATTTTTCCGTTTTCTATCACCGTTTGAAATTTTGGACCCTAAACTTTAATGGCCCCTAGCTTCTACAGAAGACGTTTGCGCCCCATGGTTTCCTGTTTAATAATGTTTGTCTTCATGTGTACTATCATCCCTCAAAGTTTGTTGGTCTGGTAGCGAAACATCCTGTATATATATATATATATATATATCCATGATGGGTAAGTATTATGGTGGCCTCCAATAACTAGGTTTTTTTTTCTTTTGTAAGTATTAGAGACTTGGATATTTAATCTTCAGCACTAACTTTTCGCTATATTGTATCAAATTTTATTTCTTTCTTAACACATTACCAAAGAGAAATATACGAATATATATATATATATATATATATATGTATATATATATATATATATATATATATATATATATAAATGAGTTTTATTGTTAGAATTTAGATCAAATGTCTAATGATACATATATTTTAAAAGTACAACATGTATTTGTATGGAAAAATACGTAGAAGAAAAATGCATATTAATGTGCATTGTCATTATATGTTCATAAAAAGAAGAATATAAAATTCACCAAAATATTTTTGAGAATTAAAATCTATAAAAAACTGTATTGTACTCTATATATTCGTTCTATTTGGAATAAAATCGCAAATTTTAAAAATGTACATTAATATATTTGCAAGACATGTTCTATCCAATGTAATTTTCACTGCGACATGTTTTCTTAAATATAAATCTCTTTTCCACTTCCTTTTATTTTCATTTCTTATGAATGTCATTGCAGTTGAAATTCACTTTCATTTTCAAAAATGTATATTCTAAACAGCGTATGTTTTTAGATTTAAATATTGAAAACATATTTTTGCAAGAGTTAAAATTTAATGTAATTCATTTTAAACAGTTTTTCTTCAGTATACATTTTTAATGCTTCTTGGAAAAAAGAACATTGTATGACTTTTTTATGAAAGTAAATGTGATTACTTTTCATTTTTTAGGGAGAAAAAAAATACATTATGCTAAAGACATAATTGTTGCAAATTGAGAAAACACTCAGTAAACGGATTACTTAGAAGGATAATCATAATTTAAAAATTATATTGTTATAATATAGCTGCAATAATGTTATAAGTTTAAAAATAGTTAATTTTTTCGTTGGTTTGTAAAGGATCATCCATTTCATAAGCATTGTTTATCAACTATTATTAGTTATTTTAACATAATTAGGTATAAAAAAGGGCATGCTGTGTTACATTTAATTAAAAGCTAATGGACAATATATTCTTACATTGTGATTCCGAATTATATGTAAAATGTAAAGGCAAGTTGACGGAACATAAGTAAGCAGATTTCATAAAAAATTTAAGAGTGGAAATGCAACATTGAAGTAGTACATGATGCTGTTGAATTCAATGGATAAAAGTATCTTCGGTTACGTGAGACGTTCTTCTCCGCACAGATTTCGCGCAAAGGTTATATATGGTTTTATACCAATGCGCGCCAAGAGACTTGCACTTTCTGCAAGATTCTACACAAGGAAATGGAGCGGGTGCTCAAACAATGTACGTTGAATCATTCTCTGGTAAGATTCTGACAGATTGCTGAGTATTTCAATGTTTTCATCGGGAGTGGCGCGTGAGTGGATGATATGGGATGTGGAGAGACACGATTGGGAATTCCTGCAGAATGTCTGCATATGAAGATATACAACAAGGGATAGTCCATCGAAAAATCCGAGAGCTTATAGATGTTCGTTGGATGTAAATCTCTGCGTAGGTGGATGATATGGTATGCGGTGAGGCATGATTGGTAATTCCTGGAGAATTTCTATAGAGGAAGAAGTACAGCAGAGGATAGTCCATCGAAAAATTTGAGAACTGTTGGATGTGCGTTTGATGTAAGTCATTTACTTGTGCAGTTCCATTGAAGATAATTTTACCATACATGACCATTTACCATAATTACCATTTTCCACCTAGAGTTCTGCGTGGGTGAGTAATATGGTATGCTGAGAGGCACGAATGGAATTTGCTGCAAAATTACTGCGGATGAAGAAGCACATCAGATGATATTCTTTCGAAAAGTTAAAGATCATCTATATATGCGCTGGATGTAAGACTTTTCCTTGCGCAGATAAATAGAGATAGAATGCACAGAGATAATACATATAAAATAAAGATAATACATAGAGATAATTTAAGATAAAGATAAATGCACCGAGATAATTTTAGTGTTCTGCGTAGGTGGATGATATGGGATATGGAGAGGCATAATTGGGAATTCCAGCAGAATTATTGAAGATGAAGAAGTGCAGCAGGGCATAGTCCATGGAAAAATCCGAGAGCTGCTAGATGTGCGTTGGATGTAAGTCATTTCCTTTCGCAGTTCGAAACAATAAAATAATTTTAGAGCTCTCCATAGGTGGGTGATATGGGTTGCGGAGAAGCATGATTAGGAAATCTTGGAGAATTACTGCAGATGAAGAAGCACAGAAGAGGGTTATCTTTCTAAAAGATCGAGATCTTCTGGATGTACGTTGGATGTAAACCATTTCTTAGTGCACCTCCATACATGAAGATAATTTTAGATGTTTTTTTTTAAACATGCATGACATAAATTGAGTTATTATTTCAAGGGACATACTATGTCAGAAACAAAATACATTTCCTTCAAATAAATTGTGAATAATTTTAGGTACGGTCATGCATTTAATGACTAAACATATCAAGAACTTCGGAAAAAGTCACATATAATTTGGTCTGTGCTCCATATAGTTAATATTGATATTTTAAAAATGTACATAGAAAACTATAAAAAATGAATTTCAATGACAGCCAGGTAAACCTTTCTCGATTTAGTATGGATGTAGAATATGCGGAGCAGTTACCCACAGTCGCAATATATTTATTTTTTATTTGTTTATTTATTCTAATTTAGAAAAAGAGTTTGTATTATAGACACTACTAAGTTAATTTTTAAAAACATGGTTTAAACAACCAAATATGCATTTAAAATATGTGATGCTTTGAAGTGATTCAATGGTATTCATATATATTACTTATGTATACCTATGTATTTTTTATAATCAGGTCAGCGCTCTATGAAATAAATGCTCATGTTTTCAAATGATTCCAAAAAAGTTACAGAAACAAAAGTTCAGCCACAGAGATATAGACCTTCCTCGATTTAGTGTAAATGGAGAATGAATGGAACAGTTACCAAAGCTTGTAATAAGTTTATTTATTTTTATTTATTATTTCCATGAAGCCACTTTACAAAAAAGTGATTGCCAGATAGACAATAATCACTGAATAAAAAAAAAGTTTTAAACAATTAGATTTGTATTATATAAATTATGCGATATTTTGAAAAGATTCATTATTATTCATATTTATTACATAATTACACATTTCTGCCACTTTGACAGAATGCATAACACTGTAATGAATTCTTTTCACGAGACATTTAAAATTTATACAAACGATTTGAATTTTTAAAAAATGTAATTTAACAAATTATAGCGACTATTTGAAAAATGACATTTTCAAACTTTAAAATTTTAAAGACTTATAAATAAATTCTATATTTAAATTAATAATAATAATGAACATAATTTTTATGATGATCATAACGAGTCATATATTACGTACGTCATATATTAAGTGTTAATATTTCTAGAGCAATGATAAAAATAAATGTAATTTAGAGATATACAAATTTAACTGTTTAAAATGTGCATTTTTATGGAATTAATCAGACTGACTTCTGAACGCCTCATATTACGTACGACATGGATTAAACGTTAATATTCCTGGACCCATCATAAAAAATTTGTAACATTACAATTTTTGGAACTGCAAATTTTAAATCTTCTAAACAACGCACACTTTAAAATTTTATTCAGTTGCATAGAGAAAAAAATATACTTTTGAATGAAACTTGAAATCTTTATCACAATTAGTTTTCAAATTATTATTATTTTTTAAGTTTTTATTACTTTTTTGTCATCGTAGCAACATAAGTATTCCATGTTTCAGCATTAAACATGGACCAATCAGAAAACGAATAAAATAAAAAATAATTGCGGTATTCAAAGGACATAAAACATGGACTAGTAAGGAAACGAATAAAATAAAATGCAGAATTCAACATATAAAAAGATTCCGATATACCGTAAAATGAGGTGAATCGGAACACTTTTCAACTTTAACGTTAAAAAAAAGCAACAACTGATTTTTTAATTTTTTTACTTTTCTACTAGAAACTTCGTTCTTGTTTTGTTCTTTACTTTTTAAGCAAAAACGAAACATTTTTACTGTTTATATACATATTATTTAATTTTTTAATGGTGTTCTGTTTCACCCTGCAGATAGGGGTGAATCGGAACAAATGTTATAAATTTTAATTATCCCGATTCACACATTAATAGTGTTAATAAAAAAGGGTAATAATGATGAGGGAGGAATAGGAACACATAGTTACTGTAAATCAAGCCTTTATTTTATATACAAGTAAAGATATGTCTTTTTAAAAATTAGAAAACAACTTTGAAATCAAGAGAAATTAAAATTTCTTTTAAGAAATTATATTCGAATTGCAGAAGTAGAATTTAATACAAATTCAGCCCTGTTCTGTGTTATCCTTTTCTAGTAGCCATTCGGTAAGTGAAAATATTGAGTAGTCCCAATCGCTGCATGAATTATTACGGTCTACTAATACGCCCTCATCACCAGCACTTAATACTGTTTGCATTCCTCTCTTTTTTTAATTGGTTTTTCATTTTGAGATGTTTGTGTAATGTTGTGGATGTCAGAGAATAATTTTTTGTAGAGAAAAATAAACCATGAGAGAAAACGTGTTTAGATTCACCCCATAAATCTTAAACCTCTGATGTTACAAGCCATTTTTCATTTTTTCATTATGTAGTATAGAAATAAGTAGAATTTAATACAGCATATCATTTACAGGACTATCATTATTTAAAAATCCCCTCTCTTAGGTTTAGAATACGAAAAATACTGTAGTTACAGACAAAGTTTCGAAGACGTTGGAAAAATGAGGTTTTTGAGGATCCTCTTGAAGTTTTTTTATATACCCCAGTAGTGGTACCAGCATGTCGAAACTGAATTTCCCATCTCTTAATGTTGTAAGCTTCTTATAAAAAAATTGGCTACTAAAAATATCATCACATACATTTATAATGAATTTATTTGTATGACGAGGAAGTTTCGTTCCGATTCACCCAGCTGTTCCTATTCACCCCATTTTACGGTACTTAAGAATTTCTAGTTCTCTACCGAGGACAACAACTATATTTCAAATAGTTAAAAATAAAAAACAGTCATAAAATTAGTACGTTATTCAAATTGCAAAGACTAGGTTGTTGTTAATTATTTCTTATTGATATTGCATTTTAAAGTGTTTAATCTTAAAACTTAATGAACAGACAGTAATTTACCACTTAGAAATATCAGTATCTATAAACAACAAAGTTTTAAGTTTATTTTTTCTTACTTTTTTTTACATAGTTGCTAATTCTATTACTGGTAGGCATATACATACAGTTCCAGATACAAGAATATTTTAAATTTTGTAAAGAGTGGTTGATAAAAATTCCGAGCCGGGATTCGAATCAGGGATGGATTAATTGAAGCCACCAATGCTTTTTCAACTGAGCCATCCCGGACGAATACTGGAGGATTGATTTACCCAACTAACCTTAACGATCAGACAATCTCGTCTGATAATTAGGATCAATATATGGAAAATATACATCTGTAATAATTCTTTTACCTATTGAATAATCGTGTTGTAAATTAATGTAATATAATTTCGTATGCACGGTTTCTGCAGTTCCATTTAGGGTAACAACCCCAGTAATTGGCACATTAAGGATTTGTCTTTAAACTTACTTATATTTTCATTACCAAGAAATAAAGTATTTACTTGCAAATATTTTTAAATCAAAGAGTGCATATCTGTGCATCTATTTTGCCAACTAAAAACAAAAATATTTGAAAAAGTGTTTTTATAAAAATGTATTTATAAAAAGTTGCTGTAATCACCAGTAATTGGCATTTAGACTTTTCACAATTAAAGTAACCCTTTTCAACTAAACTAAACTGTTGACAATTAACCCTTTCCGGCACGGGTAAAATCTATAATAAAATGAGAAATTATCGACTGACACCGGAAATCACAAACTGATTTTTTAGATATTTTGAAATCCTTAATTTAAGCTCTTATTTTAAAAGTAAAATTTTAGTAAAATATTACAGGTGCAGTTTGCAGGTTTGGAATTAAAATTAGATATCCCAGACCGGGCACAGTGTGCCGGAAAGGGTTAAACTTTAAAAAATACTATAAATCAGATAATAATAAATTTAAATGCATGCCTTTCTTAAACCAGAGAAAAAGAATTTGCAACAAAAATTGCTAATTTGATACAAGCCATAATTGCTTCTCTTTCCCAGGCACTATTGTCATTTAGTAGCATAAATCAAAGTTATAATCTGTAAAGTAAATGAGCATATAACTAGTATATGGTCTTTCATTTTTAAAAGACTGGATATAAATCTTATTTTAGGACATTTTTGTAGGATGTGCCAATCACTGGTGCCTACCAATTACTGGGGATGTTAACCTATAAACCTTTATTTCATTCTGTTCAAATGTTAAAAAGTATCAGACCAGATTGTGTAATCATTGAGGTTATGTTGGTGAAGCAGTCCTCCAGTATTCATCCGGGATGGCTCAGTTGGAAGAGCATTGACGGCTTCAGTCAATCTATCCCTGATTCGAATCCTGGAGCGGAATTTTTCACCCACTTGTAAAATATTCATCTATTATAATTCCTTTGCCAATTGAAAAATTGTGTAATACAATAAACTCATAGCTCCTTAAGTACCAATGACAGAGAATTCAAGTCTCTATCTGAACTGAAAACCGCCATCATTGAGGCGGTATAATCATAATATTGATGCTAACGTCTTCCAGTAGTCTGTAACATGTCTTCCACATTGCATATTCGAGGTCATATATAAGCAGGACGGATATATTGCCATAGTAGTGTCTTTATTTTGGCAGGAAACCATTTTTCCCTTCTTTTTTATGCGATATTTTTTTATTACCAAGTAACTCAAGAAGTGAGTTGCTTCCTGCAAAAATGAAATTCTATTTAGACTTTCTTAATACATTTGCTTATCAAGGATTTGTTTTGCGTCCAGTTACAGTACAGAATCATGGTGGCTATATTTCGGTGGGACATACTGTATATGCTACTGAATTCTGTATGTTTATAATTAAAATTGGTGTTTATTACTTTTACATTTCTAATAATTCTACTGGTAATGTCAACATAAAATAATTGACCCAATTGTCAACCTAAATGGCAATCACGTGGATAAAATGAGATTTTAAGCTATATAGCTATCACATTCCATTTTTTATATCTAAAATACGAGAAACACTTTAAATTTATTTTCTTTTAGAATCTAAAAAAAAGGGAATAATTCTCAATAGGGACTTCTCGCTTAAATCGTTTCTATCATATGATTGCATTATTTTGCTGTAAAGTAAACTAAATTCAGTCAACAGGGAATGACAGTCTATTAAAAAAAGTATTATAAAACAGAATTTTAAAAAGATTATTTTTACGTGCATTTTTGATGCGCTTAGAAATAACACATAACAATATTGAATAACATCTTTCTACACCTAAAGGACATATATGTAGTACGGTGTCGATTTGGGAATTGATTAAATAAAGGAAATCACAGAAGTCATTCAGGATTGCGTGATCTCTTGTGGGGTACTTTAAGAAAATAGTCTATTTAAAACAAAATTTACGTAATAATTTTCTGGTACCCTGCTGATTGATTCAGTTTAACACTAAATTTATTCATTTTTTTTATACTGAGAAATTATTTTTTTTCAGTTTTCCAAAGAGTTTATTTACATAAAAAATGTTTTAGAAATTTATTAAAATTGGATAATGTATTATAATTAAATAAAATAACACTACACAAAACAGTGATAAAACACAATCCAATAATAAAATGTAATATAAACCACCATAAAAATAGGAAATATTGCTGGGCGCGTTTCGAGATGAAAAGTTAAACAGCTCTTCATCAATCGAAATAAATATGTGTCTTTAAGGAAGCAAGGTCAAGAAGGATCACTGCATTTGTGAATTTGTTCTTTTATGGACTCGTCTTTTCTTCGGTTGTAGGGCTGTGAAATATTCAGCTGGAAACGCGCCTGTGAACTTTTTATAATTTTTTGGTTATTTATACAAAATATTGTTTCATTATATTAAAGTGTCGTTTCTATTTTAACATTTTTTAACATAGTTGAAACTTATAGGAGATTTTGTCGATTGTTTGTTTGTCCAACTGTCCGAAATATACTCTTGTAAATTTTCCCGGAATGTCCTGAATTTTTTGCATGTTATTGACACCTATTATAGGGTGGTCTCTGTTGAAAAGGAAGTATGTAGCATTTTAATTCACAGCTAGGGATGATCTAAAATATTCAGTTACATTACGGTCAATTAAAAATGTCCTTTTTATGAGGTTTGACCATTTCAAAGATAATGAAATTGATAAGAATTTATCAAATGCACTATAAACACATTCTGTAGAATACGAAGCAAAAATCCTTTGCTATTTATTTACAGGTCCTCGCAGATTATTTGCGTTATGTAATGATCTAAAAAGGAAAAATGTTTGCATGGTATTTACTTTTGCTAAATTCTTTGAAATATAATCAAGTTGATAAACATCATAGAATCTAACACTCAAGATAATTGTAGGATGTCATAATGTGGATAGCATTTATTGTTCATTTGCTGGAAAACGCAAAAGAATCGAATACAGTACAGTACCGAAAGTAAAATTTATTAGAGATAATTGCTGGGAGTACGATTTCATTAAATGATTTTTTTATGTCTAAGTAAACTCCTGATTAATACCTGTGCATATAAATGTTTTAGAATATATACAGGACTGCAAAAAAATTCGTAAAAATTTTCGAGTACCAGCGTAAATGTCTTTAACGTTGACTTTTAACTGAGCGTCGTTTCAAATTGAACGTTGTTTAGTATTTTAAGACATGTTTTTATGCATTATATAAATAAAATCACGTGCAGTGGCAAAGAACTAGATGCACTGGCTACAGATTTTAATAACAGGATGCATGAATTCTGTGGATTTACATTTGATTTAACCCGAGTTATAGCCTAATATCGCTCAGCCGCAAATAAAGTTACACATCTCGAAAAAAATAAATTTCATGGTAGAGGCAAATGAAAATTTCCATGATTTTACTATAAATTTAAAACATTTATTTAAAGGTGGAATTTTGTTTGAAATGTAAATTTACTTCACCTTTCGAAACATCTACGGATATTCTATGGTTACAAATATACAGCGTAATAAAAATGTTTTCACTAAAACTACACTTATCAAACTCTATGTTGGCGATACATGCACACAACAGATTTATTAATGGAAGAAATTGAAAAATGAACTTTTGCGAGACGTGTAACTTTTCTTGCGGTTGAGCGATACATTACATAGTGCATAAAAGAATATGCGTGCAATATATAGGTGTATAAAAAATTATTAAAATGTGTTTCCGTATATTATTTGAAATTGTAACACTAACATTATCATATATATTATAAAGCAGAAGTTCCGAAACTTCCAAACGAGTGTTTTCAAAAACTACCCAATGGATTTTTTTGCCGATTGTATCATTCGATAGGAAATATTTTTCCGAAGGTTTGTGATTCAAATTTACAGGGATAACTCTGATTTTTCGTAGTAAATTTCGTATTTTTCGGTTATTTTTGACAAAAGGGTTGCCAGTAGCTGTTTTTGGCGAAAATTATATCTGCTAAAAGAATTAAAATGGCTATATCTATTAGAAATATTACAAATATCTTGCAAATAATAGCAGAAAATAACTACTGATAATATTAATAATAATAAAGAAAGACCCGGTTAAATGAGGCGTAATATTATAAAAATATATTTATCTTGAAAATGAAAAAAATATTTGTAATGCTTAAAAAATAAATTAGTTTGAAATATAACAATTGGTTCAACTTTTGGCAACTTATCCCTGGTGTTAGAATAAAAACATGAATTTCAGAAATTGATTAAATGAATTTTGAATGACAGTTATTTCCCTTTTTATTATTTTTTTTCTCTTTTTTTATCGAATTTCCGTATAATATAACTTACAGCAGAAAAAACAGATCTGATTGTAAAAGACACTGTAAGTTGTGAGTTACTATTCATTTCTATACCATTTTCATCTTGCTTTTGTCGCCAAAGAATGTGTTTTTAAGCCGAAAATGCACTACTGACATAATGCCTGACTTAGGTTCTTAATGGTCGCAATAATGTTGTTTTTTTTTGAAGTGAAGATAATTTTTAGAGTATCTTTTAATATTCAATCGTAAATTATATAGATATGACTATAACTCTTTTATTCCTTTTTGCAAATGTTTTCATTGTTAATTTAATTTTTCTTGCGCCATTTCGTCTATTTCACTTACAGGAAAAATTTCAGTTTTAAAATTTAAAAACTGAAGAAGGAAAGATTATTCCATCGATTAAAAATCTACCCCCAAATGCCAAGATTAAATGTCAATAATGGATGATCGTAAATGTCACATTCACTTGACATTAAGCATAATATAAAAACTAATTATGTCATCAAGTGATTTTTAATTCGACATTTTATTTCTACTTTTATATATGTTCTGCTAATTTGTTTTTCGTTATTTAAATGAAAATTTATGCTAATCTATATAATCTGGCTAACAGTTTGGCGATTTGTATATTTTAGCGAAATTGGTCGACGGTATAACCAAGTAGTACAGAAGGAAAAATTTTGCAATTCAAAGTAAATTTATGCAATTATGCGTTAATACTACAGATAAATTCAATATTTTGAAATGAAAAATTCCCGCTGAATAAAATTTACAAGTCTTTTTTAATTGACCATTTCCTCTTCAATATTTCTTCAATCAAACTTTCGCTATTCTCTTTCGCGCAGGCTAACAAAAATGTATTTTAAATATTTTATTAGATAAAACGTAAATAACATTTTTCTATTTTTTTTAAAAAAAAATATTTTTAAAATATTATTCTACCATTATGTGTCTTACAGGACAAAATAGCAGAATGACTTTTAAAAATGCTTTTATCTGTTAATTGTATGTTATTTGTTTATTTGGGTGTTTGAATTTACTTTTGTCATCAAACAATGCGATTTTATACCAAGAAGGCATAAGCCGGAGCGATGTTCACAATTACTAAATTCTCTCACTCTATTTTAAATGTGTGAGAGCATTCACTTTTAGGGTATTTTTTAATGTTTAATTGAAAATATATAAATAGCAGTTATAGCAAAAAAAAAAAATGCGTATAATGTTTACATTTTAGTATAAATGTCTTCCTCATCCAAACTGTAAAATAATTTAATTGCAACTTTTTAAAGTTTTGGCGCAGATGTCATATGCGCACCACATTCGCACGATTGCAACAAAATGGCGATTTTATGCCACACATGGTAAACCGACTATGGTTGTTTATTTATTAATAAACTATTTATTAACTTTCATTTTGTTTTTTAAAATAATATAAATCATTTTGTTCTATAGCTATTAGTAAAACTTTTTTATTTATTATTCTTTTTTCAAATAATACAAAATAATTAAAAAATATTTATGAAATTGATAATTAAAAACCAAGTTCGCCAAATTGGCGCCAGAAAAAATTGCGCCAATGTGGTGCATACATGACATCTGTGCCAAAGTTTTTACTTATACATAAGTAGGGAAAATGCAGTATAAATACCGATTAAAGTTTTTTCCAAATGGAAATTTTGTCACGGATTTGGTCATATACTCATCGAGGTATCTCACTGGCGCCAAAATGGCATTATTTGCCTCATATAGTACCCCAGCTAATGTTGTTTATCTACTTTCATCTTTTTCGTTTCTGAAATGATATTTGTTGTTTTGTTCTACAGTTACTTTTTATTTATTGTTAATTGCTGTTTAAAATGATAGAAAATAATAAAATATACATAAATTTCTTTGGTATACTAAAACGAGGATTTTGCCACATTGTAGTTGCAAGATAATCATGCTAAACCTATTGCGTATATGATGTCTGTGTAGGAATCCTTTGTGAAATATGAAAAGTGTAAATTGGCTACTACTTGATTATCACGTCAACCAATTTCGCCAAATTGTTCTCCAAATTATACAAATTTACATAATTTTATCTTAAATAACTAAAGAGAAAATGCTTAAATACGAAAGAGCGAATAATTTTGTTTTCATTTTTCAGGAGGCAATTTTGCAATAATAAAGTAATTGTTGTAGTGATAACGAAAAATGTAACGAACGAAGCGAAACGTAAACGAAGCTGTAACGAAAAATGTTTATTTTTTTTCCTGCTATTGTTTTGAAATAGCTGGTTTTGTGAAAGCCATGTTAAGATGGTATTAAAATTTTTGAACCCTTCCCAATTGCCACTCCCTTGGGCCGATTTTGCTCATTTGCAATTCCCACTGAGATATTAACCATCTCAATGTACTTGACGAGTTTAAAGATGATTCTTGCATAATTGTGCCTTTTATCGTGCAGACAAAATTTAATATATGTATAAAATTTTTCGGTGGCAGTAGCTTTGGGTTTTTGGCTTCACATAATAAAAAGTTGTGAAGAAAATTTTCAGAAGTTGTACCATGGTAACGACTGTAATAATTAATATTTCTTCAGATAAGGAAAAATTTTAAATCCTGTTGCCATAATGGTCTCATTTCGTTTCCAAATGTGCACTGTTAGTAATAAACTAAAATAGTTACTTCTAAATAACTGGTTTTTGCGCAACGTTTAAGATAATTTAATATCACAATGGTGTCTAAATCGTTTTCAGCAATGAGCAAGGTGCTGCTGGAGGTCCAAATTATTTAAAATACAAATTTAAATTCACCAGTTCGTTTCATCCACGGTTGATTTTGAAATATTGACCAGCGCAGCGGGCATAGCCTGCTAGTAAAAGCATAAAACCTTTGAGAATCGAGACGTAGAGTGTGGTTTGCAGGGTTAAATAATTTTACCTATCCTGTGATTACAAATGTATACCGTAATAAAGGGATTTTTTGTACAACCACACTTATAAAACTCTCTGTTAGCGAGACATACCCAGGAAAGACTAATTAATGGAAAAAATCGCAAAATGAACTTTTGCAAGGTGTGTCACTTTTCTTGCGGTTGAGCGATATATGGTGTATAAAAGAATATACGCGCAATATATAGGTGTATACAAATTTATTGAAGTGTGCTTCCGTATATTATTTATAATTGCCTAAGCTGAATTTTAAGCATATGATACTGTTTTTAGAAAAGTAAGTTTTAGCAAACTCTACAGTTTAAGAATCTGTAAATAAAATACCGGGCTTAAATTAGACTATCTTTTCAGCTATGGATAATCATTTCGGAAATCTGATTTTCTAATAAGTTAACTTTTATAACTTTGTTTTATGTTTAACAGCCCGATTTCGCTTTAAAATCAGGATGTGATTCATAATATGTACTTTAGGCATTTTTTATGGTGTAACATAATTGTTTAGTGGAAACATGGATAATCTAACACATGTTTTATTTATTTTGTATAGTTTAGTTTTAAAGTATAAAGAAAATGTGTTATTTAACTTTAACCACTTATACTTACGAAAGTATCTTAAAGTTGTTGCCACAAGCTTCAACAAGCTGTTATAGATTCTCATTAACATTTTGGAACTATTAGTTTGAGCGTTAAAGAAGAAATTACGGAAATTTATGATAATGATTTTAATGTTTTGGTGTGCTACGCTATTTGAAACAATTGCAGAAAAAATTATACTTCTATAAATGTGAAGATGTATCAATCGACATCTAATTAAAATTGTACATTAATGCAGTAAGTTACGAGCTTTATTTTCATTAAATTTCTCAAATTTTATTCATTTAAAAGAAATATTTAAATAACATGTTTTATTTTTAAAATATTTTTTTATGACATTTATCTTTTAAGATTATACAATGTAAGTCAGAAAAAAAAACTAAAACTCGCACTTTAATTTAACAACATGACACGGATTTCGGACGTGATTCATTAGTGAAATAAAACTAACGTCTTCTTTATTAAGCCTGCTGGAATTTAGTGAAAATGTGCAATTTGAAACACAATTACATCTTATTTCCGTACTCCCTTTAGGTCAATTTAGGTGAATGGTAAAATAGAAGATACTGATTTGTTTAAGTGAATGTATTCTCAACTATATTCGAATAAATATTACACATTGATAATAAAAAAAAAAAAATAATTTAAATACAATGGAAAATGTTATAATTTTAACATTTTATGCACAAGTTATAAGGCAGAAATTTACTCCTCTTCAATAATTATCTTCGTTAAAGTCTGAACATGTCGAAAACAAATTATAAAATGACAGTTTGATTTTTAAACAAAACTTATTTGATAAATCGGTAGTTAGAGTTCATATTTTGCAAAATATTTACAAGAATAATGAAGAACAAACATACTGTAATTCGTGGGATTCTCACATTTTTTTAAATAACAATGTAAATAAATGTATTGTGATACACTCTATGACTCATAGGTGTTTTGTATTTGGAAATTTTTCATAAAAAATAATTTTAATAGAATAGTGTCTTAAAACATGCAAATGATTAAAAAATAAACGTATTAAAATATTTAGATTTGACAATTTCGATGTGCTTATTGAATGTAACAAAGCAAAGTGTTTTGTATAAAAAGTACCACCAGTTTCATCATTAGATGCATTGAATAAATCTTAAATTTTCCAATCTAAGATCAAAGGATATAAATTCTTTTCAAGGGGATTTTATTTCCAAAGGACTTTATCGTTTCGTCGGGGTATAAGGCGTTAAGTTGCACCGAAAATATTTCTTATACAACATAATTCATTAAATACTTCTGATGAAATATCAAACAAGCCCCGACAGACGAAATACAATTTAATAATAAAGATAAACCGGAAGGCAGAAGTAGAGATAATTACACCGTCAAACGTGCGGCTGAAATTCCAGAATTAGTTATAATGCTATTCGCTTAGCCTTTTTATAAGTGAATCGAGTTTTAACTAATTCTGTAATTTCAGCCGTTAATCTATGAGGTGATTGTGCGTGCTGTCACCTCCTGGTCTTTAAAATTTTATATAAATATTAAATAGAAAATGTAATAACAAGGCGTATCAAGGAAGACCGATAAATAACAGCTAGTTTTAGTTACTATAAACACATGTCTTTTCTTACATTAGCTCAATACGAGCTACTGCGTTTTCAGCTTTAAACTCATACTGTGTGTTTTTATAAATGTATGGTGTTTTATACAAAACTTATTATTTAATTTCTTTTTAAGAAAAATGTATTTTTATATTGACATAATATTTATAAAGGAAAAAAACGTAAAATAAAATCTGTATTTTGTAAACGTAATTCTTTTTTTCTATTAGTGGTAAATATTTTAAATATATATTCTACAAATAAATAATCTTTATCTTTTAACAGAAGTTTTGTTATAGAATTTTAGTTATGTATGTAAATCATTTTTTATTGATAATGTTTTTATATACATATAATTTGTAATATCTAAGGGAGAAAAGAAAAATGCAACAAAATATTTTACTAACCTAAGAAAATCATCTAAAAATTTATACTCCCATAATAATTATAAGTGTTTTTATGTTAAAATCTACATTTAATATTTTATCTGCCATTATATTTTTAAAGAAATATCTATTATCGTTTGGATTATTGTGCTGTTTCTTGTAATGTAATAAAAATAAGTAAAGTAACTAAATTTGTTTTAGAAAATTGGGATTTCTAGAATATTTTATTTAACGGCAAAAACAAAAAAATCTTTTGCAGATACACATTTGGGCTGTAATCAAAAACCCTGTAAAGTTACTAAAATGTTTGAGAAAATTGCGATGCCTAGATCTTTTTATATAACTGCAACAAGGTTACACATAAAATTTAGTAATATTACTGTATTTATTTTAGATTCGTTAGTAATAAGTTCTATAGTTTTACAAAACTAATTAAAATATTATTAAAATACTAAATAAAGCCTTTGTGCAAAAAATGTTTAAAGATAGAAAACCAACGATTATAAATGCGCAAATAAGTATAAAAAGCTAGCTTCGAATCCACTATCAAGATTCCTCATCAGTGCAAAACTAAGCGAGCTAGAAAAAGCAAAACTGATTTTTATAAGCATAGAGATTTCTATAAATTTCTATAGATTTCTATGTATTCATCTATAGAATTAGAGCTTTGTTTTTACGGTCTGTGACTGCAATATTTATTAATTACAGCAGTTGTAACAGATTACTGAGATCAAATATAAAGATAGATGTATTTTACTTTCTTTTGTTATATGCCAAATATTCTATTACAAATCTATTAAACTCGATAAGAGTTTTCAATAATTATCTTTAATGCACAATCTTATACAATACGTAACATTTTCGATCTGTTCGCATATAACAACGCAAAAAATACCCAAACGGGTAATTTTAAATTAAAATTAAATTATTGTTGCATAATGTTGTCGAGTGATATTAAATATTCTGAAACTCTGCTGCGTAGTTCACAGACAGCGACAATCAAAATAATTTCGTCGCATTTCAGTTAGTGGTAAAATGTAACTTCAAATGCATTTTAAAGATGTTAAGTTCTTTCGAAAAAATAAAATTAATTTACATTTGTGAAATATATACTAAAATATATATTCTGAACAATCGTTGATGCAAAGAATATTTGTTATTAATTTACAGCGCCGTGCAAAAAATACTCGGTTTCATAATTATATGGGTGGAAATATTGTTTGGGGAGTTTTTTTTATATGTATCACACTATTATATATTTTATGAAATTGTATACGTTGCTGAGTTTTACTACAAGTTATTTCCTGTATAATAGAAAGCAGGTAATATTTACAGGGACCCACAAAAGATTTTAGATACTATAGTGCGTTCGAAGTACAGTATACTATTATATAAAAATCTGAATATTTATAAAACTTCATTTTAAAACAAAATCACGTTTTTGCCACGTTCGACATGCAATTGTTCGACTTGTTTCGATACAGATTCACCAATAGAATAGACTGTTGAACAAAAATTACGTTTATTTTATTTTATTTTATTTTACTTCATATTATTATTATTATTATTATTATTATTGGTTTGAAACTCACGCCCTTATATCAGATTGTATTAAATCACTATATTTAGAAAAGAATTCGTTTGATTTTAAATCAAAAAAGGCATAAATAACAAATTCTGTCCACTGTGTTTCATTATTTGTCTAAATTTCATAGAAGAGTTTTTACTAAATTTATATTTAACACTCTTATAATCAAAAACTAATTCTGGAATTTAAGCCATTTGTTTCATGATCTAATTATCTCTACTTACGCTTCCCGGTCTATTACTACTGTTTCATACTTATTCAGAAGCATTTAATGAATTCATAATTATGTTGTATAAGAAATATAATTGGTGAAACTTAACGCCTTACGCCCCGACTAAACGATAATGTCCTTCGAAGAAATTTAAATTAAAAATTTATTTAATGCGTCTAATAATGAAACTAATCGTACTTTTCATACAAAAGACTTTGCTTGGTTACATTCGGTAAAGCACACCTAAACAGTCAAATCTAAATATTTTAATACGTTTCTTTTTCAATCATTTACATGCATTTAGACATATGAAAAGGAAAAATAATATAACATACGATATTTCATACCAATATCACAATATATATATATAAATATATATACAGGGTGTCCCTAAACAAATGATATATCCGCTAGTGGGTGATAGAACACATCAAGACGAGTAATAGTAAATAGGAAACCAAGTGTCCCAAACGTTTTCCAAAGAAGATAGCCGCCATTAAAGTTAGGGGTCCAAAATTAAAATACACATATAAAACGGAAAAATTGGTCGATTTATTTGTGGTTTTCACTAAAACTATTCTTTATGTCGGTATTTTCTTGAAAATAAATTATAAAGATAAATTTCGAAAAATGCCGATAGCGGGCGCTTTAGATTTTGAAGTAATGAAAAACTATTTTTTGCAGTGATTTTTTGTATCTCATTAAATGGTTTCGTAAGCTTAGACTTAAACTTAAATTTTGAGCTTAAAATCTGAATAGTTGGAAGCGGTTAAGTAGCACAAACTTAACTGTGTTTAGAGGGTTTAAATTTCAAATGATTATAAACAACGGAAAAATTGGTCGATTGATTTGCGGTTTTCACTAAAACTATTCTTTATGTCGGTATTTTATTGAAAATGGATTATAAAGATAAATTTCAAAAAATGCCAATAGAGGGCACTTTAAACTTTGGAGTAACGAACAACTACTTTTTACATTATTTTTTGCATCTCATTAAATGTTTTCGTAAACTTAGACTTAAACTTAAATTTTGAGCTCAAACTCTAAATAGTTGGGAGTGGTTAAGTAGCACAAACAACTGTTTTCAGAGGGTACAAATTTCAAATGATAATAAAAAATGGAAAAAATTGGTCGATTCGTTTGCCGTTTAAAATAAAACTATTCTTTAAGTCAGTATCTTCTTAAATATGAATTTTAATGATAAATTTCAAAAAAATCCGTTAGAGGGTGCGTTAAACTTCTGAGTAACCAACAACAAATTTTAACCGTTATTTTTTGTATCTAATTAAATGCTTTCCAAAACTTGTTAAATGTTTTCGAAATCTTAGACTTTAACTTAAATTTTGAACTCAAATTCTGAATCGTTGGAGGGGTTAAGAAGCGCAAACTGAAGTGTGTGCAGGAGTTGAAATTTAACCCCCCCCCCTCGAACACAGTTCACTTTTGCGCTAATTAAACACTCGCAACGACTCAGAATTTGATCTCAAATTTTAAATCTAGGCATTTGAAAGCATTTAATGAGATTTAAAAAAATAACGGATGAAAATAGTGTTACGCTACTCCAATGTCTAAGGCGCTCTCTATGGGCATTTTGTGAAATTTATCTTTAAAATTTACTTTCAAGAAAACACTGATTTAAAGAGTAGTTTTATAAAAAACCGCAAACGAATCGACTAATTTTTCCGTTTTTATTTTATAGTTTTCCGTTTCGTTTTAAATTTAAACCCTCTGAACACAGTTCGGTTTGTGCTACTTAACCACTCCCAACTATTCAGATTTTGAGCTCAAAATTTAAGTTTAAATCTAAGCCTACGAAACCATTTATTGAGATGCAGAAAATAACGGGAAAAAATAGTATTAGGAGGGATTATTTCGTTAAAGACTAAAGCGCCCTCTATCGGCATTCTTTAAAATTTATCTTTATAATTCATTTTTTATAAAATACCGACATAAAGAATAGTTTTAGTGAAAACCGCAAATCAATCGACCAATTTTTCCGTTTTTTATCATTTGAAATTTAAACCCTTTGAACACAGTTAAGTTTGTGCTACTTAACCGCTTCCAACTATTCAGATTTTGAGCTCAAAATTTAAGTTTAAGTCTAAGCTTAGGAAACCATTTAATGAGGTGCAAAAAATAGTTTTTCATTACTTCAAAGTCTAAAGATCCCTCTATTGGCATTTTTTGAAATTTATCTTTATAATTTATTTTGAAGAAAATACCAACATAAAGAATAATTTTAGTGAAAACCGCAAATCAATCGACCAATTTTTCCGTTTTTTATGTGTATTTGAAATTTTGGACCACAAACTTTAATGGCGGCTACCTCTTTTGGAAAACGTTTGGGACCCTTGGTTTCCTATTTACTATTACCTGTCTTGATGTGTTCTATCACGCCCTAGCGTATGTACCATTTGTTTAGGGACACCCTGTATATATACAGGGTGTCCCAAAAGGTCGTTTACAAACTTAAGATGCTGGTCTGTCATATCACGATGAACAATATTTAATAGGGAACTAAGGGTCCCAAGCTTTTTCCAAAGGAGGTATGAGCCATTAAAGTTTAGGGTCAAAAAATTCAAATGATTATAAAAAACAGAAAAATTGGACGATTCGTTTGCGGTTTTCACTAAAACTATTATTTATGTGAGTATTTACTTGAAAATAAATTACCCAGAAAAATTTCAAAAAATTTCGATAGAGGGCGCTTTAGACTTTGGAGTAACGATAAACTATTTTTTACCATTATTTTTTGCATGTCATTAAACTTTTTTAGAAGCTTAGACATAAACTTAAATTTTGAGCTCAAAATCTAAATCGCTGGAAGTGGATAAATAGCGCAAACTGAATGACATGGGGAGGTTCTAATTTCAAATGATTATAAAAAACGGAAAAATTGGTCAATTGATTTGCGATTTTCACTAAAATTATTCTTAATGTCAGTATTATCTTGAAAATAATTTATAAAGATAAAATTAAAAAAAATCCGATAGAGGGCGCTTTAGACTTTGGAGTAACGTACAACTATTTTTTCCCGTTATTTTTTGACTCTTATAAATTTTTTTTAGAAGCTTAGACATAAACTTAAATTATGAGATGAAAATCTTAATCGTTGGGAGTGGTAAAGTAGCGCAAACTGAACTGTGTTCAATCGGGGTGGGGAGGTTCAAATTTCAAATGATTATAAAAAACGGAAAAATTGTTCGGTTTTCGCTAAAATTATTCTTTATGTCAATATTTCCTTGAAAAAAAAATTTAAAGATAAATTTAAAAAAATCCGCTAGAGGGCGCCATAAACTTTAGAATAACCAACAATTATTTTTAACTGTTTTTTAAAATCTAATTAAATGCTTGCAAAAGTTTAGACTTAAATTTTGAGCTCAAAATCTAAATCGATAGGAGGGGTTAAAAGCGCAACCTGAACTGTGTTCAGGAGTTGAAATGTTACTTTCCCCACCCCTCGAACGCAGTTCAATTTTTGGCCGCTTAATTACTCACAAAGATACAGATTTTGAGCACAAAATTTAAGTTTGAACTTTTACAAGCATTTAATTAGATAAAAAAAAAAAACGGTTAAAAATAACTAGAAGGCAGCCCGTCAAAATGACGAGTTTGCATTTTTAAAGGGATGATTAAAAATTATAACTGTGGTCAATCAGCCACTTTAGGCTTAAAAATTTTTTAAAAATACAGCGATTAAACAAGGGGAAAAATCTATAAAAAAGAGAGAAAATTTTAACAGAAATTTGCATTTAAAACTATAACAAAACTGTCTGGTGGATGGGGGAATTGTAATGAAAAAATCGTAAATACATAAATTTTAGAAGAATAAAGTAAGGCAAAAAATCAATTATAAAAGATTATATTGTGAAACTACAGGCAAAAAATATATAAAAATACTGACAGAAAATAATAAAAATATCTAAAATGTATAAAAAAAAAATCCTATTTTGGACCACTTTTTAGCTAATACTTAAAAGAAAACGCTCTATAAGATCGGAAACAAATGTCAACAATAAAGAGTAAACAATAAACGTGTTCGGGAGACACACGCGCAGCGCGCGAGAGCTCAGGAGTTTTTGCTTCCGAGTACTAAATCCGCTGTAAGATCCACTCCATGTGCCTGAGCGCGCGCGCTCAGCGCGCATAGCTCTCGAACGCACCCAATCATTCCTGACACGTGATGTTACAACGGAGTCATTCTAAAGATTCATTCACGGAATTTGTCATTCTTGAATGGCAACAGTATTAATTTGCTTAATTTGTTTGTTTTTTTCCATAATTGCTAGTTGTTTTATTTAGCACTTAAACATTATAATTAAATAGTTTTTGTAGGTTTTAAAGAAAATGAGTCATGAATAAATCTTTTACTTTTTTATTTTCATAAGTTGAACAATTAGAATATTTGTGAACGGCTCGGAATTGTTAAGCCTAACGTGGACGCAGTTGCAATGAGTTTCTTTTTCTCGTGGATGGGTTGACCCTGGAATCGTCATACACAGAGGGGTTTTATATATATAATTGTTGGTTATTCTAAAGTTTAAGGCGCCCTCTAACGGATTTTTTTTAATTTATCTTTAAAATTTATTTTCAAGAAAATATTGACATAAAGAATAATTTTAGCGAAAATCGACCAATTTTTCCATTTTTTAAAATCATTTGAAATTTGAACTTCCCCACCCGCATTGAACACAGATCAGTTTGCGCTACTTAACCACTCCCAGCGATTCAGATTTTTATCTCAAAATTTAAGTTTATGTCTAAGCTTCTAAAAAAATTTTATGAGATGCAAGAAATAAGGGAAAAAATAGTTGTACGTTAATCCAAAGTCTAAAGCGCCCTCTATCGGCATTTTTTAAATTTTATCTTTATAAATTATTTTCAAGATAATACTGACATAAAGAATAATTTTAGTGAAAATCGCAAATCAATTGACCAATTTTTTCGTTTTTTATAATCAGTTAAAATTTTAATCTCCCCCCGCAATTCAGTTTGCGTTACTTAACCACTTCCAACGATTTAGATTTTGAGCTCAAAATTTGAGCTTATATCTAAGCTTCTAAAAAAATTTAATGAGATGCAAAAAAATAATGGTAAATACTAGTTTATCGTTACTCCAAAGTCTAAAGCGCCCTCTATCGACATTTTTTGAAATTTATCTTTATAATTTATTTTTAAGAAAATACTGACATAAAGAATAGTTTTAGTGAAAACCGCAAACGAATCGATCAATTTTTCTGTTTTTTATAATCATTTCAATTTTTGGACCCTAAACTTTAATGGCGCATATTTCCTTTGGAAGACGTTTGGGACCCTTAGTTTCCTATTTAATATTGTTCATCATAATATGACAGACTAGCATGTTAAGTTTGTAAACGACCTTTTGAGACATCCTGTATATATGCACGAAAACGATTTTAATGTCAATTCTCGTAAATACGTCGAAACTCATTTTCACAAACCTGATGAAATTTCATATCAACTATGACTGGGAAAATTTAACATGAAAACCTGCCGTCGATATATAATTGTCCATTTGACATTTCATGATTTTAGTTGAAGGTTGAATAGACTGTCGAATAATAACAATAAAAAAATCTCAAAATAACTGTAACAAGAGCCAGCAGTTTTGTTCGCGTGATTCCGTAAATTTTGAGATACATTTCCTTGATTACAGTTTATTGTGACTTACCTAATAATCTTAAGTGACACACTGTTCAGCATTAAAGTCATGTATCATGTTATATTAAGATCATTAAGGAATGTTATTAAGCTGAGATTTTCTACGTTTTCATATTTTTAGAAGGGATCTTTTCATTTATCAGGAAAGTGTTAAAGTGTAAAAATAGAGACTGTATTTAGTCTAAGTTTTTTTTTCTTTGCATAAAGCTGGCAATTTTAAGATGCGAGTTTTAATTCACTTTTGTTCGGCAACACTTGAATTTGGCAGTTGTTATTCGAAGTCTTTCAAAATCGAAATATAAAATTTCATTTTCTGGTAAACGAAAATGATTATCAGAAAATACTGTAATATTTAGACTATTTAAATAGAATATTCTGGTACATGGGACATTTTTATCGGTTAATTACTGGATTTTGCCAAGTTAATTTTTTTTTTCTTTTCTTTTTCTTTTTTTTATCGTGTAAACTTTGTGAATTATGTCTGATTTTAAACTGTCTCATGCCTTCATTTTATTATTAGACTCATTTTGAGAAGCATTCTTATATATAATATAATCTTGATCTCAGTTTTAATAAGAGTGAGTTTACCAACTTTGTTGTTTCTAAACGCATGAATTCCATTAATTTCAAACTGAAATCATTAAAAATAACTCTTGAAGTATTGGATAATAAAATTCCGTTTTAAATTTTTAATAATATTTAAAAGACAAGATTTATTCATAAAGGTTACTATATTAATTTGTATACTGTTATAAAATATGTGAGAAAATTTTATTCTTATTATTGGTTTCAATAGGAATTCAAATCAAATACATTTCTTGATGGTGAAAGACATTTCTTCAAAATTGTAACGTAAGAACAACGAAGTATCAACATTTTAAAAACATATACCCTATTGTTCAGAATGTTTCCTAAACCACGTAACGAAATTTCTGAAAAAAATGTAACACATGTTGAAACTTTTATTATTATTATTATTATTATTATTATTATTATTATTATTATTATTATTATTATTATTATTATTATTATTATTATTATTATTATTATTATTATTATTATTATTATTTAAGTGATATTTTAAAGAAAATATGTGAAGAAATTTTAATTATAGGAATAAAGATTTTCATCATATATAAACAAACAAAGAAGACACGAATAGAAATTGAAAAACACAAATATTATCGCTCTTAGAATAAAACTTGTTTCAAATATGTTCCCATTGCTATATATATGCATATATAAAATAGTTATAAATATTAATATTTCGCTAATCGAAATAGAAAAAAATGCATATTTTTAAATTATCTAAATATTATTTTATGATACATGTTTACTTGAATATAATTAGCTTTTTTAATAATACATAGATTATAAATATTAAACTTTTAGAATTCAAAAAGATGTTAAATTCCAAAGGGAAAGTACGCATTAGAGATAACTGTCCTGTTTGATAAAAAAAATCATGCATTCGCAGAAAGCATTTATCTCAATTACATTTAATTCTTTTCGTTTTTACGTGTATTTTGCTACGTTTTCTGAAGCAGATTGACTTATAAATAATTCATGAAAGTATATCTCACAGACGAAATTGAAAATAATCTAGGATGAAAAAGAATGAAAACTGTGAAATTATCTTATATAAATTTATTTCTTGCTTTATGTATTATGTATACTATAAAAACTTTATTTAAATTGACTTGGATTAAACGCAATCATTTAAGAATGTTTAAGCTAACAAAAAATATGATATTTATATTTAGAAAATAATATTTGAAAACAGCGTGTAAATCTAATAAATAAAATAATAAAAATGTAAACAGACGAAAAATGTTTTTTCAGACATATTTTACCTTTGAAACACATAAATACAGATTCAGAAATTCACGAGCTTTTTAAATGTAATATTCACAATAAACATTTTATAACATTTTTATTTTTAATTTCAGACCAATAATAATCCGTATTTGAAAAAAAAAAAATTCTTATTTATATGACAAATAAAAGGAGAATGGCAATATCATGCATGCATAATGTTCTAGGATTTAAACATAAAACTTCTGAATTTGAAATTTTTTATAAGTAATATAATTTAATAAAAATACTAAACTTCCATTTAGTAACATCCTTATATATAATAAAAACTTGATCATAGATTAAAGTTTAAAAATTCGATTGTTTCTTATTACTTTTTGATCATTCAATTTAAATTCATATAATAAATTATAACTCATGATGCATTTAATTTTTAAACTTCGTTTTAAATTTTCAATAGTATTTAAAAAAAAATTATTGAGATAACGCTAATATATTAACTCTTGTATATAATAAGAGCATAACACTTATTACGCCATTGTAAAATAAGTGGAAACTGTTTATTATTAATATTGGTTTCAAAAAGAATTCAAGGCAAATAGCCTAGTAGCAAACCGATATTGGTCTAACGCGGCGCCAATATTTCATTAGTTGGAAATATTGCCAATAAAACGTCAATATTGCTCTAATATTGGGATATTTACAATTTGCCTTTATTTAACCAATGTTTGCAGCAAATATTATGCCAATATTTTGGTTACATTGGAAATATTTCCAATGAATTTCCAATATTTAACTAATATTGGCGTTTTATTGGCAATATTTTCAATGAAATTTAATATTGGCATAATATCGGCTGCAAGTATTGGTCGAATAAGGGCAAAATGTAAAAACCCCAATATTGGAACAATATTTCAAGCCAATATTGCACCAATATGGCAATATTGCTTCAAGATGTTGCCAATATTGCTCCAATATTGTTTGGCTACTGGGGAACGTTTCATAAAAGCGAAAAAATTGTTTTACATAATTACATTATAATAACAACAAAGTATCAAATTGTTAAAAACATATCCAGTATTGTTTAGAATGTTACGCAAACCACGTAACAAATTTTGTAGAAAGATTAACAAATGTTGCAACAAGCCTTAATATTTTCGTCTATAAAAATGAGACATAGAAGGAAATATATTAAAAGTCGTTAATTATCTAATTGGAGCTTTTAAATATATATTGAAACAAATACAGAAAATACCTTAATAAATAGAAATACACAAATACTATTGCTCTTATAATAAGACGTGTTTCAAATATATATCCTTTGGACAAGCAATTACCTGCATAAAATCGTGATAAATAATAATATTTCGTTTATCAGAGAGAAAAAATTAAAATTTTTAAATTACTTAAATATTATTTTATGATACATATTTTCTTGAATAAAATTAGCTATTTTAATAATATATTGATTATAGATATCATACATTTGAAATAAAAATACATCTTAAATTCCAAAGGGAAAGTACACAAAAGGGATAGATAGTGTGCTCGATTAAAAAAAAAAGAAAAAATGAAAAATCATGCATTTACAGAAAGCATTTATCCCAATTGCATTTTATTATTTTCGTTTTTGCGAAAGTTTTGATACGTTTTCTGAAGTAGATTCACTTATAAATAATTCATGAAAGTATATCACTCCGTCAAAATGGGAAATAATCTGGGATGAGAATGAACGGAAAACGTTGAAATTGTCTTACAAAAATTTATTTCTTGCTTTATGCATTACTTATATTACAATAACTTTATTTAGAGCGCCTTGGATTAAACGCAATAATTTAATATTTAACGGGAAAAAACATGATATATATATTTAAAATGAAATCTGAACCCAGTGTCAAAATCCAATAAATAAAATAATAAGAATGTCGATACACGAAAAATGTTTGTTTTATTCAGATGCATTTTACATCTGAAATACATAATTACGGATACAAAAATACATGATCATTTTAATTGCAAGATTCGCAATAAACATTTTATAAAAATTCAACTTTCAATACATATAATAATAATTCGAATTTTTAAAAATAATTATGTTCTTATTCATTTGACTAAGAAAAAGGGAAAGTCAATATTATGCATGTAAAATATTATATGATAAAAACACTGAGCGTTTGTATGGGAATTTCTTCATCAGTAATATAATTTAACTCAAATGCTTAAAAATACGAGGTGTTGTTTGATTTTCATGATTTTTTTCAAAAGAATAAAGATGTTTAAGGTATCAACATTTATTCAAGTTTTAATTCTGATAGAGGAGGAATGTAAATGGTTTTAAATAAACTTTTTTTATTTAATGCGTGGAAATTTTTTCCCAAAGAGAAAATTCGCCTTGAATATAACGTATCAAATGAAAATCAAATTTTGAATTGCTTAAAAGGCGCAAATGCCAACCTAGTGAAAAAGATTCCATGCCGGAAATCGAACCCGGGCCATCAGTATAGCGCACTGACGTTCTACCGACTAAACCACATGGAACTTATCACTATTACATGTTGGCAAGGCTACAAACGTAGCACAAGATGGAATATAATCCGCGAGCCACCGATCTGGGGCAATCACGGAACTCAAATTCTATCCAGCATCGATTGAATATATTAATGCGTGGAAATTTTTTCCCAAAGAGAAAATTCGCCTTGAATATAACGTATCAAATGAAAATCAAATTTTGAATTGCTTAAAAGTCGCAAATGCCAACCTAGTGAAAAAGATTCCATGCCGGGAATCGAACCCGGGCCATCAGTATAGCGCACTGACGTTCTACCGACTAAACCACATGGAACGACACCCAGCAAGGAACGTATCACTATTACATGTTGGCAAGGCTACAAACGTAGCACAAGATGGAATATAATCCGCGAGCCACCGATCTGGGGCAATCACGGAACTCAAATTCTATCCAGCATCGATTGAATATATTAATGCGTGGAAATTTTTTCCCAAAGAGAAAATTCGCCTTGAATATAACGTATCAAATGAAAATCAAATTTTGAATTGCTTAAAAGGCGCAAATGCCAACCTAGTGAAAAAGATTCCATGCCGGGAATCGAACCCGGCATGGAATCGTTCCTGGGTGTCGTTCCATGTGGTTTAGTCGGTAGAACGTCAGTGCGCTATACTGATGGCCCGGGTTCGATTCCCGGCATGGAATCTTTTTCACTAGGTTGGCATTTGCGCCTTTTAAGCAATTCAAAATTTGATTTTCATTTGATACGTTATATTCAAGGCGAATTTTCTCTTTGGGAAAAAATTTCCACGCATTAATATATTCAATCGATGCTGGATAGAATTTGAGTTCCGTGATTGCCCCAGATCGGTGGCTCGCGGATTATATTCCATCTTGTGCTACGTTTGTAGCCTTGCCAACATGTAATAGTGATAAGTTCCTTGCTGGGTGTCGTTCCATGTGGTTTAGTCGGTAGAACGTCAGTGCGCTATACTGATGGCCCGGGTTCGATTCCCGGCATGGAATCTTTTTCACTAGGTTGGCATTTGCGCCTTTTAAGCAATTCAAAATTTGATTTTCATTTGATACGTTATATTCAAGGCGAATTTTCTCTTTGGGAAAAAATTTCCACGCATTAATATATTCAATCGATGCTGGATAGAATTTGAGTTCCGTGATTGCCCCAGATCGGTGGCTCGCGGATTATATTCCATCTTGTGCTACGTTTGTAGCCTTGCCAACATGTAATAGTGATAAGTTCCTTGCTGGGTGTCGTTCCATGTGGTTTAGTCGGTAGAACGTCAGTGCGCTATACTGATGGCCCGGGTTCGATTCCCGGCATGGAATCTTTTTCACTAGGTTGGCAGTTGCTCCTTTTAAGCAATTCAAAATTTGATTTTCATTTGATTTATTCAAGGCGAATTTTCTCTTTGGGAAAAAATTTCCACGCATTAATATATTCAATCGATGCTGGATAGAATTTGAGTTCCGTGATTGCCCCAGATCGGTGGCTCGCGGATTATATTCCATCTTGTGCTACGTTTGTAGCCTTGCCAACATGTAATAGTGATAAGTTCCTTTCTGGGTGTCGTTCCATGTGGTTTAGTCGGTAGAACGTCAGTGCGCTATACTGATGGCCCGGGTTCGATTCCCGGCATGGAATCTTTTTCACTAGGTTGGCATTTGCGCCTTTTAAGCAATTCAAAATTTGATTTTTTTATTTATTTGCTGACTTTTTACACTGTATATATCCATATATAATCCATTATATTTACGGCAAAAACTGTTGCAGCAATGTTGGCAGAAGTTTTTGCTATAAAAACTGCAATAAAATTAGATGTAATTTTTTAAATACATCTAATTTTACTGCAATTTGTTGCCGGCAATATTTGTTTTATAGTGCACTGAAAAAAATAATTGCAAAAAAAAAAAAAAAAAAATAACAAAAACTAAATTATTTTACGACAAAAATTTATTCGTCATATTCTGATATGCTACAGTTTTGAAAATCCATATTCTCAGTCGCCATTCTTTAATTATGTTCCTTGTGATGTCGCATAGATTATAGCCGAAAATCTAATTAAAAATAATATATAAAATCAATTAAATATGATCAAAATATTAGTTATATCGTGAAAAAAATATTTATTCAAAAATTGCTTTGGTAATTTTTTATGTTCAGGTTCTAAATTTTTCAGTCATCTTTTCTCTAAATTAAACTGCTTATGAAGTTGCATTGCATCGACTATATATGAGGAGCCCAGAAGCCAAGGGGTACAAGTGACAAAATGTCGATTTGGAGTAAATTGAGTTTAAAGATAATTGATGTTAAATTGGAACATCAATAACTATTGACTAAATTGAAATAGGAAACATCTGCTTGTTGCATTCTAATCTTTGAACTCTCATTTCAATAACTGTAAAAAAATAGGGTAAAATTTTTTTTAAATGCATAATTAGTATTGTTTGTTTTTCGAAAAAAGGGGTTTATCTCTATAACTCCCCAAATAATCAGAAAATGACCTATATTTCTTTACCTGAAATGAAAAAAGCATATTTCCAGATACCCTGTGCACTTAAATCAATTTTTTCAATTTTGTCACTTATACCCCTTGGCTTCTAGGGTCCTCATATGTGAAAATGAAATTAAAATTTGTTCATTAGTCTATTCAAATTCTATAAAAAAAACAACATTTTCAAAAAAAAAATGTAACCGACGTGAAAAAAGCGCTGAAAAGAATTAAATAATTATTTAAATTCTTTAATGACGAGTTATTATGCAATATCCACACATTATATATCATGTGTCGGCATAAAAGCTGTTAAATTTAATATGTTGAATTATAATATGAACGATGATAAGTGCGCAAACAAAGTATGAAAAGCTAGCAAAGAGCTGTGTCGAATCCACTATCAAGATTCCTCATCAGTGCAAAACTGACAGAGCAAGAAAGATTATTATAAGCATAGAAATTTCTATAAATTTCTATGTATTTCTGTGTATTCATCTATAGAATTAGAGCTTTGTTTTTACTGTCTGTGACTGCAATATTTATTAATTACAGCAGTTGTAACAGATTACTCAGATCAAATATAAAGACAGTAATATTTTACTTTCTTTTGTTATATGCCAAATATTCTATTACAAATCTATTAAACTCGATAAGATTTTTTAATAAAACAAACAATTATCTTTAATACATAATCCTATAAATTACGTAACATATTCGATCTGTTCGCACGTAACAACGCAAAAACTACCCAAACGGGTAATTTTAAATTAAAATTAAATTATTGTTGCATAATGTTGTCGAGTGATATTAAATATTCTGAAACTCGGCTGCGTAGTTCACAGACAGCGACAATGAAAATAATTTCGTTGCATTTCAGTTAATGGTAAAATGTAACTTCAAATGCATTTTAAAGATGTTAAGTTCTTTCGAAAAAATAAAATTAATTTACATCTGTGAAATATATACTAAAATATATATTCCTGAATAATCTTTGATGCAAAGAGTATTTGTTATTTATTTACAGCGCCGTGCAAAGAATACACGGTTACATAATTATACGGGTGGAAATATTGTTTGGGGAGGTTTTTGTTATATGTATCAGACTATTAAATACTTTATGAAATTGTATACGTTGCTGAGGTTTACTACAAGTTATTTCCTGTATAATAGAAAACAGGTTGTATTTACAGGGACCCACAAAACATTTTAGATACTATAGTGTGTTCGAAGTACAGTATACTATTACATGAAGATCTGAATATTTATAAAACTTCGTTATAATACGAAATCACTTTTTTGTCACGTTCGACGTGCAATTGTTCGACTTCTTTCGATACAGATTCACAAATAGAATAGACTGTTGAAAAAAAATTACGTTTATTATTATTATTATTATTATTATTATTATTATTATTATTGTTATTGTTATTGTTATTATTATTATTATTATTATTATTATTATTATTATTATTATTATTATTATTATTATTATTATTATTATTATTATTATTATTATTATTGTTATTATTGTTATTATTGTTATTATTATTATTATTATTATTATTATTATTATTATTATTATTATTATTATTATTGTGATTGTTGTTATTAATATTATTATTATCATTATTATTGGAAAAGGCAAGGTTCGAAACTCACGCCCTCATAATATATTTTATATCATACGTAGTATTAAATCATTATCTTTAGAAAAGAATTCGTTGAATTTTAAATCACAAAAGGCATAAATAACAAATTCTGTTTCATTATTTGACTAAATTTCATAGAAGAGATTTTACTAATTTTATATTCAACAATCTTATAATCAACAACTAATTCTGGAATTTCAGCCAAGTGTTTGATGATGTAATTATCTCTACTTACGCCTCCCGGTCAGTTACTATTAAATTGTATTTCGTCTGTCGGTGCTGTTTCATACTTAATCAGAAGTACTTAATGAATTCATAATTATGTTGTATAAGAAATGAAATTGGTGCGACTTAACGCCTTATGCCCCGACGAAACGATTATGTCACTTCGAAGAAATTTAAATTAAAACTTTATTCAATATGTCTAATGGAACTAATGGTACTTTTCATACAAAAGGCTTTGCTTGGTTACATTAGGTAAGCACACCAAAACAGTCAAATCTAAATATTTTAATACGTTTATTTTTCAATAATTTAAATGCATTTAGACATATGAATAAGAAAAAAAACATAACATACGATATTTCATACCAATATCAATATATATATATATATATATATAAATGCACGAAAACGATTTTAACGTCAATTCTCGCAATTACTTCGAAACTCATATTCACAAACCTGATGAAATTTCATATCAACTATGACTGGGAAAATTTAACACGAAAACCTTCCGCCGATGTATAATTGTCCCTCTGACATTGCATGATTTTAATTGAAGGTTGAATAGACTGTCGAATAATAATAATAAAAAAAATATATATATGAAAATAACTCTAAGAAAAGCGAGCAGTTTTGTTCGCGTGATTCCGCAAATTTTGAGATACATTTCCTTGATTACAGTTTAACGTGACTTACCTAATAATCTTAAGTGACACACTGTTCAGTAATAAAGTCATGTATCATGTTATATTAGGTCATTAAGGAATGTTATTAAGCTGAGATTTTCTACGTTCTCATATTTTTAGAAAGAATCTTTTCATTTATCAGGAATCTGTCAAAGTGTAAAAATAAAGACTATATTCGTTTTTTTTTTTTTTTTTTTTTTTTTTTTTTTTTTTTTTTTTTTAACTTAAAGCTGGCAATTTTAAGACGCAAGTTTTAATTCACTTTTGTTCGGCAACACTTAAATTTGGGAAGTTGTTATTCAAAATCTTTCGTAATAGAAATATAAAATGCCATTTTTAGGTAAACGAAAATGATTATCAGAAGACACTGTCAAATTCAGATTATTTGAATCGGATTTCCAGGTAAAAATGGGGATGCTAGTCAGCGTAATTTCCAAGTAAAAACGCTCGACTGATGGATATACAAACACGAGAGTGGTTTTATAATGGTTCCGTTTTTACTTTCTAAGTAGGGAACCCTAAAATGTAATTTTCCCCAAAAAAGTAATAAAAAGAATTATTGCTTGCTTGCCTACTTTTAAAGCAAAGATATTTTTTAAACTACAGTACAAAAAATGTAAGAAATCTAGAATTTATACAAATTGCAAAAACATCATTTGTAACATCAGTATGTGCTTCCAAAATATGTGATATTGGGAAAAGATTCTTTTATATTTTTGTTTAATATTGGCGTGAAATGGTACGGACTTATGTTGCTATAGTAGAATGTTAGTACTAGATAAAATATTGAACACGATGAACTAATAATGCATGTTAATATTTAAAATATGGGAAACTAAAAGTTTATGAAGTAAAATTTTCGTGAAAATTAAGTTCGTGACATTTATGATAAAGACTTACAGTTTAATACATATTATTATTTAGAAAAAAAATAATAATTCTTTACAATTTTTGAGAAGGAAGTTGAGGAAACAAATGCATTTAAAAAAATTTTTACTTATATATTTTGTATGTGCATGTACAGATAATAGTACTAATGTGCAATTTATAAAACGTATAAATGTGGATTCTTTTGTTTATTTCCATATTCAAACTTTTTCAAGCCCAATGCTTGTGAAAATGGATAAATACCTAAAAATATACAGGAAATTACTTCTTTTATTATTTTTTTAGAACTTAATCCAGACATTATGAAATGATGTTTGCATAAAAATGATTAACATTGAAAATAATTTCATAATAAATAAATGTGTCTCATGGATTATGCGTCAATAGTTTAAAAAAAAATACCTGTCGTCTTGGCCTATAGGCGGAGGGAGATTTCGCTAATTGCTCATTTCAACAACTAAATATAAAATATAATTAGAGAAATACTCAGTTTAACTATTTTATTTGGCAGCTTTTTAAGAAATTTTATTTTCATTTTAAACTGTTGCATTCTCTGCATTCAATTTTGATATTTTATCAAAAACAAACAACATAAACATTATATTTAACATGTTAGCTGATAATTTAAATAAAAAAAAAGTAAGTAATTATACATTTAATTTTATGAATAAAAAATTCTACTTTTATTGATTGATTGATTGATTTTTGTAAACATTTCTATATTCAGTGTATGATTATCGAGGGTTTTGGCAACTACAGGATCTGTAATTTTTATTGGCCATAGGCTGATTAATATCGATTTGACAAATTACCATTGCAAATATATAAGGCAATCCATCGGTCTGGTTTCTTGCTTTGGGATTCAGTTATCAAATACTCATGAATATTTATAATCATTTAGGATTAGAAGGACAAAGTAGTTTTTCTATTGATTTTACCTTTTTTAGAACCTTTAATAATTTAAAATATCGTCGACGATGACTATAATTGATGATTCTTATAATATTTTATTTCATTAACTTTATTGTTTTATTAACTTCATCAATGTTACTTTATTATATCGTACAATTACACCATAAAATATAATAACTGAAATGCATAAGTGTATAAAAAATGAAGTTCAATGTTTCACACAAATAAAAAAAATTACATAAATCGTCTTCGTACTTTTCTTTTTTGTATCAATAATGAAGAAATTCCCTCTTCATAACCAATCTATTTTTTATTACTTAAAACTATATCATCACTCTGAAAAGTCTATTGTAAATCGACTTATCAACTGTCATAGCAGAAACTTTATGATGTATTTATTCACCTGGCAGAAGACGTGACGTTGAAGATCACGCTGGGTGACTGGATCATCCCAAATAGTTTTATATAAAAAAAAACCTATAAAGTACAAAAAATTATTTTATTATAAACAACTAAGGCTTAATTTCATTAATAAAAGTTCATAAAAGAACCGAAATACTACAGAAATGAAAACTATAAGACTATAAATAATAAAGAAATAACGGTCTTGTGGGGGTACTCAGTCACATTCCTTACCACACAGATATAAAAAAACAACTGTTTAACGCGAAGAAAATAAAGCCAAGTAAAAATAACAAAATACATATGTCAGTCTGGGGTTTACTGATTAAAAATAAACTTTTCCCTCCGAAATTTTTTTATATGACTGGGTCGACTCTGTGTCCCGTACTATGTATTTCGGGATAACTAAGCAAAACAAACTTGAGAATCATAAAAATAACTAAATGGGAGAATTCTGGAATGAAATTAATGATTAGTTCTGAATATGAATTTTTATTGGCAACGTTTTATACAAAGTGGAACAATTTTACTTAAGTGATTATATGTTCATTAAACTCACAAGGACGCGCGGTGGGCCACCCAGGCTCGGGCGTTTTTAGATCGCAGTTAAAAATACACCCTTTATTTTGAAAATGGGCCAGTCTACCAAAAGCTTTTTCCAAAGTCGTTCGCTAAAATGTTGAACTGCGAGAAGATATTTTTAGTCAAAAGTTTTTTCGGGCCTCGGAGACCCTCGCGCGCGCTCGCATTTATGTTTTTATTCAATCGCCTTACTGTAACAAATGTAACTTTTTACAACCGGCAAATTACAAAATGAGTTAAATACCAGTGGTGGTGAACAACTTTAAAAGCCCCCATAAAAAATAAAAAATTCCAGCAGAAAAGAGATATTATATATGTCCAGAGGCGAAGGATAGATAATGAAATATAACAGGCAAAATATGTAAAAAATGTATGCGGAGAACACGGCTGCATTATATGCAATTACTTGTAAAAACGTTTTGTGTAAAAATGCTTCTGAACATCTTATGTATGTATTTAACATACATTAATAATATAATAATTTTTTCAGCTTAATAAGTACATTAATTATTTTTTGAACACATATTAAAAAAATACATACTCTTTTGCATGCATGTTTCTCTATATCGCTAAGTATAATGTGTAAAATGTGGCAGGAAAATCTTTTTGTTAATCGAGAATAATTAAATCATTCAGGGTTTACAGGCCTCCGAGACCGACCGAGCACACTCGTGCTAATATTAAGGGTGCGCGTTCTCGGAGGTTAAACATGAGTTGAAATTTACTATTATATTAGTCGTTGGTAATGAAATGTACTTGTTGCGATTTCTTTTGATACTGGAGGTAAAAACCTATTTCATTTATCTATGGTAACAAGTTGCTTCTTGTTCTCATTATTATTGTGTATAGTTGGGCTTAGATCTTACTTTGTATAGATTAAAAGTGTATAGAAGTTTTGAAAACTAACTATATGTCTTTTAAACTATCTTTCGATCTACTGAGAAATTTGTATTTACTTTTAAATCTTATTATATTTTCTCGTACAAGTAATTATATAGTCCTATACAAAAACATTAGTGGAGGAATTGAGATCCCATTATTAATGTAATGCTTCGCTTGAACTGAAGCTTTTGCACTTGAAACTAGTCGTTGGGGGCCACCGTAATACTTACCCATCATGGATATGGATATGTATATGAAAATAAAACATGTGAAAATATTTATACAATGCATTGCAATTCATAAACAAAATTTAAATATTATTAATATACATGGTAATGCTATATTAAAGAACTGCTGATGTACCAATTTCGACAAATTATATAAAACGCCAAACTACTCGGGTAGTACCGAACTGCGTAAAAGAAACATCTTTATAACTCCAAAAATAATAATTCTATTAACTAACAATTAACTGCGTCGGATTAAGCGTCTGATTTCCAATTAAAATATACTTCTGAATTGAAATTTGAATGAAATACAGGGTCATGAAAAATCTAAGAATGTGGAAAACAAGATTACAAATATCTCGGCAACTAATAATCTGATCGACTTCGTTCTATATGCAAAATGTGTGTTATTTTATTGCCTTTTACGTCCATTCCTTAGAACAAAAAAATTCGAAAATATTTATATACCTTTCATCAGAACGAATTTTTCGAGAGTCCGAAAAAAATAGTTCCGGATAATCGAGGTTGCTGATATTAAATAGGGTTCGTCCCATTCTTACATACTAACTACATACAAAATTTCAAGTCTATATCTCAATTTGTTCGGGAGATAGAGCGTTTACAGACAGACAGACTGACAGACAGACAGACAGACAGACAGACAGACAGACGGACAGACAGACAGACAGACGAACGGCAAAAATTTTTTTCTAAAAATATGTTTTTCGGAATCTCCGCTATCTAAAACGTGTAAATCCGTCAAAAATTTTTTTTCGATTTTCAAAACGATTGCAAGACTTACCCTATACTACGTATGATGGGTAAGAAAATGGATTTAATTGAAAACAAGTACATGGATATCTACAAAAGTTTTCTTTTCCTTTTTCTTTTTTTGTTTTCCTTTTTTACTTTCTTCTATCTTTACAAGAAGAAAGTATTGGATTCATGAAAATTTTCGACTTTCGGTTTTCGACAGATTTATACATTTTAGAAGGTCCTGAACACGTTTTGACTATTTTTAGAAAATGTCTGTCTGTGAGTCTGTCCGTCTGTCTGTCTGTCTGTCTGTCTGTATGTATGTCTGTCTGTCTGTATGTGACAAAAAATTTGTGGGCGCTCTATCTCAAGAACTAATGCTCCATATTTAATAAAATTTTATATTCAGTTAGACCTTGATATGAATTAGTGCCTATTGTTGTTTGGTGAAAATTGGCCTGCAGGTGGCGCTGCTATACTACGTTTTTCATGATTTTCAAGATTGCTATATCTCAAGAACTAATGCACAGAATTTCATCAAACTTCAGATTCTGTGACCCCTTGATATACATAGACGCTGATTAAGTTTTGGTGTAAATTGGCCAGCAGGTGGCGCTGCTATGCCACGTTTTTCATGATTCTCATGGTAGCTATATCTCAAGAACTAATGCACAGAATTTCACCAAACTTCAGATTCCGCGATACCTTGAGATACATAGCCGCTGATAAGGGTTTGGTGTGAACTTCCCTATAGGTGGCGCTGCTATGCTACATTTTGCACGATTTTTGCGATAGCTATATCTCAAGAACTAATGCAGAGAACTTCATCAAATTTTGGATTCTGTTACACTAGAATATAAAACATAATTAGACGCTGATTAGATTTTGGTATTAACCTTGCAACAGGTGGTGCAGCTATGCTGCATTTTGCACGATTTTTCCGATAGCTATATCTCAACAACAAACGCACAGAATTTCATCAAACTTCAGATTTTGTTCCAAAATGACATATAACGTAATTACACGATGCTTACGTTTTGTTATAAATCCTTCAACTGACGGTGCTGCTGTGCTATATTTTACACTTTTTTTAACTAGCTATATCTCAAGAACTAATGCACAGAATTTCATCAAACTCCAGATTCTCTTACACCATAACATAATTAGACGCTTTTTTACGTTTTGGCATAAATTGTCCAAGATATGGTGTTGCTGTGCTACGTTTTGCAAATTTTTTATTATAAATATATCTCAAGAACTAATGGACGAAATTCCATCAAATTTGAGACTCTGTTAGGGCTTGACATAAATAGATGCTTATTAGGTTTTAGTATAAAATACCCAACATGAGGCACTACTAAGCTCATTTTCTCATAATATTAATTAAATTTTGCGTTTTAGGCTTTTCGGATACCAGAATCTCATTAGGCTATTTCAAATGTTCGAGAGAATTCGATAGTGGGTAACTTTGGGGTCACCACGTTTTTTTTTTTTTTTTTTTTTTTTTTTTTTTTTTTTTTTTTAATAAAATGTACTTATGAGATAGAAGAAAGTTTTGGGATTGACACATCCAACTAGTTTCTTTTTTGTTTTGTTTTGTTTTGTTCTTTCTTTTCATTTTACAAAAATAAAATTCCTAAAGCAAAATATGAAGTGTACAAAATTCGTATTTATTTGTGTTTGATTTAAAAACAAATATTTTTATGAGTTAACTACTGAATTTTGCCAAGTCAAAAAGTGAGTTTTTTCTTTTATTATTTTGTCTCATTCCTTCATTTTGTTATTAGACTTACTTTATGCAGCATCCTTATATGTAATATAATCTTGATCTCAGATTTTAGTCCGTTTCCTAATTACAGCTTTTCATAGGTCCGTGTGCAATTTTATGATTAAGTATCGTGAGTGGTCTCATTTTGTTCCTTATGTATTGTAGACTAAGAAAAGCGATGGTGGACATCTGGGACCCGCGACTGGGGAGGGGGAGGGGGAGGGGAAGGGTTGAAAAGAGCAAGAAAAAAAATTCCATTTCATAAAAAATAAAGAAAATTATCTATAAGTATTAATGTTTAAAACATTTATAGATTAGGAAAAACATTTGTGGACATCCGGGATCCGCGACTTGGAAGAGGGAGGGGAAGGAGAGGGGTTGAAAAATGCAAGGCAAAAAAATTCCATTTCATAAAAAATAAAGAAAATTATGCAAAAATATTAATGTTTAAAATATTTATAGATTAGGAAAAACATTTGTGGATATCCAGGAGCCGCGACTGGGGTAGGGGAGGGAATGGGGAGGTGTGGGGGAGGGGAAGAGTTGCAAAGTGCAAGTGAAAAAATTCCATTTCATAAAAAATAAAGAAAATTATGTATAAATATTAATGTTTAAAACAATTATAGATTAGGAAAAACATTTGTGGACATCGGGGACAAGCGACTGGAGAGGGGAGGGGTAGGGGAAGAGTTGAAAAATGCAGGGGAAGAAAATTCCATTTCATAAAAAATAAAGAAAATTATGCATAAATATTAATATTTAAAACATTTATAGATTAGGAAAAATATTTGTGGACATCCAGGACCCGCGACGGGGGAGGGGAAGGGGAAGGGGAAGGGTTGAAAATTGCAAGGCACAGAAATTCCATTTCATAAAATATAAAGAAAATTATGTATAAATATGAATGTTTAAAACATTTATAAATTAGGAAAAAACATTTGTGGACATCCGGGACTCGTGACTGGGGAGGAGAGGAATTTGAATGGGGCTATTAAAAAAATTCTGTTTCAAAAAAAATTATGCATAAATATCAAAGTTTAAAACGTTTATAGAATGAGAATGACATTGAAGGATACTCGGGACTTGTGATTAGGAAGACGGAGGTAAAGAAAGAGGAGGGGAGGGGAGTGGAAAGTGTTGAAAGAGGCAAGAAAAAAATGCCATTTAATTATATATATATATATGTATATATATATATATATATTGGTGTTTAAATCTTTTATAGAATAAGAAAAGCAATAGTGGGCATCCGGGATCCGCAACTAGGCTAGGGGGAGGGGGAGGGAAGGGGAAAAGGTTGAAAAGGGCAAGAAAAAAGATCTGAAGCTTTAGTGGGACTGCATTCTCTTTTTGGATCTGACACCACTGGTTCATTCAGTGGTAAATCAAAAACAAGTTTTTGGAAGGGCTTCGTAAATGCTGACGGCAGAATTCTGAAAGCACTTGCTGCATAAGGTCAAACAGATATCCTTGAGAGTGAAACATATATTGCACTTGAAGAATACATATGTTCAGTGTACATGCCAAAATTAAACATTAAAACATTGAGTGAGCTAAGATGGTGGTTATTTACAAAAAAGCAAGTTGAAGGAACAAATATGCCTCCAACTCAAGCCGCCCTTTACCCAGCCATAAGAAGAGTTCATTACCAAGCAATAATATGGCAAAGAGCACACATTTTAAAAACTAATATTCCACCCCAACTGATTTTGGTTGGATAATAAAGGAAAAATAATACCTATCTGTCATGTGTAACATGCCATGTTCTCCTCAAGAACTGGTTTAATCGGTGCGTTGTTCGTGTGTCAAGTCAAGATGTGTAGCATCCTGTAAATGTTCACAAAACGGATTACCTTGTAACTGAAATGTGTTCATGCTCGGGTGAGACTGATAAATGTGATAATGTTGGAGGCCTTGATGATGTAAATTATGACGACAGTGATACCGATGATCCTACTTTGTTCTGAAGTTAAACTTTTACTTGCAGTTTAAAATTTGAAAGTTTTTACTATTTAGGTATATGATGTATAATATAGAATAACAATACAAAGATAACAAATAATATTTAACGTCACAAAATTTGTATCATTCAGTATTTATCATCACTCAGCTCCTTTTCAATTACATTTATTACTTATTTTTTCCCTTGCACTTTTCAACCCTTCCCCTCCCTCTCCCCCTCTCCAGTCGCGGGTACCGGATGTCCACAAATGTTTTTCCTAATCTATACATGTTTTAAACATTATATTTATACATAATTTTCTTTATTTTTTATGAAATGAAATTTTTTCCCATGCACTTTGCAACTCTCCCCCTCCCGTCCCCCTCCCCAGACGCGGCTCCTGGATGTCCACAAATGTTTTTCCTAGTCTACAAATGTTTTAAACATTAATATTTATTCATAATTTTCTTTATTTTTATGAAATGGAATTTTTCTCCGTTGCAATTTTCAACCTTTCCCCTTCCCCTCCCCCTCCCCAGTTGCGGGTCCCACATGTCCACAAATGTTTTTCCTAATCTATAAATATTTTAAACATTAATATTTATACATAATTTTCTTTATTTTTTATGAAATGGGATTTTTTTCCCTTGCACTTTGCAACTCTTCCCCTCCCCCACCCCTCCCCCTCCCCAGTCACGGCTCCTGGATGTCCACAAATGTTTTTCCTAATCTATAAATGTTTTAAACATTAATATTTATGCATAATTGTCTTTATATTTTAAGAAATGGAATTTTTTTCACTTGCACTTTTCAACCCTTCCCCTCCCCCTCTCCCTCCCCAATTGCGGGTCCTGGATGTTCACAAATATTTTTCCTAGTCTATAAATGGTTAAAACATTAATATTTATTGATAAATTACTTTATTATTTATGAAATGGAATTTTTTCCCCTTCCATTTTTCAACCCTTCCCCTCCCCCTCCCCCTCCCCCTCCCCAGTCGCGGGTCCCGTAAGTCCACCATCGCTTTTCTTAGTCTACAAGACATAAGGAACAAAATGAGACCACTCACTATACTTAATCATAAAATTGCACACGGGATGTAATTAGAAAACGGACTATTTAATAAATGTAAGTCCATTTATTTTAATCTCAAATTATTACTAATAACTAAAGATGTATTGAATATTAAAATTTTGTTTTAAATTTTTAATAGTATTTAAAAGAGAAGATTTATTCACATAAGGCTACTATATTAATTTGTATACTATTATAAAATATGTCGGACTATTTTATTATTAATAATGGTTTCAATATGAATCCAAAGCAAATACAGTGCTTGGAGGTGAAACGAATTTCTATATACACAGTAAAAAAAAAACGGTGAAAATAACAGTGAAATTTGCTGTTATTACATCAGGGAAAGAGAAAAACGCATTTCACAGCAAATTTTGCTGTGATTTTTTTAGCTCCTAATCCTCTATGATAGCCGAATTCTGTAGCGCATGCGCAACCACTGGTTAGAGGAGGGAAATGAAGCTAGCATACTTCCGCTCCGCTTCCGTGTGTGGCGACGGCGAGCCGAGTGCCCGAGGTGACATGTTTACCTTTAGTGTTTATTGAAAAGAAAGATACACTACCATGGATACAAGTTTCAGATTTAAGGTAAGTGTAATCTTTATTTTCTAATGCCTTGTAATAATTTATCTGATTGTGTCTTATCTTTTGAAATTTTGTCACATTCTTGTTAATAAAATTGTCGCGTGTGTCAGCAGAAAATGTTAGGCCTATTTTGCGATATCTGCGTATATCAAAGAAATTTTTACATGTAACCGTTAGCGCTTCCCAAAGATGAACTGCAATTTTTGCAAAATGTATTTATATTAAACGTATTTTCTTTCTTTCTTTTTTTTTCCATAGCAAGCTAAGACAACAAACAAAAACTTTTATTATCAACTTTACAAATTTTTTATTATCGAATGTAACTGGCTCGCAAATTCTTAATTTTTAATTATCATAATTGAACAAATGTGGCGTATGATGATTTAGGTTAACATGGGTATAACTCGCTGCGGGTCAATCATAGCATAAATTTTGTTGATCCTGTAACTGATGTTCACACCAATAATATAGAAGGCTTGTGGAGGCATGTTAAAGCGACATTGCAAACGTATAATTGTCAAACCGATTTTGCGTTCTGTTTGGCAATGTTTCTTTTTGATAGAGAGTGTTATGATCAAAAAATACCAATTTTTAATAAATTTGTGGAAATTATAAGAGGGATGAAGTGGGAGGAGTATTCTATAAACCTTAATTGAATATTTTGAGCTTTCTATAATATTGTGTGTAAAATTAAAAAAAAAAGATGCTTTTTATATTACAAATTTCTTGTTTTGGATGATTTGCTTAGTTTTTTAAGAGCGATTTTTTAAGAACCCCCCCCTCCTTTTTTTGTATAAACAGCATTATAATTACCTTTCATGATGCTTAGTTTGATTTGCTCGTATAAAAATATATAATATGGTAAAGAAAAAAAATTATCTCTTTAAAGACTGCTTTATGTCATTGTTGAATTAAAACAAAAATAAAATAATTAAATTTTTAAGAATGATACAAATCTTTGTAAAATATGTAATAATCTAAGTAAATGTTAGTTTGCAAAAATTGGAGTAGCAGTTTTGAAGATAAATAATTAAATTAATATTAAATTTCAACTGAATGAATAAGACATGCAATTCAAAGCAAAAAATTCAAAATATCTACTAGATTATTTACAGTTTTATAAATTGTTATTTTATAGCATGCAAAAATGTCCAAGGATTATCTCTGAAAGGTGTCTGTCTTATTGAGCTTAATTCATTCCCATTCAAAAAGATACAATTTAGTTGGAGGTCGTTAATAAATGCATTACTTTCTGTCTTAAAAAATTTTGCCTACTTATCTGACCCCCCCCCCCCCCCCGCCAAAAAAGAGGGGGGGATTAGAAACTAAAAATCTACAAAATGATATGTTTCAAAATAATTATTTACTATTTTTTTTCTGAAACTGTACACAAATTTATCTTACTGCACAAAAATTTAAAATGCATTCAAGATTCTAATTGAAAAGTTTGAGATTATAATAAGCTGCAGGTATAAAACTAATAATTATAATAATCGCACATGCAAGACCAACATTTAGTTTAACTTCATGAAACGGAACAATTTTTGTCATCATTTCACAAGCCATAATATTGTTTTGGTTTGTTCTAGTACATTTTGGTTTATGGAATTTATTATAATACAGTAGACTCCTCCAAATTCGCACATCTTGGGACCAGAGGTTATATGGAGTTTAGAATTGTGTTGATTTCTGGTAATTTTTTTGTAAATTCATTTTAAGAAATGCTTTCAATATAGTAAAATAATAAACTAAAATGATCAAAACTGAGATAATTTTAAAACTAATTAAATTATTTATAATATAAAGGTCAAATAAATAATAATGTAAAATAAAATAAGCATAATAAAAATATACACATTCCTTGAATTATTTAATGAAATACATGTTAAATGATATAAAGAAAAAAAAAATCTGATTTTGGCCCTACATATGAATTGAAAGTTTCATTGTTTACATCTGCAAAGATATGCGGATTTTTTTTTAAGATCGCGAAAAAATGCAAATTTTATCAATAAGGTGCAAAAAAAAAGAGTTTATTGGATTTTCCCTCCTTTTGGACAATGTATGATTGTGTTAAAAATTCTAAGTATGAAAGTAACTTATTTTACGGGTTGTAAAAAAGCCTGGTATAATTTAAAAAAGCAATGCTATGCTGGTGGCTTTTGTTAGCCTTAATCGGCTTTTTTTGACCAAAATTAACCTTTATTGGCCGAAGTTGATTTTCTACAAAGAATTTAAATTGTTACACTGCAACTTTTTATGTGTTTTTTTAAAATTAATTTTAAAGGCATTTAGTTGAGGTAGACTTCAATATGACCTGGTTTCTTAATAATGAAGACGTTAATATTGGAATAATTATGGATTGCAAAAATTTCAGCTAAACTTAACAAATCCATACAAATATATTTCTCTGGTTTATACTGATCTTAAGCCCCTCCTTTTTTTTGTCCTTTACTGTTTCATGTAATTAAAAAACAGTAGTTGAAATCAAAAGTTTTATATTACTATTCAATCAAAAACGCTACATTTTTACAGGAAAACAAACAATATTAAATAAGTAATGTTAATAAGCTCTTAGCTTTTTCATATAGGTTTTCAATGAAAAAGAGTGAAACGTTACAGTGGCTTGCGAATGGGGGGAGGAAGGGGACGTTTGCTGTGTGCATGAAAATTTAGGGGATGCCAAATTTATACTACCATCATAACTTTTGGCCTGTCATAAGAAAAAGTTGGGAGAGGGGGGCACCAAATTCGGTCTTTGACCCGGGTGCAATTTTCTCTTCGCATGTCCCTGAAATTTTATTCTGCTTCCTAATTCCTTTGACGAAAAATGTAAAAAAAAAAAAAAAAAAAAAAAATCCAGATTATAATGCATGCAAGGGGAGGTTAAGAAAAAAATAATAGAAGTTTAACTATTATTATTTTTAAACACCAACCAAACATTGTGAAGCAATTGATTACTGGAAGGCAGTCCATTACTGGCACATCTACCCTATATACACTAGACTCCCTCAAATCCGTAAATCAGAAATCCACAAATCCCTAAAATCCGCACATATTTTATGGATGTAAACAATGAAATTTTCAGTTACGATATTGGGACAAAATTTGATTTTTTTAGTTTTGTATCAATTTCACATATTTTTAAATTTGCAATTTTTTTAATTATACTCTATTCATGTTTTTTCATGAAAGAAGATTTTTTTTTGGGGGGGGGGATTCCAGATATTGCTGATATTGCTGGTAATCAAAATCTTACGAAATATAAATATGCATTAATCCAAGGGTGCCCAGAGAGGGGTTTGGTGGCGCAAGATGCGTCATACAATTTAGATTTTTTTGGGGGGGATTTGAGAAAAAGTACAGATTTGAGAAAAAGTACATTTTTTGGGGGGGGAGATTTTTAATTTTTTAATATTTCAAAATTTAATTCCAGAAATATTCTTATGTTTTCTTTCTTTAAATTCTAGATAAGGGCAATAATAGCTCATTCTGCTATTCTCATTTCGCTATCTCTTGAAAGTGCAGTAGATTATAAGTAGAATATAATTTACAATTTGTATTATGTTTGGGTGGGGGGAAATTTTAAAGTATGAAGGGTTTTTTTTTGGGGGGGGGATTTGCGTCATTAGGTTTGGGAGGGGGATGTCACCACTGCATTAATCAAGATTTTTTTATTATTGAGCCTGACTAAACTTTAAAAAAAATCCTTATTTTATGATTTTAATGTGAATTCGTAATGTACTTTTATGAGGCAAGTTTTGTAGAATAATTTTGGAAAATACTTTTATCTTTTTAATGAATATTTAATCATACATTATTGATTATTAATTTGACCTTTGCTATTAACATTTTAATCATTTAAAAAATATCTAAATTTTTATTACTTTAGATTATCCGCACTGGCAGATAATTCACACTTGAAATTTTCGAGGTTTTTTAACAGATAATCCGCAGATTATACGCAGAAAAATAAGATACTTCTTATGCTTTTGCATCAGTATGGTTTGCATCAATAGAGCTTAATTCCTTCTGAATGCAATTCACCAAAATGGTATACTATTGGGAATATGTATATGCAATATGTGTTTTTAAAAGTCTTACCTTTTTTATTTTTTTTTATTTCCAGGTGCTTGTTGAACATAAATCCAAACAGGGGAAATAAACAGCGAAAGAACAGCCTAAAAGATGGCATAATGCCACGAGTATCATCATTGTTAAATAAATTATCGGATTACGAATGGTTGTAGATAATAACTTGTAGCTTGTATTTGTTGTTAAAATTAAACTTTTTTTAATTGCAATTTTCATGTTTTGTTTTTTCCTCTTTTAAATCTAAATTATCTTTCAGACTTATTTCTAATGAAACTTGTTCAATTGCAAGAAAAGACTTTTATATATAAATGTTCTTCCATGATCCCTGTTTAGGTACAATTACACTTTAATGTAGATATGGTAAATTTGCTTAAAATAGAAACAGAAATTTCTGACCTTTTCCAATCAGCAAACAAAGGCTGATGGTCAAGGTAGAATTTAGTATCAATGCTTCGAAAATTTTTTTAGATTACTTGAAAGTTCATTTATCGTAATTTATATTTCTGGTTTGAATTAACAATTAGTATATGTATGGGGAAACTTATATCTAACCATACAAAAGCAATTTTAAAAATGCATTTCTGATTGTAAATAATGCTAACCATAATAAGATTTCATGATTTCATGAACTGAAATATTGTTCTGATATCCTCTATTACATTTTGAGTCCTGTAAACAACCAATATTTCATATCTTGAAGTACTAATGGAACTCAAATAGGAAAGAATTTTTGGAAAGAATTAATAAATTTTCATTTTTTATCAGCAAAGACAATTTAAAAATGCGTTAAGAAAGGAACAATGCTACTTTTCTTAAAATTTGATCAAGAAAATCAAGCTTTTCTAGAAAAAAATATTCAATGATGGGGTTTTAATGAGAACAGAGCTTATAATTAAATCCATAACTGTTTTACTATCAAGGTCTCACATTGTATAAAGGTATGTTTGTAGAAACAGACGTACGATTTCTTTATCCTCCCTCCATCACACACATACACTGCTTAAAATTTCAGATTAGGTGGAGTTTAATTTTAAATTTTGATCTATCCATAAATGATGCCACACATTTCTTCAATATTTGTTATCTACCCCCTCGTCTTTTGCCACAAAATGTCAAACTTCACATTACCCCCCCCCCCCTCCTCCTCCCTCTTGTTACATGTCATACTATCTTACATAAACATATACTTGCCGTTCAGAATCAAAGCACTACCTTATAGAATGTATTTCACACTATATTTTTAATCTTTAACTATCTGTTTTAATGACATTTGTGAGCATAACAGTAAAAATTTGTATACTTATTTTATATGCAATAAGGTTAAAGTTTATAACCAAAAGCAGCAATGAAATATTAATATGAAAGAGCAATAGGAAAGATTAGTAATTTGCAGTTCAAAATATAATTTAATATATTTGGCTTTAAATCTTATCTTTACTTTATAAACACAAAATACTTTTAAAATAACTTGAAAATTTAATCTATTGGTCTTACATGCTTTTATTTTAACCAAAATGCGTGATGTTGCATTTCTTTTTACCCCCTACCACCCCTTTGTCACAGTTTCTTAAACCCCCTTCCAGGAATGACATAATTTATTGACAGCCTCTGATACAATTTCGTTATTAAAACTCACAGGCAAAAGCTTCATAAATCCCTGGATTACTTGTATCTTTTGGATAAATTATGAATGATGGCATATATTTCCTCGATTTCAATGTGACATATATATTTTTTAATTTAACACTCTATTCTGTAAAAGATCTTTGTTATTCTTTCAAATTAATTTTATTTACATAAAACCAAAAATTATGTAACTATTTAATTTCAAAACATGCATATGAAAATAGATCTCATTTACACTTTTGCATTTCAGAAATTTATTAATCTTCATATAGAAACTTAACAATGAACTTAAGTGTATATTTAAGAATTGCAGTTAAAGAAAAAAATTTACATGTTAGCAAAACTTGTAAAAATGTAATGTTGATGTACTTGACAGAAATACTGCTTCAGAGAGAGGTGTATTTGTACTACTTTTGTAGTAAACTATTTTTATCATTATCAAAATGTTCTATTTTTTAGTGTTTTACTCTATTGGTAAACTTGGTATTAAAGCTTGTTAATGGATTTGAAAAGAATTCACCAGTTTTTTAGAAAATGCACCTCGTTTAAAGATTTTTTTTTAAATCTAAAAATAAATTTTAATAAGTATAATGGCCCATCAGTCCAAAAATACACAAGGCATTGTATAGTATTTCTTACAACTTCCTTTTACTTAGTGTTGTGAAAATGATTGTAGTGAAAAAAATAAAAACCTGAGAGCACTTTAAAGTGTGTATACTATTTTTAAAAAAAGATTTTGTTAAAATAACCTAATGTCACATCCCAGTTAACTCATGCTTTAATAAGGCTATAATCATAAGTAATTAAAATTTTGTATAGCATATTATTGTCACATGTTTGATATCACTATTGTATGGAGGTATTTTTCTTTATTTTTGAAATTCTGATGTCAAATAATACAAAATTATAATTAAAAGTAATTACGTTTAAATATTCCATACACTTTTCAACCTATGTCAATAATTTACTAGATGAAAATTAAGGTGTAATTTACAGCTACTGAAAAAAATACAAATGATCTATTTAAAAGCATGTACATTATGATGGAATTAAATTAACCAAAAAAAAAAAAAAAAAAAAAAAAAAAGGAATCTACAAAAGTTCTCAACTGATTATAAATTTAAAAAGCAAAAAATACTGAGAAATGCAAAATTGTGTAACTGAAAAAACTAATTTTATGTTCAATAAGCTACAAAAAGTTCCAAAGATAGGTGAGTAAAATTTTAAAAACAAAATTTCTTAAATAAACAGCAAAAAGTACTGAAAAAAGGTGCCATAAGTCAAAACAAAATTTGCTTAATTGACCTCAAAAATTGCTGAAAATCAACGAAAAAGCAGTAAAAACAAATTTTAGTACATTAACTAAAAAAAAAAAAAAAAATACTGAATAACTACAAACGTGCAGTTAAATCTGAAAAACAAATTTCAGTAAAATAATAACAAAAAATGCTGAAAATCTACAAAAGTACAGTAAAATCTGAAAAACAAATTTTAGTAAATTAACAGCAAAAAATGCCGAAAATCTACAAAAGTACAGTAAAATCTGAAAAACAAATTTTAGTAAATTAACAGCAAAAAATGCTGAAAATCTACAAAAAATACCATAAAATCTGGAAAACGAGTTTTAGTAAATTAACAGCAAAAAATGCTGAAAATCTACAAAAGTACAGTAAAATCTGAAAAACAAATTTTAGTAAAAAAAAACAGCAAAAAATGCTGAAAATCTATAAGAGTGCTGTAAAATCTGGAAAACGAGTTTTAGTAAATTAACAGCAAAAAATGCTGAAATTATACAAGACTGCTGTAAAATCTAAAAAAACGCAATTGCTGTAATTATACTGCAAAATTTACTGGCACCCATATTGCCAGCAATTTTTGCTGTTTAATTACTGTGATTTTTTTTACAGTGTAGTTGTACCATAATTACAACAAAGTGTCGACATTTTAAAAACATATCCCCTATTGTTTAGAAATTTTCATAAATCATGTTACGAAATTTTTGAAAAAAATGAAACACGTGTTAGAAACTTTTTTAAGTGAGATTTTGAAGAAAATATGTCAATATGTTTTTAATTATATGAATGAATCTTTTCATCATATATTGAAATAAACAATGAAGACACGTTTAGAAATAGAAAGAGACAAAAATAATCGCTCTTATAACAAATCGTGTTTCAAATACATGTCCTTTAGAATATGTTTGCATACATAAATAATTATACATATTAATATTTTGCTTATCATAACAGAAGAATATATATTTTTAAATTATTTAAATATTATTTTATGATACATGCTTATTTGAATATATTTAGCTGTTTTAATAATCATAAATTATGAATATGAAACTTTTAAAATTCAAAAATGTCTTAAATTCCAAAGGGAAAGTCCGCACTAGAGATAACTGGAGTGATTGATAAAAAATCGTGCATTCGCAGAAAGCATTTATCCCAATTACATTTCATTCTTCTCATTTTTGCTACATTTTCTGAAGCAGATTCACTTATAAATAATTCATGAACGTATATAATGTGAACGAAATTTAAAATAATATTGGATAAGAATTAATTTAAAACTCTGAAATTTTCTTTATATAAATTTATTTCTTGTTTTATGCATTATTTATATACGAATAAACTTATTTAGATTGTCTTAAATTAAACGCAATCATTTAGGAATGCTTAAAAAAACAAAAACAAAAAATATGATATTTATGTTTAGAAAATAATATTTGAAAACAGTGTGTCTACATCTAATAAATAAAAGAATAAAAATATCCATAGACGGAAAAAATTTAATTTTGTTCAGATACATTTTATATTTGAAATACAGAATTACACACATACAGAAATTGATGTACCTTTAAAATTTCATATCCAAAATAAACATTTTATAATATTTTGTTTTTTTTTTTATTTTCAGAAAATAATAAACCGTATATTTTTAAGTTATATTTTCTTATTTACTTCACAAATAAAAGGAGAATAACAATACCACGCGTATATAATGTTTTACGATTTAAACATAGTGCTTTTGGATTTGAATTTCTTTGTATGTAATCTAATGTTATTAAACATGTTAAACTTCCATCTAGTAACATCCTTATATGTAATATTAACTTGATCTTAGATTAAAGTTTAAAAACTTAATTGTTTCTTATTTCTTGTCGATTATTCAATTTAAATTTAAATAATTAATTATAACTCATGACGCATTTAATTTTACACCGCTCACGTTAATTTTTGAATACTATTTAAAAGACAAGGTTTCGTGAAATAAGGCACTCTAGTATATAATAAGAGCATAACTGTTATTATGTTCTTGTAAAAGAAGTGGACATTTTTAATCATTAATATTCAAGGCAAATAAGTTTCCCAAAGGTGAAATACACGTATTTACAATATAATAAAACAAAGTATTAATTTCTTTAAAAAAAATAAAAATATATCCAGTATTGTTCATAATGTTTCGCAAACCATGTTACGAAACATTTATTAGAAGTTTGTCAGATGTTGCAACAGATCATAATATTTTCTTCTATTGAAAGAAAATATATATATATATATGAGACTTAGAAGAACGTATATCCAAAATCGTCAATTATATAAATGACGCTTTTAATCATACGCTGAAACAAACACAGAAAATACGCTTAAAAATAAGGAAACACAAATGTAATTGACCTTATAATAAAGCCTGTTTCAAATATTTACCCTTTAGAACAAAACATTGTCTGCATAAAATCATGAGAAATATTAATATTTCGTTTATGAGAGAGAAAAAATGCAAATTTTTTAATTATTTAAATATTATTTTATGATACATTGTTTACTTGAAAAAATATAGATATTTTAATAATACATAGATTATGGATATTATACATTTGAAATAAAAATACATCTTAAATTCCAAAGGGAAAGTACGCAAAAAAAAACTAACACATTCGATTAAACAATAAATAAATAAATAAATAAATAAAATAAAATAAAATAAAATAAAAATATGCATTTGCAGAAAGCATTTATCCCAATTACATTTTATTCTTTTCGTTTTTTCGAATATTTTGATACGTTTTCTGAAGCAGATTCACTTATAAATAATTCATGAAGGTATATCACGCTGACGAAATGGGAAATAATCTAGCATGAGAATGAATGGAAAAATATGAAATTGTCTTACAAAAAATTATTGCTTGCTTTATGCATTATTTATCTTAGAATGACTTTATTTAGATTGTCTTCAACTAAATGCAATAATTTAAGTTTTAAGGGGTAAAAAAAATCATACACATATTAAAAATTAAAACTGAAAACAGCGTGCAAATCCAATAAACAAAATAATAAAAATGTGGATACACGAAAAATGCTAGTTTTATTCAGATACATTTTACACCTGAAATAGATAATTACAAACACAAAAATGCATGATAATTTTAATTGTATGATTAGCAATAAACATTTTATAAAAGTTCAACTTATGTTTCATATATCAATAATGCGTATTTAAAAAAAAATAGTATGTTCTTATTTATTTGGCTAAGAAAAGGAGAATGTCAATATAATTCATGTAAAATATTAAATGATCTAAACACTAATCATCTGCATTTGAATTTCTTTATCATTAATATAATTTAATTCAAGTGCAAAAAAGGGAAAACCTTGAAGCCATATGATTTTTTTTCAAAAGAATAAACATCTTTAAGGTAACAAAATTTACTCAAGTTTAATTATGGTAGAGGAGGAATGTAAATGGATTAGAATAAAACGGTTTTTTTCTCTCATTTTTTTACACAGTACATACATAAAAAGTAATAATAAAAACGTAAAATTTACAGCAAACAAGGTTGCCAGCAGCTTTGCCATAAAAATTGTAGTAAAGTTAGATGTAAATTTTTTAAAACATCTAATTTTTCTGCAATTTTATTTTATAATCTGCTATTTTGTTTTTTACAGATTTTTTTTGACAGTGTAGTGAAAAAAAATAATTGCAAAAGTTAACAAAGGCTAAATTATTATACGACAAAAATTTATTTATCATAATCTGATTTCCTAAAGTTTTGAAGTTCCCTATTCTCAATCGCAATTCTTGAATTATGTTCCTTGTAACGTCGCATCGATTAAAGCAGAAAAGTAAATTAAAAGAAATATATAAAATCGATTAAATATGATCAAAATATTAGTTATAATGTGAAAAAAATATTTATTTATAAATTGCTTTGGTATATTTTTATGTTCAAGTTCTGGATTTTTCAGCCATCATTTCTCTAAATTATACTGGTTATGAAGTTGCATTGCATCAACTATATATGTGAAAATGTAATTGAAATTTTTTAATAAAATCCATTCAAATTCTTAAAAAATATAAACTTTTTAGAAAAAAGCTGAACCGATTTAAAAAAAAAAAAACGCGCTAAAAAGAGTTAAACACTTCTTTAAAATTCTCTAATGACGAATCGTTATCCAGTATCTACACATTGGATATCATGTACCAGCATAAGAGTGGTTAAATTTAATATGTTGAATTTAATATCCACCAAACGTGGGTTTTCAAAAAAATATTTTACAAGCGATTAATTTACATATTTTTGATTTAATTTATGAATATATACGTATAGAAAGCGAGGAATTACTTTTTGAAGTCGGTTACAAATAATCACTATCAATAATGATTATCACCATTTCATTTATGGTACTAGGCATATATATATCAACAAATTATGTTTATTTAAGATAATTTGGCACCAATTTTATCAAAAGTAATTCATTACTTATATATATATATATATATATATATATATATATATATATATATATATATATATATATATATATATATATATATATATATAAATTAAAACAAAAATAGTAAAGTAATCTCTTGTAAAAAATAATATTTGGAAAACACATGCTTGGTGAGTATTAAGTTGTACACATTACATTTAACCGTTTTTATGCCGATACATGATATCCGATGTGTGGGTAATGAATAACGATTCGTCCGTCCTTAGAGAATTTTAAAGAATTATTTAAATCTTTTTCGCGCATTTTTTTAAGTCGATTATTTTTTTTGAAATGTTTTATATTTTTATGTTTTATAAATATTTTATTTTTAACATTTTAGTTATACATACCGTAGTAAATATTTATGTGTATTGACATATGATGGCTCTTTGCAATGCATAGTCTAATGTAGGCACTTTCCTGAGTTCTGATGTATTCAGTTTGTTGGTCACTGTTTGATTGTCAACTTTTCAAAAGTCATTTACAAAGCCAGTTAGTATCGTTATGAATATTTGTTGTGTGAAACGTTTTCTAGATGTGGTAACTTATTAAAACACACATACACACACAAATAATGCCTGCATTCAAATCGTAAATGTACATACACACAATAATATACATACATATTATTTACGTGGTAACTTGTTCAGACAAGATCTGGCACTTCAAAAATACCGCATTCATAAAACATTAAAGTCCACATCAAATGTTACGAACCGTGGAATTGGGGATCGGAAAGAAGACAATCCATCAAGTAAAGTGTCCTTACACATCCGAGCGCGGGAAAATGCTTCCATATATAAAAGTACGCAGAAAAATGACTCCATATATCAGTGAATAGTAAAACGCTTTTTTTTTTGGTTAATGAAAAGTACTCCCCCTTTAGTCAAAAAAAGCAAATAGAAAAATTTTAACAAAAATCGCTCAATGTTTCAACAGATAAACAGCAAGAATCTAATTCCTATAAAGACATCAATAATATCGGAAATAATGAGCAATAAATGTACGAAGAATCCGAAATTCATAAAATTACGGAAACTTTTTGACTACCCCTTTAAATAAGCATTTTAGTTAGTTTTATGTCGGTAGATTGTCTACACCTTGTATATAGGACCCTAAAGGGGGAAAGTTGTCCTCCGTGGGGGGGGGTCTTTCTAAGGGAACCTAAAATGTATTTACGTAAGAAAATCCAAAGTTCGAAAAAAATCACGAAGAACTCTGAATGGTTAGGCCTATGGCCGCGATTGGGTTCGAACCCAGCCCCTGCTGTCTATCAGTTTCGGAGGTAGAACCTCTTAGCCACTGTTCGGGCTTAAATAACTATTCATTCTAGAAACTCCAATTGAAATACGATTCATGTTACGCTAAACATCAACAACTTCCAAAGATTTCAGAGCAATCCGGATATATTTACGAGATTTAAATCCTGGAAAGTTGCCAACCGGATAAGAGGGACAGAGAAACCGAAATCATAAGCACTTTTCAAATTTGTTGGAAAGTGCTTAAAAAGCGAATGTTTCTCAGTCTACAAAAGTGCATGAATATATATGCATGTATATTCATGAACGAAAATGTATAATAACGTCTTTAGAGTCAGCCTTTTTCCAAAAAGTATCCCTTTAGCTTTAGAAACTGTGAAAAATAATTTAATTTGGACATAAAAAAAGAGTTTATTAATAAATATTTGTATTAGCTATCGGTCATTTTCTGAAATATTTTTAATAGTTTTTACAGAACACTGACCAGTTTTCCGTAACTGGAAAATGAGTTTTTTGGATCCTATCACTTCTCAAGTAAAGGTTTTCAGTCGAATAACTGATTTTCTGTAGGCAAACAAAATTAACAAAATGTTGTTAACTAGCCGCCTTTGGCGACCAGTTTGGTCTCCCTTGAATGCATGCTAAGCATCAAATCATATCGTTTTTATTCATAATTTTTTAATTGCTCATTTTTTGCAAAATTACAAGATTCTACTCGAGAAATAGACACAGACGCAACATGCGCACCACATTGGCGCCATTGCAACAAAATAGCAATTATATGTGCCTCACATGGTAACCCGGCTATTGTTATTTATTTATTAATAAACTGTTTGTTTGCTTTTATTTTTATTTTAAAATAATATAACGTTTTATTCAATAATTATTAACTAAACTTTTTATAAATTATTATTTCCATTTTAAAATAAGAGAAACATTTAGTTTTAAAATATAGATGTAACTGGTATTTGAAAACGGAATTTTCGCCAAATTGGCGTCAGAAAAATAACGCGCCAATGTGGTGGCATTTTTTCGTATTTGATTAATTATTTAAAATGTTATAATATAAACCATTCACTCATTTCATTTATAATACATAATTTTAATTTGAAAATTGTTAATATATTTCTTGTATTTGTCTTATAATTTTATATTTACATTTGAATATTTTTAAATGAGTAAACATCAATATTTTATTTCTCACAATTTAAGAATAGAGAATTTATTATGGTGAAGTGGGGAAATTTTTAAGTATTTATTCCATTTTGTTCTAAATAATTACGATTAAATTCCAGTTCGTTTTTTACAAATAACAGACATGAAAATATAAATTTCAACACTAACATTTTCACTATATTGTCGTAAATACTATTTCTTTCGCAATATTTTATAAAGAATAAGAGAAACTCATATTTCTATAACAAAAGTATTTGAATTGTATTGTTAGAACTTATAACAAATATTTAATGATGTATGTATTTTAAGAAAACAACATTTATTTATATGGAAAAATACGTGGAATAAAAATACATATTATTACACATATTCATTGTATATACATAAAAGAAGAATTTACAATTCACCAAACCATTTTTGAAGAGTAAATGTATAAAAATGGAAATAAATTCTAAATATTCTTTCCATTTTAAATAAAATCGCAAATGTTAAAAAAATGTACATTAGTGTATTTGCAAGATATGTTCCATTCAAGATAATTTTCTCAGGGACATGTTTTCTTAAATATAAATCTCTTTCCTACTTTCTTTTATTTCTATTGCTTATGAATGTCATTCCAGTTGAAATTCACTTTTATTTTTAAAGAAAAGTATATTCTAAACAGCATATGTTTTTAGATTTAAATAGTGAAAACAACTTTTTGTCAGTGTTAATATTTGATGTAATTTATTTTGAATTATTTTCATTAGTATAAATGTTAAATGTCTTACTGAAAAAAAAGAAACAATGCATGAATTTTTTATAGAAATAAAACAGATTGCTTTTTAACCTCTACGCAGGGGCTCGCCCGGTGTCTACCTGAGAATACATGTAAGTCCGGACAGATGCTGTCACAGCCCCTCCGTAAAGGTTAATGTTCTAACGTTTATGGAACATACTTTTATTCTCAATTTTCGTAAAGTATTAACATTTTAACAGCTAAAGTTCTTTTATCTTATTTTATTTAACTTAGTAATAACCTATTGATTGTTTTCTTAAAAAGAGCGGGAGTGTTATTGCGAAATCTTTCTATCAGTGTACAAGTTCATTTTCCTTTTTGGAATATTTATCGAGAGTAATTTTGTTTTATTAAATCGTCTCTGGAGAATATTCATGCACTTTTTTTACGTGTGAGCAGGTTGTGTTATTACGCGCTTAGATAGTAAGTTTTTACAAGCGGACACGCCCAACTACCAATAGGAGATTGTGATTTGGGGTGTCTTTGCATTGAAAATAATCCTAATGGGTCTTTAAATTGCTTGCGTGGACGAGGGGAGGGGCTAATTTTGGCTTGGATTCTAGGAAACTCATTTTACGATATGAGAGCGTGAGAATGCAGCTAACCTTTCAAATATTAGGATGCCCGTCTGATTTTGCCATAATTTAGAACACCGAGATGATGCAGCCCTTAGAGCAAGTGGTCTAGTGCTAAATTTGAGTGGAATGGTGACCGGTGGAATATTTTTAATGCTTGCTCTAAATAAATAAGAATTAGAAACTGATTAACTTGCTTTTTATATTGGGAGAAACACCTAAAGGGAACAAATACATTGCTCACCATGACGACTGCTAACCCTGTTTATGATTTTCAAGTGAATAGACTTGTTATACAGCAAAGAGAGTATTCCACAAGAACTGATACATTTAAACAGAAAATCTTCCTATCATCACATATATGTATATTTATAGAAGTAACTGTTAGGAATAATTGCTAAAAATAAAGAAAGCAAATGAGAAAAAACAATGTATGTTTTTTAATAGAAATAAATGCGTTTTCTTTTTTTTCCATGTTCGAAAATAAAAGTAATAATTGTTAATTAAATAAAAATTAACACTAACTTAATTACTAATACTAACTAACAATAACTTAGAAATAACTTATTAATAACTAATATTAACTTAATTACTAATACTAACTAACAATAACTTAGTAATAACTTATTAATAACTAATACTAACTTAGTCAGTAATTTAATAAAAAAAATCTAACCTGTAATTATGAGAAGAAGTATCATTCGACATCCAGTTAAAATTATACATAAATGCGTGGATTATTTTCTTTAAATACAAATAGTTTTCTCAATGCTTATTGATCTAAAAGACAGATGTAAATGTCACATTTTATATTAAAATTAATTACTGTGGCATTTTTAATGCTATAGTAGGGGAGACCGAGGTTAGTTGTGCCAGGGGCAAATTGTGCCATCGAGCTTCCTGACTCAGCCAATAGGTAGCAGCATCTGTCGCGTCATGTGAGTAAAGAGGTTGATTGTCTCAATGTGCTGTGTATTTTTTGAAGTATAGTGTCACGTTGTCTTCGAGATAAAAGTATTTATTTTGTATTCTATCGTAAAAGTAAATTTTGCGTCCTACATTTAAATCGTCATTGCCACTAGTGATACTGAGGTGTGTAAACTTCCCTAACTTTATTTAAATGCTTATATTTTGAGCTGTTATTCTATGCATTTCATTTGTTAATCTTGCCAACATTTCAGAAACTATTGAACAAAGTTCAAAATGCTGTAACGCGGGGCTAGTTGTGAATACAAAATTCTAAGAGGCACGTTGTGACAGTGTCACTACATATCCTACCATAAATTTTAATGAAGTTTTATATTTGAGGAAAAATGGTGCGAAATTACAAGAGGCGTACTGGAAAAATAATCTATCGGAGATGAAAGCGTTAAAGACCAGAATTACAATGAAAAAATTTAGTAAATATGTAACTGTTAAAAAACCAAGCACTTCAGCAATAACTTTAATCAATAATGGTGAGATTGCACGACAGTCTTCAGAAGTAAGAAATCTCACTGAATTAGATGATTCTATGACAACTGATTAAAGCAATGTATCAATGGTCTTATAGAAATATGACCATTTCCTACGGCAGGACCTCAACAGGGCAAACGATCTATTCATAAATGTTTGAAATCAGCCATTCTAACAAGCACGCCTGTAAAAGACAAAATTCGAGCAGTACAAAAAGCAAAAGAAAGTTCGAAAAACAAATTGAAGAAGAAAAAGCAAAAAAAGAAACTGTACGGATAGGCTTAGCAGTGCATAAAAAATGTACCTAGGTTATTGAAAAACGGGAGAAGCAAGTATTGGATAGCCCTGAATATGATGAAGATTGCTTATGTTTAGTTTGATTTGAACAATACAAATTTTCTAGACCCGGAAAAGATTGGGTGCTATGCATGACATGTAAAAGATGGGAGCATGTCAAATGTACCAAAAATGAACGTTTTTATATTTGTATTAACTGCAAATCAGACGCTGAAACAAGCGATGACAATCAGTGATTAAAAATATAGGATATAGACCTACACGTTTCAGTAGGCTCCCTAGTCAAAGATCAATATGACCAACAATTAGCGTGGTTTATTTTTTATTTCTTTCCTGATTAATACAGTTTTTTTTAATTGCTAAGTGTTTCTAAAAGTATCTTTATAAAGGGTTAAGTGTGTAAAGGTAAGAGTGTAAGCTTATTAGTGTAGACAATTTAACTATTTTATTTTCATTTGCTTTACAATATTATTCAAACATGAAACTGTTTGATTGTATTAAGAACGTTATTAATTGAATAAATTTCTCTTTCTTAATTTAACATATTCCATTTAATCGCCTTTCTTACATAATTTGTATATGTTACAATGTGTCATTTATGTGTCACAATGTGCCCCAAGAATGTCACAACTTGCCCAAACCGGGGTTTAGTAGTGACAAATTTAAAGGTTACGCAGAATTCATTTTGTGTTATGAAAAACGTTAATAATATTAATAGTAGTTTTATAAATATGTTATGCAAGACTTACTCTAATGATATGATACACTAAATGTTTCGCTTCAGTTCAAATCTTAAGCCTAATATAAAAAATGTCGAAAATGTCACTACTAGCCCCGGTCTCCCCTACGTAAATCAGAAAAATAAACTAAAACTCGCACTTTAATTTAAAAGCATAACACGGATTTCGGACGTGATTCATTATAGCAATAAAGGTAATAAAGGTAAAAGATAATAAAGGTCATAAAAAAATGTCGAAAATGTCACTACTAGCCTCGGTCTCCCCTACGTAAATCAGAAAAATAAACTAAAACTCGCACTTTAATTTAACAGCATAACACAGATTTCGGACGTGATTCATTATAGCAATAAAGGTGATAAAGGTAAAAGGTAATAAAGGTAATAAAAAAATGTCGAAAATGTCACTACTAGCCCCGGTCTCCCTTACGTAAATCAGAAAAATAAACTAAAACTCGCACTTTAATTTAACAGCATAACACGGATTTCAGACGTGATTCATTAATGTAATAAAGGTAACCGGTTCTATATTAAGCCTCCTGGAATTGAGTGAAAATGGGCGATTTGAAATACAATTACATCTTATTTCTGTAGTCCCTGTAGGTCCATTTAGGTGAAAGGTAAAATAAAAGATACTGATTTATTTAAGTTAATGTACTCTCAACTGTATTCGGAATTTATTTAGCTATATTTGAATAAAATGAAGCATGGATAATATTAAAATAAATGCATTTAATTTAAACGAAATGAAATACTATTTATTTTTAACACCTTAAGTTCCAAACATAAATCTGAAATTTGGTCCCTATGAATAATCACCTTCGTTAATGTTGGAAAGTATACAGAACATGTTATATAATTACAATTTGATTTTTAAATGAAACTGATTTTATAAATAGGTAGTTCGAGTTTATTTTTTTAAATATATTTACAAGAATAATTAAGTTTAACATAAAATATTGCTACGGAATTCCCACCTATTTACAAGAACAATGCAAATGAATGCATCGTTTTCCCCCGCATTATCCGGAATTCCGCAAATTTCGAGGGTCACCAGATTATTTAATATTAATCTATAATCTTTCTCGGCGTGCCAGAAAAAGCGATAGTCTTCGAAAACGGGAAGGAGTGAGATTCATTGACATATAACATAAAATTAATTTTGATTCAAGAACATATAATATAAAACATCACTTTAAAATTTCGAATGATTTATATATGCTATAAATGATCTATTAAAATAAAATAAAATGACAAAAAAAATACCTTTTAATTTTACATGTTTCGTGTGTTTCTGTGACGGCAACTTTTTCAAAAACAAAAAATGATAAAAAGAAAATTTTCGATAAAATAGCTGCAAATTAAAAATAAATCGAAAAGCATAAATCACGTGAACATAAGCATAGTGGAATAAACTGGAAAAATTAAAAATGAATAAAAACTTTATGAACGTGAAATATTACATATTACTGTTTTAAAATTCTTTGAAGCTTTTCCTTCCAAACTTTAGGGAGCTCCGTGGAGGCAAATTCATTGCAAATATTATCTCTACGTATGAAGATTTCTATTGATTTTCTGATGATAATATAAATGATATCTCTGATGATCTATCTATATATATATACATACATACATATATTCACTCCACTTATGATTTTATATTACCAAATTGCTAACTAAAAATATCCCTGTAGGCTTCGCCTATAGGCGGAGGTAGATTTCGTTAAGTGCGCATTTTAACAACAAACAATAAAATGTAATTAGAGAAAAACCCAGTTAAACAATTTTATCTGGCTGCATTTGAAGAAATTTTAATTTCATTTTTCTGTAAGAGCTGTTTTTATCAGAATCACCTTAAGCTAAATTTGGCTCAAATGCCTACTTTGACAGCTTTCTTTTGAATTATATTCTGACTTTATGAAAAAAAAGACCAAAAAATTAAATGAAAAAATGAAAAAATGATGAAAAACTGCCAAATGAATGCATTTGAGAGTAAAAATAGTTTTAAAAATAAGTCATAAAATAAGAAATTTCTTTTTTGAATACATCCTCAAATCTTTCATTACGATTGCTTTGGGAAATTTTGTTCAAAACGGCTACTTTGGCAGTATATTTTGAAATATATTATGCCTTTATCGAAAACTAACAATACGGCACATTATATAGTTTCTAAGTAAGATAATCTGTCAATTGGATGCGTTTGAGAGCAAAAATGTTTTAAAAAATGAGTCATAAAAAGCAATTTGTTATTTGAATACGTCTTCAAATCTTCAATCACGATTACTTCGGGAAATTTTGCTCAAAATGGCTATTATGACTGCGTTTTTTGAAATATATTAGGCCTTTATCAAAAAACTGACCAATACGACACATTATATAGTTTCTAAATAAATGAACCTGTTATTTGGCTGCATTTGAAAGCAAAAATGAATTTAAAAATAATTCAGAAAATAAGCAATTTTTCCTGTGAATACTTCTTCAATTTCTCAATAACGATCGCTTCGGGAAATTCTGTTTAAAAGGTCTATTTTGACAGACTTTTTTGAAATATATTCTGCCTTTATATATATATATATATAAAACTGGCAAATACACTACATTACATCGTTCCCAAATAAGACAACCTATTTGGATGCCTTTGAGAGCAAAAATGGTTGCAAAAATGGTTTTAAAAATGAGTCATTTAAAATAAATTTGTTATTTGAGTACTTTCTCAATTTTTACTCAATTTTCCTCAATTTTCAACAATCAAAATCGCTTAGGGAAATTCAGTTCAAAGTGCCTTTTTGGCAGCTTTTTTTAAAATATATTCTATTTTTATCGAGGAACTGGCCAATACGTCACATTGTATAGTTCCTAAATAAGAGAACCTCCCATTTGGATGCGTTTAAAATGAAGAATGAATTTAAAAATGAGTCATGATATAAGCAGTTTGATTTAACCTTGCTTCCTTGATTTAACCGTAAGTCATACGAGCAACGTGTTTTTGCCAATCATGATTTGTCCTTACCACGCATGGGGAAATCATTTTAAATCATAATTTATTTGCGGTTTTTTTCAAATCCCTACATTTCTTTAATTTATTTTTGCTATAAGATTTGGTGCTATAAAAATCTTGTCAGTATAAAAGTTGTAGTTATTCTTGAGGAGATGTAAAATAAATTTTAATTTAGGAATTGGGGAAGTTATGGAAATATTTTTCTTTTTCCAACTCCCCCCCTTTTTTTCTTTTGGTTTTTAATTTTTTCATCGGTAAAAGTTGGTCCTATCAAAAACTTGTAAATACAAAAGTTTTAGATAATATTCAGAACATTTATAAAAAATTTAGTTGGATTTGATATCTTGAGATTTCACGAAGTTATGATTTTTTTTTCTCCCAAAAACCCAGTTTTTTTCACCTCTTGAGCCCATTTTATTTTTATAACATATCTGTTGTGCATAAACATTTGGCATATTTCTGAGAAGTAGAACAAACTTTAAATTGATTCGGTATATTTTTTATTTAAGAATTTATGGCGTTTTATCGATTTTCACAAAAACACTCTCTATTCCCACCCCCTTTGTCCGATTTTGTCCATTAACGAACTTGACCGAGATTTTATGCCCCTTGATTTTATGTATCAGTTTGTAAGAGATTTGAGCAGAATTGCAGAAGTTATCGTCTCCATAAAAAAGTGATATAGACCGATAGATAGATAGATAAACTTTCTTATTGACGGTAGTTTTTGGGTCTAGAAGTCATGATCGCGTAGATCTGTAAAAAAATTTCAGAAATTCCAACATAGGAGGGACCGCAATAGGTAGTATTACATACGAAATATGGCCAACCTACAATATTGTTCTTAATTTCAGTGAAATACAAAAGATGATGATTGGATCTATTACCTAGATATCCAAATAACATAGAATAGCACCGTGTTCGCTGAAATCCTTGACCAGGTGCATAGGGGGGCAGTCGTTGTTGATTTGTTGTTAGTTGCATTGGCATTTTCTAAACATTATGAACATTTATGATCATTTTCCCAAAACTTATTATTGTTGGTAATTTCCCATTGGGCATATTACACTGCATGTATGGCATACTACATTCATATAAATAAATATCCCTACATTTTATATTTATTTATTTATGCAAATAACTGGGTTAAAAAAGTCAATGCACTATTAGCCTTAAATACAAAATAAATAAACTTTTAAAATATATATATTACTACCAAGTAAACATTAAAGAAATCAAATGCAATAGTGTTAAAATAAAATACTATATTTTCTTCTCTTTTTTCATTATTTTTTGTAAAAACTGCAAAAATAATTTTTGTTTTCTGTGTTTTTATATTCTAATGCATTACATATGAATATTTTCATTATATTTCACTTATGGCTATATTACCCGTATATGGATATATTACCTTCATTAACTAGAATTCTTTTTCAAAAGATTATTGCAAATTTAAATCTTGATTAATTTAAATTTTTATTTTTTCTCCAATACTAAAAAGACTCTCCTCTTTTAGAAATTTTTTATTATTTTTTAAATCAAAACTGTCACTAAACTAATCCTATTTTTAAGGTGGCCATATTATTTGCAGATACTTTAAATTTTGCATTATTTAATCCGAGCATTTTTCTGCTTCAATTAGGGGAAAATTATTGTTTTAAAAAACCGGTGATAAAAAGAAGATTAAAATTTCTGTAAAAGACTATAAAATAAGCATTATTTGACTGTTTTTTTTAAATATTTGATCAATTAAATGGTTAATATAACACACATCTCGCAAAAAGTGCTAGAAGACACAAATTGCTATTTTGTGTAGTTCTGCTATTTATTAGGCTCCATTCACATCAATTTCTTTATAATTAAAGTTTATTTATATGCGAAAAAAAAATCTAAAGATGAGTGTCTTATAGAATATTTCTCATGAACTACAGTAAGCATATGTCCTTTAGGGAACGTGTTTACAGTAGCTCATGATTTAATTAGTTTTTATGAAAATATATATTTATATCATACCATAATTTTTACATGCATTCATAAACAGCAAATATATATGTATATATATATATATATTATATGAGTTTAAACATTTTCTTTTTGTGAAGAATATTTCAAGTGCTTACTCTACAAATAAATTATCCTTCTTCTTTAACCTTTATACGGGGGCTCAGGCAGCATGTGTCGAGAATGCATGTATATGCCAGGACAGATTGTATCCGAGCCGCGGTGTAAAAATTAAACAGTGATTTCGTTTCAGAACTGTAGTGATATATGAAAATCATATTTTTATAATCGTTTATATTATACAGTAGATATCTAAATTTTTAATCAAGATTTAAAATTCGCGTCATCGAAAATTTTACAAAATTAAAAAATATCACCTAAAAATTTGTATTTACGTAATTTTTAGAAGTGTTTACATTCACCTATCTTTACAAAAAAAAAAGTATAAAATTCGTGAAATTTTTCGAATTCGGATTTTCGACGGATTTACACATCAGTCATGTTCATGATTTCATGACAATACAATGGATTTGAGTGTCTTTTAAATTAAAAATGCATGAAAATATAATTTAATAAAATAGTTACTTTATTAAAACATGATAAATTAACTTAAAATTCTCATTTTCACCATTCATCAAACTTTTAAAGAGAAACAAATTGATCGCGATATATATATATAACTGATTGCACGAAAACTAATTTATTGTCAATTCTAATTACGTCGAAGCTCATACTCATCTATCTGATGAAATTTCATATCAACTATGACTGGCAAACTTCAATACAGAAGCTGACCCCAATATAATTGTCCTTTTGGGATTGCATGATTTTAGTTGAAGTTTGAACACACTGTCGAATAAAAAAGAAAAAAAAATCTCGAAATAACTGTAAAAAAAGCGAGCAATTTTGTTCGCGTGATTCTGTAAATTTTAAGATACATTTCCTTGATTGCGGTTTAACGTGACTTACCTAATAATCTTAAGTGACACATTGTTCAGTATTAAAGTCATGTATCATATTATATTAAGATCATTAAGAGATTTTATTAGACTGAGATTCTCTTCGTTTTCATATTTTTAGAAGGAATATTTTAATTTATCAGGAAACTGTCAAAGTGTAAAAATAGAGACTACTTTGTTTTGGGATTTTTTTAATTTAAAGCTGTTTTTAACACATTCTCCTGCCACTCACGCGTCTTCGCGTGATATGGCACCAACATTAATGGGCCATTCACGCGCTAGCGCTTCATCTGAGATGATGTCCAATAGCAAGTCACGCGCTGACGCGGGAAAATATTTCACTGATTCCTTTATGAAAAGTATATCGGCTTCTGGGTAAAACCCACTTCTACAGTGCCGCACTGATTATCATCACATCTTCACGTAAGCAGAAGCGAACGCGTTAAATCTAAAGAAGCAATTATAAAACAGACATTTTTGTTTATTTTTGTTCTGAAATGCTTGAATTTGTCAGGATTTTTATATTTTTTTTAATTATTTTTTTAATTTAGAAACTTACATAATCAAACCGAAAAACACTAGTTTTGGTAAACATAAAAGAATCTTCCAGAAAATACAGTCAAATCCTCGTATTTTGAATTGGATTTCCAGCTGAAACGTGCTATTCCTGTTCTTGAATGGAGAAAAACGGTTTTCACTCGATCTAAAACTCCTGATAAATCGTTAAATAATTTATTGAAAATATGGAAAATGTCTTTCGATTTTAAATAAGCTGTCGAGCTAATTTTGTGCGTTTATGTATAAAAATGAGTTTGTAAGTTTATCAAAAAGTTTGGAGCTTGTTGAATTGCAGATTGGAGAATCACTGTAACATTTTAAACTTATGATATGATCAATTGCATGATGCTGTTAAAATTACACTTGAAATTATTGAATATTCTCTCTCTCTCTCTCTCTCATCTCATTTCCATGAGATAGTAAGGCCCCACCAGTGGCCGAGAGGTTCGGACCTCTCAACTGGTAGACGGCAGGTGCTGGGTTCGAACCCAATCGCGGCTGTCGGCCTAACCGTTCGGAGTTTTCGTGGTTTTCTTCGAACCTTGCGTAAATACGGGTTAGGTTCCCTTAGAAAGACCCCCACGGAGGGCACTCCCCCTGGTCCTATATCCCATTAGCGTAGATAATCGGACGACAAAAATCAACCAACCAACCATCCATGAGATAGTTGTGTAGTGTATATGGCGCGTAGCGCCATGTATACTAACATGATCTGTATGCAGTTTTTACCATATCCATGGTCTGCCAGTAACACAGTCTACAGGGATTGAGCAGATATTAAAATTTGTTTACATATAGGTTGGACACGCAGTATGAAGAATTTGTAGAAATTTTGCTAGGTGTAGCATGAAATGTTAATTTGTAGCCGCTTTTTCGAACAGTTCGTCGTATGAACAATCCATAGTTATGTCGAAATCTCTCCAAAGTGTGTTCCTAGAACCCGCAAACATTTTACACTGAAAGACTAAGTGGTCCTCGGTTTGTTTGCAACCTGTGCAAAAACTGCAATCCGAATTTCTCGTGCGTTTAAACTTGCTCAATCTGTCTTTGGTTAGAACAGTTCGTTTTAAAAATTTGCTATAGATAGTGCCTTTACTTCGAGGTAATTTATGATGATGATAATTTTTAGAGTAACCCCCATATCGTCTATTCTTGTCGGACTTTTACCAATATATTTACCAATCGTACATTTACCAATCGTCTAATTGATCTGTCTTAGTTTCATACTTAATTTTTTGAATCCAGTCTTCCGGTGATATTCAGGGTATGTAAAAAATGAAAGCACTTGTAGAGGCAGCGACTATGTGCCTTATTGAATATTTAGTAAGATATTTATCACTTGTTAATTAAGCGTAGAACCAACATTGTAAAAAATGTCCAAGGCGGAGAGCAAGTCCGGAAACCTTGGAATATTGCTCTAAGTGCTTTACCATTTAAGCTACGAGGACGATTCCCAGATTAGCATTTTCCATTGATATATTTTGGTAAAGCTGCACTGCAGCATAAGAAAGAAGTCTTTATTTGTTAAATGTTAGAGCACTTGGAGCGCTATTCCAAGGGTTCCGGGTTCGATTCCTGGCTTTGACATTTTTTACAATGTTCGTTCTGCGCTTAGTTTGCAAGTGATAATTCATGAATAACATTCAAATGTACGAGGGCAATTCTGAAAGTAACCTCCGTTTATGAATTAAAAAAAACTATTCAACGGAAACATGCTTTATTACTTACGTATGAAAGACATATTCTTCAGCTACTTCTCAACATAATTGCCGTATTAATTAAAACAATTATCATAACGGTCAATCAGCTTTGAAATTCCATCGTCACAGACTTCTGCCGACGGCCTATTCAACTGCAATTATTTTTAAATTCAACTCGCACCACTCTCCCAATCCAAAGAATTTTAACATATTTTTCTATATAATTTGCTGATAAATGTACTACCAAAAATGTTTTAAAAAAATAGTGGGTCAAGTAAAATATTAAGAGAGTAGTACATTTATCAGCAAATTATATAGAAAAATATGTTAAAATTCTTTGGATTGAAAGGGTGGAGCGAGTTGAATTTAAAAATAATCACAGTTGAACAGGCCGGCGGCTGAAGTCTGTGACGATGGAATTTCAAAGCTAATTTACCGTTATGATAACTGTTTTAATTGAAAAGGCAACTTATGTTGAGAAGTAGCTGAAGAACGTGCCGTTCATACGTAAGTAATAAAACATGTTTTCGTTCATTAGACTTTTTTAATTCATAAATGGAGGTTAGTTTCCGAATTGACCTAGTACATTATTTAATACACGTTTCCATTTTAAATTAAAAAAATCTACAAGGTTACTAAGTTTTTCTGGAGGGAGAAAACTGAGATGACTACAATTATTTATGAAATTGAAACTTGGGTTTCAGTTAAAAGTTTAGTAAGCTGACTGCAATATTAGAAGATTCTTTTTTAAAACTACATATTTCTGTAGCTGTAAAAAAACGAGTTTTGTAGATTTACATATTTTTTTGTACAGTTTACAGATAGATTTAGCAAGCATAATGATTTCAATAACATTACATCTATAGAATTACAGGTTTTTTTTATGGTGCATACATTTTTTTGCAAAAAAACATTTAGTTGAATAATAAAATGCAGTAAGTTTACCATCTGAACCACATTTTTTAAAAAATAACAAATATTGATGAAAACTTAAACTGTTTCCTTAACTTAGTTTTTTTTTTCGACAGATTGAATTAAAATTGGTGATAATACACCATTTTTTTCGTACTAAAATATTTATCTTTCAGTAATTTGCGGACACATTTCTGTTATACATAAAAAAAATTACAGTTTTGAATCACTGGTTAACAAAAAGAAGGAAGAAACTATTCTTATATGAACAACGCGTTCTACAAAAAGAAAAAAAAATGTTGAGCGGTTAAAATAAAATTTTGTACATGAAATAGGTAGGGAAAAATGTTTATTGCGTGATTGTTTCATTTATATTATGGATAAATGTGGCTCAAGAGATATAATTAATCCCATTATGTACTCCAAATGTTAAACATCTTCCATTTTTTCCGGGATTATTCTTTTAATGTAATGCACTTTATAGGATCATAAAAGATAATCCCGTTTACTCTTTTTAATAAAAGCATGAAATGAATTGTTGTTTCTTTTTCTTCAGGCATAAGATATTTTAAACTACTTAATGTAAATAACACAATATATTAACGTAGTCAAAAATATTTTAACGTTAATATAAACAAAAGTATACTCTTTTTTTAATATGCATGCCACGATTTTTTGATTTTTTGGTGTTTAATATATTTTTTTTATTTTATTTATTTATTTTTACATTTTAGACTTTATGTGATTTTGTATTTGTATTTTCATGATGTAAGTTTCTTCACTAAGGTAGTAAAATAAAAATATGTAATGAAAAAGAAAAAATTTCTTAACAAGTAAATTATAATAGACGCTGCTTTCTTTGTCTGTGAACATCGTCAACTGAGTCATTACCAGCTTCATGAGCCTCTAGGCTTATTAGGTCTCTAAGACTTTTCAAGATTGTTTTAATATTGTTTTCCTGTTTAAATAAACCTCTTTCCTGTTAATTTATGATTTTATAATACGCTATCCATTTATCATACGCTTTTACTGTTTTGCATTTTTCTATTCAAAATATATCTTGAACGAACGGCAATATTTTTTCTCACTCTTAAATCAATCTTTTCGGAATATGTTTATTTCTTTCTTTTTTTCTTTAGTTTTACTTTGTCTGCAAAATTAGACTCTGCTATCGGATACAAACCTTTAGCATTACAGCATTTTATATATTATTTAGCCCCTTTAACCGAAAAATAACTTAGAGCTGTCGCAGAATAGAACTATATGTGAATTCTTTTGGTAAATTATTTAAAATTATTTAAAATTGGCAATTTTAAATTTAAAAATTATTATTTTTTACTTTTTATCATTAAATTTAAATTTTAAAATAAATAAATATATAAATTGCTTTCAAAAGAAATATACGTTCAATATGCATTAGTTTTACATCATTATCAATATTATTGCGGTAGCATTAACCAATAGCTTTCATACAGTTTACCACCCAGTAAATGCAAGTCAAAAGATATGATATTTTTAAATTAAAAAAAAAAAAAATTAAAAAAACCCTTCATTATAGAATGTAATAAAACGAAGATTTTTTTTTGTCCGAAATTTATATATGTGTGTATATATATACATATATAATTGTAAGTTTCTGAATTTAGTACATATTGAGTCTGAAATCTATCTTCTAAGATATAACGCTTTGTTTGTTTATTCTAATTAAAAAATACACAATTTCTAATCCAATGACTAATTTTTTTTCTGTCATCATGTAAAATTCAGGTTTTTCGTTTTGCTCTACAAAAATGTACTCATTATAATTATTTTTTCAATTTTCAATGCAGCCATTTGAGGTGATAATTATCTTTACTGGGGACAGAAATGTTGACTACAATTACTGTCATCAGGATCACGTAATTTCTTTTGGAATAGAACATTTTTACAATTAGAATTTTTTTAATTTCTGAATAATAATTCTTCTATAGAACATTTTATTCCTTAAAAATTCTTGCTACAAAGTCACTTTATTGTAAATATTAATATAATTTTCAATAATAATGCGATTTAATAATTTTATTGCTGTCTTTTAGAACGATATGTTTTATTTATAAGGATTTTAATTTCACTAATTGTAATGTTTGGACTATTTTTTTGGGGGGTGGGGGGGTGGGGGGAATTTAACGCCTTGGACATGCGTTTATCTCAAATTTACCTCTTTTTTTTAACGTTTTTTTTTTCGATTCATGAGACTTTAACCAATATACTTATTTTTTTAAGAAAGATAACGCCATTAAAAATTGTAAAATATTTTAAATTTACGTATGTTTTTATCATTATATTTATCATTTTAATTATCATTATGTTGTTATTATTATTATCGGTCGTAGTATATAATTCCTATTATTATTAATATTAGTAAATAAACAAAATCAATTATGTTAGAGAGACATTATATCCAACACATGTTTTCTAATTATATTGTGATGGTCGTTTAAAACAATTTCATTAAACTTCTAATTATAAGTTACTACTAATGCTAGACTAAATATTGTTATTATTTTCTCGTGGAAATTTAGACCGGAAGTTTGAAAATTTTCGCATTTTTTAGTTTTTAATTTTATTATGGTTTTATAAATTACATGCACTTTATCTAATTTAATTAATTTAAGCATAAAAATACATAAAGTATTATTATATAAGAATGCATTTCAATATATCAGTCTCAGGAATTATTTTCAGTGATAAACTGTTCCTTTTCATTTTATTTGTATGTGTTGATTTAGTTTTTTTCTGAATAAAGCTGCACATATTTTATGGTGGTAAAAAAAGCCTTCTGTTATTCTAATATGGTGTGGTAGCGTGTCGTGCTTCAATAGCCGAATCATGTAAAATATATAATTTTATTTATTAAAAAAAAGTATTACATAAAGAATTATCAAGATTATACGAGTATTTTACAATATAAAAATAAGTTTCGTGCACAGCTATTAATCGAATGATCGTTAAATAAACTCCAGCGATAAAGACTGTCTATGTTTAGATTAAAAAAAGGTTGTGGTTAATCCCGTAAAATTCAGCTTTCTTAACTAACGGAATAGTCTATTTTTCTCTTTCAGAGATAGACATTTGTACTTTCGGATAGATCTATTTTTAGTTACTCGGCAGGGTGTCGTATCTTTTGTCATGTTTAGAACCAAGTCTATGGAGCGTCCTGGATTTTTCTGGAAGCAAGTTACACAAATTCTTATCAGGCTGTCACGTCTGCCGTTTTCTGTAAACATCTGAAAAAAAAAATGTCCCGTCCGAGAGGTACATTAGATATATAAGACAGATACTTCTGATCCGCTAAAAATCAATTCAATGTCTCAAGACAGTAACGGCATTCCCTCTAAAGGGAATGCTGTTTTATTTCTTTATTTTCTCGCCATTTTCACCAAGAACAAATAGACCAAAATAACTGAAAATGTGCGGTACTTAGAAGATTAAAAATCTGTGTTATTAAGCAAGCTATGTTTTGATTATTAAAATGACGTTTATTATTATTTTAAAAATATAGAGTTTATTTATCCGTCTAAAATTTTAGTGTTTAAAAACATCATTCTTCAAACCGCCGTGGTTTTAAATTACATTTTTTTTTTTGTATTTTAATTATTTTTTCTGCAGATAATAAATTCCTGCTAATGATAAATCCGATTGCGCTTAATTTAACATATACACATGAGTATTATCTTCCAGCTTATGTTCCATAACTAAATTAATGAATAAATAAAACAACACCATATTAATAAAGCACAAATTTTAGACATGTAATCCAACTATGCAGTTAAACAATGCTCCATAGTATGGTCAGAAAAGTGTGAATTTGCAGTTCATAACAGTTATTTTTGGCGATTTCATCGTTTAATTCTTTCTGGAGACAAACCAAAAGTGTCGCATTTAATAAATTTACAAAACTTTATTTGTACGCTCAAGTGCTATTTTTCATATAAATATAATTATTTGTATTCTTAGTTGTCCTTCTCTCTCTGTCTTTCTGTCTCTCTCTCTCTCTATATATATATATATCTACATATATATTCATAAAAAAACAAAAGATCTATTAGATATAAAAAATAAAAAATAAATTACCTATTTTTTGTAATCTAGGAAACTCTGGTTTATTCCTTGTTTATTTTAAAGAGTATTAATTGCAGCTTTCTAACATATAAAAAAATAATATATATATATATCCTTATTCCGTCAGAAAAAAGTTGTTTATCAAAACAATAAAAAATAAGCTTAAGTAAATGGTGAGAGATGCAAATATCGTAATCTGTCTAATTTTTAAAATCACTCTCAGTAACTGCACAAATAAACATATAATGTACGTGATTTCCTTTCGTGATTCATTATCATTTGTATTCATCATAACCTTCTAATTTTACTGCAACTTTTTCAACTTTAAGTGTTGTTTTGATAATTTTTTATGAACCCAAAGTAATTAGACAAAATACCACATTAAAAATTTTCAAGGGATCTTTCAAATTAGGCAAAATCATACTTTTGAAATTAATATTTTATGTAAATGAATTTACTTGCGTTTTTGTTAATGTATGCAAATCGGCATTAAATTTACAGTTTCAACCAAACATTTGAGTTTTCCCCCCAAAATTATAAGTCAAATAGCATACACGACAGGTTATTTGTAAATTTAAATGACTTCAATTATCTTCTTTTAAATATGTAAATGGTGTTATTTATACCATGCAAAAAACTAATAATAAAAATACAACCTCTTATTGTTAAAGTAGCAGCTCTAATTTCAGTCAATGGCTTTTAATTCGTTGAAAGACTGTATTTCTGAAAGATGCGGCATATATTCTTAATTACATTATAAACTTATGCTCGTAATCATTGTATTATTTTCAGTTTAATCAGTTTAAAATCTCCATTTAAAATTTAATGGAATCCCGGACACAAAAATTTTCAACTTATCTAAAATAATTTGCACAAAAATTTATATTTGTTTGTTTGTTTGTTTAAAATAACGTTTAATTCATGCTACTATCTTACTTGGTAAAGGAAATATGATTTTTTTCGTTTTGGCTTGTTTTCAAAATCTTCCTTTAGTGTAATATTTGTCATGATAAATACGTCTTGCGAAACTGCAATTTCTTTCATGACGGTTTTTTCGCTATTTATCGAACTTAAAATTTTATAACTCAAGAACTACTAAAGATAAATTGTTCAAACTTAAAACATGGCTTTTTCAATTGTTTTATTTTAATTTTGATTCAATAAATAGAAAAAATGCTTTTTAAAACATGATTTGCTTTTAAAAGAATATCATCACTTTTTTAAGCTTTTTTAATTTAAATTATTATTTGACACTATATATTTTTTAATTGCTAAATCAATGAAAATTTATACATTTATGTTTATTTAAATGAAAATAAATTGAAATTCTACAAATAGTAGGTCGAGTTATAACGATTTTTAATAACCCCAGTTTTCAAAAAAAAAATTATATTAAAGAAAAAAAAAATCTTGGAAGATTTTACATGTGAATTTCTTAACAAAAGATATGATTAACCATCACGAACATTTTCATAATTTTAATTCGATAAACAAAAACGGTGTGTGTCACGGATTCCTTTATAAAAATAACTAATTTTAAATGAATAAATATCAAAATTAAATAATATCAAAATACTGAATTTTATGTATTGTACAACTACAGATTAAATGATACGACCGTGAAGAAAAAAGTTAACACTAACTCTGGAACTAATTTTTGTAGTAGAAAATTACTAGTACAAAACTATGAGAAATAAAGCCTAGTGTTAAAGGGTGTACATAAAATTCATTGAAGCAACATGTATAACTTTTTTCTAAACTAATGTCCATATCTAACAGCATTAATAAGTTTTGCACTCTTCAATCAACTTTAAAAAATCATGAAATTCATAAGATTAGTTAATTAATTAATAATATTCTTATTTTAGAGGTTGTACTCAAATTGAAGTTTGGTACTCAGTTGTTGAACTGATAGAGTGTCATCATATCACTTCTGTTAAGGGGTCTTTTACATTTTAAACTCGCTTAAATTCAACAAAAACATTCAACATTTAAAGATTTAAAATAATGGATCCTGAAAGACTTTTTATGTATTGGGAATGTAAGTTTTTATGTAACAGGAAATTTGACTAATGATTAAACATATTTTCCTTCTTATTATACCATTATTAGAAACTCGCTAGTCTTACACTTACTTTATATTTTATTGAAATTAAAACAGTTCTTCTTTTATTCCGTAAGTCATTTTGCGCATGATAGCTTTAGAATATAGGCATGGATTGAAATTTTTATGAAATTAATAAAAATATGTGTATTTTTAATATGATCTTCGCTTCGATCAATATTGCTATATTAACCATGACTATACAGGGTGCCCAGCAAATAACAACCTGATTTCAAAATTAAATTTCTCAAAATCAAAGATCGATAGTAATAAGCAGTAAACGGTTTTTTCATTAGGTAAGCTGTAAAAATATTATACAGAAATTTCAAACAGTAATTCAAAATTCTATTGAACTTTGTTTTTGAGAAATTTAATTTTGAAATCAGGGTGTTATTTGCTGGACACCCGGTACATATATGTATATATATATATTAGTCACAGAAAATTAAAACATTTTATTTTTAATGAATAAAGATATTCATAATGAAAAATCTTACCACTGTGAATACTTAAACATTGTAAAAAATCCGTTATATTTACGGTAAAAATTGCTGGGAGCAATGGGATTGTTACCAGAAGTTTTTGACGTAAAAGTTGCAGTAAAATTAGATGTTATTCTTTATTACATCTAGTTTTACTCCAGTTTTTACGGCAAAAACTGCTGGTAACCATCCTGACACCAGTTTTTGCCGAAATTTAACGTATTTTTTTACAGTGAAATTAGCTCATCGTAACTGCATAAATATGCAAATCATCCATTATAAATTAATAACAATCCATACATGCGTTCTTAAGATATAATGCCCACTGTAACTTACGGAGTAAGATAAGTGCTAGTACAGTTTTAACAATACATTAATTCTGTTAAAAATCTACCCTGTAGAAAAAAATATCCATTGCATTTATGGAAAAAACTGCTGGCAGCAATGTTGCCTGCAGTTTTTGCCCTGAAAAATTCAGTAAAATTGTAACGTTAAACACACGTTGGGTGTCATTTGTAACGGTTGGTTGCTCGTGGTGGGGGTTAAATGCAGACATACTCAGTAATTAAGATAAAACAACACAGTTTATTAAAATGATAATGGCTCAAGGGAAGTGGAGCAAGTCTTAATTTTCCACAACTGAGAATACTACGAAAAAGCTAAACGCATACTCACAGGCTCCGGACTAGCTCAATCGTGGCACCTTCTAATACTTCTCAACTATCTTTCGGCTAAGCTGCCAGATAAAGCTTAATTAGACAGCCCGTGGCTGTGTGTAATTCTTTATTCACTTTCAAATAATCAAAATGTAATTACTATGAAACTTCTTACCACGGCCAACTCTCAAGTCGAATACCGAAACTTCTTTACAACTCACTGGAGGCTCGCTGCTACTTTCAATCTGCTAGCACTTCGCTGACTAATATCTCCAGAACACTCGGCTGGCTAATGCCAGAGATACTTCGCTGAGTAATATCGCTAGACACGCTCACTCCTGGCTGGCTAATGCCAGAGACACTCACTCGCTGGATAATGACAGAGATACTTTCCTCACACTCAAACTCCAAGCTTTTATATGCTGCAAACTGAGACACTTCACATTAACATATAACTAATAACCGCGAGCTAACTGCAGAATCCGAAAGAGCATACACACTCTAGAAAGTTAAAGTAAAAGAGAGGATGGATGTCGCTTTTACGCTTACACATGTTAAATTATTGACGTCACGATCTCAGAGATACTAGAGTGCCTTTATGACAAAGGTCACTCCCTCACAAAATTAGATGTAATAAAAAATTTAAATCTAATTTTATTGCAATTTTTACGTCAAAAACTGCTGACAACATTGCTACCAGCAATTTTTCGTGTAAATTTAATGGACTTTTTTTACAGTGTAGTCAGTATCTCATGTAGTACATTAAGAAACAAAACTTGTTTAACCAATAATCAAATTTTCATGTTTATACATATAAATACTTTGAAGATACACCAATTCAACCTTTAAAAATTGTTGCTGATTTTTGGCTCATTTAACGCTACAAGACCCCTTCAATTAATTATTCCGTGCCATAATGGAAAATCTGAGATATTTGCCATGATAAGATTCGAAGGGTTCATAATCAGACAGTTTCGCTACAATTTCATTAAGGAGATCGTAAATTTTGCAAGATCTTTTTTTCTAGATCGTTGATAAATTTACATAGGTTTAAGGTTCCTTCGGACAGTAAAGTTGCGTAGATAACGGGAGAAGTTATGAGACATACGTAGATGCCTGTTGCTTTAACGACTTAGATTGCCCGTAGAAGATTTGATTGTAAATCTCCAGAGCGGACTGAAATAGGTTATTATTGATATAATGCATGAAATATAAAGATAAATTTACTGTGCGCAGAAACAGTTTTACTGTTTAAAAGTGGTGTAAAAATGTTGTAAATTTCTGTGACTTCCACTTTGATAAACTAAACATCTTTTTACAATTTTAGTAGTTTATCTTTGAGAGATTCTGTATATCAACTCACTTTTGGGGATCTTTGGCACTGACTCTTGGGCCCGGCGCATCTGTAAGCGTCCGTGTCGTCGGGGTGAACCTAGGGGAACCTAGAGAAAGGACCACTTTGCTCCTTGTGCTGGGTGAAGTTTATACCATTTTCACCAGGCTCCAGACTTTTGGCTGAAGATCGTGTGACGTGCGTTGAGCCGTGTACCCCGATGGCGAATCCGCAACGGCGTCACGCGAAAAAAATTATCTCGTGCCAGCTCCACGCATCCCTGGGCTCTTCATAGCCTGTATGGCCGAAATGAAGTTTCTACGCTCCGCGGAAAAAGATAGCATCCCCGCCTGATAGAAGGAATGTTTTGCCTAGTAGCAAACCAATAATGGTTCAACGTTGCGCCAATATTTCATTTACTGGAAATATTTCAAATAAAACATCAATATTGCTCCAATATTGGGTTGTTTATATTTTTCCCTTCTTTTGACAACATTTTCAGCCAATATTATGCCGATATTGGGGTATCATTGGAATAATTGCCAATAATAGTCAAATATTGTACAAATGTTGGCGTTACATTGGAAATATTTCCAATGAAACCTCAATATGGGCATAATATTGGCTCAAAATATTGTCTAAATAAGGGCAAAATGTAAACACCCAAATATTGGAGCAATATTTCATGCCAATATTTCGCAATGTGCCAATATTGCTCCAAGATAAAGCCAAAATTGGCCCAATATTTTTTGGCTGCCGGGGTTGCATCAGGTTACCTTGAAATTTCGTTTTAGGCGTAATTTTAACAAAAGATTTAAAATGTAATATGCATATCTCTTATTGCCTTTGAAATAAACACAGTTTATGTTCATTTTGATATGCAGATGGCTCCCTAAGCAAATTTTATACACATAATTTAAAAGAACATTTTAGTCGCCATTGTCTGATAGATGAAGCTTTCTCCTATCATATAGGCTGTCCTAAAAATAACAAGCAAACGCTTCATGGGCAAGTGCCTTGTTAGGAGCGAACAAAAATGCCTCAAGAATGATTCATTGTTTACGTGTAATATATGAAACCAAAATATGACGTTATTATCGTTTGAAGGAAAAAGCACCGCATTAGACACATTAACACCATTATTTGCTTTTCTTTTCAGACGATATCGTGCAAAACATTTGCTGAGCATATCGTGTCATGCATACGCGCGCCTTACAACGACGTTAAACCGCTGTCGTCGAACTCGTTCCTCCATTTAGTGGCCATCAGTATTTATCGCATGGTTACTATTTAATCACTTCGTAAATATCGCAACATGTATTTCACGTACAGTGAATGTAAACGAAATGCCTTACAAACTTGCCTTACAAACGCCTTTATAATTTGCTAACGCTGCTGTTGATGTGCCAAATAAAGTGTTTTTTCATTGCACCGGCTGTGACATCATTTTTTGTTTTTCATATCGTTCTAGTAAATGATGGATCATACAAGTACAGTTCTGGGGCATTTTTATGTACTTCTGACGAGATATCTGGCTATACAGAATTTGGGTGTGATTTTTGTGACACCCTGTAATTAGTTGCAGAGATATTGGGGAGTGCTTACCTTTTCTTTCTTCAAGTATACATCATAGATCATTTTTTTCTCGTAACAGATTATCATAACTATTCTAAAGTAATAAGAATAAATTTTTGTCATTTTAAATACAAATAACTATAGAATTCTGAGAAAGAACATATGTGCCAAAGATAATTTCGCACCCACAAGGAAGGTCTCCATACTGGCATACTCAGAAAAATCTGAAAAAATTACAGAATGTTCTTCTCATATAGTTATATATGTTTATAAAAAAATTTCGGCGGAACCTCCTTATAACGTTCGTTAAAAAATAATAAAAATTTCGTTTATTTGGCGATTTATCTCCGGTTGGCGAAAAAACGAAATTTTGAAAAATATGCTTTTACGCTTCGAATACTTTTTAAAGAAAAAACTTTCTATGTTCAATTTTATTAAATAAGTTTAGTTTAAGTAATTTTAGTTTTGCATTTTTACTTTACTTTAAGTGTAATTTTGTCATATACGTTTATATGTACTTATAACAAAATGAAATTAATATATTTTATCATTTAAAACACAATTTAAATTGATTAAAATTGTTCCAAATTGAAAAATACACTGTTAAAAATCTGCTGCATTTTGTTGCAACGCACTCCCTTGCTTGTATAGAAAACGGTAACTTGGCCGTGATGTGGAGCTTTCTCATTGGTTGGAATAGAGATATTATATACAAGCGATGGAGTGCGTTGAAACAAAATGCAGCAGATTTTTGACAGTGTATGACACGGTCAATTCCCCGTGCTACGGAGCATTCTCATTGGTCAGAAGAAAGATATTCTATAAAAGTGGAGTGACGTTGCAGTAAATGCTGCAGATTTTTAACAGTGAAGTCAATTAAAATCAATTTTCAGATTCGTTAAAATCGTCTGCTTTTGGCGAGGAAATACACTGCTCGCCAAATCCCGCGTCGCTTTCCGCTTTTCACGCCAATTATTCCAAACTATTTTATTTTTTTACATATCTAATAATGTAATTCCGCCGCTAATTTTCACTGATCCTTTATTACCTACATGAGTAGTTTAATTCGTATTTTTTTCAAAAAATTCTGAGTATGCCCCCAATGGAGACCTTCCTTGTCAGAAGTAACAACAATAACAAAGAAAAAGCACTCACGGAAAGCATTTATTCCACTTAAATATTCTCCTTTTCATATTTATTTTTCGTATTCATGTGAATAATTCAAGAGTATATCATTACAGCGAAAAATATTCGCGAGTGAAAATAAAAGCAAGACTGAAATCTTTTTATGAGCAATTATTTCCAGCTTTATGTTTTTATTATTATTATTATTGGAATATATTTATTTAGATCCCATAAGATTAAAATCATGCATTTGACTAAAAAGGATACTGTTTATTTTTAATAACAGTCTTTTGCATGCGTTATGTATATTTATGGAAAAATTAATAATATCGAACGTAAAAAAGTTGACAAAGATGCAGGTGCATTGCATATATTGTAATACATTTAAAGAATAAGAGGGGCGTCAGTTATTTTGTATCATAATGTATCTTTATATGAATCGGATCGCTTTTTGATACCGTATAATTTTTCATCCAACCGAACACTTTTTTCAGTATTCTTTTATATCCTTCCAGATAGTCTGCAAAAGTTTATTTATTAAGGTACCCTGGGGTAATAACGCCAGGCGGGGTAATAACGCCAAGTGCTTATATTTTGCATAATTATGAAATAATCAGGTAAATGAAACCCATGTGCTCTGCGCAGAAGGGTTTTGAGTCATATAAATCGCAAAAAACAGCTTCAAGTTAATTTGTTTCATTTTTAGGTCTTATTGTTTTTACAAGCAACTAAAATTAACGCTTGATCTAAAATTTGCGAGATAAGGTTTTTGATCTGAAGACTATATTTTTTATCCAGAAATACTTTGTTTATTACATAAATTTGTAGTGTATTTCATGTACTTTCAAATTTTTGTAGAAGATTTTGGATATCTTCTCGAGATAATTTGTAGTTTAGGATTTACTGCGCAGTAAGTATCCCGGGGTAATAACGCCAGGGATTGGCGTTATTACCCTGGTTGATTCCCAACAATGGTCGAACTATATCCGAAGGGGGTTTATATATTAATATGGGAGAGCATTATCATCATTGTTGAAATGGTAAGATTAAGGGGGGGGGTGCCCAATACTCAAAAATAATCTCTCTATTTTATTTTTCACTATATTATTATTATTATTATTGTTTTACTAATGTAAAAAATAATTTTTAACTCTTGTAAATAAAACTATATCAAAATGTTTTCGAGATTCAAATTCGAACATCTTCAAAATCAGGTTTCTATTAAATTTCCACTGGATTGTTCAGTTGAGTTCGAAATTTTAACTGTCCGCTTTCTCAGCGTTCGGTTTTTCAAAACTTTATAAATTTAACCTTTAACTGATGTGACAGAAATAGTAACGTATGAATTTGATGCAGTTTGTGAGACTACAAATGAAAGATGAATAAAAGGCGGGAATAACTCATAGGATTGTGTTTTTGTACTAAACTTTTTATGCAAGTGTATTATACTTAATATTCACATATTTAGTCTCTGTGATAGTACTAATATTTTAAATGAAACAAAATTTTGGTAGTGTTTGCAGTTAAACTGAAAATTACAAGTTAAACTAAAAAATTAAAAGAAAAATAGTGGTCTACGAGACCGGTAACATTAGTTAAAGGTTAAAATGCAATCCATTATTAAAAATCATAGAATACTGTTCCTGCGCTAAACTTTTTGTACAGAGTTAATTTTAATTAAATTTAATCTATTCAAATATTACGAGAACTCGAAACGAAAGAGAATTTCAGTTGTAACTATAGTTAAACTGGAGAATACAAGTTAAACGCTATTTTTTTTTGGGGGGGGGGGGATAGTGTTCAGTCAGATTGCTAACAGCAGTTAAAGATTAATTTTGTTGCTAATATAGAGATAATGATATATAACCATATGAATTATGTATAAACTTGAATAAGAAATCTCTTTGGGATAATATTTTTTAATCAAAAATTTTATTCAATTTATTAAAAATTTATTAAAGCATGCTCTTTAAAACGTCGACCATTTAACTGTAGGATTGGAGAATCCCCATTAGTGTGGAGTTATGGGTTAAAAACTATTTACTAGATTACTATAATAGTATTAACCCTTAACTGCTGTGACAAAAATTGTCGCATAACTTACTGTCAGATCACTTAATGTAACGATGAATAAAATGTTAAATTAACTTTTAGAATATTATTTTTGTATTGAACCTTATATACAGGACTGTTATAAATAAAATTCAGCTATTCAAAAGTTTCTAGAGATAGTAATAGGACTCCAAATGAAACAAAATTTTCCCGGTATCTATAGTTAAACTAAAAATTGCAAGTTAAACTCTGAAACTTGAAAAACTCAGCGGTATGTGAGACGTTAACAGCAGTTAAGGTTTAACAAAAATGTTTATTATAAAACTTCACATGATTAAAATATTATATTATGAATGGTTAAAACCATGTAATGTTTCTTATAATCATATTTAAGCGAGACTTTTTAAGCAAAGAGAGACACAGGGCGTTATATTCTGTTGAAGGTCCCCCTCACTCCTTTTTTTCACTTTCACAAAAAAATCAATATTTTCTATCGCATAGAATGCATACATGGGAATATAAATACTGATTCAAATAATCCTTGCAATGTTTCTAATAATTCTATTTAAATGGTCATTTTTAAGCAAAACGTAGCTTAAAATCTGATATTCTTTTGCCTCCTCCCCTCACCACCACCACAGCTTTCTTTTTCTTTCAGAGTCACAAAACATTGTACATTTTCAATAGCTTAGATTCCAATTTGTCAACTTCTAGAGCTGTAGAGTTTGTATTTTTAGAATTAGGCAATCTACATGCCATTATTCCTTCTTATTTTATAGTTTTGTTTGCATGGCGTTATTACCCATATAGGTGGGTAATAACGCCAAATAGCATTGGTGAAGAAAAAACGCCATTACATTTTAGGAATACATATCTGTTAAATTATTTTATTTTATATAGATAGTCAATGAGTTGCTGTATCAGATCCTATATTTGTTTGAAAAATACAATCTAAAACTAAGCCGTGAAAATTGGTAGATCCTTAACGTGGCGTTATTACCCCAGGGTACCTTATTATTATTGGCTCAAAATATAAACATAAAAAATATCTGTCTCAAAATATAAGGCTATTATTAAATCCAATAAATGTTTATAAAACAATTCCATTCCAAATTTTGCAATAAACAATGTTTGGCATTTTTTTCATGTGCACATGTAATTTTGCTGTTAGAAAAACCAAGAACATGGCATGATAGATATTTGCGTTTAACAGCAAAAAGAGAAATTATATGAAACAAGGTTTTATTGATAAACCCTGCCTTTCTACTTCCTGAGTAGTGGATACTGTTGGATGCATTATGCAACAATAAGCTATTTTTTAAATAAAGTTAAATAAATTTAACTTTTTCAAAAAAATGTATAACCGACTCCAAAAAAAAAGCGCTAAAAAGAATTAAATAATTCTATAAAATTCTCTAATGACAAATCGTTATCCAATAACCACACATTGACTACCATGTACCGGTATAAAACGGTTAAATTTAATATATAGAATTTAATATCCACCAAACATAGGTTTTCCAGAGAAAATTTTTTACAAGATATTAATTTACATATTTTTGATTTAATTTTTGAATATATACATATAAAAAGTAAGGAATTACTTTTTGAAGCTGGTGCCAAACAATCATAATCGATAATGATTTCCCCATTTTATTTATGGTACTAGACATAATATATCCACAATTCTTCCTAGACTTAAGATAGTTTGGCACCAACTTCAAAAAATAATTCCTTACTTTTTATATGTATATATTCAAAAATTAAATCAAAAATATGTAAATTAATCTCTTGTAAAAAATATTCTCTGGAAAACCTATGTTTGGTGGATATTAAATTCTATATATTAAATTTAACCGTTTTATACCGGTACATGGTAGTCAATGTGTGGTTATTGGATAACGATTTGTCATTAGAGAATTTTATAGAATTATTTAATTCTTTTTAGCGCTTTTTTTTTTTTTAGAGTCGGTTATACATTTTTTTGAAAAAGTTAAATTTATTTCCTACTTTTTAGTTATTTATACCGTAATACATAATTATGTGTACTGACATATGATGGCTTATTGCAAAGCATTAAACGCACTTTGCTGAGTTCTGATGTATTCGCTTTACTTGTCACTGTTTGATTGTCAACTTTTCAAAAGACACTTACAATATCGGTTAGTATCGTTGTGAATCTTTAGGTTTTCTGGATGTGGTAACTTCTTCAGATCTGGCACGACGAAAAGCTACCGCATTCATGAAATCTTAAAGTCAACATCTAATCGTACGGATATCGGAAGTGGTTATCGAAAGGTGACAATGCCTCAAGTAAAGTGTCCTTACACATAAGCGCGCGGCAAAGCGCTTCCATATATGAGTAAACAGCAAAATGACTCCATGTATCAATGAATAGTAAAATGCTTTTCTAGTGTAGTCAAAAGTACTCCCCCTTCAGTCAGAAAAAGCAAAAAGAAAGATTTTAACAAAAATCGCTCTATGATTCAATAGATAAACAACAACAATCTAATTCCTATAAATGCAGTAAAGGCATCGGAAATGATTCTACGAGGATCCGAAAATCATAACCTGTACTTGGCTGCATCTATAAGAGAGTGACAGCATTCGATGCCCAAATACTTTTTTCACGGACTCTTTTGGCCCAACTAAAAATTTGAAATTCACTCCACCGCTTTTATGGAAAACGATTATTTCAGCCTATCATGGAGCATTCTCATGGGTCAAAAGACAAATATTTTATAAAAGCGTGGGAGTGATGATGCAGCAAAAGGGTCACATTTTTAACAGTGTATGTATGAGATATTCCATAAAAGAGATGAAGTGACGATGTAGCAAAAGTTAAATTTTTAACTATGTATCGCAATGCTAGGCATTTTCTATTATAAAATTTGATGATGACTTCCTGGTAGAATTTGATTGTACGCCGAATGATCCTTTATTTTTACACAGACATAAATACATGATCCATATTATTTTACAAATTCGTGGACATACAAGGACAAGATAGAACAAGGAAATATTACGACACAAGAAAAGTACAACCGGGAGCTACACATAAAGAGTACGTGCAATGGAGCCAGTGGGATTCGAACCCACAATCTCCAACTCTCTCAAGAGATTAGCAGCGTGGTGTCTTAACCATTCGGCCACAAGGACCCCCTTGATGACTCATTTTTGTCCAGAATCTTTTCAATCAATCGTATACTGTGCTCCATGTGTCGTCATATTCACATCGAGGAATCCAACATGAACAAAATCTGAAATCATTCTGGTGTCTAATCCGGTAACGAAATCTGAATATAATTTTGCTACACATATCTATGCACTTTATTTTGCATTGATATGTAGAAATATTTTTTTCCTCCAGAGCAAAATATATACTAAAGGATTTTAATCTTTTCAACAACTTAAGGATATCGATTGGTATCGAAATCTAATTCCGCTTTAACAGGATGCGAGAACTTATCCATTTAAGCTTTAACATTTCGGAAATTTATCGCATCCAGCAAACTTTAAGGCCGCACACTAGGCACAGAAAAAGACCCGGATGATAATGTTGAAGTCTATGGGAGCGTTCTTTTCAAATATCTCGCTCAAATTTTAAAATTTTTACGTGATTTTTTTTGCATAGGATAGCTGAGGATATTCCACAACTGACCTAGTTTTTACTTTTTCAATTTTGGTTTCAGATTAAAAAAAAATATTTTAAATTTCAAAACCGGTTTAAACGGTTCTGAAATTAAAACTATCATTATATAAAACATACATAAGCAAAATCGAAGAAGTAAAAACTAGGCCGGTTGTAGATCATCCTCGGCTATCCTATGCAAAAAAAATCATGTAAATATATTAAGATTTGAGCAAGATATTTGAAAAGAACACACCCATAGTCTTTACACTAACATCCGGGTCTTTTTCTGAGACTAGTGTAGTGCCTTAAGGTCCACCTCAAGGTCCAATCTACAGACTTCGTAAATGGGCATTGAAAAGCTGACAATCCATCAGTATACGTTAAAATTATTGTGAAAAATTACCTTTTTTAAAAAAGACTATCTATTTTCTGACAAATGAGAGCGATCTAAAAACGTCTATGGAGCGTTTTCATTGGTCAGAAAATAGATAGTCTTTAAAAACAGAGGTAATTTTCCAAGATATTTTAAATAGGGTACACTGTTAAAAATTTGACCCTTTTGCTGCATCGTCCCCCCACCGCTAATATAGACAACGATTACTTCAGCATATTATGGAGCATTCTCATGGATCAAAAGTGAGATGTTCTATAAAAGCGGGGTAGTGACGATGCAGCAAAAGAGTCAGATTTTTTACAGTTTAAAGTACGCGTAAACAATCAAAGCGTCAAGTTGCTTTTTTGATTCAATGCATAGCAAAGATATTCTAAATGTTGGTATGTATTAAAATACCCTTTTCAGTCATAAAAACTAAAAAGGAAGATATTATCAAAATCACACCATGATTCAACATGCGTCTATATGAAAGTAGCAATATTTGAAGTTAAGAATGTTCTTTGATAAACGCGGTTTTCCAAAGTACAGAAAATTTAAGAATTTTTATTCCAGAACATAGCGGTAGTCGCCTGAACAAGTTTGTTTTATGGTTGAAAGAAGTTAACTAGCTTAACTTTAATGATAAGCTTATCAAAATTTTTCGTCATTTATATTTGTCCAAATATAAATCTAGCATATAGCAATGTACTTTAATCACTTTGTGAATCCGGCATAACAAGCACTCTGATACACAGACATTCTTGCTTTAACGTGTAAGGCTCTTTAGAGATGAATTTTCAGCTTTTCGATATCGAATTCTCATGTCTGGATAGATGTGGATCTTTCACTTTGGTGGATACGAGAATTGTTCCAGCTAAGATTTCGTACTTTGAAAAAAAATCTACACTGTTAAAAATCTGCTGCATTTTGCAGCAACGCACTCCCCTGCTTGTATAGAAAACGGTTACTTGGCCGTGAAATGGCGCTTTCTCATTGGTTGGAATAGAGATATTATATACAAGTGGTGGAGGGCGTTGCAGCAAAATGCAGCAGATTTTTAACAGTGTAGAATCTCTGCAACAGTGGTTAGGATCCAGAAGGATAATTCGCTGTTAAGCAAAACAAGATTGACCAATCATAAGCCTTCATTTTTGAGAACTTTTCATTGTTCGAAGGAGAGAGCCTGGAATACATGGAATGGAAATCTGCTATCGACACTGTAAAAAATTTGACCCTTTTGCTGCATCGTTACTCCATCGCTTTTATAGAATTTATTTGTTTTGACCAATAAGAATGCTCCATAATAGAGCAAAGTAATCGTTTCCTATAAAAGCGATGGAGTGACGATGGATTCAAAAGTGTTCAATTTTTTACAATGCAAGCAGTGCTGAAAATTTGTATCCTTTAAATGTGCAATGATGCTACTGAATTCCAAAGTGTCGATCAGAGCGACATCTGCGGCATTTTCGTGATACATTATCTAGACTAGCAATAATTCTTGCATTTTTAGAAAATGTCCTGCAGATGTCGCTTCTATCTTTAAATTTCATTACCATTGTTGCACATTTAAAGAATAGAACATTTTAGCGCCTTTTTTTTTAAGTGTTACAGAGGGCATGTTCAGCACAACTTACCGGTTACTTACCGACCACTTACCGATTGTAGACAAGTACGAAATGAAAATCAAAGCGAAGTGTGATGTCAGCTACAATTCAACGGAATAGTTTTCATTAATGCTACAATTTGCTTTCATACTGCCCTACAATCGGTCGGTTACATTGGTTACTTTTGTAAGTTGCTCTGAACACGCCCTGAGATAGCCGATTTCCACACTATATCCCCTAGATGCTATATTTCCGGTTTCTTGCATAAGAGAACTTGTCCGGAATCCAGGTAGAATTTGCGCTGACTAACGAATCAGAAGCCTGAATTTTAGCAAATTTTTCAACGTTTTAAATAAATTTCCTTGTTAATAAATCTCGTTTCGCAAACAGTGCAAAATTTATGTGAATCCTGGCCCTCGTCCAGTTAGGATTTTGCATTTTGAACACTGTTAAAAATTTGAAACTTTTTCTTTGTCGTCTATCCATCGCTTTTATAGAAAATGATTACTTCATTGTATTATGGTGAATTCTCATTGGTCAAAATATAGATATTCCATAAAAGCGGTGGAGTGACGGTGCAGCAAAAACTTCAAACTTTTAACAGTGAAAAGATCGTGTGTCTATGTAAGTGTAACATAAAAGCATGCAAAAGGAACACTTCTAATTGGTCGATTGGTTCAAAATGAATTTGAAATTTAAATTTTTTATTTTTAAAAAAGTTCTAATTATCAGATTTTTATGAAATTCGAATGGGACCACATGGGCCTCATACGCTTTCAAACAAAAAAAGAATTATCAAAATCTGTTCATATTTGCAAAAATTATGCGTGAACAACAAATACATACAGGTCGAAATCATAACCTCCTCTTTGAAGTCGGTTAATAAAATCAAAAGCGTTCAGATGTTGTTTAACATTGGTTTGTTTCATGTATTGTTACTTTATTCACATCTTGAATCCGTAAACAATGCGACTAATAAATGTAAAATTATTTTTGTTTATCATTACAAACATATTAAAAGAAAAAAAATGTAAAAATAAAAAATATATATTACTTAGACGTTGACAGCTATATCGTTTATTGTTACAAAATCTGATAATCACGAATATATTTTTTCCTGAACGTTTAAAAATTATCCCTTACCCCGACAAAAGTGCATTTTGTGTGAAATTCATTATGTTTCCTGAAAATAATGAAATGAATAGAGATGGAAGGAAAGAATAGAAATTCGCAAATTTATTTCAAATGTTGAAAGAATTTTCCTTTCTACTTGTTTAAAAGCTATACTTTTCCTCCTGCAAAATGATGCGTCTACAAGTGGAGCGCGTGGAATGGAAAATCGTGTGCAACATTCGCTTTCCAATTTTAATCGGCTTCGGGATTGCAGAAATATATATATATATATATATATATACACAATTTTATTAAAACCATTCAATTAATTTTTAAAAAAATGAAGAAACAAATAAACAGTTTTTTACAGACCAATGCGCAAAATGCTACAAAAAGAAATGTAAAAAATGTATATAACAAAACCAAAAGAAATTCCATATCCCCAAAAAATGTTTGTGTAATTTTTGGTCTTGTCCTTTGGTATTTTTAAAAAAAAAATTTTGTATATATTTATTATATTTTTGAAGGTTTGAGTTTGATTTCTGAAATCTGAGAAGTTGGGGGCTAAGGATGTAATTTAGCTTATGAGCTTACATCCTTTCAGAAACTTCTCTTTATTTACCCCTACATGGAGGGGCCTCCCAGATGAAGACTTCCATGTATTTTGGGGATATGGAATTTCTTTTGGTTTTGTTATATATATATATATATATATATATATATACATATATATATATATATATATATATATATATATATATATATATATATATATATATATATATACATATACAGGGTGATTCCAAATTTTTTTACAATAAAAGAGGGGTGATAGTACACATCAAGACAAACAATATTAAATAGGAGACCAATTGTCCAAAACGTTTTACGAAGGAAATACCCGCCATTAAAGTTTAGGGACCAAAATTTCAAATAAACATAAAAAACGGAAAAATCGGTCGATTGATTTGCGGTTTTCACTAAAATTATTCTTTATGTCGGCATTTTCTTGAAATTAAATTATAAAGATAAATTTCAAAAAATGCCGATAGAGGGCGCTTTAGACTTTGGAGTAACGGACAACTATTTTTTGCCGGTGTTTTTTGCATCTCATTAAATTTTTTCGTAAGCTTAGATTCAAACTTAAATTTTGAGCTCAAAATCTGTAGTTGGGAGTGGTTAAGTAACACAAACTGAGCTGTGTTCAGAGGGTTCAAATTTCAAATGATAAACGGAAAAATTGGTCGATTGATTTTCGGTTTTCACTAAAACTATTCTTTATTTAGGTATTTTCGTGAAAATAAATTATAAAGATAAATTTCAAAAAATGCCGATAGAGGGCGCTTTAGACTTTGGAGTAACGAAACACTCTTTTTTGCGTTATTTTTTGCATCTTATTAAATGCTTTCGTAAGCTTAGATTTGAACTTAAAGTTTGAGATCAAAATCTGAATAGCTGGGAGTGGTTAAGTAGACAAACTTAGCTGTGTTCAGAGGGTTCAAATTTCAAATAATTGTAAAAAACGGAAAAAAATTGGTCGATTCGTTTGCGGTTTTTGCTAAAACTAATTTTTAAATCAGCAGTTTTTTTGATCAATCAGTGTTTTCTTGAAAATAATTTTTAAAGATAAATTTCAAAAATGCCGGTAGAGGGCGCTTTAGACTTTGGAGTAGGGTACAACTATTTTTAACTGTTATTTTTTTAATCTCATTAAATGCTTTCAAATGCATAGACTTAAATTTTGGGCTGAAATTCTGAATCGTTGGGAGTGTTTAAGTAGCGAAAAATTGAATTGTGTTTGAGGAGGAAAGAGGGTTAAAATTCAACTCCTGAACACACTTCAGTTTGCGCTTCTTAACTCCTCATAACGATTCAGGATTTGAGCCCAAAATTTAAGTTTAAATCTAAGATTCCGAGAACATTTAAAATGCTTTTGCAAGCATTTAATTAGAACCAAAAAATAATGGTTAAAATGAACTGTTGGTTATTTTGAAGTTTAAGGCGCCCTCTGACGGATTTTTTTGAGATTTATCTTTAAAAATTATTTTCAAGGAGATACAGACTTAAAGAATAGTTTTATTTTAAACCGCAAGCGAATCGACCAATTTTTCCATTTCCTATAACTACTTTAAATTTGAACCTCCCCCTCCCCCTTGAACACAGTTCAGTTTTTCTACTTAACCACTCCCTACTATTCAGATTATGAGCTCAAAATTTAAGTTTAAGTCTAAGCTTCCGAAATCATTTAAAGAGATGCAAACAATAACGGCAAAAAATAGTTGTTCGTTACTCCAAAGTCTAAAGCGCCCTCTATCGGCATTTTTTGAAATTTATCTTTATAATTTATTTTCACGAAAATACATAAATAAAGAATAGTTTTAGTGAAAACCGCAAATCAATCGACCAATTTTTCCGTTTTTTTTAATCATTTGAAATTTAAATCCTCTGAAACACAGCTCAGTTTGTGTTACTTAACCACTCCCAACTACAGATTTTGAGCTCAAAATTTAAGTTTGAGTGTAAACTTACAAAAACATTTAATGAGATGCAAAACATACCGGCAAAAAATAGTTGTTCGTTACTCCAAAGTCTAAAGCGCCCTCTATCGGCATTTTTTGAAATTTACCTTTATAATTTAATTTCAAGAAAATGCCGACATAAAGAATAATTTTAGTGAAAACCGCAAATCAATCGAACGATTTTTCCGTTTTTTATGTTTATTTGAAATTTTGGTCCCTAAACTTTAATGGCGGCTATCTCCTTAGGCAAACGTTTTGGACCCTTGGTCTCCTATTTAATATTGTTTGTCTTGATGTGTACTATCACCCCTCTTTTATTGTAAAAAAACATTTGGAATCACCTGTATATAAGGTATTCGTATCCTATATGGACAGGGCTCTCAATATGGACACCCCTAATATTTTTAAAGGTAATAATTTTAATCGAGAGATGGCTCAACATTTTCGCGAAGAAAAGCAGTTGAAAAGATAATTAAGGCTCGAAAGTGTAAAAAAGCGCGCTATTCGCTATTTACGAGGAAATCTGTTGTTTCGAGATGTGCTGATCTTAATTACTTGATATTTAAATTCTTATTAGATATGGTAAAATTACATTAAATGTTGAAAAGTGGAGTATTTTAGAAAGCTAATAAAACATATTTTCGATTGCTATTGCATATTTTGCTTAAAAAATTTTTCCTTATTCATTTGTTACTAGATTTAGTAAAACTATGCCCGGTTTTCAACATGGACAGCTTATGTCCCCATCGGCTACAACTGTAAGAAAGAATAAAATTCAACGTTGCCAAGCAATAAATTGAAAAGGCATCAAAGTGGTAAAATCTTTGTTCAACAAGATGCCATTTGAACAATCCCCCCAAAACCTTCCTCCAAAAAACCCTTGCAGAAAAATAAAAAGAAGCCCCTCCGCCAGTAGTATATCTGTTGGCGAAATCATAGGCACCAATGGTATGACTTCCTCAACAAAAGAGAGCTGGTACTGCTTCTTTTGCAGTATTGATGCTTTTTCAAACATGCTGCCATGCATCACATGTGGCAGATATGTTCATGAGGATTATATGGGTTTTACTTCCCATGGTGAAAAAGTTTCTATTTGTCCATGCTGTGAGGACTGGGTAATAACAGATGTAAATTCGCAGAAGATGCTATAAAGCTAAATAAAACCAACAATATTATTTCATAATATTAGTAACTAAAGGTCTTTGCATAGTTCTTCGAAGGGTAAATTCCGAAAATGATCTTCCACTTTCGAAAATGCATGTTCTAAAGATATTTACTGTCCCCCCTCCTTCTCCGAATACTTTAAGATACATTTTTTTTATTCCCTCTCCTCTAAAATCCCTTTGAAAAGTGGCTCTTCCATACACACTATGTAGAAAGTCAATAAGGAAACACCTGTCCATAATAGGGACAGGTAGTTCCTTATATGGACACTTGTAAACATTTTTTGTTTTTATCATATAAATTAAACCAGAATAATTACAAGGTCGCTATTTTTAATAATGATAGTCAATAGTCCAAGGATAGTGGACACAAATTTTTGGAGTCCTCTGACTTGTACATGGGGGTGAAAAAAATACATTTTCCTTAAGGTGTCCATATAGGGTACAGCTACTATATATATATATATATATATATATATATATATATTATTAAAAGAAACCTTTGAATATATTTACGAATATACTAGTATTTTAACACAATCAAACTGATTAGTAAATTTATCATCCGGATTGAATACAAATCCAACAAATCGCAAAAATAAAACAGGCCAGGAATCGAACCCAAATACTTGGCTTACAAGAGCAATGCTTTATCGTTTAAGTTAACTGGGCGATAACCGGCGGGCATTTCTTGCTCAGATAACGTTATTGGTCATAACATCTGTCTGGTCTGTTATTTACACAGCTCGACAGAGTAGACCACCGGTAACGCAACTCCATATAACGATGGGGACAGAGATGGAGATATACCATTATTTTAACACAATCAAACTGATTGGTAAACTTATCAAACGAATTGAATATTCCCAACTCAGCGAAAAATTGCGGCCTGCACAATTTTTTGCTCAGATAGAAATATTCAATTCGTATGATAACATTACGAATATATTCAGCATGGTACATTCCGTATATTTCACAGCTATTGCATATGCTCTCTTAGAGAAAGACACAGTGAAGTTTTCTTTTATTTCGATAAATTACATATACCCATAATGCAAACATTGTATTCAAACATCTGAACAATAAAAAAAATAAGAAAACAAAAAAAAACGTTAATTTTAATAGTGCATTTCTCATATGCTTAATTTGCTTTCAGATGGATAAAATTACTATTTTAATGTAATAAGAATAAATATTTGGCATTTTAAGTACAAATAGCTACGAAATTCTATTTAAAAAAAGCATGTAACACACATGATTTCACGCTCTGAGAAAACAGCAACAACAATGGAAAAACACTCACAGAGAGCATTTATCCCACTTAAATTTTTCTTTTTTCATATTTATTTTGTAACATTTTGCGTATACCTATGAATAATTCATAAAAGTGTATCATAGCAGCGAAAAAAAATCGCGTGTGAAAATAAAAGTAAAACTGTGAAATCTTCTTATGAACAAATATTTCCAGCATTATGCATTATTTATATTAGAAAATATTTATTTGGATCTCATAAGATTAAACTCATGCATGTGAGGAAAAAGCATATTATTCCTTTTTAATAACAGTCTTTAGCATACGTTATGTACAACTGTGTAAGAAGTAGTAATATCTAAAGTTAATTATACACTGTAAATTAGGGGTTGTGCATATATTACATAATTACGTTTGGGAGGAGAAAAAACGTCTGGCCCTTTATGTCATAATATATATTTAGACGAGAGGGTTGCTTTTTGATATCGCTATCATTTTTCGAACATTATTTTTTAGTATTTTTTCTTTGTAACCAAATAGTTTATAATCTTTCATTTATTATTGTTTTCATATGTATTGTCTATAAATACAGTGCTATTATTAAGCCCAATATATGTTTATGAAATTATTTCATTCCAAAATTTGCAATATAGCAACGCTAGGAATTCTTGATTTATTGTCATTTGCGCACATAATTTACTGTAAGAGAAACCAGGACACATGATATGTTAGAAATGTTTTTTACTAGCACCGAAAGGGAAATAATATTAGCCGTTATTTTGTTGGAAAATCTGCTTTCAGACTTCCTGAGCAGAGAATACTTTTGAATGCATTAAGTAACAACAAGCTATTATTAACCTTCTTTAGGTATTCGGGTATTTTTAAACCCTATAACAAATTTATTTCTTTAAAATCTACTATGCATTTTTTAAAAATTATTTTTGACTTTGTTTTTATAACCATAGAAAACATTCATCTATGAGTAACTTGTAGATAAAATTGTTAGTTTTTTCTTCTTTTTTTTCAATAAAAGTTGTAGCACTTAAGTCATTCTGTTACTGTTTTGTCTCGCGTGGAGTTTACAGAAAATAGGATGCATGAATACCGTGATTTTAAATATATTATTCAATTACTATTGTTTCGAAGCCGACCTCGTTCTCTTGTTTCAATCCATACATAATTCCTTTTCGGTTGACTAAAAATTGCCTAAATATATGGCGCTACATGTCCTATGCATCCATCATGATTCATGCGTTTCTTATCCAGATTTTTCATTACCGCTTTTTCTTTAATGGGATTTAAAAGTCGTGTCGAGATATAAATGATTAAACAATTATTTTAATTCTACATAAACAACATCTACGAAATTTTACAACAGACATTTATTCTAAAGTTATGTACCATGAACAAAATATATCGTATTTTGCAACATAAGCAAACCCGTATCACAGAACAAAAATGCTACGATAACGTAAAACTCGAAAAAACGAACAATTTTAACTTATTAATTTGATTCGCATTAACCTAATTTCCATTAGTGAAATTAGCTTAATAATTTAAATACCGTACATGAAAAAGGATTTTAACGTCAATTCGAATTGCATAAAATCTGCGCATTTACATATTACTGTCACTGAGATCGAATGTTTTTCTCAAGGTTGAACAAACTGTCGAATAATAAAAAATGGCATAACTCAGATAAAAAAGGAGCAGTTTCTTTTGCGTGCTTACATTAATTTTGCGATGCATTTACTTGATTAGAGTTTAACGTGACTTGCTTAGTAATCTTTTCTAGCATATTGGTCAATATTAAATTTATGTAGCACGCTGTATTAAGATCATTAGAAAATGCTATTAGGCTGAGATTTTCCTCGTTTCGTTATTTTTAGAACGTTCTTTTATTACTTCCGAAATCTGTCAATGAGTTAAATGCCTGTCAGTGATAATATTCCTTAAGAGGGTTTTTTTCTGAATTATTTAAAGGGAAAGAGGATCTTTATTTGAGGAAAATCGTCACAAATAAAGTCTATTTATGTGGTATAATAGTACCAAAACAGATTATTTTTTCTTATTAAAATATCTTTAATGAAGGTTTTAAGAAGTAAATAATAAAAATAAATGTATTTATATACTTTAAATCTGCTTTTGGGGAAACTAATTTTTCAGCGTTTTTAGATTTTTAAAATGCTTCTTGCGACGTAATTTTTGATCAATATTTATAAAATTGATAAGGAGTTATCCTGATATTGTTTAGAAAGGAACTGTGTAAGCTTTTTAAAATAAGTCTTCATTAAGATAGTCAAATTTTCTTTTTTACTTATTAAAAGGCAAAATTTTGATGAAAATTTTTAAAAAATCTGTAAAATATTAACTATTCAAGAGATTAAAAAAATCTTACGCAACGTTTTTTTATGATACAGTTTTAAGTTTTAAAATGCAAAAGCAAGAAAATATCACAAAAATTTAAACAGGAGGAGCATTTTAAAAATTCATTTAAAAAATCATTTTTTTATAAGATTGAAAAAATCTTGAAGGTGGTCTATATGCTTTTGGTGAAATGTATATATGCATAAAATTTCATATTCTTATGATGAAAATTTCAGAAAAAACGCCCACTGTCCCCTTAAAAACTTATTACAATGTCCAATGACAAAAGACCAATGCACACTGCATATTTATTCATAAGCCTTGCGATATCTTCGCTAAGCATTTACTTATTATAGTATTTTTTACATTGTGTCCAATAAATATGACTCTGATCTCAAAATTAAATTTCTCAAACACAAAGATCGATAGAATTATGCTGTAAACGGTTTGTTTATTAGATAAGCTGTAAAAACCTTATACAGAAGTTTTGATCGGTGAATATTTTGAAAAGATTGTTCCTGATTGCAAAGAATGCTTGATTTAACATTTTCTTATTTTAGATTGCTTGCAGAAAACGGGTTTTTCGGATCACAGTGCCATATTTTAACGAATTTTAGAATTAAAGTTTTGAAATCATGAAATTCCTAAAATTTAGTTAGAAAAATTGCCTGATTATTAGTTTTTGTTACTGAATGCTTTCAACAAATTGCAAAAATCAGCTACATCACTTTACATGCATTGCCCATTTATTTATTATGAACAAATTCCGCTTTACTCTCTTAAAAAGTCAGCCACAAAATAGCTCAAGTTGAGCTGAAATCCACTCATCTCAATGTTGAAAGGCAGCTTCTCAAAAAAGAGTTCAAATAACTCGAGTTTTAACCAATTTAAATGAAGTTGAGCTATTTAAATAACCAATTTAGATCAAGGAGATTTAATCGTTTGAAAAACAACTCTTTTATGATCGAAAAAATTACCGCTCTTTCATGAGACGCCACATCAGCTCTTTCGTTTTAAGAGTGTACATTTAATGGTTGTTAACTGGAATAGTTTTAGTTTCCAATGAATTTCTGCTTAAAGGCGATATATTCATAAAAATATAATATTTTAATTCATTGCTTTTCTAAGTCCTTGAAAGGCAGCTTCTCAAAAAAGAGTTGAAATAACTCGAGTTTTAACCAATTTAAATGAAGTTGAGCTATTTAAATAACCAATTTAGATCAAGAAGATTTAATCGTTTGAAAAACAACTCTTTTATGATCGAACAAATTACCGCTCTTTCATGAGAAGCCACATCAGCTCTTTCGTTTTAAGAGTGTACATTTAATGGTTGTTAACTGGAATAGTTTTAGTTTCCAATGAATTTCTGCATAAAGGCGATATATTCATAAAAATATAATATTTTAGTTCATTGCTTTTCTAAGTCCTTGAAAGGCAGCTTCTCAAAAAAGAGTTGAAATAATTCGAGTTTTAACCAATTTAAATGAAGTTGAGATATTTAAATAACCAATTTAGATCAAGGATATTTAATCGTTTGAAAAACAACTCTTTTATGATCCAAAAAATTACCGCTCTTTCATGAGAAGCCACATCAGCTATTTCGTTTTAAGAGTGTACATTTAATGGTTGTTAACTGGAATAGTTTTAGTTTCCAATGAATTTCTGCTTAAAGGCGATATATTCATAAAAATATAATATTTTAATTCATTGCTTTTCTAAGTCCTTGAAAGGCAGCTTCTCAAAAAAGAGTTGAAATAACTCGAGTTTTAACCAATTTAAATGAAGTTGAGCTATTTAAATAACCAATTTAGATCAAGAAGATTTAATCGTTTGAAAAACAACTCTTTTATGATCGAACAAATTACCGCTCTTTCATGAGAAGCCACATCAGCTCTTTCGTTTTAAGAGTGTACATTTAATGGTTGTTAACTGGAATAGTTTTAGTTTCCAATGAATTTCTGCATAAAGGCGATATATTCATAAAAATATAATATTTTAGTTCATTGCTTTTCTAAGTCCTTGAAAGGCAGCTTCTCAAAAAAGAGTTGAAATAACTCGAGTTATAACCAATTTAAATGAAGTTGAGATATTTAAATAACCAATTTAGATCAAGGATATTTAATCGTTTGAAAAACAACTCTTTTATGATCGAAAAAATTACCGCTCTTTCATGAGACGCCACATCAGCTCTTTCGTTTTAAGAGTGTACATTTAATGGTTGTTAACTGGAGTAGTTTTAGTTTCCAATGAATTTCTGCATAAAGGCGATATATTCATAAAAATCTAATATTTTAATTCATTGCTTTTCTAAATCCTTATTTTGATATAAGTAAAATGTTTTACACAATCAGTTGAATAGGTATATATTGAATTCTAACCAGTATTTAGAAGATTCAGTAGAAAATTCTAGGAAATATTTGCTTATTATACTTTTCAATAATTTGAGCTTAAAGTAATATTTCTTCCACTATGTGATACATTCAGTTTACAGTTGTATTTAAAAATAGTTTATTATCATATCTAACCACAAAAATTGTTTTGTGTTAATAATCGGTTTTATGTTATTTCTATATTTTAAAACTGATTTAACTTTACTTTCGGATTTCGCTATAGAGATGCACATACACAATCAGTTTCATGGGCGATTTTTTATTGTATATTCACTACATTTCGCCAAGTATCTCTCTACTACACATATAATCAAATATTTTTAAGACATAAATTTTAAAGTTTAATTACTTTTTAATATTATGTGATAAGTTTAAATTCTGTAAGTGATATACAGCGTCGCACACAAATTTTCAAAAACATCGTTTATTGGTGAATATCCCGAGTGGAAATTGCGGCCGCGTGTTTAACTTAAATAACGTTTTGCAGACTTTGTAGTAGGAATAATAGTTGTAGATCATATAACCCGTCAGTAGTCGCGTGTCGGTCTTTTCGCCGCCCGTATAACTTATTTTCTCCTAACTTATATCACATTACAAATACGACGGAGATCTACCATGTAGCTGACTTTGAAGCTTTCTGGACCACCTTAGTGAAGTAACAGGGCATCTCTGTTTTTCTTTCAGGTACATTTTTAGAAACAATGTTGAAATTGGGGGAAAATCTACGTAAAAATCATTAATCTAAGTTCATTTTTACTTTTTCCAGTTACTCCAGATCTCATGAATAAAATGCATAATTTAAGAAAACTGCAAATTTAAATCTTCGTTGTAATGTTATTTTCGTATATTAGGTGAAAAATATTTCTTATTTTACATAGTTGGTATGTGGAGGGGCCAGCTGCGAAAAGACCGAGCGCGACTAATGACGTTGTGGAAAAAGTCGCGCCTACTCGCGGGTTAAAGGACTTCGTAAAAGAAATTATTCATGTTTGCAAAAAATCGTCGTAACATCTGAATTTATTTTTTAAAATGCGATATACGTATCCAATATTGTTCATTAATATCTCCGCCCACACACACACATATAATTGCACTCATACTTTGAAGCAAAAGCTCAGTTCCTCAGATGATCATCCCTGCCACCCCTATCCTTATTCATCAAAATATCATGTATCATCCTAGTGAAATGTAAGGATTTGTTACAATGTTCTGAATGCATATTCATGGTACACTCTCAAAAAATCTTCCGTCTTTTCACAGAAAATGTACTGGCAGCACTGCTGACAGTAATTGTCTGTATATTGACGAATATCCGTTTATTTTTTTCTCCGTCAAAAGAGGTAAAATATCTGTCATTTGAAAAAAGCGCGGAAAAGAAAAACGCGGCCGGCGTGAGGATCGAACACAAGGTCCTAGCATTGGAAGGCGAACGCTTTTTCCCAGCTCCACGGTTGTACAGCAGAAGAGTGCTTTGAAATAGAAGTGTTCATTTTATATGAGTGTGGTTCGGTCTATTTCGTTAAAAGTTTTAAACTTTAAAGTTAATTTCGGGAAGATTCCATCTTTAATTAAACTGTGGGTAGGGTTTTTATCCGTTTATATTAATATAGTATAAAAATGTGAATTTTAAATATATTTACGTAGATTGCTAAAGGAAAAATATGGATGTTCTATTTTTATTCGATAAGATTTTCTTAATAATATCCTTTTTTTTTCGCATTTTATTATTTATTTAAAATGTTTTTAAAATGTGTTCACTTAAAGTATATTTTAAATGCGAATATTTACTATATAAATAACATAGTAAATTCAACTTTATTCAACCTATCTAATTTTGAATAACAAATTGTGAGAATTTTTGAATGAATAAAGAAAGTAATTGTTATTTATTTTTAAATTCGAAAACATTTTTGCCTTTTTAAACTAAATTAGACGTTTTAATCTATCGAATATATTTTTTTTTTTCATTTTAAAAATAAATTCAAATTTATTACTAACAGATCCAATACGCATGCGTGCTAGATATAAACGGAATCTCTTCCTCATTTTTCGACGTTCGTAATGAATTCATTGATCAAATACGTTTTCTTGGAGAACAGAAGCTATTTGTGAAAAAATAACGATAACTTAGTGTATTTTGACGATTTTTTCTGACAGTGTACGTATGAAGGAAACTTGAATCACTTTTTTGATATCATCATCTTTACAACATAGGAGAGAAAAAATATATCGGTTAAAAGATTAAACATAATAAACTTGATTTATTTTTTACTTTGTTGTAGTTAACCCACTTTGAATTAAGGTAAAATTTAAAGTAGAACATATAACTTGCATCACATTTTCTTTTGTGTGTGTCCGTTAAGTCCTTCGAGATGGGCATCACGTATATGTGACGCATAATCTGTTCACATATTATAGCTTACATATCTTAGCTTACAGTCTATCAAAGCCTGAGAGCTTATGTGCCAGTCCGTTCTGTATGTATGTACGTACGTGCGTGCGTAACGCCATAACCCATGTTAAAAATATCTCATTCACTTGAAATTTTGAGTATAGGTATATTCTGATAAGGCACTTTTCTTATTAGTTTTGGGAGTTCACTCGATAAATATAAAGGGGGAACGGGATCTAAAACCCTCACTTAATTTATATAAATGGGTTTTTCATGCAGAAAAATCAGGTTTCGTTCAAAATTTAGGTATAGAATCCTTCTGATGACGCGCTTTCGTCATTAAAATTAGGTGCTCATTGGAAACGTATAAAGAGGGGAGACGAGGCGTTAATGCCCCTCCCCTTAATTTATATAAATGAGGTTTTCATGCAAAATTATCAGATTTCGTTCAAAATTAAGATATATGATCATTATGATGAGGTGCTCAATGATTAGTGTTAGGTGCGCATTGGATAAGTATAATAATAAAGGGGGAACGTGGAACTAATTCCCTCCCCTTAACTTATATAAATGAGTTTTTCATGAAGATTTATCAGATTTCATTCAGATTTTGGATATAGGATCATTCTGATGAGTGCACCTCCATGATAAGTTTTGCGAGTTCGTTGGATAAGCCTAAGAGGTGGGGAAAAAGAGGTAACCCACCTTAAATTGGGTTAATGTGTTTTTCATGCAGAATTTACCGATTGGCTTTAAATTTTTATAGGTTCATTCTGATCAAGCGCTCTTCTGATTTGTTTTGAGAATTCATTGAATAAGTATAAATGGGGGATCGTCGGGACTACCACTCTTAATTTAGATAAATGCTTTTTTCTTGCAGAATTAACCGATTTGATTCAATTTTTGGATACACGTTCATACCCGTAAGACATGGTGACGTCACAGTGACGTCGTTGTGAAGTCACGTTGTGACTTTGTGACCGTCGATGTGACGTCGCGTGACGTCGATGTGAAGTCACAGTGACTAAAATGTGAAGTCGTTATGGCCGTTTTAGAGCTCGTTTGTGACGTCACATTGTGACCACTTTGTGAAGTCACGGTGTGACCAAAATGTGAAAAATGTGTCATTTGTGACAAAATTGTCTTTGAAACTGTGACTTTTTTTGACGATAGTGACAAGATTGTGAAGACACTTTGAGACATTTTTGTGAATATTTTATGATCTGTGACGATTTTGTTACTAAATTTGTGATGGTGGCTATATTGCCAGTGTTGTAATGTTACACTGGGACACAATTATACAGTTATGAGCATTGATATATAGTGTAAAATCATTTACATCTTTTACAAAACTTTATTATATTTTAGCAATATATCTCAATTCAAACTTGAGAGCTGCTATAAAAAGAAAAAATCAAAAGGAAGTTACTGAATCAAACTGCAATGCCATACAGATTTTAATCTTTGTTACATATTTTTTTCTTTCTGCTGCAATAAATGGGAATATTTAGGACAACTGAATATTCAATCTATCACAATTATTTTAAATTTAGCAATTTGTTTTTTAAAAAGCATTAAAATTATGAAAGAAACATTTCTGTTTAACCTTTTAAGAGGGCCTTCAGATTTTTTCGTGAGTATTTAATGATTCATAGAATATTAGCAACCAAAACATAATTTGTTTTAATAAAGTCTGTATGGCATTGCAGTTTGATTCAGAAACTTTCTTTTTATAGCAGCTCTCAAGTTTTAATTGAGATATAATCAAAATATAATAAAGTTTTGTAAAAGATGTAAATTATTTTACACTATATATCAATGTTCATAACTGTATAATTATGTCCCAGTGTAACATTACAACACTAGCAATGTAGCCACCATCACAAAGTTAGTAACAAAATCATCACAGATCACAAAATATTCACAAAAATGTCACAAAGTGTCTCCCCAATCTTGTCACTATCGTCACAGAGTAGTGATTATTTTATTCAATGCAAAAAAAGGACATTAATATAAATTTTGTATTAAATCAGCCCGTAAGGCTCCACAATAGTCACTAAAAAGACCCGGACGATAATGTTAAGTCTATGGGTATGTTTTTTTTAAATATCTCGCTCAAACTTTAATATTTATATATTTTTTTTTTCATAGGATAGCTGAGGACGATCTACAACCGGCCTAGTTTTTACTTTTTTGATTTTCTTATATATTTTTACTTTCTTCTATCTTTACAAGAAGAAAGTATTGGATTCATGAAAATTTTCCACTTCCGGTTTTCGACGGATTTATACGTTTTAGAAGGTCCTGAACACGTTTTGACTATTTTTAGAAAATGTCTGTCTGTGAGTCTGTCCGTCTGTCTGTCTGTCTGTCTGTCTGTCTGTGTGCCTGTCTGTATGTGACAAAAAATTTGTGGGCGCTCTATCTCAAGAACTAATGCTCGAAATTTAATAAAATTTTATATTCAGTTAGACCTTGATATGAATTAGTGCCTATTGGTTTTTGGTGAAAATTGGCCTTCAGGTGGCGCTGCTATACTACGTTTTTTATGAATTTCAAGATTGCTATATCTCAAGAACTAATGCACAGAATTTCACCAAACTTCAGATTCCGCGATACCTTGAGATTCATAGCCGCTGATAAGGTTTTGCTGTGAACTGCCCTATAGGTGGAGCTGCTATGCTACATTTTGCACGATTTTTGCGATAGCTATATCTCAAGAACTAATGCAGAGAACTTCATCAAATTTTAGATTCTGTTACACTAGAATATATAACATAATTAGACGCTGATTACATTTTGGTATTAACTGTACAACAGGTGGTGCAGCTATGCTGCATTTTGCACGATTTTTTTCGATAGCTATATCTCAACAACCAAACTACAGAATTTCATCAAACTTCAGATTTTGTTACAAAATGAAATATAACATAATTACATGATGATTACGTTTTGTTATAAATCCTTCAACTGATGGTGCTGCTGTGCTATATTTTACACGGTTTTTTTAAACTAGCTATATCTCAAGAACTAATGCACAGAATTTCATCAAACTTCAGATTCTTTTACACCATAACATAATTAGACGCTTTTTTACGTTTTAGCATAAATTGTCCAAGATATGGTGTTGCTGTGATACGTTTTGCAATTTTTTTGTTATAACTATATCTCAAGAACTAATGGACGAAATTCCATCAAATTTCAGATTCTGTTAGGTCTTGACATAAATAGATGCTTATTAGCTTTTAGTATAAATTACCCAACATGAGGCACTACTAAGCTCATTTTCTTAGAATATTAATTAAATTTTCCGTTTTAGGCTTTTCGGATACCAGAATCTCATTAGGCTAGGTCAAATGTTCGAGGAAATTCCATAGTGGTTTACTTTGGGTTCACCACGTTTTTTTTTTAAATATTAAAATGTACTTATGAGATAGAAGAAAGTTTTGGGATTGACACATCCAACTACTTTATATTATGATGGTTTCAATTTCAGAACCGGTTTAAAGCGGTTTTGAAATTTAAAGTATTCTTTTTAAAATCTGAAACGAAAATCGAAAAAGTAAAAACTAGACTGATTGTTGGATCGACCTCAGCTATCCTATGCAAAAAAAATCATGTAAATGTATTAAAATTTGAGCGAGATATTTGAAAGGAGCGCTCCCATAGACTTTACATTATCATCCGGGTCTTTTTCTCTGACTAGCGTTGCGTCTTAAATTCTATAATTATGTGACTGAAAAACACGGTCAAGGAGCTTAAAAAGTGTAGAAACATATATGATAAATATGTTGACACAGTTTTTAAATCAAACAACTATTTTAAAGGCAATTTAATTTTGAAACTGCAAATGATCGAATGTTGTTTTAGATACTAAAAAAATAAATTGAAACATAAAAATAATAAATTATGGATATTTGGTATACTTGTGATAAGCAGAAATGACGTATTTCTCATCAATATTGTCAATATACAAATAAAAAATTATAAAATATACAAACTTACTTTTGCAACTATCTATTCCTAACTATCTCTAGCTTTTTAATTTTACAAAATTTACAAAGCTTAAATTTACATTTTACTAACAACGATCTGAAACTAGTCCATTGATAAACGTAACTTTGGTATGAAAACAAATATAACTCGTACCAATAATATAAATATGTTGAGAATTCTCAAAATTATATTTTGGAAACAGTTACTATGTTGGAAGATAGTAAAAATAAATAAAATCTTATTTTTAAGCTCACTGTAAAAGTAATTGACTTTTGGGCATGTTGCAGATATTTAGAAGGGGTAATTTTACATCAAAGTTTGTAATAAATAATGTATTACACTATTAAATTTATGAAACATTTAGAATTTTAACATGTTTTTAAAAAGCTAACTAAAAGTTTTCTAATAATAATGATAAAGCAAACAGGAAAAAGAAAAAAAATCATACCTATTTTTTGTTGACATTTTTCTATCCAAATTGCTTTTGGCCGTGTAAGTTAAGTTCAATATTAATTATTGTGGCACAGACTGGAATCATTTTCACCAAGCCAGCGCCACAATAACTCCCTTGAACTTATTTTTTGTTTAATATCTCAGCTAAAAATGAGGAGCTCTTGAGGTTTTTCTTGTTTAAATTTTTAAATCGGTTTCAATATGCTTACATAACTGCTATATGCCTCCAGTGAACTTATTTCTGGCACCTTAGATATCTGTGTGTATTCTTCGTTAAAAAATCGTCTGCAAACAGTCATAAATTGTTTAATGCGCATGACCGTTAATTTCATTTCGCATACAACAGATTTGGAAATTGAATACACAATAATTTTATAAGAGTGTCTCTAGCTAATCTTTTTTATTTGATGAATTTAGTAATTTAATCTATCTTTTATTTTTCCCAGTTTCAAAACAATTAGATTTAAAAAAGACTCATAAGTTCTTTTTATTTTTATTTTTATTTTTATTTATTTATTTATTTATTTATTATTGTAAATAATATTAACAATTAGAGTTTATTAGATAAATTTTTTTTAAATGTTTAAAGATTATGTTATATGAAATTAAAAAGTTTTGGTCAGAGGCACAGAGGCACCTTGAAATAAAGTTTTTATAGACTGGAATCATTTTCACCAAATCAGCGCCACAATAATTCTCTGGAAAACATTTTTTGCTTGACATATCATCTAAAAATTGATTCAAGAATTGATTCAAAAGTTTTTCAAGTTCATATTTATGCCACATTGCGATTTTAAAATGTGGTGGTCATATATTTGTGACGAACGTTATACGAAATGATATTACAGTGACGTATTTTTTTTATTATTATTTACTTGTGAAAACAAAACATAATTTTACAGGAGACATCAAGTTTTAAAGAATTTTCGTAATTATTTTAAGTTTTCTAAGAAGTTCACATCTAAGTCACAATGCGACGTCACAAAGTGGTGGCATTTTGGTCACAGATGTGATGTGACCACAGTGACTGGCAGTGACGTCACAGTGACGTCACTGTGACCATGCATGCTATGTGGGTAGTGATATAATGCTTCCCTAATTAGCTGTACATTTATTTTGTTAGGTATGAAGGGGGTATGGGCCATTACACCCCCTCTTAAATTTGATGAATGTGTTTTTTATGCAGAATTATCCAATTTACTTTAAATTTTGGCTCTTTGTGATACGGCAAATCTCTGAATACTTTTGGAAGTTTAATGGCTAAATATAAAGCAGGAGGATAGTAATTCTTAAATTATATAAATGAGTTTTTATTGAGAATAATCCGATATGTCCTGAATTTTGGATATAGATTTTTTTTTATATGATAAAGCACCTCCCTGATTACTTTAGGGGGTTCAATGATTAAGTATATAAGGGGAAATGGGAGGAGCTATTTCCCATCTCAATTTGTTTTTGGAACGGCATTAACCTTAGAAAATATAAGGCTGTAATATACAATTTATATGCTTGGCCTATGAGCTCACTGCCATGAGTTTAACTGGGCAATAGTCTTTTTATGTTTTTTTTAAATTATTTTTATGGAAATTCTCACTTATTTAGTAAAGACTTTTTTACTCGTAAATTAGACAAAGCAATATATTTCAATAAACCGATGGTAAAAGCCAAAAAAATCTGCAAAAGACGTTCTTACCTTTGGGGTAAAGAAATATGAGAGATTGTAATATGAACATCTTATTTATAGTTATGTTATTTAACTGAAAACACTTTAAAAATGTATGTCTATTGAAACAAGATTCATAGTTCTAATTTCTTTTAAAATATTCGTAACATTAAAAACAGTTTAGTAAGAATAAATGATATGCAAACCTATTGATTACGCAAATCTATATAAAACTTATTTCATTTTTGCTATATATATATATATATATATATTAACAAAGAGATACTTTAAAAAATGAGTCACATCTTTAAGCACTTAAAACGTTAAACTAGTTATTTTTCTGTAAATTATCCTTTTTGAATAATGCTTTTTTAAAAATATATAAAGCATAATCTCATTTACTTGGTTATTTTTTTTTTATAAAAACATGCAATGCTATTTATCTTACTTAAGAAATGAAAAATTTAAAACACTAAAAGTAAATAGAGGAAAATTTCGATGTTTACAAAAAATGTTTCCCACATAATAACAAATAAAGGAATAATAGAACATATTTTAAAATGTAATTGTCTTTGTGTTTTAAGGAAAGTGTTTCTTTTTCTTTTTATAATGTAATGTTAAAAAAGAAGTATATTAAAAATGCATCTGAATCAGGTTTACAAACCGGAAAAACATGCAGAATACTAAAATTAAATAAAAATGTTTGATTAAAATAGCGTTATATTTAATATCGAGCGTTTTTTCTGGGTTTTTTTTTCTGCATTTATGTTTATATTTTCTAAAAAAAAATACGTATATACGATTTTTTTAAACATTTTATGTACATTTATTAATCGTTAACATTAAATAGTATATTCTTGATATATTTATAATTTTGTAAAGCTAATTTGAAATTTTTCTTTAAATTATATATTATATGCATACACATGAGAGTATTTGTAGTCTTTTATGCAGTATATATAGTAAAGCTGTATATTTGCAAATCTAAAAATTGCAACAATTAAAAATCGTGATAGTAAAAAAAAATAATAAAATAAAATAAAAATTGCGATCAATCTGAAAGAAGCTCATAAAACAAAATAATGTAACCATTCATAATGAAATAGTAGCATTAAAACTTTAAAATGTATATTTCAATTTAATAAGCAAAACCTAATTTATTATTTAATGATATTTGTTTTTCTTTATAAGCTACAAAATTACTATATTATAGAATTTAGAAAACTGATTTTACTTTTACTAGATTTTTTATATTTATTAGAAAATTCTAATATTCTAAACTTCATTTACAGTGCGTGTGAAAACTGTAAGAATAGCAAAAAAAAAAAAAAAAAAAAAAAAAAAAAAAAAAAAAAAAAAAAATATTATTATAATTATTATTATTATTATAAATATCAAAATAAATTAAACTGTTTGCTTATAATATGTATCATAAAGCTAAAAAAATAACAAAAAGTCAACAAAATTCAACTCTGAGTATATTTTTATAATAATAAAGTAATTGTACAAAATTGCTTGTGAAAAACCTTTAAAGACAGTAAAATAAATTTAAAATAATAACCAAAGAAACTAATATTTAATGTATTTTGAACTCACCTGTGAGTTTAATGATTGCAAATATTCCATCATTCCTCCACATCAATAATTTTTGGCACAGTTTGGGATTGTTTTTTACACTATTTATCTTCAATTGTAGATCTGAGTTTCGATTATGAAGAAAACTGGCCTTCCATTTTTATAAAATCAACTTACTAGATATCCCCATAAGTTATCGATAAGATTAAAATCAGGATTTATAAGTGGACATTTCAAAGCGTCAATATTTTATATATAGAACTAAACGTTTTTCTCACAATTTGTGTGGATAAGCGAATTATTTCGCTGTTATTTCGTCGCATTATCTAGCTGTTTTTTCTTGCCAGACGGATTTCAAAAAATGAAAGATAGTCAGAAAGAGTTTGTGTATGTGTCTCTGAAATAAATCTTACTAAAATATATACAAATGACATCACGTCGTTTAATGAAAAACAGCCCAATGTTCAACAAATCCTCATCCTAACTAAGGTACCCTGGGGTAATAACGCCAAGTTAAGGTTCTACCAATTTTCACGGCTCAGTTTTAGTTTGTATTTTTCAAACAAATATATGATTTGATACAGCAACTCATTGACTATCTATATAAAAAAATAATTTAAGAGATATGTATTCATAAAATGTAATGGCGTGATTTCTTGACCAGTGCTATTTGGCGTTATTACCCACCTATATGGGTAATAACGCCATGTAAACAAAACTATGAAATAAGATGTAATAATATCATGTAGGTTGCCCAATTCTAAATATACAAACTCTACAAACTTAGAAATTGACAAATTGCATTCTATGCTATTGAAAATGTTCTTTTTTTTGTGAAAGTGTAAGAAAAATAAAGGTGTGGGGGGGGGGGGGGATGAGGCAAAAGAATATCAGACCGTGAACTTCTTTTTGCTTAAAAAGGACCTCTTAAAAGGTATTATTAGAAACATTGCACAGTTTTAACTGTGCTTATTTTAATCAGTATTTAGGATGTAGCTTGGCCACTGTAGGGAATCAACCGGGGTATTAATGCCAAGGATTGGCGTTATTACCCCGTTATAGTTATTGCGCTGTACATTTTAAATTACAAATTATTTCGAGAAGATATCCAAAATCTTCAACAACATTTTGAAAGTCCATGAAATGTACTACAAATTTATGTAATTAACAAAGTATTTCCGGATAAAAGAAATAGTCTTCACATCACAAAACGAATAACGCAAATTTTAGATAAAGCATTAATTTTAGTTGCTTGTAAAAATAATAAGACCTAAAAATGAAACAAATTAACTTGAAGTTGTTTTTTGCGATTTATATGACTCAAAACCCTTCTGCGCAAAGCACATGGATGTCATTTACCAGATTATTACATAATTATGCATAATATTAGCACTTGGCGTTATTACTCCGCCTGGCGTTATTACACCAGACCACTTTAATTCCTTAATGAAATGTCTTTTTCTTTTCTTATATCATCCAGTATTATTTCCAGTCATCAGGACCAATAATTTTTTTGATTTCTTTTCATCGGAGAAAATTAATTAAATTTATTTGGGAAAAGAAAAAGAGATTTTATTAAAACACCAATTAGGTATTAGATTCAGTACAACATGTGTACAGTATGTATTCTTTCAGGATAATTTAATTCAAAGATACATATACAAATTCTTTTTTACCATCTTTCATTTATTGCAACATTTCTGACAGGAAAAAAATTGGATATAACAGCGAGATAATGCACCTATGCAACACTTTCAATAAATTAAGAATACTTATATATACATACTTAATATAATTACATATATATACATACAGGGTGAGTCACAAATATCGAAACAATAGGCTATCTTTTTAAATATTGCTCCTAGAACCAAACTTCCAATTGCAAAAATTCATGAAAAAAGCTGAATTTTTTTATAAGTTGCAATTCCATGTGTGTGTGTGTGGGGGGGTCTATTTGAAAAAATAGGAAAATTAAATTTTTATACGGCCCCCGTATGGAAAAATTCCCAGTTAGGAAAATTTTCTTTATCCATTCCTAAGTTGATCAAAAAATTTTCATCTCTCTATTTAAAAACCTCACAGATATATTAAAATGCAAAATTATCCAAAATTCGTGACTTACACCACTTAACCGTGCCTGTAAACAACGAGTTTTTAACTTATTTTGAAGGCAAGTAAGGGATCGTCCACAAGTTGTCTATTATTAAATGTCGATTTAAGACAGTGCCTCTTATTTGGACATAAAAAAGAGCGTATTCATTTGAAGCTATATTTGTTTTCAAACTGTTTTGTAGTCTATTGGAGTCTGCATGGGTCGAAATATCTAAGTTCGATCCCAAATTGACCCATAAGGAAAAAAGTTCGACCCGGATTAGAAAAATGTTAAAATCATAACCCGGACTGGTCTGGAAAAAAGTTTAAATCATAGCCAGGCTCAGCCGTGAATTTCGACATAATTTTTTACTTCGGTATGGTTAAAAATTGTTTTGTATGGAAGAGTTCTGACCAAAAATACTTATTATAGCTATTCGTTTTTTTTATATTTTTACTTTTTATTATTAAAGAAACGCCAAAAGCTGGATATATTTATTTTATCAATGAATCTCAATTTATATGTAAATATTTCATTTATATCTTAACATCATTAATCCATATTTGATGCGTTGGAGAAATTGAAAAATGTTATACAGTAAAACCTCTTAAGACGGAATCACATAGGAAAGAAAAAATACGTTATGCAAATGCCCTACATAGAAGGTATCTAAATAGAGTTTATTTTAAAGTTTTTTCTTCTTTTTTATAGTAACATAAAGACGATTTCAAAATCTTTGTGTTTTTCGTGAAAATCTTGATTGAGCCAAATTGTACTTATTTTATGCATGTATTAGACCAGTCAGAGACAGTGATTTTAATACGGGTTGTGCCGAGACCGGTATTGAAAATTTCATCCATTGCAGACCTAGGAAGAAGGAAGTAGTCCCCTCCAGTATCAATAATACGTTAGGTCCGGCAATACGAGACTTCATATAGAAGTAACGTATCGCTCCTGGCCCAGCCTGGGCCCAGGATACTAATTTTTTTAACAGCCTCTCCAGGACGATAAAAAGCCTGAAGTTGTGAGAGTTAAATTTAAAAAAAAAAGATTTAATCCGCATCTTAGAATGTTTTAAATAATTGACGGACATTTGAATAGTACAGAAAGGAGATGGAAATGAGAAAAGTTAAACTCAATCGGAAGTTTGAGCTACTGTTAATTTACACCTTCAATGATGGAGTTAGTTTACACTTTCAATTTTCTAAAAAGCATTTAAACATTTTATTAGGAGCCAAACTTTATTTATAATTTTAAATTCGTTTTTCTGAATTATGAGATTTCCCCACCATTTATCCTCTTTAAATTATTAAAAGTCTAGAATTGTTGAATATAAAAATGCAAAAACATGAATCATGTCATTTTTTAACTGTTTTACAATAGTCTTGTTTAGGCAAATTTGGAAAAATATTTACTTTTGAGAATATGATTTTTTTAATTACATGATTTTTTAAATAAATATTTTTTTACAGTTTTAAAATTAATATTAAAAAAAAAAACCCTGGAACAAAATAAAAATTAGATTTTCATTTTTAATGAAACAGAAAGAAATTAAATCCGATAAATAATGTTTCGAGTTATAACGATTTTAAATTATCCCATTTAAATTAGTACTAATCATTTGAAATTTTTATTAAATTAATGGGAAATTTTAGGATGTGATTTTCTTAGCAAATTATATGTCTAACCATCACAAAAAAGAAAAAAAATAATCGAAACTCTAACTCAAAAGGTAGATCCTTTTGCATGTTTCTTAAAACTGTTAAAGGGACATTGTTTCTTGAATTTCGCGCATTTCAATTTGCGTCTAATCCCTTTAAAGCTGATGAATAATTTAAACGGCTATAACTCTCCGATTTTTGAAGATATGAAGATGGATTTTTTGTGTTTAATTCAGGAGTGGGCAAGGAAAGTTTTCCTAATTGGAATTTTTATCCTACGGAGACCGTATAAAAATTGAATTTTCGTAATTTTTCAAATGGTTCCCCCAAGGAGTTGCAACTTATTTTATGGAAAAATTTTACGTTTTTTGATGAATTTTTCCAATTTGAAATATTGGTCTAGAGGAATTATTTAAGGAGATAACCTATTGTTTCGATATTTATGAATCATATATATATATATATGTATATATATATATATATTATAGTTAATATATAACATATATATATATATATATAGTTATATACATACTATAACTATATATATATAATACATATATACATAGTTAATATAATATATATATATATATATATATATATTATAGTTAATAATATGGAAACCTCGTATATAAGTATATAACTAATAATACAAATGACGTATTTTAAAACTGATTTCACTAATTACCATTAATAATTATAGAATATCTGAATTTTTGGTGTCGCCATGTATATAATCAATAGATTTATAAATATAATTCATATACCAATATATATACTTCATATACCAAGATATATACTTCATATACCGATGTATATACTTCATATACCAGCATATATACTTCATATACCATATGTATATACTTCATCAAATACCAACTTAGTAATTCCCTCGAATAAGTGGACATTCATTATATATGTTTTGTGCTGCCCTGTATATATTTTTATCTATATATATTATGTCGTACGCAAATATGTTTAGGTATATATTATAACTCCTGTACCACAACTGAAAAAGCTATTCTAGAAATAGTGGTTCGTTGCCTGATTTTTGTATTCCACTTCTTTTGTGTGCCCCTGTAAATGACCGACCAGTTATATGCATACCACATTCTACAAAAAGAAATTTGTAATACACCTGTGTAATATATGCAATTTTTAATGTGTGTGTATGCTGGTTATACTTATAATTATGTCTCTTTACATTTTAGATACTCTTTGTTGTGGTTTAAATAACCACTTTATAATAAATCTTACTTATCTCTGTTAAGTGTTCATAAAAATACCTTAACAGAAAAAATTAATTATTATAGAATTACTAAACCAGTTTAAACAGACATGACTATTCACGGCATTAATAGGAATATTTTATCTATAAACTATAAACAGAAATTCTTTCGCTTGAAAGGATAATTTTACTTGTGATAAATTTCCAATTAACAACGTAAAATAAAACTCGATTTTTTTATTATCCTAATAAATTATTACTTTGTAGAATAGTTATTATTGAAAAATATAATTATGGATTCTCAATAAAAACAATGGAGGAATGAAATCGAATAAAAAATAGTCATTGAAAATAATTGAGCTGAAAATACCTAATTAGTTAATTTGGTGATGAGATATTTTACTGCGGAATTTTAGTTAGGTTGCATTTCTTGTAATGTCTGTCCTACATATATAAAATTACAATGTAAAATATTTGTTGAAACGAATTTCTTTTACGACTTTTGAAACAAATTATTGTAAGAATTTTATGAAAAGATTTTATGAAACATATCTAGAGATGGTTATATTAAATGAATTATTGAAACGGTTAAATGCTACGTGGAGTTTGAGGAATATGAAAAACATTTTCCAATAAAGTTAATATACATATATACATTTCAATTTGACAGGAAGATATGCTAAGATTTTGTTAATGAATATAATTGAAAACAAGCCCATTGTGTGTAGCCCATATTGTAATAATTTTTTTTCATACACTCTAAAAAATAAAAGTATAAATTAGACAAATTTACATATATATGTGGGTAAATTCCTAAAATTATACACCTGACATGAAAATTACCCACTTTTTGCAAAGTTTTACCTGTTTTTATGTGCATTTTAGCTTAACAAACTAAGTGTGTATTTTGTTATCATTTGAAAAACATAAATAAATGTGTAAATGCTGAAAATTGTCTGAATTTACACAAATTGGTACGTTATTGTAATTTACACATAATGATATACATATAGGTAAGAGTGTAAATTTCTAAAATCACCCACTTGTCATAAAAAATACCTATTTTAATGTGTGTTTAGTTTGTGGCATTAAGTTTGTAAGTTTGTTATCAGTGCACAAACTCATAAAAATGTGTAAATGTAGATTACTCCTGAAATTAAACTAATTATTGTGTTGAAAAAATTATAAATGCGTGAATTTTAAAGTAGACGTTACGAAAAGGATAGGAGGCTTATATATTATTCAGAGCTACACTTTTCATTTTAGTAAACCCATTCCATAAATAACATGGTGTCATTTTGCTGTAACAGTATTTTTAAGTAATAAATTACTATATTTATATATTTTTATAAGATACTCTGACCACCTCTCTGACTCTCCCCGTTTCAGCAGCACGTGAACATTTAAAAGAAGTTGAAAAAAATTTAATCTCGACCCATGTAACAAATGTAACAAATATTTTGTTACATGTAACGTAAAATTTTATTCATTTAATTAGTAAATTTTAAATAAAATTTTCATAAAATTAAATTATATTTTTTGTACTGTTGGTATTCTTTTTTGCTGCCTCCCCCCCTTAATTAAAAGGATAGTAGTTCAATCTTCAGTAATATCTAAAAACTATTTCGAATTCATTTGATATGTAATATAAATATAATTCACGTAATTAAGATAATTCTAAATTCGTATCCTGAGTTATTTATACATTTTGCACATCAAATATAAGTAAGCTTGATTTTACCCTAAATTATTTGAGCCGTCTGGTAGCTTGTAAACTTTTATCCATTTCAAAGTTTAACTTGTAATTTTAGTTTAACTTCAGTTCGCAGAGCAATTGATGGTTGTATTCAGGAACTACTTCAACCCCGAGTTAGACGCGAATCTAGCATACAAAACGAAAATCGTAATCTTCGTTGACTTGGCTTCATCATGTTTTAGTTGAAAACTAATGTTGTGTCCAGCTGATTGCAGGCGCTCTCGTTCAGAAAAATATAGTATATAATAAGTTATTCTCTTATAAAATATAAGGTATGTAATGTCATACGTCCGTATTGCCTTCATTTTTTTATCCGGTTTGTTTCTATTTATGTATAAATGTATATGATACATGTTGGATTGTTTTTTACGCATAAGAATTTTTTACACGTATAATTTACTTGCCTTAAAAAATGTCCACATTACATAACTCCTGATAAATGTCTATTAAAATAACATGTGTTGTACTAAAGTCATTTATTTCTTGAAAAATTTTCATCTTAAAAAGAATTTATGAATGTATGTTAACAGTAGCAAAATAAACATTAACATCATTTTTTTTTTTGGGGGGGGGGGGTTAGATGTTAAATTTTGATTCGATTGTGTGAAAGATATTATAGTTTATTTATAAACTATTATACAAATGTATGCAATATCTATAAATTATATATTGTGATTTATAAGTTAAAAAATTCATCTGAGTTTTATTTATTGAATTTTTTTTAAATTATGAAACTTATCATGTTAACTAAGTTTATCATCGATTAAAACTATAGCGTTACTTTTGAGTTTCTACGTTACATTTCCTAATTTTGAGAGATTAATTTTTTAAATTTTTATCTTAATTAGAATAAATTTTCAGCTGTGTTTTAATTTGAAAATATTACATCGGAAGAACTATGTTCCACTAAAATAGTCATAGTAAAGAACAAATAATTTTTTCTTGTTAATTATAGAATTAATAAAAACACACAGAAGTAAATTGCAAAAGGGGGCAAATACGTTGATTTAAAATAACTCCAGATCAAAAATTCTGCAGAAAATTTATATTAAAAAAATGGCTTTTTCTTCAAATATGCATTTTTCCATTCCAATTTTGCATATTATTACAGAACTTATATGACATAAAAGTTATGATTGTATGTATATAAAAAATTATAACAGTTGTGTCATAATGAATATTCAAAATCGAACTTATCATTATCTCCCTCCCCCTCTACATAAATATCCCCCGCCGCACAGTGGGGCAAAAAGCCTTCAAAACTGGCAAAAAATCGAAAAAATGAAATTTTATTTTGAACTACCGACATATGTCACTTTAATAGAGCAGATGTCAGTACACATTTTCCTAATATTAAAATTTGCGCAAAGTTATTTTGATCGTCACTAGAGAAAGAAGTTAAACTGCATATTGTGCTTTGATAATAAGTGAAAAAAAAAATCAATAATTTTGTTTCAACATTCGTTTGTTAATTTTGCTATAATAATTTAAACATAATTCTTTTTGACTATGGAACCTTTAACTACAAGTATGTAACAATAATTCATTAACTTTCAATTTGTTTTAAAACGATTTTTATAGATATACAGACGCTTAGAATATATAGTGGTGAAATTTATAAAAAAAAATTAACACTGTCTACAAACATTGTAGGTTTTAGTTATGAGTTAAGGCGAGTTAAGTGTTAATTATAATTTTTTCTACTAAGTATGAGTTTTAAAAGGACAAATATGCCCGAAAATCTTGCTCCTTTTTGCCACTTTTTTAATTGTATGGTCATTTTTATAGCTAATCATCCTTAAATTTTTGTTAGTGTACGGGTGTGCCAAACATGATTATAAATATTTTCATTGTTAAAAACGAATTTTAATGCATTGTTTATCACAAAACAATGTATTTAAATGAAACTGACTATCATAAAACGTTTTAACAAAAAACTTTTGAAAAGTAATGTGATTTTATGGTATAAGAGCTCCATAATCGGAGAAACTACGAACAAGTAGTTTAAATGAAAAGAAGATTAGATGTTTTAAAGTGTAATATAAATTCCGATGAGCAAAAGCCTGGCGAAACAAGGGAAATGCTTTAGAATTAACAAAGAGTGGCTTGACAAATCGCTTTCATTTCCTCGATTTGAAAAACAAACAGAAGCGTCAATGAAAAACAAACGTACCCATCTTCATATTCCGTCTGAATTTGTTCTGGACGATCAAAAATATCAAGAGTAAAACGGTTATACAATTCTAGTTCTACATATTCGTTAGTGTACGTAACATGTATGAGTTTAAGATCTGAAAAACAGGAAAACAAAAAGTGTGTGTTAGCACTAAAACAACAGAAACAGTTTTTCTTCTACTGTCTTTATAGTAATACGTACATTTTGTCTGAGAAAGGTTGATCCAATCCTTCAAAACGAGTCGCTAATATTCATTATAAGGTTTGCTTGAGAATAATTAAAATTACTAATTATGTTTACATTTTTTAATGCGATATTATGGATGATTTATAAATATCTAATAAGTATAAAACTATCTTAAATTCTTGTTTTTAACTCATTTTTCTACAAAAAATATTGAAAAAGGTTTCTAAATTAATTAATAAATTACTATTTAGCTTATGTAAAAGTTTAAAATTTTACTACTTTTCTTCTACAAAAGAATCCGTGATGTGCTTTTTTTGTTCAAAGTAAATTTTATTTTTTGCCAACTTTGGAGGCTTCTTGCCCCACTGTGCGCCGGGTGAGTTTTATACACTTAAGACAGAAATGTAATTATCAAATAAATTCTACGAGCATTAATTTCGAAAATTTATAAGAGTCAATTGATACTTGGATAGAGACAAAGCATTTCTCGTTTAATTTTTTACTATAGCTGATAAATAAAAATCCACATTAGTTTCAAATCTAAAATTTTAATTAGAATATCTGAAATTTTCATTCATGAACATAGGATTAATTTAATTAATGTTAAAATATATTTGTATTTTTTTTTCTTTTTTTAAGACACAAATCTCTAAATATAAATTTAATGCAAAAGATGTTACTTTAATGATTCAACAGCTTTTTTGATAGTCCTGATAATATTTTATATGGCAAATTCTTTGTAATGATGAATATTTATGAAAAGAAAACAATTCAACATGTAATATAGGTGATTTATGTATATATAAACAAATCAGATAAAATATTTGCAGGTAATATGTGTGTGTGTGCGTGTGAGATGAAGTTTACATGCATTTTTTTCTATTATTTTATAGTATTTTAAATTTTAGTTTTATAACTGTATGTAACACAGTACCTTCAATATAACTGACTTTCTATCTTGAGTCTGAAAAATAAAAAATGAAAAATTTAGTCTGAACTCTGAAAATAAAAAGTGTGGAAATTGCAAGTTTAACTATGATTATTCCATCTGATTAGTCTAAAATCTATCATTAATTAATTATTTATTTTTCTTTATCTTAATTTTTAATTGCATGTTCTGAATAATACATAAATGAGGGGAAAATATAAAATTAAAAAGCAAGGAAGAATATAGAAAATAAAATAGCAGTTTTTATGTGTATATTTAGAGGAGAGTGGGGAGGAATGGGACACTTTTCACAAAAATAATAAAATCAAATTTACTTGACACAAATACAAGTACTTTGATTTATAGAATACAAAATGAAACACTTTCTAATGTCCTTGAGCAATATAGAAACATAATTTGAAGAATCAATTTTATAATTAAAGGAATTGAAAATGTTACAATGTGTCCCATGCTTCCCCACTAACAGCGAAGTAATATTTGTACTATGATGGTTGATGAAGAATATCAAAAACTAATGTCTTAAATGGCTATATGCTGAATTTTAGATCCGTAGCTGTTATAGTAGCATAGTTTTAAAGGGAGGGGTAAAGTTCTAAAAACCTATTTATAGGGAGTTTTTAAGAGGAGGGGAGTGAGTGTGATAGACTGATTTGGAGCTTATCATGCCACACTTGTGATAGTGGATGAGAAGTGTGTACATCACTATGATCCCGAATCCAAACAACACTATTTTATCGCATCCACTATCACAAAACTAGCCCCATAAGCTAAAAATCAGGCTTTCAACTACTCGCCCCCCCCCATTTTACTCCTCCCTACAAAACTATATGAATATTGCAGCTACGGTTCTGAAACTAAGCATAAATATATCGATATTCTTCATCAACCCGTTGCAGTACAGATATTTCATATACACTAGACACAATAGTTATTGAACCTCCATGGAATATGCGTATTTTGCATATTACGCAAAGAACTGGGTAAATTACAATAACACAATAATATGTGTTTTTTGCATAATACATATTTATCAGTGTAATCACAGAAGATTACACAGATCAATGAGTAAGAATATAGCGCAGATATATGTGTATTCTTGCGCAATTTACACATTAATGTGGGTATTTCATGAGTGATCACGATAACTTTTACACACTTAGTGCTATCATCAAATTACATACTGAAATATGTGCTTTGAAATTCACACATTAGGCCTGAATTTTGGCAATTTACACACAAATTTACACATATAAACAAATCGTTTTTGTATAATCGATTTACACATTTTTGTGTGTAAATTTACACTTTTATTTTTTAGATTGTATCATAAATATTATGGAAGGAAACTCTTTCTAATAAAATTAGAATACTTAATATATATATATATATATATATATATATAATTTTATGTATAAATAAAAAAATTTAAAAACAAATAACGTATTTTGAAATTTATATCACAAATTAACATTAACAGATATAAAAAAAAATCTGAATTTTTTTGCCGCCCTGTATATAATATATAAATTTATTTGTATGATTCAAATGCTAAAGATAATACGGTTTAAAGCATGGAGCATTTCAAAATATCTATTCGCAAATTCCCCGTAAATTAGCAGATATACATTAGATTTGTTTTGTGGAGCGCTGTGTATGATTTTTTTAAAACTTACGCATATTATGTAGTACGCAAAATGTATGTGTATATATATGCACACAAACATACACATACACACACACACATATATACACATATATTTACCACAACTTGAAAAGTCTGTTGTAGCAAATCAAGGAAGTATTCTTTGATTTTCTAGTTAAAAGTTTCCAGCTTTAGTTATTGTCCAATTAAGGATAGTTTAAAAGTTGACAGATTCCAGCGTAGGCAGAATTACATTCAACTATTTTTGTATGCCCTATAAATGAACGATCAATTATCTAATACTATCTGTCAGGTAAGAAACTTGTAGTATACCGCTATGATATATATAACTTTTAGAATATTTGAAATTATTTAGTATCATCAAAATACGCAAACAAATATTGCCCTCCATAAACTCTAATACAACATAACTTTTTTAAGTTTCCCTGTAAATACACCATAAATGCTAAACACATCATAGTTGTCATCATTATTAAATTATACCGATTCCATGGCAATATCGCTGTATTTATTCCGGACCAGTCGATAAACCCACAGACAAATAGACAGACAAATCGAAATCATAATCTTCTTTCAATTGCTTGGGAAATGTTAAAATCAAAAATTTCACGTTAAACGTCTTACTATAACGAAGATTTAAAAATATTCAGATTTTGGTGTACAAATATACAGTATTTTGGATACTGTAGAAACATCTGAATTCTTTTCTGTGACCCTGTAAATACTACCTGCTTTCTATTTTTTAGGAACTAATTTTTAGTAAACCTCAACAACGTATATCAGTTTTATAAAACGTGAAATAGTTTAATATAATAACCACGCGCCTCAAACAATGTTCATTCATACATCATTTTGTTATGGGAGACTTTTATGAGGCCCTGTAAGTTAATACAAAATATTCTATGCACAACAGATTGGTCAGAATGTATATTTTAGTACATACATAATCGATGCACTGTAAAAAGAATCCGTTAAACAAACGTTAAAAACTGCTAAGAATAATGTTTCTAGCAGTTTTTGGCGTAAAAATTACAGTAAAATTATATGTAATAAAAAATATTACATCTAATTTTGCTGTGATTTTCACGGCAAAAAAATGCCGGAAATACTGCTGCCTGTAGATTTTGCCTTAAATTTAACAGATTTTTGTACAGTGTGCATATATTTTGTATTATGTTCGAAAGAGTGCAACATCATTAAAATGCATTTGAAACATTTTTTTTTTTCCGTTGGTCTTAATGTGACAGGATGTTTTTGATTGTCTCTGTAGTTAAACTATGCATCCAATTTTCAAAAAATTTGAAAAATCGAAAAAAATCATAAAACAATTATATATTTTTAATTTCAAGATATTAGGTTTACTAGGTTTTGTTCTGTTATATGCGAACTGACAGACGGACTAAACAGCGACTAAAGACTCTTGTTATTTATATAATTACGAAGGTACCTCAAAATGGAGGTAGATAAAAATTTCAGTCAAACTTTATAAGAACTAAAAAAATTATAATATAAAACATTATAAAGAAGAATACTATTACATCTAGAATTACTGTTATTAGTACAACTACTAATAAAAAATAATTTAAATAATAATAATAATCATATCTGAAGAAATAAAAAAAATATCTTAATTTTAAATTCATTAAAAATTCTAATTTTATATGAATTGTAATATATAATACGTAAAATTACCATAATATATTAGCGATTGGTGCAACATGCAAATCAAGTAAACAAGAATTTAGAAATTTATTCCGGACCAGTTAACAAATTTACAGAAAAACCGGATTCATAAACTTTTTTCAATTGCAGTTCAAAACGTCAAAAATGGAGGTAGATGAATATTCAATCACATTTTATAAGAACTAACAAAAATTTTAATTTAAAACTACATTGAAAGGAATACTACTACGTCATTGAAACACCTGTTTCACTGACTAAAATTACCATTACTACTTGAAATAATAATAATATATAATATAAATAATAATTATAATCACACCTGAAAATCTTTAAAAAAGTCATAATTTTAAATTAATCAAAAATTCTCAATTTTTATCAACTATAATGTATAATCTATAAAATTCACATAAGATATTAGCGATTAGTGCAAGTAAAGAAGAATATAATAATTTCGAACATTTATGTAAACATGTATGTAATACAGATAAATTATTATTTTTTGGATTTTTTTAGACGTAATACGATGATATAGTTAGATGATCTTTTAGATAATAAATAATAGCGCTGACTTTGTATATACGGCCAAAAATTACATTTTCATGTACCTGCCATTCTCAATTTTAAGAAAACACCATAGTCTTTAAAAGCATCAAAGGGTGTAATTAAAAGAACTGCCATCGATTTAATTGTACTTAAATTAAAAAACTAAATTAAATAGAAGCAAAAAAGAACTCGAAATTTTCGATTTCTCATAGCAGAATTCAATTCACAAAACAGACTATACCTTAAATTATGGTAAATACCGTATTGACTATGTATAACGTGTATTAAAATAAAAAAGAATATTGCCCAGTTAAACTGATGGCATTGAGCTCACAGGCTACGCATACTAATTGTACATTACAGCCTTGTATTTTCGTTAATTCCGTTCGAAAAAAAAAGTTAAGAAGGGGAAACAGCTCTCCCCTTTCTCCTTTTTTATACTTAATCATTGAACCTCCTAAACTATCAAGTACATGCTTTATCATATTAAAAAACCTATATCCAAAATTCAGAGCAAATCGGATAATTCTTAATAAAAACCCATTTAGCATTTATATAATTTAAGAGGAGTTATTCTCCTCTTTTATACTTAACCATTAAACTTCCAAAACTATTCAGAGATTTGAACGAAATCTGACAATTCTGATTGAAAAATCCATTTATACAAGTTAAGGGGAGGGGCATTATAACCCCCGTTCCCCCTGTTTATACTTATTCAATGAACACCTATTAACAGCCACGGAATCGCCTCATCAGAACGATCCTATAGCTAAATTTTGAACGAAAACTGTTAATTCTGCATGAAAAACCCGTTTATATCAATTAAGGGGAGGGGCATGAGCCCCCCCGTTCCCCCTGTTTATACTTATTCTATGAACACCTAATAACAGCCACGGTATCGCCTCATCAGAATGATCCTATATCAAATTTTGAACGAAAACTGTTAATTCTGCATGAAAATCCCGTTTATATCAATTAAGGGGAGGGGCATGAGCCCCCCGTTCCCCCTGTTTATTCATTCAATGAACACGTAATGACAGTCACGGAATCGCCTCATCAGAATGATCCTATATCTAAATTTTGAACGAAAACTGTTAATTCTGCATGAAAATCCCGTTTATATCAATTAAGGGGGGGATGACTCCCCCGTTCCCCCTGTTTATACTTATTCAATGAACACGTAATGACAGTCACGGAATCGCCTCATCAGAATGATCCTATATCTAAATTTTGAACGAAAACTGTTAATTCTGCATGAAAATCCCGTTTATATCAATTAAGGGGAGGGGCATGAGCCCCCCGTTAACCCTATTATACCTATTCTATGAACACCTAATAACAGTCACGGAATCGCCTCATCAGAACGATCCTATATCTAAATTTTGACGAAAACTGTAAACTGGGTATGTTGAATTTAGAAATATTTTCTTGAATGAAGGGGGCCCTAAAATGACACTGGTGCTTCCCATAACTTCAGATGTTAATCAGCCCTTGACTATGTAACGTAAGTTGCAACTTTTTAAAGGCGTAGTCCAATTTTTACTACATGAAAATCCCGTTTATATCAATTAAGGGGGGGGGGGCATGAGCCCCCCGTTCCCCCTGTTTATACTTATTCAATGAACACGTAATGACAGTCACGGAATCGCCTCATCAGAATGATCCTATATCTAAATTTTGAACGAAAACTGTTAATTCTGCATGAAAATCCCGTTTATATCAATTAAGGGGGGGGGGGGCATAAGCCCCCCGTTCCCCCTGTTTATACTTATTCAATGAACAGCTAATGACAGTCACGGAATCGCCTCATCAGAATGATCCTATATCTAAATTTTGAACGAAAACTCTTAATTCTGCATGAAAATCTCGTTTATATCAATTAAGGGGAGGGGCATGAGCGCCCCGTTCCCCCTCTTATACATATCGAATGAACTCCAAAAACTAATCAGGGAAGCGCCTTATCAGGATATACCTACATACAAAATTTCAAGTGGATCAGATATTTTTATCATGAGTTATCGCGTTACGCACGAACATACGAACGTACATACAGAACGGACGGTCACATAAGCTCTCAGGCTATGATAGCCTTTGAGCTAATAAAGGGTAAAGCACCTAGGTTCGCATTATACATGAAATAACATTTTTTTTCTTAAATGTAATCACACAATATACTTTTGAATTATGAAATATTTTCAAAGTAGACATCAAAACTTGGAAAATCTAATTAACTGATGTTGAACGAACTGCTACTACACTTTTATTTCACTCCTTGTACCTTTTTATACAACAGAATTAGTAGCATTATTTAAACGCAAATTAGCAATTTCCATTGCCATCACTCACTGCTCTCTCCCCGCATCTATTCACACCTTACCTGAAGTCTAAAATTGAATTTTCGCCTTTTTTTTCTGGCCTGATGTAATGTTTCTTTCGACTTTCTTTACTAAAATTCATTTTGTCATTAATTCACTTGCATATCAAATTTATTGTGCGCGTTATATACGAGATTTTAAAAAATCGCCATTTTTTTTTCTTGTAAAGTACAGGGTGCGCGTTATATACAAGTAAATACGGTATATGCGCGATTAAAAAACGCGACATTCTTTTATGGTATACATTCATATGTATACGGTATAATTATGTATAGTTATCGATTAACGCTATTTATCCTAAGATTTAAATTTTGCAATATTCATTTATAGTGATTTATAGTTCTGAATGGTAAAGAAAAAGGAAAGAAAAAGTTAATTGTTTCAACAATATGGAATACCTCACCAATTTGCATTTCAATTCTTTTGCCATATATGTACGCATTTATAAAACTCTGTTCGAGAAACCAGGTGCAAAGTAAGTTAGATATGATATCTTTGTTTCTGAGTAATGAAAAGAGAAATATTTTTTTTTTCCTGTTTTAGGATAAAAAGTTATGTCTTCCTGTTCGCCTATCCTTGCGGAGGGCAACGTAAAGAATTATTTGTTACTTTTGAAGGTAACAAAATTCTATTATTACATACTTTTAAATAAGATTCATTTGATAATAAGTCATTTCATACATTGACTCCTCTTCATTTGAATCAAAACAGTATGTGAATAATAAACAACAACCACATCTGTGTATCACTGCAGACAAAAAATAAGTAAATAAATAAATAATTAAAAAAATAAATTTAAACTATATTAGAACGGTTGGAGGGGGGGGTCGAGGAATGGTAATGTATGATATCGTACGAAGGAATATGTCAACAATTGCCATAAATGTTGATAAAGCTGTACGTGTACAGTCCCCAACTAAACTTTTTAAAATTTATTAATGAGATTCAGATAAGTTTAACATAGTACAGTTTGAAATATATAACTAAAATTGGAAAATGTTATAAATTATAAAAAAGACTTTTGACTCAAACTTTTAAACTTAGATTGTTTCTTGATGGTTATTCGATAAAAAGATCAACAGTAATTTATAAAATATCCAGTAAGTGTTATAGCCTCTAGTCTCTCTGTAACAAATTTTTAAATCAATGTCTTACAATGAAGAAAAATAATTTTATATTCCTCCTTTTCCATGTTCAAACTCAGAAACTATTTTAAATTTATTAGCTTAGTTAAAGATTATCCTTAAACAAACATTAGGTCTAAAAACTTTATATGCGTTTCTATAATTTAGATCATGAGTTTGTTAGTATATTACAAGCTATATTACAAATATTTTGACAATATTTTAGAAATATTTTATTCGCAACAAGGGTTTCAATTTTTTAAGCATGTAAGATGTATCAATTTTAGTATCCTACTCTTATTACCTTTATGGATTTACGATACAGTTTTATAAAATAGTTTAGAAAAGAAAATGTACATATAAAATAGGATAAAATCGTTTTGTTATTTATTTTAGGGGATTGAAGTTTTATATAGGATTAGATGTTTTTCGAAGACTGAATGAAAACGATTAAGTTTAACACACTAAATTTATGATGATAGAATAAGATAAAAAAATCCGTGATATGTTTATTTAACATGGTTAAAATAGATTACTTTTATGTAACTTTTAAATAGAAAATTCCATAATATATCTTATATATATATATATATATTACAAATTAAAATTTTTTTCGCCAACATTAAATTTTATACTAATTTCCTTATAACAATATTCCGTACTTTTTTCATCTTATTAAATTAAAATTTAGTTTTTTGATCTAATCTATTAATCTTTATGGAAACAATATAAATTCTTAATTCGAGTTAAAAAAAACACATTTATTTCAATATGCATAAATTTAAAAAGATGGCTCTAGTTTAAAAATATTCTTAATTGAAGTTTATTTCTTAATATTTCAAATAAAACTCATTTTTTCCCTGTTTTTATCAATCCTTTTTAAGAAAGTCTTATTAAATTTATTCCAAAACCATAACTTTCAAAAAATATCATTTTATTTATTTATTTATTTATTTATTTTCCCGCCTTCAACGTTTGATATTTGTGCATATCAATAAATTCATTTCTTTTCATTTTTCTCTTAAAATATCGTCTGCAGGATATTCGAAATTCTTAGTTCGATTATAAATTAGTTAAACAATAATATTCTTTTAATAAAATTTATCATCTGAATGAAATAAAAATCTCAATGCTGGACATGAATTATGTTTACATGGGAAAATGATGGATAGAGAGTAGATAATTTTCTAGAAGTTTGTTTTTAGATTTAAGAAGAAAGCCGGTAGATGATAATAAATGGACTTGGCTTTTTTTTATGAGTCCGTTAAAGATGGCTTGCAGAAGTAATGATGGAATATACTTTTCGATGATTCGGTTCAAGACGTCTTGCGAAGGGAGCATTTCCCTCTCTATATGACTAGAGTTCAATAAACTAAGTTGCAGCAGCCAATGTGTAATTTAATGAATCTTCTACGTTTATTTATTTATTTTGTTTTTTTTCCCTCGCTTGCCACGACTGTGTGTTTAAAAAAGGGGAACCAGTGTAGATATTTCGAGTTTCTCCTCAAAACGTCACACATATAACGGAGCAAAAACTACCTAGCTAAACCGTTTCAATTTTAAATTATAATTTCTGCAGAATTTTGCTGAATCATTTCAAATTTTATGACGATCGGATATTTAGTTTAATTACAGGTGCAATCAAAATATTCCGTTACGCAACTGCCAATGGGAATAAATAGTTTCAAGTGTATTTCAGTGATGTTACAATCTTTCGAACATAGTACAATACAATGGATACGCATGTATGAAGTATATACTAAAGTAAACATTCTTTATAATCTGTGATACAATGAATATTTGTTATTTATTTACAGTGCTTCACAAAAGTATTATATTACAAAATGTTATAAGGGGAAACATTATTGGGGACGCGTTTTAATTAGAGTAAACTGCTGCTCATTTTATAAAATTAATATACGTTGCTGAGGTTCACTGCAAGTTATTTTCTAGCAATAGAAAGCAGATAGTACTTACAGGAATAGAATTTTATAGGGAAAAGATTTCGACTGTCATACTGCATCCGAAGCACAATACACTACTACATCAAGATTTGATTTTTTTTAAAACTTCGTTATTGTTAGAACTCACTTCATTTGCTACTCTTGACGTATAATTTCAGGAACTACTTGTATAATCAGACTAAAGATGTGTAGCTTTTAATATGAAAGATATCAGGTTAGTTTTAAAAGGGCAGGTACTTCAATTAATTTAGCTCTTCGCAAACATCTAATAGTCTTTGAAAATAGCTTAAACTCTTACTAAAGTATCGGATTTAATATTTAATCTAGCATGTGTCTAATTATACAACACTAAGATGTCTCAAAAAAGTAAAGCCTTTCATGATGTTAAAAATCTGAAACCTACACTGAAAGAAAAAAAAATATTTTAAGTTAGTAAACATTCTCCAGGGAACTGGAATCCCTTGAACTTTTTATGTAAAGGTAACAGCAAAAAATTATGTAACAGAATCATTTATAAGATTTTTTGTTGTTACCGTTACATGGGAAGTTCTATTAATCCTAATTTCCCTGAAAAAGTTTAATTACTTTACAAGTGCATTTCTAAATATCGGTTATGCTTTATTCTTTCTTGAAAATTTCAATTATTTTTTTGTAAAATGGAATTTGACAAGAAAAGAAAACAAAAAAATCAGTTTTAACTGCTCAATCTAAGAATATAAAAAAAGTTAATATCATGCTCTGGATTTTTATAAATGAATTATATGATGTTAAATACATGAAGCGTTCGGTCCAATTTTGTTGATATATTTGATTGGTATTATTTTTAAAACATATATAAATCTGTATGCCTAATATATTAAAAAATGCGATATTTATAATTAATTAGAGTGTGCAAATAACTTCAATGAGGTACTTTCACGTTTTCTAATTTTATCTAAAAACAATAGAAAAATAAAAGATATGACGGGCAGTGAATTTTTTTTTTTTTTTTTTTTGAGCTGTAATTATTTATTTATAAAGGTGTTTACATAGCACTATTTACCGTGTTGCGAAAACGGCACTTTTCCTACGCCGTCGGCTGTGACGTCATCGTTCATGACAACACACATCTATTGATGTGCGCTCCGAGGGATTCAGAGTTGATTACTGCGAATGTAATAAATCGACTTTCTTTTTCTTTTGTTATAAAATTCATGTGTATTGCATTATTTATTATGACTGACATTACACTCTCAATATAACCATGTATATTTGTTAATATTTTTTGTAATTATTAGAACAGGTATGCAAATTAAGACATATTGTCTAAACATCTTATTTGAAACAGCTGCAATGATTTAATTTGCGGATCGCATCTGATTATCCTAAATGCAGCGTTTTTTCTTTATCCGTTATCACAATGGCCATAAAGCAATTTTATATGCAGTGGTGTAGTCGAAAAAAAAGGGGGGGGGGGTACTTTCTAAGCAGATGATTATACAATCAAGGCAGATGGTATACCCTACAGATTATAGATATAGTAATGCTTTTTTGAGAATTACAGGGTATACCGTGTTTCTTTTGAAAAAGGAAGTGATACAGTAACGGTGAATGTCACGTTTCTTTTCTTTTTCTTTGGTGGGGAGGAGAGGGGGTGTGTAAAGGCAGAGAATGCAGTTAAGTTAATGTTTAGAACGGTTATTCTAGACCTTATAAGGCAGGAAAAGAATAAAAACTGCTTTAATAAATCAACAATCACTCATAGATCAAGATTTAAATAAATATTTTAATGAAAAAACGAAAAATTGTTCAGTTACAAATCGCTTCGGTAATCATGCCTGAAATTGACATATTTTTAGATTGAAAAAAGAATTCAAATTCTGCTTTATTGATTAGGGAAAAATATTTCTCGAAATCCTCCTTAAAAACGCACACACAGCTTTTAGACTACTGTCGCATTTGATCTAAAATCTTGAATCTCCTTGGATTTTGTTTTCTGATCACACGGAAGCTGTTAAATCCAAAATTATAACTTTATGATGCAAATTTTAATTTATTTCTGTTCGGAAATGCATGAAACTAGCAAGTGTTTTTGATCAGAAACTATATAATAGGACTCATTTTTTTGGGGGGGGGGGACGCAATAGATTATTTATAAACTATTGTGAAAGTGTGCATTTTAAAACGCATTTCTGTTAGAAAGGAGTAAAACCACTCAAATAAAGGTGAAAATGTCACGTGATCAAAATTACTTATAATTCAATAGGTGATTTTATTTATCAAAAAGTGGAAAATGTCGTTGGATTCCAAATCGCTTCCATAGTCAGGCTTTCCTATTTTTATATCTTGCCGTTAAAAAATTCATTTTGTACATGTGTCAAGATATTTTACGCTTCTTCATCAGAGAAGCTGAAAACAGCCTTAATAAAGGGAAAAGCTGAGAAAATTCATTACTGTCCAGCTGCCAGTAGTAGAGGTCTGCACGGGCCGAAAGTTAAAATTTTGGCCCGAGCCTGGCGAGGCCCAAACTAAAAAGATCAACCCGGCTCAACCCGGCCTGGCGCGGCCCGGTCCAGAAAAAGAGTTAAAAATTCAGCTTCAACTCGGCCCCGACCGAGTGAATTTCTACAAAACATTGATCTTTACTCTTACGGAAGAGTTCAGACCAAAAAAAAAAAACTTATCTTAGTCTTTTTTTTTTTCATGTTTATAACCCCCATTTATGCAGAAGTGCTGTACGCTACAATATTTACGCTTTTAACGGACCTTTGTTTGTTGTATGTAAATGTTTCAGTTATCATTAGTATTATTAATCCATATTCCATTTAATGGAGACATAGAAATCTAAAAAATCGTATATGTAAAAGAAAAATCTTCTAAGACGGAATCGCATTGGAAAGAAAAAATACGTCCCCTTCTCAGCAAATGTAAATGTTTAATATATATTTTCTAGCATATTGTTATATTAATTTTGCATGGATGAACAGTTTAAAAGAAGCAGTTTTCAGTTTAAAAGAAAATTCCGTCATAATCATGTTATTTTTTTTTGTGTTTAATTCTATTTTAAAACACCTAATAATCTACGATTCATAAAAAAGAAAAAATTAAAATGTTTAATTGTAGAATAATGACGATTTAAAAGTACAGTAGACTTTCTCAAATCCGCAAACCAGAAATCTGCAACTCTCTAAAATCCGCACGTATTTTATGGATGTAAACAATGAAACTTTCAGTTCGGATATTGGGACAAAATTTGATTTTCTTAGTTTTGTATCAATTCCATATAGTTTTTAATGTTTAATTTTCTTAATAATACTCTATTCATGTTTTTTTTTTCATGAAGGAAGAATAATTTTTTTTTGGAAAAAATTCATGATATTGCTGATATTACTGGTAATCAGAATCTTCTTACCAAGTATATTAATGAATTAATCAAGAGTGTTTGGTTATTAAGCCTGGGTAAACTTGAAAAAAAAATCCTTATTTTATGATTTTGATCTGAATTAGTAATGCACTTTTATGAAGGAGTTTTATTGAAAGATTTTGGAAAAATACATTTAATATTTATAATGAATATTTAATCATACACTATTGATTATTAACTTGACCTTTGCTATTAATACTTTACTACTAATTACTAATTACTGTTGATACTAATTACTGTTTAAAAATGTAAAAAAAAAGCAACGAACAGAAATCCGCAAATTGTAAAATCCGCACTATCTCTGGTCCCAAGCTGTGCGGATTTGAGGGTGTCTACTGTATATGCTTTTTTTTTAAATCTTTGATCAAACCAAATTTTACTGATTTATGAAGACTTGGCCGCGTCGAGAAAAGTATTTTCATACGGGATGATTCAACAGGAAATGATTATTTTGGTCCTTGAAGACTAGGAAGAATAAAGTCAGTCTCGGCTTCGTATGGAAAAAATACGTTAGGCCCGGAACGATACTCCATGAAAATAAATTATGCCCGAGCCCGGCCCGGCTCGAAAAATTAGTAAGTAAGTTCGACCAGCCTGGCCCGAGTCTTCAGAAGTAAGGCGTGATCCCGGCACGGCCCGAATGCAGTTAACAGAAATCGGCCCGAAAACAGCCCGCAGGCCGGGCTCGGGCTTCGCCAGATCTCTAGCCAATAGTACCAGTTTTATAACTGGTCACTTTCTTTAAACTGCTATTCACTTTTCTATTTAAAAATGCAAAAAAGTAAAATTTTGTGAAATTTCTATTAGCAATAATCTAAAATTAAATAGCACAAATAAATATGCTATTTATAAACGTATTGCAACCAGAAAAAATACAATAACATGATGGAATCCAAGATAATTTTACTACTACTTTTGTTCTATATTCCATAAAATAACTTCGACATGGTACAATGTACAAACATGTAGGGGAGGGAGCAGGGAGAAAACTGCACAGATCATTTTTTTTTAGAATTCCATATCAAGATTGTGGTTTGTGGATTCCAAAATCAGTGTTGCACCCGGTGTTTGTGCTCTGATTTTGTTTACCTCTAACTATTTTTTAAAATATTTTTAAATTTTATATTCAAGTTTATCTGACCCCGAAGCCAGGTTATTTTGCATATAAGTGTACATTTAAATTTGAGTTTGTTTTAAAATTTTATGTGCTGTGGAAATAAGAGCGGGAAAAAAATTAATTTATATTTTTTAGTTCAATATTCAGTGTATAGTAAATATATTGAAAAAAAATGAAGAAGAAAATTATACCTAACTTACAAATCAGGACAACTACTATTTTCAACGAGTAACCTTTCTACTAGGAATTTACCTCGCAGGTTATTTTAGAATGATAAAAAATGTACCCCCCACCCCACCCAATAATAATAAAAGGAATGTTGTTTGTGGCAATGATGAGAATTGAATTTTTTAAAGCAAGTTAGGCACGATAATATCTTTTATATTTTAAAAAATATGATAGGCCCTCTCAAATTTGCACATTGCGTTGGTGAAGATTTAAGACAATCGTTTTTCTTTTTATTGTTATATATATTTGCACGTATGTGTGTGTGTAATTTTTTCGAATTGTAACATTAAAAAAGCTTTAACTGATATTTTAGAAGGAGAAATTATGTTTTCAATTTGTTAAAAAGAAACAGACTAATGTAGCTGATCTTTTTTAAATCGAATTTTTTCTTTAAAGCCGGAAATAATTCCATTTTTAACCGACTTCAAAGAGGAGGTTATGATTTCGACCTGTATGTATTTGTTGTTCACTCATAACTTCTTTAAATATGAACCGATTTTGATAATTCTTTTTTTGTTTGAAAGCATAAGATACCCATGTGGTCCCATTTTAATTTGATTAAATTCTGATAATTAGAACTTTTTTAAAATAAAAACTTTAAAAATTCAAATTCTTTTAGATGCAATCATCCAATTAAAAGCGTTCATCTTTCAGGCAATTACTCAAACACAGATATGAGATCTTTTTTTCTACAACGTGCAAAATCTGGGCTGAACAACGGTCGAGACCTGCATCGCTTAATATTTGAAACTTTTGCTGCTTCATCATTCCACCGCTTTTGTAGAATATCTCTATTTTGACCAATGTGAATGATCCATAATACAGTGAAGTAATCATTTTCTATAAAAGCGGTGGAGTGATGATGAAGCAAATGTTTCAATTTTTTAACAGTATAGATAGATTGTGCGGTGTTAGCGAAAGAAGATTGATCAATGTGAAAATTTACTCTGCTAGAAATCTGCAGCTGTAGCGGCAAAATAACTCCACCGTTTGTATAGATCTCTATTTTGACCAATGGAAATGCTCCATCCATCTGTTGATTAGAACTTTTTAAAACTAAAAACTAATATTATTTTACAAGTAGTCGTTTAATGGATCACAATCATTTCTGACGTCAAAGAACGTCACGATGGATTAATAGCTAATCAGTTTTTCGATTTATCCCACAAGCTTTCCTCAAATGCCAATCAAATATTGCAATGCTTGTTAGTAACATTAAAAACTCCTCTCAGGGCGAGTGGTCGATGGCGAAGCGTTCATTTTTCATGTTGTTACACTTACGCAGATACATGATCTTGCGAAATTTTGACTGGTCCAGATTCAGATAGATTTTGCGCTACTGCGAAATAAGACTGACCAATAAGAAAATTTTCTTTCTTTAAGCAGCGATCATTTCGCAAAAAATGCAGTCTTCTAATTAGTCAGTCTGGTTTCGTTGATAACGCAAAATCTGCAGGATCGCGGCTAAGTTCTTTTTCGTTGTTAGCAAAATCAGATTGGCCAATTAGACGCCTGCCTTTTTTGCGAAATTTTCGCTGTTTACTTCAAACAGTGAAAGGTTTGCAAAAATGCAGGCTTCTGATTGGTCATTCTCATTACACTAAATAGTGTTGAAGAAAGAATACACTGTTAAAAATTTATCCACTTGCTGCAGCATCACTCCACCGCTTTTATAGAAAACGGTTACTTTACATTGCTATGGATAATTCTTATTGGTCATAAAAGAGATATTCTATAAAAGCGGTGGAATGATGCTGCAGCAAATGTGTCAAATTTTTAACAGTGTATGGATCGTACACTGTTAAAAATTTTATCCTTTTGCTGCATCGTCACTCCACCTGTTTTATAGAAAACGATCACTTCATCCTATTATGGAGCATTCTCATGGGTCAAAAGAGAGATATTCTATAAAAGCCGTGGAGTGACGATGCAGAAAAGGGTCAATCTTTTTACAGTGTGCACTGTTGAAAATTTGACCCATTTGCTGCAGCATCATTCCACAGCTTTTATAGAATATCTCTTTTATGACCAAAGAGAATGCTCCATAACACTGTAAAGCAACTGTTTTCTATAAAAGTGGTGGAGTGACGCAGCAGTAAATGGGTCAAATTTTTAACAGTGTAGTCATTGTTGCAGACATGCGAGTTCTTTCCAAAGTGCGAAATCTTAACTGGATAAATTCTCGTATACACCGAAATGGAAGGTTTGCATCGATGTTTACATACATCGAACATCGTCTCAAAAAGCTGAAAATCCACATTTAAAGCAGCTTTATATGTCAGAGCACAAGTGCCTGTATATCAGCAGGGCTACACTAGATACCGGGGTTCCTAATTCTTTATCATGACGTGATAAAAGGTGGCTGGTACAAAAGAGGTGATTGGTACAAAAGAAGACAGCCTATCGTATTATACTAATCGTTATATGTCGTTGATAGCGACCAGGCATCTTTTGTAACGTCATGATAAGGAATGAGCGAGCCCGGTATCTAGTGTTGCCATGGTATCAGGGTGCTTTTTATAACGGATGCACAAAGAAATTAAAGTACATTGCTATGTGTATCGATACTGTCTTGAGATTCAGGTTCAGTTATTGAGTTAATGATCGGAATGCTTTTAGATTTTCTTCTGACAGAGTTCTTCAATATCAAAGTAGTAATATACGGGGATATTTGATTGGTTGAGACGAATGGAAAGAAAAGAAAATGGGAAACATTTTGACGAGCTTGCCATTAAAGTGAAACTAGTTAATTTCTTGCACTCGGGACCTCGTCGCCGAGTGGTCCAGACACCACGTTGCTAATCACTTGCGAGCGTAGGAGGTTATGGGTTCGAATCCCACTGGTTCCATTGCACACACTCTTTTCGGGGAACTCCCGGCTGTATTTCCTTCGTATTATAAAAATTTTCTTGCGCTATTTCGTCCCTGTATATTGATGATGACTTATAAGTAGACTTTCATGTCGAGCACACAAGTTAGATGTATATGTGTGTGTTGTTCTTGCATTCGTATAATCGTACTCGTTCAGGTGAGTCTCGCCAAGTTTTGGAATGGAAGATTCCTACATTTTGTGTCGTTTGGAAAACCGTGTATATCGGTATCTTTTTCTGAGTTCCGTACAAATCGATGTGGATCGTAAAATTTGATGAATGCTGTAACTTTTCAAAGAGCGAAATCTTATCCAAACAAATTACTACATCCGAAAACCCGAAAGATCGACAACGATACTAACTGACATTTTAAGTTGCTTTCGAATATCTGAAAATGAAATAGGAAATTGGCCTGCAAATCGAATACTTCAACTCCGAGCAAAGTACGTCAATTAGTCAATGCATTGCAAATAGACATCATATGTCAATATAAATAACTAGAAGACAGCCCGTCAAAATGACGTGTTTGCATTTTTAAAAGGATGATAAAAAAATTACAACTGTGGTCAATCAGCCACTGTAGGCTTAAACAATTTTTAAAAAATACAGCGATTAAACACGCGGAAAAAAATCTTTATAAAAAAAGGAAATTTTAATAGAAATTTGCATTTAAAACTATAACAAAACTGTCTGGTGGAGGGGGGGTGGGGTTGTAATGAACAAATCGTAAATACATAAATTTTAAAAGAATAAAGTAACGCAAAATATCAATTATAAAAGATTATATTGTGAAACTACAGCCAAAAAATATATAAAAATACTGAGAGAAAATAATAAAAATAGCTAAAATGTATAAAAAAATTTCCTATTTTGGACTACTTTTTAGCTAATACTTAACAAAAACACTCTATAAGATCGGAAACAAATGAAAACAACAAAGAGTAAACAGCGCGTGTTCGTGAGACACACGTGCTGCGCCAACACCGACGCTATGATGTAATAGCGTCGGTGTTGGCTGCGCGCGCGAGCTCAGGGATTTTTGCTTTCGAGTACTAAATCCGCTGTAATATTCACTCCATGTAACTGTCTCCTGAACACGCGCGCTCAGCGCGCATAGCTCCCGAACGCACCCAATCATTCCTGAGTCGTGATGTTACAATGGAGTCATTCTAAAGATTCATTCACGGAATTTGTCATTCTTAAATGGCAACAGTATTAACTTGTTTACATTGTTTGTTCTTTTTCGTAATTGCTGGTTGTTTTATTTAGAACTTAAACATTATAATTAAATAGTTTTTGTAGGTTTTAAAGAAAATGCGTAATGAATAAATCTTTTGCATGTATATTTTCATAGGTTGAACAATTAGAATATTTGTGAACGGCTCGGAATAGTTAAGCCTAACGTGGACGCAGTTGCAATAAGTTTCTTTTTCTCGTGGATGGGTTGACCCCGGAATCGTCGTACACGGAGGAGTTTTATATATATAATTGAGTATTACAGTATAAATAACTAAAAAGTAGGAAATAAAATATGCTTTTTTTAAAAAAATACTAACCGACTTCAAAAAAAGCGCTAAAAAGAATTAAATAATTCTTTAAAATCCTCTAATGACAAAATGTTATCCAACAATCAGACATCGGATATCAGGTACCCGCATAAAAACGGTTAAATTTAATATATATAATTTAATAGCCACCAAACATGGATTTTAGAGAAAATATCTTTTATAAGAGATGAATTTGCATATTTATGATTTAATTTATGAATATATACATATAAAAAGTAATGAATTACTTTTTGAAGTTGGTGCCAAAATATCTTAAATAAAATAAGAATTGTTAATATATTTTGCTTAGTACCATAACTAAAATTGTGATGATGATTATCGATTGTGATTGTTTGGCACCGACTTCAAAAAGTAATTCTTTACTTTTTAAATGTATATATTCATAAATTAAATCATAAATATGCAAATTCATCTCTTATAAAAGATATTTTCTCTAAAATCCATGTTTGGTGGCTATTAAATTATATATATTAAATTTAACCGTTTTTATGCGGGTATCTGATATCCGATGTCTGATTGTTGGATAACATTTTGTCATTAGAGGATTTTAAAGAATTATTTAATTCTTTTTAGCGCTTTTTTTGAAGTCGGTTAGTATTTTTTTAAAAAAAGCATATTTTATGTTTCTATTAATATGGTAGACTGATGAAATCTATTAAAGATGAAAGAACAAATAAATTTGGGTGTAAAAAAAATTAAATGCTTGAAAAATACAGGCTTATAAAAACATAAAACCGCTTGCTTCGTTTCGCCTGCAACTGGGATATGGTGAACTATGACGTCACAGCCAATCATGTAGCGTTTTCCAGTCGCGCGCTTTTCTATCAACTTTAAGCTTGATTTAAAAACTATTGACCCACTTTTTTTTTTTTTTTTTTTTTTTTTTTTTTTTTTTACATTTTTGATGAAATTTTTGGATTGTATGAGTCTGTAATTATCAGAAAAACAATCAGCTGAGTGATTTCCCGATGTGTGCAAATTCCTCATTGCACTTTTGATACAGATTTATATTTTTTTCTGCTAAATTTCATTATTAAGAATTTTATGAAAATTAGAAAGGTTGCGACTCAGATATAACAGATCTGAGTATAACTCGTATTATTTATAATTGAAATTGTTCTAAAAAATATTAATAAAAAGGAAATTCTTCATATGCCATGGAATTGGATCTTAAAAATGTAAACGACTGATTTTCAACTTTATAACATACTCCTAATAATTGGAAGTCACTATGCTTCTTGACTACTGCAATCTTAAAGATGATTTATTAAGTTGAAAATATTTTTACAGCTCCTAATTATTGAAAAAAATTCTGAAAAGTTACTAAAAGTTTTCTAGGAAACTGAGATTTATGTAACGGGAGCAAAAAAATTGAATGCGACAAATACACAATTGCACTGAAAAATCAAAAAATCTGTAAGGTTACTAAGAGTTTTTTGGAAACTTGGATTCTTAGAGTTTTTTATGTAACTGTAACCCAGGTTATAGGCAAAATTTTAGTAATATAAATATAACGGGTGAAATGTAGATTACTCGCCTTCGCCAAGGCGACTTTTTTTTTTTTGCGATAAATGTTTCAATATGGCAACCCTGCATTTTCATTTTCTCCTCTCGGATCTTCAATATGTCAGCCCTAAGGAGTGCTCCGGTTACCGATTTCTGAGCCGTTTCTGATTGGACGCTACTTTTTTGTTAAATGTTTTCTAATTGGACGAAAGATGAGAACTTGAAAGAGAGCTATTTCTAAGCCGCTTCTGATTGGACGCTAATTTTTGTCTTGAAAGAGATCTTTTAAATTTTTGAATATCGTTATTCCCGATTAAAAATTGCTTCCTGTAGCATTGTTTTTGGGAGTTGCGTCTTGCATTCAACGAGTGAGTTTATTTATGAGACAATTCCACCCTGATATATGATTGACCCGTCAATCCAGAGCAAAACCGGAAAATCCGGAGCAATTTAATCCGGAGCAAAATAGCGGCTCCGGGTAAGTAAAAATGTTCCTTTTTTTGCCTTTAGATTTGTATTTTATGTGCTTTTTGTTTATTTTGATTGCCGCCATCCTGGAAAGTGCGTTTTTGCGTAGTGTCTCTTGAGCCCGCCACACACTAGTGAAACATTGAACGAAAAAACGTGCGACATGAGACAATTTCACCCTGATATCAAAGAAAAAACCGGTTGACTGCGTCATATTGCACGATTTTTGACGCATGTCTCTGTGGTGTGTGGTGAGCCTTGGAGCAAAAAGCTCCGGGAGACAAGACACAAAAACGCGCCAATTTGGCGATTTTTGAAAATCGCGCCAAGAGGAAGAGTAAACTGCATTCGCACCAATATAACTTTAATAGATTCGTTTGAAAAGTTACAGATTTTTGTAGCTTTAAAAAAAATAATTTTGTAGATTTACATCTTTTCTTGTAGAATGCACAAGTAAAACGTTAGTGAGCATACAGATTTCGGCAACTTTACATCTGTAGGATTACATTTTTTTACCTAAAAATAACAGACGTAATTTCACTACAGAAAATTAAATGAGAAATTAATTAATATCGTATATGTGATTTACCGTTGCTGGGTCTCTAGTGCCTCATTACGCCACACAATAGTGTGCTCATGAAGACGTATCTAGTGCTGCGGTTTGCAGCTTAACCAACATATGAAGTGAAAAATTCTGTGCTGGGCTTAAATCGTCCTCGTAGCTTAAATGGTAGAGCACTTGGAGCGCTATTCCAAGGTTTCCGGGTTCGATTCCCGGCTTGGACATTTTTCATTAAGTTGGTTTTACGCTTAGTAGAAGTATGAATATTCACGTATCTAGCTCAAATTTTTTATAATTTAAGTATCAATTTAAGTTTGTTAACTAATATATTTCAATTAAAGTGAATGAAACTTCTTTAAAACAACATAAAATTAATTTATTGTGCAAGGGCTTTCGAAAGAGCTTAGTCTTTCTTCTTCAGGCGCAAAAATCATAAATAAATAAATAAATAAATGGTGCATCCAGTATGGATGTAGGGGCACGTCTGAATTGAAAAAGCGACAAATGGAGGAAGCTGAAGAAACAGCTAAAAGGAAAGTAAAAGGCAACAGTCAATCACGGAAGATTATAATGTAAACTTACAATGAAAGAGGGGAAGGAAAAATGAAAATGGTAACAAGGGGAAAAAATACAAAAAAAGTATTAAATAAAAGGACAGATTAAATTGAATACACACACAAAAAAAAAATAATAGTAATTCACTCGTGCTCCTACATTCATAGTAAACGTACGTCTTTTTGCGCCTGACGAAGAAAGATTAAGTTCCTTCGAGAGGCTTTGCGCAATTAATTTACTTTATGGTGTTTTAAAGAAGTTTTTTTCCACTTCAATTGGTTTATACCAGTTTTAACTTATTACATTAATATATTTTATACAAAATGAGAACAAATGTTGATTCGATAAAATTAAAAACATTTCAATTACTGGAAAAATCGCAAATTCTTATTATAATCTTTTATCTTAAATTTTTATATTTTCAATTTTATAATTGTCATGTGATATTCACCTATAGATTTTGATTATTTTTCTTTTATGAAAAGAGCTGGATATCATAAGAGATACGTATATGGTATGTTGTAACGTAGTAACGTAGTAATAATGAAAAGTCAATGATTTATCATTATTCGGTGCAACATAGTAAGTCAAATTATCACATTTTGAAAATTCTGCAAAATTTTTAGAAATTCAAGGTGATAAAAAGAGTATTTTGAATTAAATTTTCAAGATACACAATATAAAATGCGAGCGCAATATTTGAATTTATGATGAAAAAAACCATCTGTTCATTTTCATTTCAAGTATCGCTTTCATGTTCTTTGAATATATGAGAAAAATAAATTGAAATAATTACCATATATCATTTGCGTTTCATCTATATCGGAATTTCAAAATTATATTAAGTATCGAATGATTAATTGTAAATATTAAAATTACAAATGAAAAATCTGCATATAGAATCGATGAAATCAGCAACAACGAAATATTCATTTATGCTTACTTCAAAGATATGAAGAAAGTGTGTCGCTCATATGCATAATAACGCATGAATGTACATATTCAAAACTCTAAATAACTGTATGATTTTAATATTTAATATGTATATTCAAGCATTCTTTAAAGAAAAATAATCAAAACTCGGCCATAATTTGTTGAGAAAATTTATGTTGCATCTTATATTTATCTTTGTGTATCTTAGGATAAATATGTAAATAACTTAATAAAGATGCTTCAAAATCTAATAATCAATTAAAAAAAATAAAAGTGTGAGAAGTAATACATTTCTTGCAAAATGACAATGAAATTTGATTCATTGAAGTGAAAAACATTTCTATTATAGAAAACAATTAAAGTATTATGATCATATGCATTTTTCCTTAATTTTAATTCTCTCATGTTTATAACTATCATATGAAGGCTCACCTATAAATTTCGATTATTTTGCATTTCTCAAAAGGGACGTTTAATAGACTGAATAACTGGAATATCCCAAGGCAGCAATAATAAAAAAATCATAATTTAGCCTTATTCAAAGAAGCATAACAGGTTATGTAATCAGACTTTGAAAACTCTGCAGATATTATAGAAATTCACGATGATGAAAAAAGTGTTTTGAATTACATTTTCAAGATAAATTATATTAAATGCGAGTGCTTTATTTAAATTTATGATTACAAACCATCTCTTCGCTTTCATTCCAATTTCGCTTCAAAATCGCTCTCATGTTCTTTAAAAATATAAGAGGAATAAATTGAAAGAAATATCATATAATATTTGTGTTTCATCTATATCGAAATTTCTAAAGTATTTTAAGTATCGAATGGTTAATCGTAAATTATTGAAATTACAAATGAAAAATCCTTATACAGAAACGATGGCATTAGCAACTACCAGATATTATGAAATTAAGATATGAGGAAAATATTTTGCTCATATGCATAATAACGCTTGATTGTACAAATTTAAAATTCTAAATAACTTGTTAATTTAAATATCTAATACTTATATTCAAGTCTACTTTAAATAAAAAATATTGAAGACAAACATTATGCTCCGAAATTATTTATTGAGGAAATTCGATTATGTTATATCTTACGTTCATGGTTACGTATATTCTATGAAGTAGGGAAATTATTTAATTCAGATACGTCCAAATATTTCACAGTCTAGTTATTATTAAGTATTCTAGATACATTTACACAATTTTTTTTTTTTTTTTAATTATTATTAGCATTTTAAGAACAGATATATTGAAATAGTTTTTAATCCTTTATTGCCTAGTGTGTCAGCATTTTTGCCGATCCCACCGAAGCTAGCATAAGGGAGAAAAATACGGGCTTCTGATTGGTCGAATAATTTTGCTTTCCTTCATTTTTGAGTTTACGTTTATTTAATCACAAATTTCTGTTTGAAAAGCTCTTGAAAGCTGGGTTTTTCTTCTGTTTTTACATATTTATTAATAGATAAAGAAATAGATAATTCGGAAAGAAGTTAATCAGGATATTTAACAATTGTTCTGTATTACTTTTGGAAAATAATAAAAATAGAATTGCCATTTCTTCTTTCTATTTTTTTAACATGATATGCACATATATACACAATCAGAACTATTTATTTAGAAACAACACTATTTTCATTTTAAGGCGTCAAACTCAATTGTTCTATATTATTTTTTTTTTAAATGCAATTTCTTCTTCTTATTATTATTTTAATGATATACCCATATACGCTCCTAATACGTACATTAGCATTCAAGATGATCTATTTGCAAACAATTTTTCGACCAATCAGAAGCCCGTATTTTTCTCCCCTATGCTAGCTTCGGTGGGATCGGCAAAAATGCAGTGTGCCATTAATACTACATATCTTTTCATAGAGAATTAATTTGAGTAAACAATTATTCTTACTACTCTCTTTAAGAGATAGAATATACCTAAATATTTTTCGTATTATGACTTCATTTATATTTGACGTTTAGTAATAAAAAAATAATGAAAGTTTGTTTAATTTTTTTGAACCGTTTCCGATTTTTTTTATTTTATGAATATATTTCATTCTTTAAATTTAAAATTTTGATTACTGAACGAATCGTATATGATAATATAGCAAAATAGAAATATTAGAACGTTGTAATATCTGTTAAACCCTGGTAATTTGTGATATTTTCCAAACGTATCCAAAATTTCTTCTTTAATCTATTATTGTAAAAATATGAATTGAATAGCACATAAAATAAGTCTATTCGTTATGTTTCAGACAACAACTTAATCTTTAAGCTTCACTAAGTGTATTTGGATAGACGATTAACATCATTGAAAAAAATATATTCTAAAAATGGAAAAACGAAATCTGAATCGAAAGTGTTATTTTCACAAATGTTTTTTGTTTTTTACTAATAATTTCGGAAAATTGCAATTTAATATTTAACGATATATCCGCTTACAATATTTTTTTCATTAACATATTTAAAGAAATAAAATAACAGAAAATAAAGATTAATGTTTACCATCTGTCCAAACAAAGCAACAAAGCTGTGCTTATAGTAAAGCTAAACATCACTTTATCGTAAACTTTATCGTATCACTTTATCAAAGTTTTATCATAGGAATGGTCTACCTCTATAAAACGTGGTAATTTTTTTAAAAGTATATTCATGTTTATTGATATGTAATTAGAATATTAACAAAATGTATAATAAACCATCAACATATTAAAAGCTGTTTAAAAACATACACCTAAAAGATTTAAAAGTGAATAATTTTTACTAACTGCCCTTGTCGAAGAGTTTTGCTTTCTTCCATCAGTGATGAGCATTGCATCATATTGCTTGTATTTATAATTTTAATTTTTATCACAATCCTTCACTAAATCTGTTAATTTTGATAATGAAATAAATAAAAAAACCGTGTCAGTATTATTATTTATTATTATTTTTGCGAGAGTAGATAATAAATCATTAAACATTGTTTTCGGAGCATTTTTTAGTATTGGATTATTTTCATTAAAAATATAATATTTTCACTTATCTTATTAAAAAAAACTTTTATTTTAAATTAAAACATAAAAAAAATCATAAACTATGACATTCAACTTCAACATTAAAGCAGTGATTTTTTTTTTACTACGTAAAAAATAAAAAATCTATCTGACGAGTTAAAAAATGCTATTAATGAGATTTGCTCATGGCTAACATAAAAGTGGCAGGAATTGATCACGATCAACTTTTATATATTTTTATTAAAAATGACTATTTTGATTAAAAAGGATCAATTTGCATAGGAAAAGCGAAGGAAGTAGCATAGAAATTTTTATGACAATCAAATGACATATACTACAATGTTCTCGCTGTCGCTGGCCATTTCGCCAAATTGCGACTAAATTGTTCACTTGGCGAGTGAACAAGCGATTAGATTCGCCAAATTGCTAGTGCTCAGTTTTTGCTTTTTCATTCCTTTCTTTTTCGTTTTTTATACATATATATGTATACATATTCTTCATACATACATATTTTCAGCTTATTTGTAGCGGATAGTTGAAATTAGATTAATCATTATCGCAGTTATGAAAACTTAGATTATTTTAGAATATACTGAAAGAAAGAAATACATTAAAAAAGTAGGTTTTTTTTGTGCTACATGGCGAGTTTATTTTGCTAATACATTTTTCATTCGGCGAATATTTTTTGCTTTTAATTAGACAAATTACTAACGTTGGTTAAATGTCGACGAGAACACTGTGTATTATTATAATAAAAATTAAATTATGGAAATGGAATAACAGTTGGTGATTTATCACCAGCACTTTGTTAACGATAAAGTACAGCAACGATCCCCCATTTACAAAGCGACGAGGTCAGATCGGAACTACACATGTCAGCCACATGATATTAACTATTATGATAAACATATTAAAAAATTAGCAGGAAAAATAACACATTTCTAGAATTTGAGATAATGAATATATATTCTTCAATAATTGCTTAGCATCAACTTAATATTTTCTTAAGACGCAACACTAGTCACTGAAATATACCCGGGTTATAGTGTAAAATCTATGGGAACGTTCTTTTCAAATGTCTCGCTCAAATTTTAATATTTTTACATGATTTTTTTAAATAGAATAGCTGATATGATCCAGAAACGGCCTAGTTTTCACTAATTCATTTTTGGTTTCAGATTAAAAAAATAATTTACGTTTCAAAACCAGTTTAAACCGGTTATAAAATTTAAACTACCATAATATAAAAAATATATAAGAAAAATCGAAAAAGTACAAACTAGCCCGGTTGTATATAGTCCTCATCTATCCTATGCAAAAAAAAAATCATGTAAAAATATTAAAATTTGAGTGAGATATTTGAAAAGGATGCTCCTATAGACATTATCATTCGGGTTTTTTTCAGCGACTATTGTGGGGTTTTAACATCATCTTCAAAAATCTGCAGACAACATCAAATGAGAGTCTATATTTTAGTTTATAAAATTTTAGTGCACATTAGATTGAATAGAAGTTGATTTTTCAGAAGGGTTCTGTTTATACGCATTTTTCCGTCTACGTACAGTGCCAACAAAAAAAAGTCTGGACAGTCTATGATTTTTTTTAACTCTCAATTCAAACCACTACCAGAAGATGAAAGAAAGGGGGGGGGGAGGTAGAACACTCAGTTATCTCAAGTCCTCCCCAAAAGATCCACGCATGATTAAATTTCCTACCACACGTTTAATTTAAAGCAGATAAAAGTAAAATAAAATATGTGAACATTAAGATTCTGTCTTCTGTGACAAAATTCTTTTTCCCGGTCATTGTAATTATTTGAATGTTAAGTCACACATTAAATATTATATAAAGTTACATAAAAGAAATATTTAATATTGTCAAGTTTAACGACGTTAAAAATAATCTGTAACAATTGTTTGTTAATAAATGAACACCATATTGAATAATAGTTTGCATTTATATTCTTATAACTATGTTTATTTAGTTACTATGTTCATTACTATGTTAATTATTATGCTTATTATATCAAATATTTCTCCAAACTATGGTCACTGCTTTTTAAAAGTCTAAATTTTGTCGAACATTAAATTTTAATATTCTCGTTTTGAAACTTGCATCAATTATATTGATGCAGACAAAATACTTTCTCAAACAGCAGCAAATCTCACTGCAAAAAGCACAACTTGCACGGTAAAAGCACAGCTTGCACGGAAATTGAAAATAGAATTAAAAAAACTTTCTCTTCGGCGTGGTCCGTCAAAAATACACAGTGGGCTCCCGTTAATTCGAAATTAGATCAGTCAAACCTTCGCTTAATTCGAACTACACATGAAGTCCCGAAATTTTCAAAAGCAGAATAAGTTTTTTTTTTTTTTCATTTATTCGAACTCATATTCTTTTGACTTCGTTTAATTCGAACTAATAAGATTCAGATTTTCCATTTTTTTCATACTTTCTTATGGCATCCAGATCCTTGAAATAATTTTATTTCTTTCATTTTTGTCTGAATTCTTTTGACCAAATATATATTTTATCCCATGTATTTGAAATCCACGTTTTAATGCTCCGTCTGCCCAACAGTGACATATCCACTCCATCTTCGTTTGTACTTGCTTTTCATTCTTTAATTAGTTTATGTATTTATATCTTATAATTTATTATTAAGTCATATTCTAGTGATCTAAAATTACAGTAAAACAACAGTAAGAAACTTTTATAAGGTACAACATTATCACGTTACCTAATTCAAAATTCATCACATGTAAAATTATTCTTAGAAGCGAAAGACTTTGAAATCGTACTTTATAGATAGTAACAGCTTTTATGAGGAGAAAACCCTTTATCACATGAAAATGCTTGAATAACCAAATTTTCTTCAGTTAAGTGCTTTCTTAAAAGCAATTTTTAAAGGTTTAAGATAAATCTATTTCAAAGCCAGGTACTTAAACAATAGAAAGTAATTTACGCTTAAACTATGATGAGGTATAATGAATATATAAATATAAATAAATCACGAGATGCTCAGAAAAATGAACACCTTCAATATTACTTGATTATAATGCATTGAAGTTTTAATTTTCGGTTATTATGTTTGAACTTATTATATGCAATTATCGTAAAATATAATTATCCTTCAAATGAAATGTTTTAGTAGTAGTAGATAATCATTTTTCCATTCTATCGTTTTTATATGTCTTTTTATTTTTTTTCTCTTATCGTTTTCTGCATTTTTCAAGAAGAATCATACTGTTACACAGTGTGTCCACTTTCAGCGGTGGCCAATGGATAATTTCCAAACGGCTAATCATAGACATATAGTTCCATTTGCAAAAGTGTTTTAAAAATGTAAAGAAGTATAATTAAGCGATTTAGGTAAAAAGACTTTTTTACTAAACAAATTACGAAAATTAAATTTTTACACAGTCCCTCGGTCCTATAAGTAACATTTAGTAAATTTTTACCACTACTCTAACAAGTAAGCCAAAAAAAAAGTCACATTCCTCTGCGATTAAAACTGAGCGAGTAATAGCTGTTTAAAGTAGAAGCAGCTTTTTTTATGCAAAAATAGGGGACAGTAACCAATTTACTGGGAATAGCATAAATGCATAAATACATAAGTCAGACATTAAACACAGAGAGAGTAAATTAATTATTACAATATTATTTTTAAATTTATGTCCATGTTTATAATCGTACTAAACTGGTACTAAAAACATACCGCATTTACTCGTGTTTAACGCGTACTTAAAAAAAAGGCAAAACTCATTGGTGCGCTTCATACACGGAATAACTGCTGATTTTTACTGCTTGAAGTAATCACACCATATATGTATGGATTAAGATGTATATTCAAAGAAGACATTCAAAAATACGAAAACCGTATTTAATAGAAGTATTGCTGCATCTTTATTTCACGCCTTGCACTTTTTTATGAAAAAAAAAACGCTAGTAATGTTATTTAAACACTAATTAGCAATTGTCATTGCCGCCACTCATTCCTATCCCCTGTCCTATCCGAAGTCTAAATATGTAATTTCACCTTGCTTTCTGGCCTAACGCAATGTTTGTTTTGACTTTCTTTACTTAAATTCCTTTGAATTGATTATTTCCAGCTAAGCGAAAAATTGCCCAGGCCGGGAATCAAACCCGGATACTTGGCTTACAATGCCAATGCTTTACCTGTTAAGCTATCTGGGCGATAGCCTGCAGGCATTTTTCGCTTAGATAACTTTATTGGTCGAAACATCTTGTCTGTCATTTGAAACAACTTTCTTTACTTAATTTCCTTTGGACATTCACTTATTTGCATATCAAATTTATGGTGCGCGTTATATACAAGATTTAAAAAAATCGTCACTTTTCCTTCTAAAGTATAGGGTGCGCATAATACACGCGTGCGCAATATACAAGAGTAAATACGGTAAGTAAAAAAAAAATTAAATTAAATTGTGAACAGGAACAATCACAATTCGTTACAAAATGATACATATTTAAAATTCTATCATATAACTCAACCTAATAAAATTTGATGCAGTCCTATAAAATAAACAATTGGCACGCATCTAAAATGGTATTCATGTTACATTTTCGTTGGATATAAATAAGTATGCGAATTGAGCCTCAATCGGATATTTGGTAGTGAGTTAAAATTTGAATACAAATTTTGAAGAAGAAAAAATACTTACAATCGTTATAAATATAATAAAATCTTATAAACGCACACACGCACACACACAATTTTTAAAAATAAAATCACGAAAACAAACAGTTCCATTCCCTTACAAAATAAAGAAAAACAGACAATTAAGAAGAAGAAAAAGAAGAAGTTTTGAAAAAGAAAAGCATAAATACGACCGCTATTAGTAAAATAAAAGCTTATCAAAATCTGAAAATTATAATGAAAACCAATGGACGCTATTAAAGGTTTTTCGCGATTTCTCAAAATTTGATTTTATCAATAAATATAATTTTGAAACTCATAACTAACCAATCTATAAGCGAGATCATTAAAGTTAACACTACCACAACGAATTAACCCTTGGACAGTGATGGAAATGGATGTTCTTTATAATACTTTATAAGCATTTAGTGAAAATTCATTTAAAGCTTATTTTCACTGTCATGAAGTAATGAAATTTAAAGTATCCTATCTCGGTCAATTTTAATGTTACATGAATGGGACCTTTTTTTGTATTGCTTGTTGGAGTAATTTTTTTTAAGCTATTGCATAGCTTTTATCGCGGGCTTTGAGCGCGGTGACCGAACCCAAAAATTCCGTAACGCGGAAAATCCTAACACATCGGTAACGAAAAAACCTAACACTCGGCTAACGTCGTTTCCTATCGGAAAACTTCGGAACGGTATTCTTCGGTAGACTTCGGCAGACATTGACGCGGTATTTTTCAGATATTAGAATATCAAGTCTCAAACTTATGTTTCTTATGATCTAATTTTCATAGCGCGGCCAAATTTTGTTTGGTAATTTATTATGAGACAGTGTTTATTTTGGTGGTCTTATTTATTTTTGGTGACAAGAGACCCCCCCACCGTGAGGGTCGAAAAATTCAAAATGCTTATAACTCGCGATCTAACTTTCGTAGCTCAGATAAACTTTGTTTGGTAATTTATTATGAGACATTGTTAATTTCTGGTGACAGGATACACCCCACGGTGAGGGTCGAAAAATTTAAAATGCTTATAACTCGCGATCTAATCTTCGTAGCGCGGGCAAACTTGTTTGGTAATTTATTAGGAGACAGTGTTAATGTTTGGTGACAGGAGACCCCAGACGGTGAGGATCGAAAAATTTAAAATGCTCATAACTCGCGATCTAATTTTGGTAGCTTGGCAAAATATTGTTTGGTAATTTATTATAAGACAGTGTTAATTTTTGGAGACAGGAGACCCCCCACGGTGAGGGTCGAAAAATTTAAAATGCTTATAACTCGCGATCTAATTTTCGTAGCGCGGCCAAATTTTGTTTGGTAATTTATTATGGGACAGTGTTGATTTTTGGTGACAGGAGATCCTCCAAGGTGAGGGTCGAAAAATTTAAAATGCTTATAACTCGCGATCTAATTTTTGTAGCGCGGCCAAATTTTGTTTGGTAATTTATTATGAGGTAGTGTTAATTTTTGGGGAAATTAGACCCCCCCCACGATGAGGGTCGAAAAATTTTAAATGCTTACAACTCACGATCTAATTTTCGTAGCGCGGCCAAATTTTGTTTGCTAATTTAATATGAGACTGTTAATTTTTGGTGACAGGAGAGCCCCCACGGTGAAGGTCGAAAAATTTAAAATGATTGTAACTCACGATCTAATTTTCTTAGCGCGGCCAAATTTTGTTTATTCATTTATTATGAGTCAGTGTTAAGTTTTGGTGACAGGAGACCCTCACGGTGAGGGTCGAAAAATTTAAAATGCTTATAACTCGCGATCTAATTTTCGTAGCGCGGGAAAATTTTGTTTGGTAATTTTTTATGAGACATTGTTAATTGTTGGTGACAGAAGACCCCCCCCCCCATGGTGAGGGTCGAAAAATTTAAAATGCTTATAACTCGCGATCTAATTTTCGTAGCCCGGCCAAATTTTGTTTGGTAATTTATTATGAGACATTGTTAATTTCTGGTGACAGGATACACCCCACGGTGAGGGTCGAAAAATTTGAAATGCTCATAACTCGCGATCTAATTTTCGTAGCGCGGCCAAATTTTGTTTGGTAATTTATTATGAGACATTGTTAATTGTTGGTGACAGAAGACACCCTACGGTGAGGGTCGAAAAATTAAAAATGCTTATAACTCGCGATCTAATTTTGGTAGCTTGGCAAAATATTGTTTGGTAATTTATTATGAGTCAGTGTTAAGTTTTGGTGACAGGAGACCCTCACGGTGAGGGTCGAAAAATTTAAAATGCTTATAACTCGCGATCTAATTTTTGTAGCGCGGCCAAATTTTGTTTATTCATTTATTATGAGTCAGTGTTAAGTTTTGGTGACAGGAGACCCTCACGGTGAGGGTCGAAAAATTTAAAATGCTTATAACTCACGATCTAATTTTCGTAGCGCGGCCAAATTTTGTTTGGTAATTTATTTTGAGACTGTTAATTTTTGGTGACAGGAGACCCCCCACGGTGAGGGTAGAAAAATTTAAAATGCTTATAACTCACGATCTAATTTTCGTAGCGCGGCCAAATTTTGTTTATTCATTTATTATGAGTCAGTGTTAAGTTTTGGTGACAGGAGACCCTCACGGTGAGGGTCGAAAAATTTAAAATGCTTATAACTCGCGATCTAATTTTCGTAGCGCGGCCAAATTTTGTTTGGTAATTTATTTTGAGACTGTTAATTTTTGTTGACAGGAGACCCCCCACGGTGAGGGTCGAAAAATTTAAAATGCTTATAACTCACGATCTAATTTTCGTAGCGCGGCCAAATTTTGTTTATTCATTTATTAGGAGTCAGTGTTAAGTTTTGGTGACAGGAGACCCTCACGGCGAGGGTCGAAAAATTTAAAATGCTTATAACTCGCGATCTAATTTTCGTAGCGCGGCCAAATTTTGTTTGGTAATTTATTTTGAGACTATTAATTTTTGGTGACAGGAGACCCCCCACGGTGAGGGTCGAAAAATTTAAAATGCTTATAACTCACGATCTAATTTTCGTAGCGCGGCCAAATTTTGTTTATTCATTTATTATGAGTCAGTGTTAAGTTTTGGTGACAGGAGACCCTCACGGTGAGGGTTGAAAAATTTAAAATGCTTATAACTCACGATCTAATTTTCGTAGCGCGGCCAAATTTTGTTTGGTAATTTAATATGAGACTGTTAATTTTTGGTGACAGGAGACCCCCACGGTGAGGGTCGAAAAATTTGAAATGCGTATAACTCGGGATCTGATTTTCGTATCGCGGCCAAATTTTGTTTGGTAATTTATTATGAGACATTGTTAATTTCTGGTGACAGGATACACCCCACGGTGAGGGTCGAAAAATTTAAAATGCTCATAACTCGCGATCTAATCTTCGTAGCGCGGCCAAACTTGTTTGGTAATTTATTAGGAGACAGTGTTAATGTTTGGTGACAGGAGACCCCAGACGGTGAGGATCGAAAAATTTAAAATGCTCATAACTCGCGATCTAATTTTCGTAGCGCGGCCAAATTTTGTTTGGTTATTTATTATGGGACAGTGTTGATTGTTGGTGACAGAAGACACCCCACAGTGAGGGTCGAAAAATTAAAAATGCTTATAACTCGCGATCTACTTTTGGTAGCTTGGCAAAATATTGTTTGGTAATTTATTATAAGACAGTGTTAATTTTTGGAGACAGGAGACCCCCCACGGTGAGGGTCGAAAAATTTAAAATGCTTATAACTCGCGATCTAATTTTCGTAGCGCGGCCAAATTTTGTTTGGTAATTTATTATGGGACAGTGTTGATTTTTGGTGACAGGATATCCTCCAAGGTGAGGGTCGAAAAATTTAAAATTCTTATAACTCGCGATCTAATTTTCGTACAGCGGCCAAATTTTGTTTGGTAATTTATTATGAGGCAGTGTTAATTTTTGGGGAAATTAGACCCCCCCACGATGAGGGTCGAAAAATTTTAAATGCTTATAACTCACGATCTAATTTTCGTAGCGCGGCCAAATTTTGTTTGCTAATTTAATATGAGACTGTTAATTTTTGGTGACAGGAGAGCCCCCACGGTGAAGGTCGAAAAATTTAAAATGCTTGTAACTCACGATCTAATTTTCGTAGCGCGGCCAAATTTTGTTTGGTAATTTATTATGAGACAGTGTTAATTTTTGGTGACAGGAGACCCCCCCATGGTGAGGGTCGAAAAATTTAAAATGCTTATAACTCACGATCTAATTTTCGTAGCGCCGCCAAATTTTGTTTATTCATTTATTATGAGTCAGTGTTAAGTTTTGGTGACAGGAGACCCTCACGGTGAGGGTCGAAAAATTTAAAATGCTTATAACTCGCGATCTAATTTTCGTAGCGCGGGCAAATTTTGTTTGGTAATTTTTTATGAGACATTGTTAATTGTTGGTGACAGAAGACCCCCCCCCCCATGGTGAGGGTCGAAAAATTTGAAATGCTCATAACTCGCGATCTAATTTTCGTAGCGCGGCCAAATTTTGTTTGGTAATTTATTATGAGACATTGTTAATTGTTGGTGACAGAAGACACCCTACGGTGAGGGTCGAAAAATTAAAAATGCTTATAACTCGCGATCTAATTTTAGTAGCTTGGCAAAATATTGTTTGGTAATTTATTATGAGTCAGTGTTAAGTTTTGGTGACAGGAGACCCTCACGGTGAGGGTCGAAAAATTTAAAATGCTTATAACTCGCGATCTAATTTTCGTAGCGCGGCCAAATTTTGTTTGGTAATTTATTTTGAGACTGTTAATTTTTGGTGACAGGAGACCCCCCACGGTGAGGGTCGAAAAATTTAAAATGCTTATAACTCACGATCTAATTTTCGTAGCGCGGCCAAATTTTGTTTATTCATTTATTAGGAGTCAGTGTTAAGTTTTGGTGACAGGAGACCCTCACGGTGAGGGTTGAAAAATTTAAAATGCTTATAACTCACGATCTAATTTTCGTAGCGCGGCCAAATTTTGTTTGGTAATTTAATATGAGACTGTTAATTTTTGGTGACAGGAGACCCCCACGGTGAGGGTCGAAAAATTTGAAATACGTATAACTCGCGATCTAATTTTCGTATCGCGGCCAAATTTTGTTTGGTAATTTATTATGAGACATTGTTAATTTCTGGTGACAGGAGACACCCCACGGTGAGGATCGAAAAATTTAAAATTCTTATAACTCGTGATCTAATTTTCGTAGAGCGGCCAAATTTTGTTTGGTAATTTATTATGAGGCAGTGTTAATTTTTGGGGAAATTAGACCCCCCACGGTGAAGGTCGAAAAATTTAAAATGCTTGTAACTCACGATCTAATTTTCGTAGCGCGGCCAAATTTTGTTTAGTAATTTATTATGAGACAGTGTTAATTGTTGGTGACAGAAGACCCCCCTCCATGGTGAGGGTCGAACAATTTAAAATGCTTATAACTCGCGATCTAATTTTCGTAGCCCGGCCAAATTTTGTTTGGTAATTTATTATGAGACATTGTTAATTTCTAGTGACAGGAGACACCCCACGGTGAGGGTCGAAAAATTTGAAATGCTCATAACTCGCGATCTAATTTTCGTAGCCCGGCCAAATTTTGTTTGGTAATTTATTATGAGACATTGTTAATTTCTAGTGACAGGAGACACCCCACGGTGAGGGTCGAAAAATTTGAAATGCTCATAACTCGCGATCTAATTTTGGTAGCTTGGCAAAATATTGTTTGGTAATTTATTATAAGACAGTGTTAATTTTTGGAGACAGGAGACCCCCCACGGTGAGGGTCGAAAAATTTAAAATGCTTATAACTCGCGATCTAATTTTCGTAGCGCGGCCAAATTTTGTTTGGTAATTTATTATGGGACAGTGTTGATTTTTGGTGACAGGAGATCCTCCAAGGTGAGGGTCGAAAAATTTAAAATGCTTATAACTCGCGATCTAATTTTTGTAGAGCGGCCAAATTTTGTTTGGTAATTTATTATGAGGCAGTGTTAATTTTTGGGGAAATTAGACCCCCCCACGATGAGGGTCGAAAAATTTTAAATGCTTATAACTCACGATCTAATTTTCGTAGCGCGGCCAAATTTTGTTTGCTAATTTAATATGAGACTGTTAATTTTTGGTGACAGGAGAGCCCCCACGGTGAAGGTCGAAAAATTTAAAATGCTTGTAACTCACGATCTAATTTTCGTAGCGCGGCCAAATTTTGTTTGGTAATTTATTATGAGACAGTGTTAATTTTTGGTGACAGGAGACCCCCCCATGGTGAGGGTCGAAAAATTTAAAATGCTTATAACTCACGATCTAATTTTCGTAGCGCGGCCAAATTTTGTTTATTCATTTATTATGAGTCAGTGTTAATTTTTGGGGAAATTAGACCCCCCCACGATGAGGGTCGAAAAATTTTAAATGCTTATAACTCACGATCTAATTTTCGTAGCGCGGCCAAATTTTGTTTGCTAATTTAATATGAGACTGTTAATTTTTGGTGACAGGAGAGCCCCCACGGTGAAGGTCGAAAAATTTAAAATGCTTATAACTCGCGATCTAATTTTTGTAGAGCGGCCAAATTTTGTTTGGTAATTTATTATGAGGCAGTGTTAATTTTTGGGGAAATTAGACCCCCCCACGATGAGGGTCGAAAAATTTTAAATGCTTATAACTCACGATCTAATTTTCGTAGCGCGGCCAAATTTTGTTTGCTAATTTAATATGAGACTGTTAATTTTTGGTGACAGGAGAGCCCCCACGGTGAAGGTCGAAAAATTTAAAATGCTTGTAACTCACGATCTAATTTTCGTAGCGCGGCCAAATTTTGTTTGGTAATTTATTATGAGACAGTGTTAATTTTTGGTGACAGGAGACCCTCACGGTGAGGGTCGAAAAATTTAAAATGCTTATAACTCGCGATCTAATTTTCGTAGCGCGGGCAAATTTTGTTTGGTAATTTTTTATGAGACATTGTTAATTGTTGGTGACAGAAGACCCCCCCCCCATGGTGAGGGTCGAACAATTTAAAATGCTTATAACTCGCGATCTAATTTTCGTAGCCCGGCCAAATTTTGTTTGGTAATTTATTATGAGACATTGTTAATTTCTAGTGACAGGAGACACCCCACGGTGAGGGTCGAAAAATTTGAAATGCTCATAACTCGCGATCTAATTTTCGTAGCGCGGCCAAATTTTGTTTGGTAATTTATTATGAGACATTGTTAATTGTTGGTGACAGAAGACACCCTACGGTGAGGGTCGAAAAATTAAAAATGCTTATAACTCGCGATCTAATTTTAGTAGCTTGGCAAAATATTGTTTGGTAATTTATTATGAGTCAGTGTTAAGTTTTGGTGACAGGAGACCCTCACGGTGAGGGTCGAAAAATTTAAAATGCTTATAACTCGCGATCTAATTTTCCTAGCGCGGCCAAATTTTGTTTATTCATTTATTATGAGTCAGTGTTAAGTTTTGGTGACAGGAGACCCTCACGGTGAGGGTCGAAAAATTCAAAATGCTTATAACTCGCGATCTAATTTTCGTAGCGCGGCCAAATTTTGTTTGGTAATTTATTTTGAGACTGTTAATTTTTGGTGACAGGAGACCCCCCACGGTGAGGGTCGAAAAATTTAAAATGCTTATAACTCACGATCTAATTTTCGTAGCGCGGCCAAATTTTGTTTATTCATTTATTATGAGTCAGTGTTAAGTTTTGGTGACAGGAGACCCTCACGGTGAGGGTCGAAAAATTTAAAATGCTTATAACTCGTGATCTAATTTTCGTAGCGCGGCCAAATTTTGTTTGGTAATTTATTTTGAGACTGTTAATTTTTGGTGACAGGAGACCCCCCACGGTGAGGGTCGAAAAATTTAAAATGCTTATAACTCACGATCTAATTTTCGTAGCGCGGCAAAATTTTGTTTATTCATTTATTAGGAGTCAGCGTTAAGTTTTGGTGACAGGAGACCCTCACGGTGAGGGTTGAAAAATTTAAAATGCTTATAACTCACGATCTAATTTTCGTAGCGCGGCCAAATTTTGTTTGGTAATTTAATATGAGACTGTTAATTTTTGGTGACAGGAGACCCCCACGGTGAGGGTCGAAAAATTTGAAATACGTATAACTCGCGATCTAATTTTCGTATCGCGGCCAAATTTTGTTTGGTAATTTATTATGAGACATTGTTAATTTCTGGTGACAGGAGACACCCCACGGTGAGGATCGAAAAATTTAAAATGCTCATAACTCGCGATCTAATTTTCGTAGCGCGGCCAAATTTTGTTTGGTAATTTATTATGAGACATTGTTAATTGTTGGTGACAGAAGACACCCCACGGTGAGGGTCGAAAAATTTAAAATGTTTATAACTCGCGATCTAATTTTCGTAGCGCGGCCAAATTCTGTTTGGTAATTTTTTATGAGACAGTGTTAATTTTTGGTGACAGGAGACCCCCCACCGTGAGGGTCGAAAAATTTAAAATGCTTATAACTCGCGATCTAATTTTCGTAGCGCGACCAAATTTTGTTTGGTAATTTATTAAGCTATTGCATAGCTTTTATCGCGGGCTTTGAGCGCGGCGACCGAATTTAAGAATTCCGCAACGAGAAAAATTCCTAACAATCCGGCTAACGAAGTTTCAGTTTGGCAGACTTCGGGAAGGTATCCTTCGATAGACTTCAGCAGACATTGACGCGGTATTTTTGCATAAGTTGATAAAAAATGCTATGCAATAGCTTTACCGCGGCAGTCCCCGAGTGGCACACACTTTTTTTTTTTTTTTTTTTTTTTTTTTTACTAAATATTACTTAAAGGATCGGGAGCCAGTATAAAAAAAAAATTTCGAATTTTTTTAATAAAAACTATTATGACCAAAATTTGTTTAAAAAACTATTTTTTATATCTTTAAAGCATTTTTCGCAATTGGAACTATTTGTTCATGAATAATGGTTTAGAAATTAGCCGTTGACCACTGCTGAGAGTGAACACCCTGTATACCAAAATATTAAAATCAAGGCATGAATTATAATATAATAAACGCAGTTCAATATATAAATAACACATTGTGTTTAGATGATAGGTTTATAGAGCTGTACATAGGTTTAGACATGATATGAAGCCACATTCTGGGGAGTTTTAAAAGCAACTATGTAAGATCTGTATTCAAAACAACAACTCGTATTATAACAATATCCCTTTTTTATCGAAAATTACAAATTTCCTCCAATGTGCAAAGGAAAGGTAATGTTATATCGTTTAAATATATTAAGTCTTTAAAAAGATTTAAATAATACTTTACAACAACAACTTTATATAAAGGAACTTTTTTTAGAGGAATATTAAATTTTACCGAAAATTTCGACATTTGGACTAAAAACATTTTTTCGAGACTTTTTTCTGTTGTAAATTTTCACACTAATTGATGTGTCTACAAATTGATGCATCTATATTACAAAGGTCAAACGCATCTCTGCGTAACGCATACGTCATTCAGCGAATGCAACACTTTGAAATTTGAAATGCAATTTCGATTTTGAAATTTTAGCTACTAATTTTTTTTTAACTTCTAACATGGGACATAATAAATTTTTACACCGTCGAATAAGGAATAAAATGACCTTTTAAATGCAATTCGTTCGAAAACTGTACCTTAATCTATTTTTGAGAGATTAATTTTTTTGCAATTTTTATACCGTTTTTCTGATTGTGGCAATAGGAGTACTCCGTTTCTGTTAAAAATAAAGAAAGAAAAAAAGTAAAAAATTAAAATAAATTAAAATAAAGTAAAATAAAATAAAATAAACAGATTACTGTATTTTTATGTTGCCAGTTTCTCATTAAAAGTGAAAAAAAAAAATGAAATTAAAATGCATGCAGTTTCGAGAAAATCCGTTTGTTATAAGACCAGGTGAATTTTGGTTTAACTTGCAAAATTTCTTTTACACTTAAAATAATGTAAATAGTTTAGTGTATGTTTTAGCTAATAGCATGAAGACTAAGTTTTGAATTAGAATGATTTCAAAATGATGAAATAAAAATACCATTTTTTAAAGGTAAATACAGATATGAAAAGTGCATATGTGTATTTTGATATTATGAAACTGATGTCTATTCATAACTTTATTATAATAACAGTTCATTACTATTTTTTACTTTATACATTACAATTAAAGTTTAATTTTAAAAATTTCCACAACTAAGTTTTATATATGTAGTATTTTGCTAACTTTTGATCAAATATAATTTTTTAAGAGTTAGACTTACCAATATATGGTGCATTTTTTATTGTAACTAATTTTGTATGTTTATTGTAAATTAGTGAAACAATTCCTTTTAAAAAAAATGTTTCGTCGACATTCGACGTTTTCTACCTAGTTAGTATAAAGGCAACGTTTGGCACCTATCCATTTTATGCTTATTCAAATATTTTCTCCATCTTACGTGGCATTATGCTTTTTTTTTTAAACAACGGATAATTTAATGTAAAAGCAGCTATTGTGAGATTCTTTAATAGAAATATGCATGTTTAAACACCTATTTTACGAAAATATACAAATCAAGAGCGATAATTAATATCTCCAAAAATATTAAAAATATACTTCTATAGGAGTTTGCCTATTTTTACATATTTTGGTCAATGAAACAAAGCCCACTATTATATGCATTTTTCAGAATGACGGACAGAGACGTCGTTGTAAAAAATGCAATGATACTAGGACTGAAACTTTTAACAAAACCTGTAATACATGCATTCATATACTTCACCTCATTCATTCTGTAGTGTAATACGAGTTGTTTTGTAAAATTCGCTGAACTGTTTTTTTTTTCTTTTGGGGGGTTTTGTTCATTTGACGAAATGCTATTCGCCTCTGGCCTCTGTCTGTCCGTCTATCTGTCTGTCACGGAACAAATACTATATAAGTCAGAGAGTTCAGATATTGCGCACTTACAGCTGAATACCTCTTGTCACACTATAAATCATAAAATTTTGAAAATTACTATTATTTTAATTAAAATATATTTTTTTATATTATCAGTTCATTTTTGTAATTTGCTTTCTTCTAGTTGTTGCATGTAAGTTTCAATACACATGAAAATTATTATGTATGTAACATAAATTAATGGATTAAGTAAATCACATGAAAAAAGCGCTTATTTTTTTTTTATCTTATTACATCTTGTTGTTCATCTTCTTTGACACGCGAAGTGAAATATTTGTTTTTCTTTATTAAATTCCTATTCATTTAATTTACTAGACATCTTTGGTGACCAATTTGGTCGCCCTTAATTTTCTGCTAAACTTTGCAAGATTTTGCTTTTACGTTTGCTTATAAGTGTCTTGAAGTACACATTAAACGAAATCCTCTGTGCGTACTGTGATCAAACTTACCCACTTGTTTTAAAGTTAATATTGTACTCATTGTCATCACCACGTTAAATCTTTAATATGCAATGACGATTTTCTGTTAAAAAAAAATTGTGCAAAATAGTATCCATTAACAGTCCTATAAATTTTAAGTATGCTAACTGAACACCTTGTATTTTTCAAATTTCTGTCACGTATTTCGTTCGAAATTATGAATTCACAGAGTTAATGATATAATAAATGAAATGAATGACTTGAATGATTACCTTCAACAAATTTATTCATTTGTTACTACATTTTTATAATACAGAAAAATTTTAATTGGAAAGATTTCTGCAAAAGTTTATAAAAGTATTGTCAAAAAAAGATTAAAACAAATTCTTCTTAATGTTCGATTAAGAAACCTTACATGTGAAAGTTTAATTCTTATGTGTTTGGTCACGCAGTTTTTAGTAATTTACCAATTTGTATTGCTTTAGAGATAAAATGATTATACAAAATAAGGATACAAAATTGTAAAACTTTAAAAATGATTTCTTATCTATTATGGCTTAAGACTAATGCTTGTAATCTATCTATCTATCTATCTATCTATCTATCTATCTATCTATATATATATATATATATATGTGTGTGTGTGTGTGTGTGTGTGTTACAGGCCAAACCGGTCTATCCTAACGCCCATCGGATAAACTATTTTTTCCTAGGCCAAACCGGTCTATCCTAACGCCCATCGGATAAACTAGTTTTTCCTAGGCCAAACCGGTTTATCCTAACGGCCATCGGACAAACTTGTTTTACCTTGGCCAAATTAGTCTTTCCTAAGGCTCATAGGACAAACTAGTTTTTCCTAGGCCAAACTAGTTTGGCCTAACTCTTATAGGATAAACTAGTTTAGCCTGCTGTTTATTGGTCTGAACTAGTATATCCTAGGCCGATCTAGATTATCCTAGGCCAATTCAATTTGGCGTGATTTGATTGAATTCAGTGACCGCCTCAGCGCCAACATTCTAGTTTGTCCTAGGATGATCTAGTTTGTCCTAGGCCAATGTAATTTTACGTGTTTTTAGCTCACAGGCGTCAAAGCACGAGAAATAATGAGCTCGAAGTTTCTGTATTTATGTATGTACACATGTATGTACGTACGTATGTACGTGACACGATAACTTTTGATATAAATAATGTAATTTGACTTTGGTGATTTTGGGGAAATATAGGTAACGCCTCATAATTTATGTAAATGATTTTTTCAAGCAGAATTTGCTGATTTGCTTAATTTTTTGAAATAGATTCATTCTGGTAAGGCGCTTCCCTAATTAGTTTTGGAAGTTAATTGGTTAAGAACAAATGGAAGAAGGGGGGACTCCCGCCTAATTTTGCCAAATGGTTTTTTCATGCAGAATTAACCGATCTGCTGCAAATCTTTCATTTGCGTACATACAGAACTTGCGAGCCCATTATTTCTCAGGCTTTGACGTCTGTGAGCTAAAAACACGCAAAATACATTGGCCTAGGATAAACTAGATCAGCCTAGGACAAACTAGAACGTTGGCGCTGAGGCGGTCATTGAATTCACTAAAATCACGACAAATTGACATGGCCTAGGATAATCTAGATCCGCCTAGGATAAACTACTTCAGACCAATTAGCAGCAGGCTAAACTAGTTTATCCTATAAGAGTTAGGTCAAACTAGTTTGGCCTAGGAAAAACTAGTTTGTCTTATGGGCCTTAGGACAGACTAGTTTGGCCTAGGAAAAACTAGTTGGTCCGATGGGCGTTAGGATAAACCGGTTTGGCCTAGGAAAAACTAGTTTATCCGATGGGCGTTAGGATAGACCGGTTTGACCTAGGAAAAACTAGTTTATCCGATGGCCGTTAGAATAGACCGGTTTGGTCTAGGCCAATCTAGTTTGGCCTAAAATTGGGTTTGGTCTGTAACATATGTATACTTGGTGTCCCAAAAATGACTGATGGATTTTAAAATTGAATAACTTGCAAACGGTGACAGATATTTAAAAAAAAATTGCAGAAGGGTTATGTATAATGTCAGGAGTTTTTGTACCGTAATTTTTTATTTTAGTTAGCATCTCAAACAACAGGTGGCCCTGACGGCGATTGAAGGCCAGGTGATCAATGCTGAGTGAAGCGTCGACATGTCATTCATTCGCCGTCAGCGCCACCTATTGTTTGAGATGCGAACTAAAACAAAAAAATTACGATAAAAAAACTCCTGATATTATACATAACCCTCATGGAAAAATTTTTTAATAGCTGTCACCGTTTGCAAGTTATTGAATTTTAAAATCCATCAGTCGTTTATGGGATATATATATATATATATTCACGTTTGTTGTAAAGTCCAACTTCGTATTCAGTCCATTGTGTTTATATTCTTAACCCTTTGACGGTTAAAGCACTTCTATTCATAAAATACTAAAATGATTTAATGACACCGGAATTTAAAAACAAATTTATTTCGTAATATATAAATGTTTTTTTTTTTTACGTTCTTTGTAAAATTAAAATTTTCATTTAAAAATTCCGGTGTCAGTATGGCATTTCGCAATTCAAATTAAGTGGTATTCTGGGCGCGTATACGTGCTTATAACCACGAAAGGGTTAAAAAATCTGTTCAAATTTAAATCAGCATTTTAAATTTTTCAATAAATTGCTAATATTTGCAGCAAGAATGATTCAAATCCCCACTAAAAGTAAAATACGAAAATATTTTAAATGAGAATATCTTTTGTGTTTCTTGTTTCTAATGATCCAATCTTTGCTTTATAAGGAAAGTTTGTGTGCAAGATTCTGCTTCACGAAAAGAACTGCATAAATTTTGCACCCATGTATTTTAATGACGTTCTTCAAATTCGTTTTTTTCCGTGAACTTCTTCACTGATTTGTTCATTTCGTTTATGACAAATGGAATGAAATTTATTTTGGTACACATTTTTTTAAAACATAATAATAAAATATTTTTCTTCTATTTTTTTCGTTTTTTTTCCTTGTGTAAATATGTTTTTTATAAAATAAGGGCATTTAATAAATCATTAAATTCTTTATTTTAATTACAAATCTATGAAGAAAAGTATTTTTAAAAAGCTGCTTATTAAATACCTTCCAAAAAGCTAAATAAATCACCAATTGAAAATCTCATGAACACATGTGAATGTAATTATTATTAATTTTAGTACGTAAAATTTTAATTTATATTGTGCGTTAAAATTTTAATTTATATTGTGCGTTAAAATTTTAATTTATATTGTGCCTATTTGCGTTTTATAATGCATATTTGCATCACAAAAACAACAATTTAAGGAATAAAACCTTTAGCAAAGTTACCTGAAGTAATAAACATGATGCCCATAAGTTATTTGTGGATATGTGTAATGTACCTTAAAAATAATTTCTTTGAATGCTACAATAAAGAAGCTGTTTAAAAGATATATTTTTTCAGTGTAAAAAATAGTTAATTTAATTTTCAACTTAAACAACCTAGAAAAAATCATCATACATTTAGATGGTAGGAATAATAACAAATGAGGCTCATATATTTTGATGCTAGCGTGCATTGGCGCGCCTACCTGTTTCTAGGCACGGTAATGCAAGGCGTTTATTTAAAATATATTGACATCAAAAGTTTGCACAAAAAGTTATTTTGTTCGGTTTCCTGAAATATTTTAATCTAATATACATATTATGCTATTTTCCTTTGACAATGTACGCTTATAAGTAAGGTGATGAAAATGAAATTCTATTAATAATACAATTAGTGAATAACTTATTAACATAGGTTCCATTAATTAGAAAACGTTCCAAAAATTAACTCCTTTACGAGATTAAATTAAAGGAAGATTTCAAGTATTATTTTTAACACCATCCGTTGATTGGATTAAACTTAGATATTCATTTTTCCCAATCACAATTTAAGAGCAGATTTAGTTTATAATGGTTAAGTACCTGGCTTTAAAATAGATTTACTTAAACCTTTTTAAATAGACCTTAATAAATGACTTAATCGAAGAAAATTTACCTGTTTAACCATTTTCACGTAAAAAAAACGTTATCATCATAAATAGGATTACTATGTGTATAGAGAGTCAATGAGGAATCTTTCCTTTCGCAGGATAATTTTACATGAGCTGAATATTGAATTAGGTAATTATAGGATGATATACTGCGATAAATTTCATCACCAACATAATCTACAGTTTCTTTTGGGAAAACATATTTTAAACCATTGTTATAATATGCAAGCAACATCTTATTAATAGCTCCTTATACTTAATAAGTAAACGTCTTTTAAGCTGAGGGTGGATATTATTTTTTTTCATCATAGAGATATGAAATGTTCTAGTAATATACATTTCAGTGTAACGTTACGTAATTATACACATCAAATTCTTAGCACACTTTGAAAACAAATTATTTTTAAAAGTATTGTATATATAAGTATTCCAGTTACCGTTAATGCATAATTTAATGTGTTCCGAATATGCTACGCTATAAAGAAACTTTTTCGAAAGTGTAGCGAAAGTGCTTGATAGTACAAGAAAACTGATTGATAGTACAAGCGGACACACTTGTGATATCACACGTTCTGAAAAATTTTAATTATGTGTTTTCTTGAAACTAAAAAAAAATAGCGTTTTCATAAATATCTAAAAAAATGTTCCAAAAAGTACGTTTTAAAGAGTTATAAATATGTGACACAATATTTTTTTTTTTAAAAAGGGTTCTGAAAAGCAAATAAAAATGTGCAGTGCATAAAGCATATTTATATATAAAGAGCCTCAGAAGAAAATTTCTAATAACATTATAATACAAAAATTTAGTAACAGTAAAAAATAAAAATTCAAAACGAAACTTTAAAATGATCCATGCGTCTTAATTTGTGAGATATTTCCTTCATTTTGACACTTTAATCTATTAAATATTATGCTACAAACAGATCGGTGTATCGATTTTTTCATTTTGTTAATAAATATTTTTTTAGATATTTTTTCTGAATTCTACATAAATTTTCATCATTGTCAATTTTGCCATTTAAAAAGTTTAAAATCTAAATTTTTTATCTGATTTAAGCCGAGTTTTAAAACTATTTGCATAAAACCAATAACCTTTAAACTGACTGTATGGGTTATAAACATTATATAATGGATAAAATCTAATAATACTTCAATATTTGCCGAAATGCTCGGGTTAATTGTCTTTAATAAGTAAACATGTTGTCTCAATGTAATTATTATTTAAGTATTTGAATTTTATATTTTAGTATAATTAAACATTCTTTCTAAAAGTATATATCTTTTCTGAAACATATTCTTCACATTTCTGAATTGCTTGCAATTTCCTCAGATTTCTTAATAATAATGATACAAAACAGATGATAGCATCTTATGACATTAAGCATTGTAAGTTTGTAAGATTACTAATTTACATTTTATCTTTTAATGTTACTAAATATTAGAATATCCGGTTAGTAAAATTCAAATGATCTTCGATAACTGTTCGAATTCACACTTTTCCACTTCATAGAATCATACCTTCAAAATTATTTTGAAAAAGATGTGCAATTTCTCAAATATGATTTTATTATTTTTTATATGAATGAAAACTATGGAAGATGATTGCATCTTTTGAATTTAAGCTCTACTAGTTTATAAAATATTATGAGTTCTCAATTTTTCTCTTTAATTTAATAAATTCAATAATATTTAGATAAGTAAACTTTAAATGTTCTTCAATAACGGTTTGAATTCACTTTCTGTCTTCAAGAAAAGCATGTAGAATGCTTTAAGTACGAACAAACCTAATAAACAGAGTTTTTTTTTTTCAATATGTTAGCAAATTTGTTAGCAAAAAAATAGCAAATATGTATACAAATAGCAAAATTGTATGTAAATTAAGTTTTGCTTAATGCAGGCTTCGTGCCTGGAGTAAAAACCAAAGAAATAGCCTTAGATAGCTATAAATTTGAGCATTTTTTCTGTACATTTCAGCTGTGTAAGCGTGTAGTTGAAGTGCATGTCTTAAATTTATATTATATTGATATTTCATCACTTTATCAACAACGCGATTAAAGCTTCCGTGTGGAATATAGCCACAAAAATTAGTGAGATATTTATATATATGCTGAAGGAAAACATATATTTTTTTCGCAACAGTATGTATGTGAAAGATACATATTTCAAATAAAGGTCGTGATTAAAAAATATTTTAAAACCATTAAAATGAGTAAATTACGATTAATTGCTTTGTAAATGAAATTTTGCCAGGAAGCAAAAGTTCCTCTAACAAATAAATAAAAAAATAAATAAATTGTGCCATGATTAGAAACATTAAGCATTGCAGTGAAAGCGAAATTTACTCTTGCCATCACCAAAATGACGTCAGCGTTATGGACAGGCATGTTTGTCATTTACGATAAAGATCTACAAAATTTTTTACAAATCAAAGTTCCGTAAGATTTAAATTGTTGGTTTTACTTTAATTTGTCTGATATGATATAATTTATATATTCTTTATCCTCATTGTGTATCTTCTAGTGTGAATTCCTTAATTTTGTTTAAGTACCCCTCTTTATAGTCGAATCAGTTTAAAACTTTTAAAGTAGATCTTAAGAAAACACTTAATGGAAGAAATTAGGTTATCAAATTATTTTCACGTGATAAAGTGTTTTCTCGCCATAAATGTTATTGCTACTGACAAAAAAATATTACATAATTTTCTGCTTAAGACTATAATTTTACACTTGATGCATTTTAAATTAGATAATGGAATAAGGATATATTTCGAAACGGTTTTTTCTATAATTTACAGCCTCTTTAGAGAATAACTATTAATATCCGTTATCATGAATCTTGGATCTTCTTCCAACCATAGAAATAAATATTTTAAAATACTTAATTTAATTGGTAATTGGTAAGTTTAAATTAATTTTCAATAAGTCACATTTGTGTGATAAATGTACGACAAGTTATGTTTAGTAATTTTGTTCACCATGCCTGTTTGTTAATTATGTATAATATTCCGAAATTAGCGAGAAATCTAATAAAGATAAAATATTATTATCAGTATGTTATTTGGTGCAATGCAATATATATTATAAAACAACGTTAAAAACGCAGGACTAGGAAATCTTTGAGAAAACTAGTTTCGGTAGGCTTTTGTGAAATAGTGTTTAGGGCATAGAGTAACACAAATATTCTGAATTATATAGGAGAGAAATGAAATGAAATTTTTTATTTTCCTATTGGCTAGTTGGAATATCTTATTATTTTCTTATTGGTCCACGAACTTCTTATATGAATACACTTCTGTCCTATATAATTGAGTAATTTTCTGTTATTCTTTGTACTGAGACTTTTACGCTAAATGTTACCAAACCTAGCCTACTCAAAGTTAGCCTATTTTGACATTTTTAACATTGTTTAAAAATTTATAATACATAAGATACATTTTATTATTTTGTTACTATTTCTAGATTGCATAGAGTATGAGCGAGCTCCCCCGCCTTTTTTTATATTCAAGTAGTCGTTTGTCCCAGTGGAATATTTAGTGTGCCCTATTGCGCATGTCCTCTAATACTGGTCGAAGTATTTCATAGATATCAACTATTTTTTCCAGTTTTTTGTTTTGACACATACTATACTCTTTTACATTCAAGAGGATGTTTTTCAAATACATTTTTTCCTTTATTGTCGTATAATTTATTTCTGAAATATAGGAACAAGATCTCTTATCCTCAATATTTCATTTTATGTAAAATCCGTAAGAAAAATATTGTATTACTGACTATGGAGAAATAATTTATTTTTAAGTGTACATATATAGGTTTTATATTAATGAAAAAACATTTTTCTAAATAATTTTTTTCATACTTTATTGCAATTTTTAAAAATAGTTTTCGAAAATAATACTATAAATTAAATTTTATAATATCATTGTATTATTTAAAAATTGGCAGGTATGCCGTAGTATGCAATTGTGAGCTACAAAAATGTTTTTCGAAAAATTATAATCCTTGATTTATGTTTTAAAACATTAGATATTTTATTTCATAAAATACTCCTTTATCTGTTTAAATAAAAAAAAGTTTTGTAATTGCTCATTGAAAACGTCTTATACTTATTAGTAAAATTTTAATCCAACAGTTAAAATTCTTGAACACTTTTAATCTGAGTGGATAAATGAAGAAAAGAAATCAAGAGAAATAAAAAAATCACATGATAAAAGGAATCATGTGATTTAAAACCTAATCAGTTATTAAATACGAAACACTTTAAATAACAAATTGTTTAATGTTTTTGCTTTTTAACGGACAACACATTTCTAATCAATGTTTTGTGAACATAGAACTTTACTACAGTTAAGTAATTTAACAAATATTAAGTTCTATATGAAAAACAAACAAATAACAAAAAAAAATCACTGATGTTTTGTCTAATTCCTAATTAGGTTCTTAAAAGTTTAAACCGATTTATTAATTTTGCTATTATTACTTTAGTTCTAAATTTTTTAGCAGAAATCGTTCAAAAATAAAAATAAAATAGAGCTTTAATTATTTTATTTACTGTTTCAAACTATTCTATATCCTAGGAAAAATGAAAAAATAGGAAATACATAAAAAAGCTGAATGTTTACTAATTGTTAAAACTGTTACATAACTGCTTACGAAAATTTACAACAACCCTCTACAATCTAACGTCATGGAAATAATTTTACATATATTTAGTTCATGAAAGTTTAAATCGACTTAATCATGTCGAGTACAAAAATATACAATAAATCTTTACAGGTTATCACGATTCTGATAGTGTTTCTCTAATTTTATAACTCAATGAAAGTACTATATTAATTAAATTAAAAGTGAAAGGGGAAATTACTTTTGCTGCCATGAACAGTCAGAAATGCTTATCTATTGTATTTCAAGCTGTAGCTATGTTGTCTAATTCGAAGTATGTATTTGTAATATGAAAGAATTTACCCACAAAAGGAATTTATGCTTTCGTTATAGTACACAATATTATAATATTCATATAATATATGTCCTATTTTAAGCTTTTGCTATGTTGTTTGATTCAAAGTGGACACTGTTGTTTCATTCAAATTCATACAAATCAAGAATTTATACATTCAATTAGCTACCAAATTAATGTATTCATATTTTATATGTTCTATTTTAAGCTATGAGTTGTCCAGTTGGCTCAAAATAAGCAGTTATAATAATATATAATTCACATACAGCAGGGTCCAGTTATTCCAAAAATCAGCCTATTCCGAACAGAATTTAGAAAAAATATAAGAATTTTAGATAAGAAAACAGCAAAATTTAAAAAGGCTTTAGTGAATAGACACACATTTATTGCTATACAAAGAAGATAGATACAGACATACATGGAGCATAAGCTTAAAGAAAACACCTGGCAGTAAATTGAAACAAAAGATGGTTCGTTACAGAACATGTCGTATCCATTTATAAAATCCTACAAAATTATTTTTAATCATGTTAAACACAAAAATAACTAATTTATTCCCTGAGTCTACTAAGTAATCTTTTTCTAGTCATCGTTGACTCAGATTTATGTGTGGAAAAAAAGCGCATTTATCGCTATGATACTACAGTTGTAGTTTTATTCGAAGATTCTTTTATACAATTACAGTGAGTTTTAAATTAAGTTATTACAAATAATAGAACTTGTTCATCACGAAACCGGTAAACACTGTATAAAGCTGTCACTAGGAGATTTCGCCGCACTTAAATTAAGCATTGTCAAGTCAATATATTTATTATTATTAATGAAATCCGCGTATTCCGATTTCCCGCTAAACTGAATAGTGTTCAATCTTAGTTCGGAATAGAAGGATTCTACCATAAATTAAGAAGTTACAGAACATGCCGTATCCATTTATAAAATCCTACAAAATTATTTTTAATCGTGTTAAACACAGAAAATAACTAATTTATTCACTGAGTCTACTAAGTAAGTTTTTTCTAGTCATCGTTGACTCAGATTTATGTGTGAAAAAAAGCGCATTTATCGCTATGATACTACAGTTGTAGTTTTATTCGAAGATTATATTATACAATTACAGTGAGTTTTAAATTAAGTTAGTACAAGTAATAGAACTTGTTCATCACGAAACTGGTCAACACTGTAAAAAGCTGACACTAGGAGATTTCGCCGCACTTAATTTAAGCATTGTCAAGTCAATAAGCTTATTATAATTAATGAAATCCGTGAATTCCGATTTCCCGCTAAACTGAATAGTGTTCAGTCTTAGTTCAGAATAGAAGGATTCTACCATAAATTAAGAGATTAGAATTTTCAGCAACATTTAAAAATAAAAAAAACTGTATTAATATTTTCTTGAAGGGCTATTCTATAAAAAAAATGAATAAAATGTCCTGCACATACCACTTACATAAATACTAATATTTAGTCATTTATAAGTTCTTAAAAAATAAACTATTGAACAAACCTGATAAAAAACTCTACATTTTGAAAAAGCATATTTGTTTGAATTTGAGAATAGAATAGTAAAGTTAAAACAGCGGTAATGTGTAGAAAAGCTGCCAAACATAATATTTGCAATGAGCCTTTAACTTCTTAAAGGTAGCAATAAATTACGGTTTAAAAATTCAAAATCATTATTGCATTACCGTGTCAGCATTGCTTTTGTCTTAATTTTTATGCAACTGATAATTACCATATTAATCTTTTCCAACTGAAAATATCCTATTTGAAACTGAAGCTATGGTAATTCATTAATTGTCACAGCTATAATAATCAAAATTCGAGTTCATTCACATATTTTAAATTTAAATAATATTTAAAAACAAAACATTGGAATTAATCTTTCATAAATTTCTACTTTTTTTAATTCATTCATTTGTAATCAGATTAAATGTGGTAATTATAGAAAATTAATTGTTCAATATATTTTTCCAAAAATTATTATAAATTCTTTTCTATTGCGAGTGTCGTTAAATATACCTTTAAAAACGATTAAAACTTAATTACGAAAATCTTTGAAAATGCATTCTAACTGCTTATATAGATTTAAAATAATACACTTATAAACGCATTAAGCAATATCTTTAAGGATATGATTTTTTTCCTTCTTTATTAATTTTTAATAATCACTGGTTATAATGTTAAATCCAGACATGTTTCTCGTTTTCAATTTAATCCTATAATAATACGCGTGTAATTGAAATTGAATTAAGATGTGATTAAATTGGTTTTGTACATCTCCAAAGTATTTTATAAACATTAATCTTATCAAATTGCTTTAAGTTCGAAACTGGATGCATGGATATTCCAATTAATTTTTTTTTAAATCGAAAAATGTATAAGTTTGTAAAATATGCCTCATTAAGAGCTTTGTAGCATATCTTTATTTATAAATTTAATAATTGTTTTAACAAACGAATATTATACTTCTAAATAGTTGTAATGGAAACAATACGGTAATTTCTTCTATCTGTAAAAGAAGAAAGTATTGGGCTTATAAAAATTCAGGTTTTTAAAGGATTTACACGTTTTAGGAGTCAGAGAGTAGTATTTTTTATATAATATATTTTTTTAATTATTAAAAAAGTATAATCTGGTAATAAATAAAAGTTAAGCAAATTTTAAACAGCTTTTCAGTTATTACTTAAAACAACGTATCTTTTGGTAGTTTTATGTTATGTTTTAGAATGTCAGTTACTGGTGATTGATGTGGTCTAAACGGAAATTCTAGTGTCAGTTACTGATGGCTGACGTGGCTCTCTACATGCTAAATTAAGGATTTTTTTACCTGGATGGTTGATAGGAAGTACAATTTAGTCATTTTAATAACATTTTTAATTTTTCTTAAGAAAGGTGTTATAGTAAAAATAAAATACATTGACATGTTTCGGAACCGTCAAATAAGTTCCATAGTCATAATATAAATAAAACAAAATTTCCAAATATTTCTCGGACAATACAAATGACACGCGACAATGAGATATAAATAATAAAAAATGAAATATAAATAATTTTTTGTAATAGAGAGCGTGTTTTTTATTATTTATATCTCATTGTCGCGTGTCATTTGTATTGTCTCAGAAATATTTGGAAATTTTGTTTTATTTATATTATGACTATGGAACTTATTTGACGGTTCGGAAACATGTCAATGTATCTTATTTTTACTATAACACCTTTCTTAAAAAAATTAAAATTGTTATTAAAATGTTTATATAAAAGGTGAATATTTTAAAATCTGATGATTTAAAAAAAAAATCGATTGGAATTAATTAACTTTTTATCGTACAATTTAGTCATAATTGTAGCGCTCAAAATTGAACCACTAACTGAAACGCTGTTTGAAATTTACTGCAAACTAAAACTATTTAAAAAAATATATATATAGAAATTTATTTCTAAAAATGCAAAGATAATGAAAAGTAACCTTGACATTTCTACACTGAGATTCTTAATGATATGAAAACCCAGTAATTTTGTGATATTCAGGGAAGAAGTCATAAAAAATATCAGAAAACTCCATTTTCAAGACAAATACAGTAATTTGATATATTACATCCACTGTAAAAATTTTACCCTTTTGCTGCATCATTACTCCACCACTTTTATAGAAAACAATTACTGCAGCCTATCATGGAGCATTCTCATGGGTCAAAAGAGAGATATTTTATAAAAGCGGACAAGTGACGATGCAGCAAAAATGTAAAATATTTTAAAGTGTCGCTGTTAAACAAATATAAAATTTTAAATTCATTGAAAATATGAATTATCTAAAAAAATGTTGAAAAATGATATGAACATTGATCGAAATCATGACTAAACGAGCATGGAAACTGTACAGGAATACTGAATGCCACTCTGAGAAAAAGAAACCGAAATATGCAAATTAGTTTAGCATATAAAGATACTTGGAAGGCTAAAAAGTTTCCAAATCTGATCGCAAAGGGAGCTCTAGAAGTATGGGTCGTAAAATCGTTTTAAATGGTTTTGAGAAAGGGAAAGTGTTGGTTTTTAAGGATCAAGGAAAAGATCTCCAGGTATAATATTGAGATTTCTTCAATTATATGAGGATTATGGACCAAAGACTCCGGGCCGTCGGCTAAAGTTGTCGAAAAGAGAAAAAAGAGCCATTATAAAAAATAATGATCAATTGGGTAACAACTTGAGGCGTACTTTCAAAAGATCCACAGATAGCAATGTCCATTGTAATCAAGAGTTATAAGATTATGGGGTATAATAATAGAAAATCCCAACCACGTATAACTAAAATGCATCAGGAAAATCACATGGATTGTCCAAAAGATCGCAAGTCCCGGAAGTTAGATTATGATCCGATGAAAAAAAATCAATTTGCATGGTCCGGCCGGTTTTTGTTATTATTGGCATAATCTGAAACCAGAAACATTTTCATAACAGCAGCAGGGTGGAGGTTCACTCGTGATTTGGACTGTGTTTGTATGATATGGTAAGTTCAAAGCTGCGTTTCCCTTTGGCAGAATGAGTGCATCAAGATCAACTTGAAGAAAACTTACGCCATTTGCTGAGGAAATTTGCGGTCCTTTCTGGATGTTCCAATAAAACAATGCATATATACACATGGCGAACAGGACTTGTTGATGGTTTCTTAATAATGGTGTAAAACATTATGAAACACCTGAAAATCGAAAAATGATATTTCTTTTATGTGTAAATATCTGTTTCAATTACATTATCTTTTCTAAAATAAAACGATCTGTTCTATTTTTAACATTGATTAGACTTCGGTTTGTGTTGTAACATTTTTTTCTACGTGCGGTGCAATTTTGTAGATATATTTTATATATGTCATTTTACATTAATATTATATTCTTCAGATTTTTTATTTATTTTGATTTTTTTTCGAATGATGCATTCATTGAATTACATATTGCAGTTTTTGATACAACAGTATCGTGGGAAATTTTTTATTTTATTTTCGCAGGCTATATTAAATTTATATATATCTTGTTCTTGAATTTGTAAATAATTTCTGCTAAAATGAAATTCGGCAATTGTATAGAAAAAATAAGTCAGTTTTAGGGTTATTCTTCACAAAATGTTAAAATATTTGTCTCATTTAATTTTTATTTTATTTTATGTTTTTTAGAAAAGTAATGTGTCCAAAAAACATAACTAATCATATTCGTGGACTGTCTCAGACTAACTTTTTATTTATTTATTTTTTTTGGCATAAAAATTTTAAATTTAAGTATATAAATATATGCATACAACATTCAACTTATTTTCATGTTTATATAATAGTTAAAATTGAATTATTTATGAAGTAATAAGTGATCTGTATGTTGAAATATTTTAAACATTTGCTATTAAAATTGGAAATTATAGTTTTGTAAAGATCATACATGTATACAGTTGTTAAAATGAAGGAATTAAAATTAACTAAAAAATATTATCATAAAAATTAAAATGTTTCCTTTAATCGAATATTTTCCCTTCAATGAATCGATGTTCGTTGTCATTTTCCAAGAAATAAGTTACAAGGTATTTTAATTCAGTTATTTGCACATTTCTCATATGATACATAACAATAAACGTAAGATGCAGCATAATCAAATTTCCTCAACAAATTATTGAGTAGCTTTAATATTTTTCTTTAAAGAATGCTTGAATATAAATATGAAATATTTAAATTAACTAGTTATTTAGAATTTTGAATACGTATATTCATGTATTATTATACACATGAGGAAAACAGTTTCTTAATATCTTTGAAGTGTGAAAGATTTCATAACATTCTGAAGTAGCTCATTTCGTCGTTTCTACATTAAATTTCTTCTTTTTTAATTTCAAGAATTTGGAATTAATCATTGGATATTTATTATAATTTTAAAATTCCGCTATAGATGAAACGCAAATGATATATGATAAGTCTTTCAATTTATTCCTCTTTTATTTTCGCAGAACATGAGAGCGATTTTGAAATGAAAGCGAAGAGATGGTTTTTGATCATAACTTTAAATATTGCGCTCGTATTTAAATACAGTGGCATCATGAAAATCTAATTTAAAATATACTTTTCATCACCGTGAATTTTTAGAATTTCTGCAGTGTTCAAGATGTGATTACAGAACCTCTTATGTTGCACCGAATAAGACTAAAATATTTTTTGTCATTGCTATGTTACAATATGCCATTTATATTTTTTTCGAAAACGAGCTTCTTTGATAAATAAAAATTATCGAAATTTATAAGTCAGCTTCATATGACAGATATAAAAAAGAAAGAATAAAAAATGTATATATATTTAAATTTATGATGTAAAGTATTGAATTTTTGGTACTTCTAGGTTAACCCGTCGTCCAAAAAATTATCGCCAAACTATTAGATTAAATGCCAATAATGGATGATCGTGAATGTCACATTCAATGACATTAAATGCGATTCACGTGTTTAAAATGTCATTAAGTGATTTTTATTTCGACTTTTTATTAATATTTTTATTATATTCTACTAATTATTTGTTTTTTCGTTATTTATAATAAAAATTATGTCAACATGTATAATTTGGCTACTAGTTTGGCGATTTGTATAATTTGGCAAAATTGATCGACGGGATAACCTAGAAGTACAGAATTTTTTTGAGTAAACGACATACTTTCTAATTTAATGAATCATTGTTCGCTAATGAAAAGAATGAAAATATTTTCAACTTTATAAATAATCTTTAATATTGGATTAATAAAGTAGTAGACTGAAGAAAAAAAATCTGTAATCTTTCAGATGAAAAGTTGCCGAAATCAGTACTCTTACTAACATTTTACCTGTGCACATTATAAGGGAAAATGTATATCTATAGAATTAATTTTTGTAGAGGTACAGAAATCTGTAACTTTACCACCAAATCTACTAAAATTACGGTAACCTTACTAATATTTTTTCTGTAACCTGGGTTGCAGTTTCATAAAAAATTCCTGGAATCCCAGTTTCCTAAAAAAATCTTAATAACCTTACAGATTTTTTGATTTCCAGTGCAAATCTGTATCTGTTACATGCACTTTTGCTGTTGCCATTACATAAAAGTCCTTGGAACCCCAGTTTCCAAGAAAACTTTTAGTAACTTTACAAATTTATTTTTTACTGTGTATACTAGTAAGACAGATTGAAAAGTTTCCAAACTGGCATCTATTGACTTCCACTCCCAATACCTATTGAGCTGCCTAAACGATACCTGGGTGACATAATTTAAAATTATTTGTCGGACATGGCTGTGAACTCAATGAGTGACTTCCAGTTGGTAGGACTGTGTACCCAAAATAATACAAATTTCAGTTTTTTTATGACCTAATTAATGCTATATATAGAATTTTCATTTTATCAAAGTTTCCGAGAATAATTCCGAATACAATATTCGAGTCTTGCAATATGTATCTGGCTATTTTATCTACATCCTATTCTTTTCTGTTTTTCCAACATTTTTAAAAATAAGATTTACCAAGAAAAAATGATTCATTTATTTCAAAAGAGCAATCTAAGAATAAAGCAAAGTTAATAACAGGCTCTAATTTATTAATTAACAAAATCAGTTTTTGATTTTTTTTTCACTCTGTCATAACAGCGTTGAATTCAGACATTTTTCTCCGGGAGAGAATTCTGTGGGTCCGGGGGGGACACAATAGAGTTCCGAGGGGGGCATTTCTCTTTTTTTTATTGAAAAAACAAAATTTCAAATTTTCCGGTGAGGGGGGGACATTTGATAGCTCCGGGAGGAATGTTCCCCCGGAGTACCCCCACAGTATCGTCCTTCAGAGAAAAGATTATTAGATAGCAGAGTCTTATGGGAAATGAACCAGTATTTTCTTAAAAATAAGGGGATCTAATAAAACCTACGCCAAAGCGTTGGAGAGGGTTTTATTCTGGCGCCAAAGTGTACGACCCATATCACAACAATGACTTCAAACTGCGCGTTTCCTAGACGATCCAGCAGAACCTCAACATTAGAATGACTGTATTTCTGTCATTCCCTTCTCTCAATTGGTTCAGACTGGAATACAATAATGATGGAGAGTCTTTTGTTAGCATTAAGCGAGTAGCTGCTTTCTACAAAGAAAGTGATGAATGTCCAAAATAATTACTATGGCGATTGAAGTACATGGGAATGGCGGTCATAGAATACTCGTGTAGCAGTTACCATTGTACAGAAGATTCTCGCACCTATAGCATTTCTTACACATTTTCTTTCCAAAATCAAGTCGACCAATCGGAATCACAGAAAAGAACAGGTGCCTCCTGAGCTCCCTAAATAATGAGTAATTGTACGTCAGATATTTTCTAATTGCCGAATTCATTTCATTAGACTTTGCATAGAATCACGACGTACGTACCAAAATACCTGCCCCTGACATTCCGTCTGCTTTTGCAATTTACTCAGGTAAAACGTAGTGATGATGGTAAGATGGAGTGCTCCACCCCAGGCCCTGACAGGCCCATATGACTCTCGCGACGAGGACTTCGACAAGGGTCCCGGTTCGCATACCGCTAGGCGGCTACTACTCGGGCGCATCTATCCCTATCCGCACCCCTCGCCTTCCGATGTTTATGGTTAATTACCAACGCACGTCACGATGTTGGCCACCGTTCCCAAGTGGGGTGAGTGACCAGCTGTGATACCACCTCGTCAACCGGCCCCGAACTAAAGGAAGCCGCTTGGTCCGTCTGGGAATTCTCACCCAAGGAGCCATGAAGAGCCCCCGGACGACTACGCCCACAGAGACGCAGAAGCCGGTGACCCATATCCATGGCACCCCAGAAGGGTTTTGCTTTTCGACTGAAACACAAAATTAAATCCTATGAATGAGGAAAGGCATTTGTTAGGGCCAGATTTAAATGTTTCTAAATCCATATATATAAGCAACATATCAAATCATCAAGCTTGCAAAAATAATATAAAGATTTGGTGTGAATTTTTTTAATGATTATTGTCCAAACTTTTTATACACTTTACTGTTTTTGAAACTGGATGAATATGGTTTTGTAGTCAGCAACTTCAGATCTAAAGAAAGCTGAATTTATTACACTAAGCACTTTATTTCATGTTACATGTCACAATTTAGAATTATAATTCATCAATCATATACATGATTTTAATATATCGATATATAACAGTATGATTATACTAGACAAATACAATTAACAATATCTGAATAACATTTTGTAAATAACAAAAATCATATGAAAACGATAGAATTAAAATAAGTATAATTTTACAAAGAATTCTGTATTACATTCGAAGGAAAATTGATTTTTTAAAATAATAGCATATACAAGTTTGAACCATCAGAACCAAGAAATATATTTTTAATAAATTTTAATCTAGTCATATTTAAAGTGTTATTTTTATGAGCATCTCTTGATTTATTTAAATTTATATATTCATTATACCTCATCATAATTTAATCGTAAATAACTTTCTATTGTTTAAGTACCTGGCTTTGAAATAGATTTATCTTAAACCTTTAAAAATTGCTTTTAAGAAAGCACTTAACGGAAGAAAATTTGGTTAATCAACCATTTTTACGATAAAGGGTTTTCTCCACATAAAAGCTGTTACTATCTACAAAGTATGATTTCGAAGTCTTTCCCTTCTAAGGATAATTTTACATGTGATGAATTTTGAGTTAGATAATGTGATAATGTTATACCATATAAAAGTTTCTTACTGTTGCTTTACCGTAACGTTAGACAATAATTATTTTTATCAATAACTTTTAAGTACAGTAGTATAGGGCTATTCCATGAGAAACGGACAAAACGGCCCGCACGTGATGCTTACATACATATTACAAATAAAAAAATTTTTCGCCAAAACTAACCTTTATACTATCTTAATTTTCTTATAATAATGTTCCGTACTTACTTCAAATTATTAAATTAAAATCTTGTTTCTAAATCTAATCTGTTAATCTTTATGCAGACGCTATATATTCTTAATTTGCCTTAAAAAACATTATTCCAGTACGCGTGAATTTAAAAACATGGCTCTAAATTAAAAATATTCTTAATTAAATTTTTATTTCTTAATATTCCAAATAAAATTGATTTTTCTATGTTTTTATCAACCCTTTTTAAGAAAGTCTTATGAAATTTATTCCAAAACCATACCTTTCAAAAAATATCATTACTTTATTTTATCTATTTATTTATTTTTCCTCCGTCAACCTTTGATAGTGTGCATATTAATAAATTCATTTCTTTTCTTTTTCTCTTAAAATTAATCATCTATAAAAATCGTCTGCCTAAGAAACCCTGAGTCGATTATAAATTGGTTGAATAATATTTTTTAAAAAATAAAACTATCGCCTGAATGAAGTGTTTAATTTCGAAGCTGGACAAGAATTCTGATTACATAAAAGAATGATGGTTTGAGGTTACAGAATGTTCTAGAATTTTCTTTTTAGATTTAAGAGGGGAAGCCTCGAGCTGAGAAGGAGGATTCTTTGGGTTTTTTCTTCGTTGAGTACGGCTCGCTGAAAGAATGATGGAATGCTTCGGTAAAAGACAGTTTGCAAAAGGAGCTTTTGCCTTTCTCATGACTACGGATTAAATAAATGAAATTACAGCAGCCAATGAGTAATTTATTGGATCCTCTACATCTATTTATTTATTTTCCTCGGTGGCCATGACTTCTGTGCGGTGAAAGTGAAACCCGGCGTTGATGTCTCTGGCTCCTAACTTTTAAATCGTCGCATACATAATTATATCTATTAACGCATAAGTTGTTCAAGTGTAAATTATACATTGAAATTAATAAAAAATTAATAACGATAGCACTATTTCAATATTACCATAGTTGCGTTAGTGAAGATACGTTAGTTTTGTTCAAACAGCAGTAATGGGTGGAAACGTTGTTTCAAACGTCAGCTGGAATGGCTTTTAAATAGGTTGAAAAATATTCATATTCTAAACCATGTACTAATTAAACTACTCATTTTGGTAATAAATATATAATAAAAATAAAATATAGTGAAAGTTTTCACATTGTTTGTCCTACACCCAAGTAATTTATCCGTTTAAGAACCATTTCTTGAAAAACTGGCAAAATATTGCACGACACTTGCATAAATACTTATTTCTGTTTATTTGTATGTTTTTAAAATATGAACAATACATCAAAATTAAAAATAATTTTTTTTTATTTTCGTAATAACATAGTTGTTTTAATTTGGCATTTTTTACAACATTGACATTATTTAATAACATTGTTAAACAATTAGAGATATGCAGAAAAGTTATCTAACACCTGTCATAGAAAGAACCTATTTACTGTAAAGACGATTGCTGGTTTTTTCTTCCTTTTTTTTATAAAATTTAAATATTTTAGCTATTACCTGGACATGATTTGACGATTTTTTTAATTTAAAAAACGGTGCCCTATAAATTTTCTGGTATGCTACCTGAACAACCTGTTCTTTTCAAATTTTTGTCACGTATTTATTACGAAATTATCAGTGCAATAGTCCATCATATGATGCATGAAATGAATAATTCGTAAAATATTATTCAAGTGAATGAATTCTGATATATTCCCGTGAATAAATTTATTCATTTTTTAATACTTTCTAATAATGCAGCAAAATTTTAACTGGAAAGATTTAAGCAACAATTTATAAAAATTTTTTTATGAAAGATATAATTAAAACAGATTTTTTTTTAAATATTTGATTAAGAATTCTTATATATAAAATTGTAATTATGATTTGTTCGGTCACACATTTTTTAGTCATTTATCAAATTATATTGCTTTAGAAATAAAATGATTATTCAAAATTAGGATAAAAAATTTGTAAAACGTTAAAAACTAATTATATTCTATTCTGGCTTAAGAATAACATCTGGTATAAATATATATATATATATATATATATATATACATTTATCTCATCGTCAGACTTCGTATTCAGTCCATTGTGTTTATATTCTTAACAAAACAACCTCTAATTTAAATCAGCCTTTTAAATTTTTCAATACATTGCCAATCTGTGTAACAAGAAGATTCAAATTCCGACTAGAAGCAAAATAAAAATAAATAAATAAAGAAAAATACTTTAAATGAGAATTTCTTTAGTGTTTTTTGTTTTTATAATGATCCAATCTTTGTTTTATTAGGAAAGTTTGTGCCCAAGATTTTGCTTCACGGAATGACCTGCATAAATTTTGCACCCTTGAATTTTAATGACATCTTTCAAAATTCGTTTTTTTTTTTTTTTTTTTTTTTTTTTTTTTTTTTTTTTTTTGTACGTTTTAACCGATTTGTTTATGTTATAAGGGACAAAGCGTATGAAATTTATTTCGTTTCAAATCATTCTGAGAGAGGAAAATAAAACATTTTCTTAAATATTTTTCATTTTTTTATACTGTTTAAATATTATTTTGTTATATAAAGTAATGATTATCTTTAAAAAACGACAAGCTTTCTTAGTTTTAAATAAAAATCTACAAAAAATGTTTTAATTTTTTTTTTAATATAACATGCAGATTAAACATGAGATAAAACGTCAATAAATCTACAGCTGTTAATCGTTATTATTTATTTTACTTAACATGTTAATTTATATTGAGTATATTGTTACCATACAAATTACAATATAATGAATAAAATCTTTAGAAAAGTACATAAAGTATTAACCAGAATGCCGACAAGTTCTATAACACTGCATGGTTGATATGTGAATTCCAGATCTGTGTAACATGTATAAAAATATTTCAAAAATATGCATTAAAATATTTAATTGCTATAAAGGACGTCAAATACTAATAAAAACATTAAAAGATCTTAATAATTTTTACATGTTTCGATTGAATTTACTCAATAATCACCAGGAAAACAAAATACAAATAAGCACAAAGATGGAAAATGACAATAAACTATTACAAATGAAATTTAAATTTTTTTTAAATCAAGCGCGTTATATTTTAATTATGTATCACGTTGCTTAATTTTTCAATTATTTAACAATTCAATCGAAATATTCGGAATTTGAAATGACAAGGAATCATTGCAGACCATTCAGCTTCTGACGTAAATTTCAATACTCTCTTTAATAAAAAGTTGCAAATAAAAATCTGACCTATAAATTAATCTACTTTCATTAAACAAAATATCTATGTTTTCTATTTGATTTAGCCTTGATAATGCGGTTAATTCTTAACCTACGTTTTCTAAATATCTGCAAACATATGAATATTGTTCCAAATTTTTTGAAAGTCAAGAGTTTTTGAAGCATAATTGCGCACAAATGGTAACGAACTTTGAAATAAAATGTTTGAATTCTTATATCAGACGGAAATATTCATTAATAAATTCTTTAACGCTCAAAACTATGGATGCATATTGGGAAATGGTTGATAAATACCCCCTCTACTATTTGACAGATTACACTGGAAAATTGTATGTTACAGAGAGATACAAAACAAAAAGAAAATAAACACGCAGAACAATAAGATTAAGAAATTACGTATGGCATTTCCAAAGAAAGGAATTAAAGATTGAGTTGAATACGTTAATTTATAGGATCATCGTTTCAATCAGGGTGAAAATAATATCTTAGAACTTGGCCCGAAATTCATGTTTGAAAGACGCCCAGATGCTAAAGAAATGATTACAGAATGTGAAAATATTGTACAAGCTGCACCTACAAATCACAAAGAAGAAGTACGAAGTTTGCTTTTTAATAGATTAAGTAAATTCAATAAACGAGCCAATAGTTCTGTCAATAGAATTAGTAAATCAGTAAATAAAAAGCAATCTGATACCATTAAACGGTTACAATCATATAATGATATTGCTATTATCTAAACTGATAAATCTAATCGCCTAGCTGTTCTTAGGAGAGAAGACTATATTAATAAAATGCATGTTTGTAATGATGAAATGTAAAACATTAAAACATAATCCACTAAATAAAATATGTGCAAACACGAAGGAAATAATAGAAAAAGGCAAATGCCAGATTTTATGAAAGTTAACCTCAAGTTAAATAAAGAAGCAGTTATTCCAAGATTAGTTGGCAGATTGAAGGACCATAAATAAGATTATCCTCTGCGCCCGATTGTCACTAAATCTCAAGGTCTTACATATTACTTAGAGCGTGCATTTGTTCCATTACTGAAACAGTTATTGCCTCCCTTCACTGTCACAGTTGATTCCAGTACTGACTTCATTGAAAGATTAAAGAAAATAGACATTACAGAGGATTGTATTATTGTAAGCTTAGACATTGAGTCATTATATCCATCCATAGATACTTCAGAAGTAGCTCAAACCATCGAACTGTTCATTGACAATAGAGAAGATTTTGACGTACCAATGAAAAACACTTTAAAAAATGGCCTAAACGTAATAATTAATAGTAATTACTTTATTTTTAACAATATTATTTATCAGCAATCAGACGGTGCCCCAATGGGATCTCCATTTTCAGGCCTCCTTGCAGAATTCAAATTACGCCCCCTTGAATCAAAAATTTTCAGTACTTTTAAATTATTACCTTTACTATGGCTACGTTATGTAGATGATATTTTTATTGCTTGGCAGGGGGGAGTTGATAAATTGTTAATTTTTATTCAGCAGTTAAATGATCTAGATAATAAGTTTAAATTTACTTTCGAACTTGAAACTGATAAGAAATTACCTTTTTTGGATGTTGAGTTAAAAAGAGAAAATAATAAACAAATTCGGTCAGTATATCGAAAATCAATAACAAACTTAAATGTTATACCTTTTGATGCTTGCACTCATGTTCTTATAAATTATTTACCTTTAGATTCCTTATTAACAGAGCTTTTAGATTTTGTTTCACTGAAAATTTAAATGATGAATTAGATAAAATTAAAACAATAGCTATTAACAACAGATATAAAGTTAAAATAGTTAATAATTTAATTAAAAGTTTATTAACAAAATTAACAAGGCAGTTTTTGAAAATAAAACCGACAATGAAAATAACATGAAAAGGGTTGTTATAAATTATTATCCAAATTTCTTCGAGTCTGCTAAAACACAATTAAAAAAGTTTGATTTAAATTTAATTACTAGACCCCCTCCAAAATTAAAATCAATTTTAACTACTAGAATTGGCCCCATTGATAAATTTGACCGATCAGGTGTTTATATCATTCCATTTCTTAAAGAAGGTGGTTATAAGAATTATTATATTGGCATGACTCAAAGAAAATTCAAAGTAAGATGTAAAGAACACATTGCAGACATAAAATTTAATAGAGGTAAAACCGCAATATCAAGGCTAAATCTAATAGAAAACATAGATATTTTGTTTAATGAAAGTAGATTAATTTATAGGTCAGATTTTTATTTGCAACTTTTTATTAGAGATAGTATTGAAATTTACGTCAGAAGCTCAATGGTCTGCAATGATTCCTTGTCATTTCAAATCCCGAATATTTGGATTGAATTGTTAAATAATTTAAAAATTAAGCAACGTGATACATAATTAAAATATAACGCGCGTGATTTAAATTTTTGTTTAAATTTCATTTGTAATATTTTATTGTCATTTTCCATCTTTGTGTTTATTTGTATTTTGTTTTTCTGATGATGATTGAGTAAATTCAATCGAAACATGTAAAAATTATTAAGATCTTTTAATGTTTTTATTAGTATTTGACGTCCTTTATAGCGATTAAATATTTTAATACATATTTTTGAAATGTTTTTAATGGACCTATAAGAAAACTTCTATTTATAATTAATGTATAAAAATAGTTTCTATTAATGTAACAATAAAAAAACTGTAAAAAAGAATTAATTTTCGGAATAGAAAATAGTTATTTTATTTTGAATTATAAGTACAAAAACTCTAGAAAATAATCACCATACATCTATATCGATTATACATTATCAATTTATTACCATCGATTACTATGTATTTTGTATGTAATATATTTACCAAAAAATTCTTTTTATATATTGCAATTATGATAAAGTGGGATTCTTCACTAAAAATCCATCCCTTTAAAAATTTTTAAAAATCATACAATATTGAATAAGATTTTCAATTAAAACTTTTGAATAATTATTTTTGATACTGTTTTTCTTCTTCTCGGGTATTGATACATCTAATTACACTGATAAACAAATTTTAACGAATTTTCGATTTCTCTATATACGTTGGGTATTTCTTATAGATTTCAAGCTGCTGAAAAAGAATATGTTTGTAAAAATTTTCTATCACCCTCCAATTTTGAGAAATTTCATTTATACGTTTTGGACTTTGTAGACATCGTATAGGCATTATAATTATATTACATTATTATTTTTCATGCATTTGATTCACACAAACATTCCTTTTTCTTCTTACAAGGATAGAAGATATAGCAAGAGAGTAGATACAGATGTCCCTCTAATAAATTTTATGTTAGCAACCTTGAACAGAGAGCTCTAGCCACCCCCACAGTATTTGACTTTAACGCAAATCCATGACAGTAATTTTCGGGGCGAGTGTACTACTATTTCTTTGTTCTGTAAGAATTTTTAATTAAATTTTATTATAATTATCCTGTTTTCCCCTACAATATGTAAAACACGTCTAGAGGATGCGTTAATGAACCTGATTCTTTCGCTATGTGTGCGGGGAGGTAACTTTTAAAAAGCATAGATGCGCTTTCACGCCGTTAATAAAGACTGTCTGTCGTATGTAATTTGGACATAAAGTAGGTGAACAAGATAAGAAATGGGCACCTCATTCTTGTTGTACACGATGTGCTACAAACCTCTGGGCATGGAAGAAAGGTACAAAAAAAGTGTATGTCCTTCGCTATACCCATGATATGGCGCATGCCGAAGGAACATATAACTGACTGCTACTAATGTATTACAAAAATTAAAGGATTTTTTGCAAGAAGTAAATATAAAATTAAGTATCCGAACTTACATTCAGCAATGTGACCAGCATTACATAGTGATGATTTACAAATACCGAAACCTCCAGAGAATTTCACATATGACGATGCAGCAATAGAAATGGAAATTTAAAGCAGACATTAAGCCACTTATATCATTACAATTGCTTAAATCATCTTTTCTTAAAAAATATCAACTATTTCTTATTAAATCTCGATAAATAGATATCTTGGTATTGTTTTTCCGGAGATTCCAACCTTGCAATCTTGATCCAAGTATTTCTGAGTTTTCCAAGTAGTTCTGATAAAACTGAAACTTCCTCTACATCTGAAATGAACTATTATCCTGGCATAAATAAAGAACCACATCTAATTACTCAAAAAGAATTAAATGATTTTGTGAGAGACTTAAATTTATGAAAGAAAAACTCAAAATTACTTGGATCAAGATTGCAAGGTAGGAATCCCTTGAAAAACAATACAAAGACATCTTTTTATCGAGATTGACGTAAGAAATATTCGACATTTTTTTTCAAGAAAAGATGATTTATGCTATTGTAATGATATAAGTGGCTTAATGTCTACTTTAAACTGTCAATATAACTCGGAACAATGGCATATAACAGAGCAACCACAGATAAGACATTTACCGCTACATAAAGTATGAAATTTCTTATTAATATAATTTCTTTTTACAAAAATTCCAATTTTTCTGAAACTTTATAAACAATGCATACTTTCAGTGTTTTAAATATTAATTTTAAGCTTTATAAGTGTTTATTTAAAAGTTTGTCATTACTAAAATACCAAATGATATATTTCATAAGGTATATGTGTTGAATAAATACTACAAAATTCAGATTTTCAAGATTTTGAATTTTTTAAAAATCTGTGGGTGATGGAAACTTTTTAATGACATATTCTTTCATAGCACCACCTAATATATAAAAGTCACCACATACTTAGTTAGAAACAGAAACCTTGTTTATCAGTGTTATTGGTGTAAATACAATACTGTATGTAATAAAAATATAAATCCTTCTATCTGATGTGATTATTCAAACTGCTTAAAATATATTTTTCGGTATGCTTCAATTCTATCATTCAAAATTTTCTAACCCTGTTTCTGGCTCATTTTTAAAAGAAAAATATAAAAAAAAATTGACGTGACTTTTGAAAGTATATATCTGCGGCTTCCGGTTATAACCAGGTAAGGCACATTTTTAACATTTTGAGTAATTAAACGTTTAAAAATTTCAAAAGTCTTTTTATCGTTACTTTTATAAAATCGATTAGAACTTAATACTTTTCACTACATTCAATTAGGATATAAGAACCTCTTTTTTGCCAAAATAATTATATAAAAATAGTTTTTATTAATTGAAAACGATTATTACTGTTTTTCAATTTTTAAATAAAAATTTATTGTTCCCTATGACGGGAGGTATTCGATTTTCATTTTTCAGTACTATGTCAGATGAAAGTACTGTTTTAAAGCTACATTTTCCCAAATTATCTCATTTTTTTCGAAAATGTGCCTTACTTGGTTATTATCGAAAACCACAGATATAAGCGACCTATTTTTTTTTTTTTTTTTTTTTTTTTTTTTTTTTTTTTTTTTTTTTTTTTTAATTTCATTCGATTAATTCGAACTTACAAACAATTCTCAATTGAATTTTTTTTCAATTCTAGCAAGTTTGCTTTGTGAAACTTGCTTCAAAATGTCCCTTTTGGGAACATTTTTTTTAAAAACATGTTTCACCTTTAACAGAAAACGAACGGTATAGCACATTATGTAGTTTATAAATCGATAAAACTTGCCACTCTGATGCGTTTGAGAGCAAAATATGAATTTAAAAAAGAGAAAATAAGCCGTTTGAATTTGAGTACGTGCTTAACTCTTCCTCCACTATCGTTTCCGGAAATTCGATTCAAAATGCCTACTTTGAAAACTTTTTAAAAACTTTTTTTGTCTTCATTAATAAATTAACGAATACGGCACATTATATCAAGTCTAAATAAGAGAAACTAGCAATTGCTTGATATTCAACACAAAAGTGAATTTAAATAGGAGTCAGAAAGTAAGCAATTTTTTATTTGAATGCACCCTTAGTTCCTTAGTCATGATCACTTTAGGAAATGCAGTTCAAAATGCCCAATTTGGCAGAGTTATTTCAAATATATTCTATTTTTAACAAACAATTGATCTAAATGGCACATTAAATAGTTCCTAAATCAGAAAACTACCTGTCGTTTGAATTCGTTTAAAAATAAATCAGAATCTAACCAGTTTAGATATGAGATATTTTCTTCATATTTTATTATTTAATTTATATTTGCTATAAGAATTGGTTCTATAAAAATTTGTCAATATAAATGTTCTAGACATTATTGAAAAGATGCAAAATAAATTTAATCAGATTTGATGTTTTAAGAATTGATGAAGTTATGGATTTTTTTCCACCCCATTTCACTTACCGTTATTATTATGAATAGTAGTAGTAAGAGTTGTTGGAATTAAAAACTTGTAAATAGAAATGTTTTAGATAAAGTTAAGAAAATTTATAATTGGATGCGATATCTTGAGAATCGATATTTTGCCCAATTTTAATTTTGTCAATTATCTGTTATGCATATTTTTGACCCATTTCTTTTTTGAAGTACTATAACCTTTAAACTGATTTGATTTAACTAAGAAGTTAGGTGGTTTTCGGTTTTCACAAAAATACAATGCACCAAATAGCATATTAATAATTATATCTTATCTTTCTCAGATCTCTCGATATTTTCCGAATATTTTGTATGTTTAACAAATAAGCATGTGAACAAAATTTCTAAAAATTCCTTGTCATACATGTAGCACACAATTTTAACTTATCGAAAATTAATTTGAACTTACCAATTACAAATGAAAAATTTCAGTATTTTAAAATATTTATTTCTATGTATGGACGAAGATTCATTATAATTGTTATTAATAGTTATTCTCTAAAGAGGCAGTAAATTAATAGAAAAAAATGGAAGTATATCCTTACTCCATTGTCTAATTTAAAATGCATCAAGTGTAAAATTAAGGTCTTAAGCAGAATATTACGTAATAATATTTTGTAAGTGGTAATTATATTTATGGTGAGAAAACACTTTATCGCGCGAAAATAATTTGATAGCCTGATTTTCTTCCATTAAGTGTTTTCTTAAGATCGACTTTAAAAGTTTTAAGCTGCTAATTTCATTATAAAGAGGGTACTTAAGCAATATTAAGTAATTCACGCGAGAAGATAAATGATGAGGATAAAGAATATAAAAATTATATCATATCAGGCAAATGGAAGTAAAAACAGCAATTTAAATCTTACGGAGCTTTGATTAAAAAAAAACAAGTTGGAAATTGCACGTGAAGCGTAGCAAATTAGGTGCGTTCGAACGATAACGAAGTTTTAAAAATATTACTTTCATATATCAATCTCATAACATTGTAAATAGTGAATTACAATTAAAACGCTCATCAAACAATGTTCTCCCTATACCATTATGTAATGGAATACTTTTGTGTGGCCTTGTAAATCAATAATAAATGTTCTTTGCACCACAAATTATGTAAGATGTATATTATAATATGTACTTTATAGTTGCATATAAATTTTATTAAGTTCGCATGAGTGTAACACGATTAAAATGCATTTGAAACATTTTTTACCATTGACCGTAATGTAATGGAATACTTTTGATTGTCCCTGTAATTGATCTATTCATCCGATTTTCATAAAATTTGAAATAACTCGAAAAAATTATGTAATAATTATGTATTTTAAATTTCAAACGTATCGAATATACTTGAAACTTTTTCCCCATTGACCATAATGTAACTGAATACTTTTGATTGCTCCTGTAATTGATCTATGCACCCGATTATCAAAAAATTTGAAATAACTCGACAGAATTATGTAATAATTGCGTATTTTAAATTTCAAAGGATTAAAATGCATTTGAAACGTTTTTCCCCCTTTGACCGTAATGTAATGGAATACTTTTGATTGCCCCTGTAATTGATCTATGCATCCGAGTTTCATAAAATTTGAAATAACTCGAAAATCTATGTAATAATTATGTATTTTAAATTTCAAACGATTAAAATGCATTTGAAACTTTTTTCCCCCATTGACCGTAATGTAATGGAATACTTTTGATTGCCCCTGTAATTGATCTATTCATCCGATTTTCATAAAATTTGAAATAACTCGAAAAAATTATGTAATAATTATGTATTTTAAATTTCAAACGTATCGAATATACTTGAAACTTTTTCCCCATTGACCATAATGTAACTGAATACTTTTGATTGCCCCTGTAATTGATCTATGCACACGATTATCAAAAAATTTGAAATAACTCGACAGAATTATGTAATAATTGCGTATTTTAAATTTCAAACGATTAAAATGCATTTGAAACATTTTTTCCCATTGATCGTAATGCAATGGAATACTTTTGATTGCCCCTGTAATTGATCTATCCATCCGATTCTCATAAAATTTGAAATGACTCGACAAAATTATGTAATAATTATGTATTTTAAATTTCAAACGATTCGGTTGGGTAGTTTTTGCGTTGTTATATGCGGACGGACAGACGGACGGACAGACGGACGGACAGACGGACGGACAGACGGACGGACAGACGGACGGACTGAACGACCACTATAGGTGCTACGTATTATATAATTACGAACGCACCTAAAAAATGTTGCACATCTATCATAAAGGACAAACATGCCTGTAAATAATGCTGAATTCAATTTGGCGTAGGCAGCAATAGAGATTAAATTTCGCTTTCACTGTAATTTTCAAAACTTCTAAACATGGCACAATTTATCTATTTTTTCATTTATTTTAATTTGTATACCCCTGAATAGGGGAAAATTTTATTTTCCTTATCATATTTGCTTGAAAGTAGTAATTAATTGTGATTTAAATATTTTTCAATGAATTTTAAAAAAAATTTCAATCATTATATTAATAAAAAATCTATTTCTATCATGCACATATGATTCAGAAAAATAAATAGGTTTTCCTTTTAAAATTATATAAACTTTTAGGCTATATTCCAAAAGGAAACTTTCATAAATTAATTGAGAAATTGATGACATAACAATCAAATATAAATTTAAGAGAGGTAATTTAACTCCACTCTTACACCATTCCAGTGTTCAGAAAAAACAAAGCTGCGAACAGCTACATATAGAAAACAGCTACATATCTTCACCTGAGAATAATGAAATTCCATCTGTGTTTTTTAAAGAAATGACTTACCTATATAGAAAGGTTCTATTCGTTTCTATGGATTCATTTCTGGATTAAAATAGAGTCGTATTATGATTGAAAGGTCATATGTTAATTATATTTAACATCATTTTGATGCAAAAAGGCCTTCATATATACAAATAGAACCTATCTATAACGATAAGTCATTTTTTTCAAAACCACAGATAGAACTTTTTTATTCTCATGTGACGCTATGACAATTTATTCGGTTTTTACCTTTTACGCAAAACCCATATGAAAGTACCGCATCAATCAATTTCAAAACCTAATTTACATGCACATTTGCTATTTTTACATTAAAATGGGCTAACAAAATTTTCGAAATAAAAAAAATAAATAAATTAATTAATTCTGCGTTTTTGTTTTCTTTGTACTTAATGAATTCTACATGATTTTCTTGAATGCTGAAGAATGGATTCAAACCGTTATCGAAGATCATTTAAGTTTTACTTATCTAAATATTATTGAATTTATTAAATTAAAGAGAAAAATTGTATACTCATAATTTTAAAATCCAGCAGTGCTTAATTTCAAAAGATGCAATAATTTGCCTGGAATTATTATTATCAAGAATTATTGTGAGTTTTCATGCAAAAATGTTAAGAACATATTTCAGAAAATACATGTCCTTAAAGGAACAATTTTCAAACCATTATTCACTGAAGTGGAGAAGAGTGAATTCGAATAACTATTGAAAATCATTTGAATTCTCCTATCGGAGTATTTAAAAATTTATAAATGAAAAGATTTAATACAAATTCGCAATTTTACAAACTACCAATGCTTAAACTCAAAAGATGCTATCTTATAATTGCTAAGAAATCTGATGAATTTGCATGCAATTCAGAAATGTGAAGAATATATTTCACTAAAGGTACATACTTATAGAAAGATTTTTTTCAGTAATACGAATATATAAGATTGCAATATTTAAATGAGAATAATATTGAGACAACATGTTTACTTATGAAAGGCGTAAATAACCTGAGCTTCTCTGCAAATATTAAAGTATTATCAGATTTGATCCATTGTATAATGTTTATAATACATATACTTAGTTTAAAGGTTAATAGTTAGTTTTACGCAAGTAATTTTAAAACTCGACTTTGTTAAGATAAATAATTTAGATTTGAAACTTTTTTAATGGCAAGATCCACAATGATGAAAAATTATGTAGAATTCAGAAAAATACATAAAAAACTATTTATTAAAGAGATTAAAAATCGATACACCGACTTGTTTCTAATAGATTAAAATGTCAAAATGAAGGAAATTGCTCACAAACTAAGACGCATGGATCGTTTTAAAGTTTCGTTTTAAAAATTTATTTTTATTATTATTTAATTTTTGTATTACAATAATAATAGAAATTTTCTTCTAAGGCTCTCTTCATATAAATGATTTTTCTGCTCTGCAAATTTTTATACACTTTACAGAACACTTAAAAAATAGTTGGCCACATTTTGATAAAAATTTAAAATGCATTTTTTGAAGCAGATTTTAAACTATCTCTGAAAACTCTATTTTTTCAAACTTTCTGAATTCAGCACACGTTTAGGAAAGGCCTTGGTGAACACTTTTGAGAATATGTGATATCAAAGTGTTTCCAATTGTATTTTCAATAAGTTTCCAAATATTTTCCCAAGTTTAGATTTAACAAATATCGTGAGAAGAAATTTCAGTATAGTTTTGCTACTCTTCCAAAATCCTTTCTTTGTAGCATATTCGGAATACATTAAATTATACATGAACGGTTACTAGAACACTTACTTTTTAAGATGAAGTATTCTCAATTTGTCATAGGAATTTTAAGTGCATACTTATGTAAAGTTTTATTGAAATGTATATTTCTACAAAAATTCACATATCTATGGTGAAAAAAAATAATAATATCCACTATGAGCTTAAATGATATTTACGTATGAGATATAAGGGGGTATTACACAATGTTGCCTGTATAATATAACAACTGCTTAGAATAACTTTTCACAAAATGAATTGTCGATTAGGTTACTGGTGAAAATTTTCGCATTATATCATCCTATAATAACCTAATTCAATATTCATCTCATGTAAAATTATCCTGGGTAAGGAAAGATTCTTCATTGACTCTTTATACTCACAGTAATCCTACTTAATATGATAACGTTCTTTTTAACGTGGAGATGGTAAAACAGGTAAATTTTCTTCATTTAAATCAATTTTTACGAGCTACTGTGTACTGTCGAGGGAGAATACCAGCATGTGTATATTAGATTAAAATATTTCAGAAAAACATTTAAATTCAATTATATTTTTCGTAGTTTTCCATGTGTAAATTTAAAATATATCCATTGAAGTGTCGGGTGATTCACAGTTTTTAACACGCTTTATAAATCATTAAAAAAATAAAATAAATAATTCGCTATTTTACGATTATTTATTGATTCGAAATTAAAATTAATTTTATTGCTAGTATAATTTTGAATATGAAATCAGTTATTAAATTTTACATAGAATGAGTAAATCAATTTCTTTCCATCAAATGATATTTAATCAAGAAAAGTTAATACAACCACGAAATAAAATGTACAGTAACATCTATTTTTTTTCAAAAGACATAAAAAGACCTATCCCCTCTGATGGTTTTTCAGAAAGGCAAAACTGTAATGTTGTTTATGTATTTTCTTATAAATGCTTTTTTGCTAATGTAATTTAATGTGAAAAAAAAATCTCAATTACGAATATGAAATTGACTCTTGACATGATTAATCCTTGTTCCGTGTAATAAAAATGCATTAAATTATTTTACTCTAAATATTCCTTATATTGCAGTAAAATATTGAGCTAAGTGAACGAATTAACACGATATTATCAGTGAAAAACGAATACTTTGATAATGCGACAAATATTCTAAAACGTCATTGAATAGTTTTAGTGTTTAAAAAAAAAAACGGTTTTTCAATTTGGAAATTTGGTTTTATTGATTTTAAAATAGAACTGGATTAACACGGGTATTTTTTTTTTCGTTACGTCTATTTGTAAGAGCTACTTTATAAATTTTAAGTAAATCTACTTTAATGTGAATTACTTAATAGATTTAAACATATCTCTCTTAAATTATGAGAAGGTACAGTGAATATCTAAATTTGATAATATTAAAAAAAATACTCCACGTGTTGCTGAAATTGAGTCTCTTAGAAGTGATTGTCATAATATTTTTACTTAGTGAAACATATGATTAATATGTATTCGTAGAAGAAATTTTTGAATTACACTAAAAGTTAATTCAAAATATGATTTTTGAATTTTAAGAAATATGCAAATCAGTTTAGTCCGTTTACTTCGTATCTAATGATTGATGTGAAGATGGCTGTACAAAATTTCTTACAGCACTTCTTAAAACTCAGTGTGATTTTCATTAGAGGGAAAATATATAAAATAGGTATGCATGAATTTCTCTATATATCAATCAAAGGCTTTTTTAGAGAACAGTATATAATGAGGCATATAATAGCTATATCCAGTAGCAGTTTTTTTTTTCGATGCAATATTTCCTTAGTTTTCAACCTCTTGTTATTTTCCATGTGAAAAAAGAATAATTTTTTCAGGAACTAAGTTTAATAAATGAAAACCAATACGAAGTTCATAGATGCAAAATATAGTCTATTCAATACATATCATGATCGAAGATGAGCCTTTATTAATTCTCTTTTTTAAAAATCTGAAGATTGACTTGTTATCTTTGCTTGATAAAAAATTAACAGACCACAATGTTTAATCACATTTAAAATAAATAAAATTTAGATAATTAAATTAAATGTTATAGATTTGATTCACAAAAAGTAATGCCCAGTATTTTGTTTTTTTAAATGACAAGATAAACTAGAAAAAATAGTTTTATTTTTAGTTGAAATTGTAAACTATGAATAATAATTAACTTTGTTATGGTTTACGTGACTGTTTTTTTAAAACGCTCTGTGTTATGCACATGCAAATTTTATTGTGTGCGATAGTATTGTTATCCACGTTGATTTATATGACCATAACATTTTGTATAAACAGCTAAAATTCAGTAGCGGAGAAAAACGAGTTTGCATGCCTGACTGTAAATGATCTTTTAATTATTATTAAGTACAATACAAGTATAAAAATCATCATAAATATTTACTAGAAAACCTTTTTGATGATTGGCTTTCGGCCGCCATTTAGATGCTTGGTTTCAAAATGCCTATCATTAAAGTACAGATTTATTATTCTACTAATATTTGATTGGGAACATTTTAAGTCACTGGCAATTTGTTTTTGACTATGAACTTATGCAAATCAATTTTAAATGCTCTGTACATCCCGTTATGTCGAACGATCGACCAATGTTTCGACCAATGAAAACAATGGAGAGGCAAAGCGTTTTTAGAACTTAAGAAGTTTCACTAAAGCTAATTTTAAATATAATTTATGCAACTTATATATCAAGAATGGAAATTAAGAAATTTTTAGTGCTCTAATATTTTGAATAATGAAAATATATTTAGAAAAATGCAATGTTCACTCAAAATTTAATCTTTTGCAGTTTTAATTTTCTTTGACAGTATTCAAATTTATTAAACCATCAACTACTGTTCTTTTTCATTTGTCCTAAAGCTAAAATCAAGTTTATGAAATATAGCGAAATGCGTATGAAATGAATTGTCCTAATATTTTGACTTGCAGCTGTATATACAAAGTTGTATTGTTTGGCTTGCCTCTGAAAATGAATCCTTAATTTTTCTCTTTGAACCATATTTTTAAAATCTTCAACAGGCAGAGATGCAATGAATAAATTTCTATGTATTGTTAAATAATCATTCCAACGAACTTCGAAGGAAATATATAATTTAAAATGCTAATCAGATACAAAAAAACAAAAACAAAAAAAACTTTAAATAAGAATTTGTTTAATGTTTTTGTTTCCTAATGGACAATCCATTTCTAATCAATGGTTTGTGCATATAAAAAATTACTTCAGTTAAGTAATTTAACATTTATTTAGTTCTATGTGAAGAAAAAATAAACAAACACCAATTTCATTGATGCTGTGTCAAGTTCGTTATTTGGTTCTTAAAAGTTTAAACATATTTAATAATTTCGTTAGTATTACTTTAATTCTAACTTTTTTTTTTAGCAAAAATCGTTCTAAATTAGAAAAAAATGGAGTTTGTGACATTTTATATATTGTTTAAAAATATTTCATGCATGGTTAAAATAACAAAACTAGAAAATAGGTAAAAAAGGCCAAACATTTATTAATTTATGAAAATGTCATTTAACTGAGTACGAAAATATACATTGACCCTCTACAATATTGCATCATGGAAGTAATTTAACACATATTTTGTTTGTGAAAGTTTAAACCGATTTTACTATGTCATTAGTATTCATTTATTTTTAACATTTTTCAATACCAATCGTTCCAATCGTACCAATCTTGCATTTTAAATCCTAGAAGTAAATAATCGTCCCGTTCTAGGGCCATCTCGTGAAAAACGGTCGAAATGTCCTACGCGTGACACTTATACATATGCTTCTACCTCTTACTATATAAATTGAACAAATATAAGGAGTTCATTGATAGTATCAAAATGAATCATCGTAGATTTTCATATTAACATAATTGTTTGAATTTAAAGACAGAATAACATTGTCAAAAAACTCAAATATCACATAGAAAGCCGAAATTAAAAGGCCATCGCATTCAAAGGCAGAGAAATCACACAGATCAATATATTCCAGCTTTATATATCCTATTTTAAACTGCAGTTATTGTAATGCATTAACTAATTAACTGTACAAAATAACAATAATCAATACTAAACATGCATCCACAAATTTAAATTTTAAACAATATTTAAAACAAAATATTGGAATTAATCTTTATATATACGAATAATATCAGATTCGTTATTAGTTCGATTAAATATAATAATGAATTAATATTAATTGTGCAGCGTTTTTCACAAAAAGGGATAAAAATATTTTTTTACAGCGCGATGTCATTAAAAAGAAATTTAAATGTGATTCAATTAGAATTACGGAAATCTTCGAAAATGTATTCTAAATGCTTAATTAGATTTAAAATAATGCTCCTATAAACGCTGTAAGCAATATGTTAGGGAAATAATTTTTGTTTTTTGTTCTTTATTAATTTTTAATAAACACTCGTTATAACGTTAAATCACTACATGGTTCTCGTTTAGAATTTAATCCGATAATTAAATATATGTAATAAAATTGAATTAAGATGCGATTAAATTGGTTTTCTGCGTCTCCGAAGTACTTTATAAATAGTAATCTTTTCAAATTGCCCTGAGTACAAAACTGAGTTCCAATTAAGTTTTATTTAAATGGGAAAATCTATATACATATAAAATATACCTCATTTAGTGCTTTGTAGTAAATATTTATTTATGAAATTAATTATAGATTTAACAAACGGATATTGTACTTGAAGAGTTGGGAATAGTTGTAGTTGAAAGAATAATCTAATATCCAATAAAGCTAATAATCCCATAAAGCTAATATTCAATTTTCTTATATAAAAAGTTTAGGTTAAATTCATAAAAAATTATTTTTTGAGATATTTATATACACTGTTCTTGAAATACTTCTCGGACATAAAATAATATAAAAGCATTAATAATTGAACTTCTGCAATCACCTTTTTGATTTCAGTAAATGTCCTCCTTTCGTTTATAGGATTTTGTTTATCTGACGAAACACTATCCGTCTATGTTTTCTGTCTGTCCATCAAGGCTTCTATAGAGAAAACTTGTGTAAGTCAGAGATTTCAAGTTTTGTGCTATTCATAGCTGAATATTTCGTTTAAAACGACAAATCATATTTATTGTCTATTATTTTAATTACATTAATTTTATCATTGTCATTCACTTATTTTCAAATTTAAGTTTTAAAAGAGACCCTTGATTTAAATTTTTTTTTATGTCAGCATCATAGCTTGGAGGTAAAGGATCTCGCTAATTAACTGAAATTACTTAAGTCGAACCCCGGTGCTGTAACTTTAGATTTTCATAGTAAGATGAATATAGTTAAATTAAAATTCTTTTTTTGCCAATTTAAGGTTTTATATACATATATACAGGGTGTTTCTAAACTCATGTTACAAACATTAAGGGTAGATAGAGCACACAGTGACATTCATTTATTGTATAGGAACGTATGGGACGAAGTGACTCATTAAGGTAAAAACACCAAGGGGCAATTAGGCCCCTTTTTTTACTTTCAAAATTTCTCATTTATACCAGATTTTTTTTTTTTTTTTTTTTTTTTTTTTTTTACATAAACGAAAAAAAAAATCTTGACATTCATTGAAAAAAGTGAAGTTTGTGACAGATGATATTATGTATATATTCATTACCAATATTTCCTTTTTTATTTCTTCAATTCTTATAGTTTTATTAACAATACGTCACAGTTTAAATATATACATATATCAGATCCAGTTGAAATCTTTAACGGTTTTTTTGGGGGGGCCGATTTTTCCTTTTGGTGTACTATCATGTAGTTAGTCGACTTTGCCTTTTTATTAACACACTTTTATTAACTTCACTTGTATGTATCGATGTAACGGAATCTGGAAATTTAAAATTATGTAACGAACGTTATTTCCACTCATTTTAAGGCATCAGATTAAACTGAAACTTTGCACACTTATGCAAACTGATGACGATTCAACAATTTAAAAAGACTCCACATAAAAGGATCAGAATCAAAACGACGGATAAATGGATGAAAAGAATTTTGAAAAATTAACACTCACCTGACACCCTAGACACTTGACGATAACTGAAATACACATAGAAACTGTAACTATTTAACCAAAAAACATTTTAATTTTTTTAGTTCGACGTGATATAAAAGTTTGTGCTTTTGTTTTTAAAACTATTTAGCAGTTATTTAAGACATAGGTACTTTGTCCTGATGCTTCTTAATATAAGGATTTACTACTTACAGGAATATTTTGATTTATGGAATTCAAATCATAACATTGTTCAATATTTTTTTTCTTTTTTACGTCGATTATGTGGAATTGAAGAGTTCCCTTTTGTAGAGAAAAAACTTAAAAAAATCTTTTGTTTCGAACCACTACAAGAATTAGAAAAAAAAGAGAGGGGGGGGGGCTTTAAATCATGTTAAGCTGCAAGGACCGCTACTCCACGTAACCAACTGATGATAAAATCTCTCGACCGTCTCTCTTTTTTTAAAACTGAAAAAATAAAATAATACATTCGAGCATTGTGATTCTGACTTAAGTGTCAAGATTTATTTTGCTGGCACTATACACTTTTAAATGAAAATCATGAATTTACACTTAATTATTCCTCATTTTTAAACAAATAGCTTCCATGCTCGTAGAAAAACTATTTTATTCTTAAATTCTTCTCAAAATTCTGAAAAATACAAAGAAATTCCATTCATTCACAGCACTCATAAACTCTATTAACGCCAAAAGCCCAATTTATATAAAAAATGAAAAAACAAAAATTTTACATATTAAAGTTTCAAGTTTAATCCAAAAATGAATAAAAAAAAGTGTCTGAATTATTAAATGAATAATAATATTTAATCAGAAAGACGCACAATTTAATTTTTAGTGTTATATAAATTAATTAAAGTAAAATAAAGTTATATTTATAAAATCTCTTTAAAAAAATTGCATTTGAAATGTGTTTTGAATGACGCTTAAAAATATTTTAATATAGATAATAAAGGAAAAATCGGTTTTACTTTAAAAAAATGAAATGAGATGTTTTTATAAAATAATTATACAGCAATTCATATTTTACATCTAGCACTTTAATTAAAAATATTTATAATTTATGATTTTATCATCCACAAATTGTAAAGTATTAAAAGCCTGACATAATTTCATTTAAGAGATTTATTCAAAAAATTATCTTTAAAATTAATTTTTTTTCTCTTTTTTTAAGAATTTCTATACGTTTGATACAAACATATTAAGTTCAAAGTGATGTGCAACTGAAGCCCAATGATCAGCGTTTTTCTGTTACCAACGTTTATTTTTACCCTGTATTTTTCAGTCCATTGTAACGTTTTACGTCTTTCCTTTGATTCCAATGTGGAAGGCAGCTTCCCATTTTCATGACAATCATCTTTTTATTTCAGCACACGACATTAACAGATACACTATGAAACTTGACAACTAAAGACTTTTCACACATAAAAATCAAACAAGTAAAAAAAAAACGTTAAAATCATCACTGAAATCCAAAAGTCACTGTCCCATCCTTCCCCACTCTCTGCTCTTTGGTTCCTCCCGCTTCCATCAGTTGATTGTACCATATCAGTGCCGTCTGGCAAAAAAAGAAGAAACAGTTAGGATTCAGAGCAGAAAGTTAAGATCGCTTCTTGCGAAATTATGATCGGAAGTTATGTGCCAGAGTCAGTTACTTGGGGTCGTCACACCACGTATATTTTACTTCTTACAACGGAGAGAACGCATAATTGTATATCAACGAAAAAACATATGCCGTTTCTATAATGGTTGGTAGCAAATACGCCATTTCTGTAGAAAATAACAAAGGGGAACTAGTAGATTACCTAATATTTTTGTTGACACTTTCTCATTAAAACAAAACAAAAAAAATATTAATTTAAATATGGGTTATGCGAATAATACCATCTGCTATAAAAACGTACTTTAAGTTTGTGTGGCTTTTTATTTGGAATTTATTTCATTTTTATTAGAAAAGTTGGGATAAAGTAATTTTATTAAACCAAGTGTAATGATAGTTTATGAAATTTATATGAATAAATAATCTTTGATAAAACACGGACTTATTGTAAATTATAATTAATGTTCAGTATTTATCGTAATTTTAAAAACAAATACAAACGTATCCATAACAAGATATCCGATTTTTTTTTTTAATTTCTTGAATAATGACATCGTGTTTTTCTAGTTTGTATATTCTTCAGGGATCCACTTTTAGAAAGAATCACGTTTTGAGCACCAGCCTTGGCGAGTTGGCGAAAGCGAGAACGTTCAGCTACCTGCATCGCCAAACACAAAATAAACAAAAGTTCAAATGTGTCATAAAACATATGATTAATAGAATTATATTTATTACAAGAGAATCTTTACTACTGTTTTTCTTCTCAATTTCTACGAACATAGCGAATTAAGAAAATAATAATATTTTTGAATTGAGAAAAAAACAACAACTATATTTAGATGTTCTGTGAAATTTAAAGCATTTTAATCTGAAAAAGCTCTTTGTTTTAAGAAAAGCTCTTTGTTCTGTGAAATTTAAACCATTTTAATCTGAAAAAGCTCTTTGTTTTTGCTTCCTTCTTTTCAGAAGGAAGGTTTGCTATTCGCTAGGAGTTTGACGTCACAAACAAGAACAGGGTGCGTAGCATTGACTTCATCTCCGCGCCAATCGTTGTTCTAGTGATAAGTTGCTCAAAACGTGATTCTTTCTGAAAATGCTTCCGGGATAATAAAGTCATATACATACTTTCCTATATTGTATCTTAGCTGCGGTATTCTTCAGTGGATGCTAATAACGTCATTTTATATAAAACAAAACTTTGTATTTGATGTCTTAAAACTGAAATATATTTTGAACTACCTTTATCTATATGTTTCTTTTTCATCGAACAGTCACTAATTTCTGAAAAATCAAAATTCCTCTTTTCTAATTTAACATTTTCATGCGCAGTGTGTTTTCCTTTCGTTTTAAAATTGCAGATTATACAAAGCTATTAAAAACATCATATAAAAACCGTTTAATTTTTCTGTCTTTTTAAATGCCGTAAAGAGAAATTTAAATGCCATGGAAAGACAATTTTTTGGATTTTGTTTAAATACCTAGAACTACATCATCAGCTAGGTTAAAAATAATTCTTGTATAAAGACATTATAGAATATGGTTATGCAAATGATTAATTATAAATTTAACGTGCAATATATTTTTCTTTTTAACGAGGGGGGGGGGCTAAAAAGGGCCAGCATCCCTTTTTAGGGACGATTATAAAAAATGCAATCCAGCACTTTTCACACCAGTAAATAGAAAGATAAATAAGCACTATTTTCACGAGACAAATTCCTCAATAAATTAACATAAAAGTTATTCGTCTTTTAAAAGTGGTGGAAAACCCAAAATTTTATTTTTAATGAAGAAAATAATTTGGGCATTAATGGAGCTTAAAAATAAAAGTCGTTCAAAACTATTGTTAAATAACAACATCCAAACATATCAATATTTTTTTTTCTGTCAAATACAGCCATAACTGGAATTTCAATTTTAAATGCTTCTCAAATATATTTTGTTAATCTTCAGAAGCAAAAACACTGAACCATTAAAGGAATTAAAAATATCAATGGTAAAAACTCATTACGCAAAATGGTTATGCAAAAGGTAATTATTTTGTCCTTATACTTTATTAATGAATAATACTGCAAATCCAAATTAAGAGTGATACTAATTTGAAATTAATTCCGTAACGGAATATATATTAATCCCTTTAAGTCAGATTTAATTGAATTGCCATTCTTGATCTTTAAAATGCCGTTTTCGAGTAAGCTAATTAAATTTTCTGAAGCATAAAATTAGATATTGAATAGATCCCAATTAAATTTCATTTAAAAGAATTATCTCAGAAGATCTAACAGTATTTTATTCAGGATACAGTATTGCAGAAACACGGCATTTTCGATATGTAATTGTATTATAACAACACCCCCTCCTCAAAAAAAAAAAAAAATCACAACTAAAATGTTTCTGAAAAATAAATTATTTTAACTGCAGTACCAAATTATTAACTAGATTAAAAAAAATTGGTATATACGTATTACAAAATATAGTTGTTTTAGAAAATAAATTATTATTTTCATGCAGAATATGCTTGTCTCTTAAATAATCAGATTAAGACCGATAATCATACAAAGCTATTTTCCAATAGAACCATCGAAGTACGTTAATATATATATATATGTATATCCTAAAGACATCCATAATTAGAATTTTAAATATTTTTTAACCATATTTGGTCAATCTGGAAAAACAAGAATGCTAAATCATTAATTAGATTTAAGAAAAAAATATTGGCATAAATATTTTACGCATTATGATTATAAAAAAGATTATTATTTTGTCCTTATTGTTTATCAAAAATTACTTATAATATATTAAAATTACCTGTGATTGTAATTTGAAATTAATTATTGAATGAAATACATTTTAATTCCTTTAAATAAGATGTAATTTAATTGCATATCTTGATATTTAAAATGGCATTTCCGAGTAAGCTATTAGATTTCCTAAGGAATAAAATTATATACAGAATAAACAATAAAATTTTATTTGAAGAGAGATATATCAGAAGATATAAAAGTATTTCATCCAGTATACACTATTTAGAAAACATTGCATTTTCTATTGATAATTGTATAACCAAAAAAGAAATGTTTGGGTAATTTTCTGTGTTAAATAAAAGATTTTAAACAAATAAATGCTTTAATATATAATTGTTTGTACATTTAATACTAAATTATCAGCTAGAATTCTTTTTTTGGAATTAACGCGTTATAGAATATCGTTATGCTAAATTCATCCTTTTCGTGTAAAATTTAGTTGTCTTTTTTTAATAATCAGATTAAGAGTGATAATCATTCAAATATAAATATATATACATATGGATATATATAAACAAAAGGCATTCATAACTAGAGTTTTAAATAATTTTCAATTATATTTTGTCAACATTGAGAAACAAAAATAATTAAAAATTAATTAAATTAAAAACATTACTTGCATAAACCCATTACGCGATATGGCTATGCAAAAGATCCTTATAGTTTATTGTCCTTTTATTTTATTAATTGCAGAATTAAATTATAAACGAGATAAAAAAAATAAATAACACAACTTTAGTATAAACATATTATAGAATATGGTTATGCTAAGCATAAACCATCATTTTCGTGTAGAAAATAGTTGCATCTTTTTAATAATCAGATTAAGAGTGGTAATCATACAATGTTTTATGATTAAAATATAACTGGCATAAACGCCTTACACACTACGGTTATCCAAAATATCATTATTCTGCCCTTACATGTTATTAATGAACACTTATAATAAATAAAAATTGCTAGTGATCGTAATTTGAAATTAATTATGTAATGGAATATATATTAATCCCTTTAAATAAGATGTAATTGAATTGGCGTTCATGATATTTAAAAAGCCGTTTTCACTCAAGCTAATTAGAATTTCTGAGGCATAAAATTAGATACTGAATAATTCCAATTAAATTTTATTTAAAGAGAGATATCTCAGAAGATGTAAAAGCCTTTTATTTAGACTACGCTATTTAGGAATAGGAATCATTACATTTTTAATATATAATTGTCTTACCAAAAAACTGAAAAAAATTATTTCCTATGTCAAATTAAAGATTTTAAACATATAAATGTTTTAATAAAAATATATTTTTACCTGTAATGCTTTATTATCAGCTAGATAAAAAAAAATAGATAATAATAAATAAAAAAAAAGCACGGACACTTAAAATGCGCTTAAAAAACATGGATACTTAAAATAATTCCGTTACGTTTTGGAGTGTCAGCAAAAATCGTTTGTTGGTTATTTAAAAGATATTACGCTTATCAAATGTATTTAAATTGATTTTGAATACAAGATGACATCTATAGAATCGCACATTCACAACATCTATAGTTCATTTATATGGACTCACACATGCAATCGGTTACAGTACTATCATTGAGCAATAACAACTGAAAATGCATTTTCAATTTCTGGATGCACTTTCACATTTAATTTTTTTCCCATTTTACCCTTTGAATAAATATTCTTTACTTCGTATATAGGACTGCATTTAGCAAATAATTTTCTTAGTGAAGAATGCTGAAACAGATCTTTAATTGAGATGTGTTTTTCCTAAGATAAATATATTTTTGATGCATCTAGTTTATAAATACAAATTAGTAATTCATAATATGGCTTGAGAAAGAATGCGGTTAATTTCCCGACATTACACGGGAATTCTTTAAGTACTATTCACAAAAGTGTTAATGCGTTTTCAAATTGTTTCAACAGATATCTCAATATCACTTCTAAACGGTGCTACGTTATGCTACACTACGCAACGGTGCTAAAGTTATGCTACGTTAATTTTGACTGTATTGGACAATACTTCATAGTGACTTCATATTTGCTTGATGCATGATTTTTTCATTCATATTTAGGTATGAAGTGGTTAATGAATCATTATCGGAATGATAATGTTACATGTACATGTTTTTAATAAAATTGAATTTTTCATCAGAAGAATTTAATTATTTCATAGAAATTTTTAACATATTTGATTTTTAATCTGCGTCTAAAATCATGTCCATTATAAATGCAAAATTTGCAAAATTTTAGATGCTAAAAAATTTAGCTATAGAAAAATATACAAATATTGTAAATAAATAAGTAGTTATACATCTACAATAAGACATTTATCATATCAATAGGCAAATTTTATTAACCTAATATTTTATGGAGAAATAAAAGCATATACGATGATGCATTTGTTTCTTGTTGTGTCTATGTTATGTGAGTAGGTTAAGGATGTCTACAATTATAAGTTTCCAAAATTTCACATGATAGCAAACAATTATTATCCCACTCTGGTGTTCAACATGAGTGAATCACACATTTTATTTTTATTTTTAATATCAGAAATCGACGATATATGTATTTCAAGAGAGAACAGTGGTGTAGTTTGAAAAAAAATATTTGTTGGAACCTTTCTTAGAACAAATGTTGATTATCAGATTTTTATTAAACCAAAATCCCGTATAAAACATTTAACCAAAAGCCAACTTATTTTTCAATTTACATTTATAATTATTACATTCTAGCTTTTAAAGTATTGTATTTATATAGCATCCATCTAAAAGCAATATTAAATCAATCTCATAGTAACATTTTTTATTATGAATCAAATTAAATTGAAATAACAGAAATAAATCAGTATATTTATTCCTGGCACATCTATTATAGAAGTTTTTGCAGATAATAAGAGATGTTTTCTGTGGTCTCTGATTTAGAAGCTGTCTCGATTGCTAATTTTTTTTTCCTGATCACAACTAAGATTTCAAATATTGTTCAAGACAAAAGCATTTTTAGGCAGGTCCTACACGGCTTGCGGATAGTAAAACGGATTTTCTTAAAACAAGGATAAATTATCGTTTCGTTTGAAAAAGCAATGTGCTTGTAAAAAGGTTTTTTATTTTTTATTTATTTTTTTATTTATTTTTTTTTTTTTTTACAGTTACAAATCAAATAATTCTGGGAACGGCATTCCCACTCGTCCCCACCCAATTACAGCGCTGAAAGAGAAGAAAACATAACATAAATATAAGAGAATGATTCTAGAAATATTATAACCCGATTTGTTGCATTTAGAATTTATGTTTCCATACATTAATCCCTTGGGGACGAGCGACACGTATACGTACCGCAAATAGGCTTAAGAAAACGCCACCAGTAAAATTATACTGTGAATTTTTGCTTTATTTAATCGGAACCACCTTTTTTTCGATTTAACAATTTACAAATTTCTGTTTTATAAAACCGGGAACTAAACATTTAAAATTTTGTAAAAGGTTCCCGTTGAGAAGTTGTTAATGGCGTGAGGAAATAGAATAAATGTTTTCTAAAATTAACAAATTATTATTAAACTTATTTTAACAATCATTTACGCCCTTCGAAATATTCACTTATGCTTAATAATTTATAAAATTATATAAAAAAGATTGATAATAGGGTTTAAATTTTGTAACATCACATATTTATTAATCTTATGCATCAGAAAAATAACATTAATATTAATTTTATCCTTTTGAACTCATAAATTGTATGCGGGGGAAAAAAACGGTAAAAGAAAAACATTAGGAACGTTAAAGGTTTTAAAATACATTAATTACCAAGATATAATTTATCATCACTAAAATATTATCATACCAAAGGATATTGTGATTTATGATTCACATATTTTCTTTACATCTAAAAAATGAATCGAACATTTGTATCTTTTTTGTTTATGAATTTTCTATATTAATTCACTCATGAATAAGCGATTAAATGACATTTACATTATATATGAAAAAAAAAAACAATTTAATGGCTATTTTAATAAGTGTTCGTGTTTCTGTGAATAAATTATTTTCTTGTAAATGTAATAATATATATTCAAATATTTATCTAAAAGTTATCGAAACAAAAGTTCATATAACATCAGACATTTACATTTCATATATTCTTGAATCCATTACGAGAAAACAAGAGCGTTAGCTTTATAAGACAAGCTATATAAAATTATGAATATATTTAATATTATAATTTATTATTTGGTTTAATTTTTTATATGTAATTTGGAGTTAAAAGTTCATGTCATTGTTTTTTTGGATACTAAGATGATTTAACTATCATGTACATCCTCTCTGTATATATACTATATATATCCTCTCCTAAATATACATCCTCTCTATAAATAATGTTCCGCATTAAATAACAAATTTTTACAGTCTAATTTAGTCTGTTTACAACAACATCAACGGGAAATTTAAGGTAAAGCCATGTAGTTTTCTTTAAAATGATTAATTATACGGCATACAACCTACATAAATTCCCATTCTTCTTAAGTTCGGATGACAAGAACAGAAAAGCGCAAGGATTACACTCTTCCATTCTCCAAGTCTCAGCTCTGCCAAATGATTAAGTAGAAACACGTTCAAGTTCAAGTTGAACAAAGTAGGGAGAACAACCAATTGTTTTGAACTCAGCAAGTCCCACTTAATTATCTTTAATATATATATATATACAGGGTGATTCATAAAAGATGGGCAGAACTTTAAGGGGTTATAGTACACTTAAAGACAAATAATATTAAATAGGAGACTAAGGGTCCCAGACGTATTCCCAAGGAGATAGGGGGCATTAAAGTTTAGGGTCCGAAATTTCAAATGATTATAAAAAATGGAAAAATTGGTCGATTCGTTTGCGGTTTTTCCAAAAACATTTCTTTATGCCAGTATTTTCTTGAAATAAAATTTTAAAGTTCAATTTCAAAAAAAGCCGATAGGGGGCGCTTTAGACTTTGGAGTAACAAACAACTATTTTTTAACGTTATTTTTTGTATTTCTTTAAGTTTTCTTTCTTCTGATTTCGAAAGCTTAGACTTAAACTTAAATTTTGATCTAAAAATCTGAGTCCTAACGAGTAGTTAAGTAGCGTAAACTAAAATTTGAAATTTGAAACCCTTCTCCCCCCAGAACAAAAATCAGTTATTCCCGATCTTTGTGTCGTAGATTAGGCTCTAACTACTGCCGCGTTTTACTAAAATTATTCTTTATGTCAGTATTTTCTTGAAAATAAATTTGAAAGAAAAGTTTCAAAAAATTCCGATAGAGGGCGCTTTAGACTTTGGAGTAACGAACAACTATTTTATACCGTTATTTTTTGTGTCTCATTAAATGCTTTCTAAAGCTTAGACTTAAACTTAAATTTTCAGCTCAAAATCTGAATCGCTGAGCGTGGTTCAGTAGCGAGGGGAGGGGGTTCAAATTTCAACTTCTGAACATAGTTCAGTTTGCACTACTTAACCATGCCCAACGATTCTGTGCTGTGATATGAGGCAAAAATACAACTTTCGTCAAGGAGTGCATAGTCGGAATTCACTCATAAAGGCACTGGCACAGTAGGAAACGTCGCTCATGCAAACGTTAAAGCTCCATTCCTGACGTTAGTCACCGAGTGAAGAAGGAGACAGAAAGTATGCAAATGTCAAATGGGGAAGAAGAAGAACACGTATGCAAAATTTCGACACGATTCAGGCATAAAAACCACTGAACGGTGAGTCAAGTGTAAGTCGCTCTAGTAATGAATCGGAAGATGATGCCTTTCACGAATAGGAAAAGGCTGAGATGCATTTAATTTACGGAGCGGAGTGAACAGGCAATAACATTTAGATTTGTTTTTTTTTTTTACAATTGCTAATGAAATAAAAAATTAAAAAATGAATTTTAACAAACACAACAAGAGCCCCAAATAAATATAATATAATATGAGAAATTGATCAGCTGGACGTGGAGATCTATTATGAATTGATCAAGATTTCAAGATTCAATTAGGCAAGGAGGCCTAACCAAGAGCTAAAGCACTACTAGCTGTACCTGGTGACGTATACTAGATAATTCTCACCCTACGAACAGTCAAAGTTTTAAAAAGTTTATTGTACAGATCACAGTTACAGTTGTTAAAGTTATTTCCTTCATAGGAGATGTGTTAATAGTCTATGGAAGTTGTAATGTAATTGTAAAAATTACATATTAATGAATCTAACGAAACATTTAGTCAATTGGCAGCAAGGTATCTTGGCAGCACTTGGATTTGGCAGCACTATCTTTATTTTTATGAGAATGTTTGGTTTCTGTAAGACCGAGGAGAATAATAATGATAATAAGGTTAATCATGCTTTTCTAAAGAGAAAGTGTGAGGTTAATGAACCTTTTAGAATATAATGCAATGCATTTCCTATATGGCCACAGGTGAAGTTCGGCGAGAAAAACCTTATTAATTTTGTAGAGGTACGACGAAAAATGACCCGTGGTTTGTCGCGAATACATTGATATTTCTGTGGTATAGCAAAAACTTATTAGATTCCTTTTGGAGGAGACTGTACATATAATGCCCCGTTTCGGCATAATCCCATTCTTCTTGCCATTATTGAAGTAGAGATATTTTTAGTTGTTTTTTAAGATATGAAACTGGATATAGAAAAAAACTTAACGTCTATAGCCAGATGTGTATAATCCAGAGCTGCCTCGTTAACCAGTTTGTCAACAATTTCATTCCCAGTCACTTCAAAATGTCCACGAATGCACTGAAAATAGAAAGGCTTGAAGGAATACTTCAAGGCTTGTTTAAAAGTTTTAACTAGATAATTAGAAGTAAATATATTTTCCGGCACTTTAGACTTGAATAGCTATAGGAATGAATTGTAATGATCTTGTGATTTGTTTTCTCGGACAATAGCTTTCTTGATCGCCGAGAGTTCTGCTTGAAAGATGGAGTTTTCACGACCTAATTTAACCTGTCTTTTATGAATTATTTCTCCATGCCTTATTACGCAGAAGGCGTAGCCCGTTCCATGGTCAGACTTCGAGTCACCCGCAAAAATATAATTTCTAACATAGATATCTCATACTTCCAGTTAACCCGTCAGTAGTCGCGTATCGGTCTTTTCGCCGCCCGTATAACTTATATTCTTCTAACTTATATCGCATTACAAATACAACGGAGATGTACCATGTAGCTGACTTTGAAGCTTTCTCGACCACTTTAGTGAAGTAACAGGACATCTCTGCTTTTCTTTCAGGTACATTTTTAGAAACAAAGTTGAAATTGGCGAAAAAGTCTACGTAAAAATCACTAATGTCAGTTCATTTGTACTTTTTTCAACTACTCCAGATCTCACGAATAAAATGCATAATTTAAGAAAACTGCGAATTTATATCTTCGTTGTAATGCTATTTTCATATATTAGGTGAAAAATATTTCTTATTTTCATATTTGGTATGCGGGGGGCCAGCGGCGAAAAGACCGAGCGCGACTAATGACGTTGTGAAAAAAGTCGCGACTACTCGCGGGTTAAAGTATGTTCGGTAGGGAATTAAATTGCCAGAAACTATTTTTGATTAGAAAAGGGCAAGTTGAGAGTCTGCTACTAGTATTCAAAGACAAAAAGTTCTTTCGAGTATAGACATCCTTTACAACTGCATGGCTAATGGTAGGAATCCCATTAGGACGCACAAAGCAGCCGTTGCTGTTTTTTTTAATGTACAAGAAATCATAAGTGACAGTGTGGTGAGATTGAAGAGATGAGATTTAAACCATATAGCGTGTGCCTTATAGCTAAAGCATAGGCGATATTTTTAGGCAAAAATTTTAAATACCATATCTTTAATATCGATGTTGATAATCCTCCCTGCGAGGTTGCAAACTTTAGAAGGTTTGGTGAAATTTTATTTATTTATGTGCGCTTATTTCTTATTTGAGGTAGAGACAAAAGGGTTTTTCCAAGTGTTATTCCACGATATGATAAGGTATTTTGTGTTTTAATGTATGGCGATTTATTTTCAAAATTGCTTGTATTTTTCCAAACTTATTATTTATTTTGAACGTCTTAGGTCAATAATTCGACACTTAATTTGAATTTAGTATACGATATGATAATGCTGTGCAGTTGTGCCTGTTGTAACAATTTCTAGTGCTGGATTGCCGTATTCATCAATCAGTTTGTGTGTTCGGCCTTTACTGGCAAATAATAAATCATCGGCATAGTTCACTATTATGAAACGTCTTCTTTTAATTTGACGGAATATGTCATTCATGAAAATCCTCCAGAGGAAGGGATCGAAACAGAATACATGTGGTCATCCGCTGCAGAATCAGTGAAAATCATGCGATAACCAGCTTGGATACGCACCAATTTGGATAGAAAATATCTAATTGTGTTTATATATATGATCTCTACATCTAAATCTTGTAATTCTTGTATTGTAGCTATTTAAGGTAATCTATCGAAGGTATTTTGGAAATCTAAAGAAATTAGGGAAGTATAGCATTCCTCTTGAACGTGTAATTCAATTTATGAGAAAGATTCTTGTAGAGCTGATTCTGTTGATTTCTCTTTTACAAATCCATGCTGTGATGTTTCGATGTACGACGAAGTACGTAAAGAGTAATTTTTTTAAGTTATTTTTTCCTACATTTTTCCCGAAATCGGGAGTAGTGACATCGAACATTAAGATCCCGTCTCATCAGGGGGTTTGCCTGGTTTCAAAAATAGACTAATTCACCAATCTTCCAACCTTTAGTGAAATAGTTAAAGCATAACAGGAAGATATGCAGATCAAGGAGTACAGTAGAATAATTTTCATACAAATTCCTTATAATTACATCGTCTATGTTGTCTAACCCAGGTGCTTTATTTTTATTGAAGGAGTAAATGGCAGCTTTTAGTGCCTTCTGATTTAGTAGAAGCAGAACGCAGATACGATATTTAATAACCCCACCCCCCCCAAAAAAATCAACAGATTAAAACGACTTTTAAATCTTTACACCAACAATAACGATTTGCACTCGGGCGCAGCCATTATTAGTATGTACACTGTAAGCGAATAAATCTCAATGCAATACTCGTGAATCGCTTATCTAAATTTGCTTCAGTTTATCTTTCAGTTACCAAAACTGTACTACACATACAGTTCATAACAATCGTGAATTCAGGGATAGCCCGGAAGGAAATCCCCTCCCGCAACAATCAAATGTACCCCCCAAAAATATAAGAAATTTTGTTCTCAATGGACAAAAAAGAACAATTTTCTCCCCAAACTCTATAATCCCCCCTCCCCTTGATAAACAGAAATCTTTCCCCGGGAAATATACCTGAATTCAACACTGGTTGATTGTAATAAAATTCATAACTGTGACATTCTGTTTTTCGATGCCTGTATATTGGCCAATATACATACTGCTTTCTAGATAATAATCACATTATTGTATTTAGGTTTTATTATAAATTAATTAATTATTGCTTAAAGAAACTGAACGGCCAGTTAGACATTTTCACAAATTCTCGGATCATTTTCAAAATAATACCGATTTTATTCTTTATTGTAGTAAACGTTATTCGAATAAAATATTAGACATCAGAAAACATCAAAAAACTGATCGTCTCCAAATTATCTTTATTCACTAGGGAATTCATGCTATTTATTTATCTTATATTTTTTAAAGATTTATTGGAGAAGTGAATCGAAAAAATAATATCATTAGCTTTCTAGAGAATGATAAAGTACCATATGAGAGGATTTGATAACAAAGTTTATGTTTTATTTCATGGGATGAATTTAAATTGGTTATTACGGAAAAATATATAACTTTGTTTCATGTAAAAGTAATCCATGAAGAAAAAAGTATTAAATTGGGCATTCTTTTATGATTTTCTATTGATAATATATACATATATATATATTACATGAAAATATATTTTAATATATTTAAAATTTCAATGTTACCCGTTATTAAAATAAATGTATAAAAATAATCCAATATTATATAAAGCTGTGCTGCATAGCTTTTGGAATTTTTTAAAGAAAATTTAATTATATATATGAGGGGCTCATAACTATGGAAGACAAAATTTATTTTAAAAAAATGAGATAGTGCAGAAGGTGCATACAATCTATTTCATATAATTTTACCTTAAATACAGTTTGTTTTCACAAACTTTCTCATAAATAGCATCTGATTAGGACTTGGTTTACCGTGGGAGTGTGGAAAACACTATTTATACCACTTCTAAATGGATAATATATTTTTCCCCCAAAATGTACTCGGTCTATTATAATTGTGAGCTCCTCATGTACACTTTGGATTTAAAAACCACATTCCGAAATCGCATAGTTTATATTTAATACAAAGTTTGTATAAAAACAACGAAGTCTAATTCAGGAGAAAATATGCGGAGGTATGCATCGGAGATATCGATAAAAAATAACTATTCTTTTAAATAAGACAATTAAGCAAACGAAAAACGTCTTCTAGCTACTTTTCCAAGCTTTAAAGTGGCAATGGAAGTACTTTTTCTGTAAAATCTTTAGAGCATTGCGCAGAAGCCTCTGATATGGACCGATGCGGTATTTTTGACATCTGTCTTCAGTTTGGGGAACAGGAAAAAAGTCCGTTAGGGGAAGATAGGGACTGGAGAGCTGCGAAAGCTTCGCGATGTATTTCCAGAGTTAGGTTGTCGTTGACCAGAATCAACTATAGCTTGGTGCATTGTCAGGATACGGCTCTCAATTTTCGCCTATGCGCACGTAAGTCGATTGATCTTTTTCTTCAAACTTATCAGTAGAATATAAAACGTTGCAATTTTTAAGCTTTGACATAGCATAACGACGTGTCACCAGGAAATCTACGGTACAATATGCATAGAAGCTCGTAAACACTGACACAAGGTCAGTTTTTACAGTGTTTAGTCTGAGAGGTTAGTGTTTAGTCTGACAAAAGCTCACTTTCGATTATTTCGAAACAGAGCTACAGAGCATTGCGATGTACAGTCTCATAAAATATCATTAAACGTCATAAAAACATGTAACTGTATAAAAAGGAGGCAGAGTTATCATTTGTGCAAATGTAATAAGAAAGAAAATATCTTAATAGCACAAATGGATATGTCCCAATAGTTTCCCTACGGATGTTTAGTAGCCCCAAAGCTTCATAATCGATGCTTAATAACCAAAACGAAAAAAGATTGAGTTAAAAATGGATATTAGCCCTCTAAGTATTTTGAACGTAATATTCCGTTACCCTAAGCTCTAGGTTTCACTGCAATATAAGCAATATTTAAGATAATATAATTCTAGCGATTTAATGAATTTTCAATGCATTTCGGAATGATTAATACTCTCAAGTCTTACATTAATGTTTATAATTATTTTTTTTATATAAAATGTTGAAAGACCATTTTTTCTGAGCATTTAAAATAAAATAAAGTGAAAACAACATTACAGTTTTACTCATTTGCAAGACCCTAAGGGGGGGGAGGAGGGTACAAAGTGCCGGAGAGGTTTATCTCACAGCTCGACAGTCAATGGATAAATGCGCTCCATAGTTGAGAAAGAACCGCGCAATCGACCACTCACATAGACAAGGAGACCAATTAGAAATGTCTAATAACCCATGATTATGAGTTAATACCTGAAGTGTGTTATTTGGAAATAAATATAAAAACATAACGGAACGCTATTTTCGCCTTGCTTTTAACACTAAATGTATAATAAGAACTTTAAAATGTTCAGGTTTATTTAAAAGGCAATTAAAATAATTAAATAGTGATTTTAATAGTTAATGCAATAGTAACAAATACTTGATTTGTATAACTAAAGAAATAAATCCACTGTGGAAGAACCTGATTATAGCTTGAAAGTACTAAAATAAAGTACTGAGATGCTTTTGAATAAAATTAACTATAACAACTATATTTAATGATTTTATTCGCCTTTTAAGTGAACCTGGACATTTTAAAGTTCATATTATATAATTTGTGTGCGAATTCTTCAGACCATTTTTTTAACTATCAAAAATAAATGGAACGTGTTATTCAGTGGATTCTTTTGTAAAAAAAAAAAAAAAAAAAAAAAAAAAAAATCCGGATAATATACATGTTTCATATTTTCTGTTAAATATTTTTTTTTCGTGTTTTTTTTTTAATGCAACGTAATATTTAACGGGATTTTTGACAGAAAAATTCAGCTTTACATTTTTAAGTTTATTTTTTAATAAAAAAGGATTACATAATACGTGACACGTGACATTTGTGCTTTCCATTTTCTGACAAAATATAAAAAAATAATTAAATCTATCATTTAACGTGATTCTAGACTGAAAAATTCAGAATTATATCTCAAAAAATTTTAATCGCCTTTTTTTTTAAATGACCAGATAATGTATGAAATATAATGTTTGTGTTGTCTATTTTTCTGATAAAATATAAACATAAATGCGGCTTATAATTTAACGGGACACTTGATTAAAAAATTCAGCATCCTATTTTTAATATTTTTGAATTGTTCACTTTTTTATATAAGATTATCACTTTATGTATCAAGAATTCTGTTTCTGCTGTCCATTTTGTGATAAAATATGAAAATTAAATGCGAAGTATCATTTAACTGAGTCCTTAACTATAAATTCACCATTATTTTTTAACACTTTTTATTTATTTTTTAATTTAAAATTATCAGATAAACTATGTAATACAATGTTTATGTTACTAATTTTGTGATAAAATATCAAAATTAAATTAGGCGTAGCATTTAATGGGACATTCCATAAGAATTCAACATTATATTTTTAGTATTTTTTAATTACTTATTGTTTGAAATTTAAAATGATCAATTTATGTATGGGGCATTCCATGTCAACTCAACACACTCTATGAACCAAACCATTTGAGATTTTCATGAAATTTAGTGTACGTATACTAATCATACAGACTTGAAAAAATACCAAATTTCTTTGAGATATGTCCACTAGTTTTTGACTTACAACACATACCATTTTAAAACTTTTGTCTAAAAACCACAAACGGGACATGTTTGAATGACTCTAGGAGCGCTCCTAATTGACCTAGAGAGCTAAGAGAGCTCTCGTTGTACAGCATGTTTTATAATTTTTCCTGTGATATCCAACATGATATAGTTTAATACAAGAAGTATTTTGCCAAAATTAAAAAAAATAATAAAATCTCAAAAATTTCAAAAAGTACATATTTTAAAATTTTCAAATTAATTCCCTCAATAGTTTGTATTCTCGTAAATCATTCGGCAAAATAAAAATTTGGGATAACAACGGGTTCATTGTTAAAAAAATTTAAAATTTTAGCTTGTTTTTCTTTATTTTCCTATATTCAGCAGAATAATTCAAGAAAGATAATATTTAGACTTTATGTGAAAAAAAATTTGAGTACTAACCTTAAGAAGGAATGCAGAAATGAATCTAAAGTGAAATCTTGCCTTAAGTAATAGCTTATGTTTATTAAATGATGTTTGAAAATGCCACATTCGTTTGGTAACATAATTTCTTCCATTTGGAGTCATAGGATTCACTTTAGTTAGAACGTCCATTACTGATACCTACAGAACATCAGCATTTCTTGAATATGAGAACGATGTAGATGGCCCTGAGGGATGAAGAAAAGTTATTTTTACTTCATCAAGATCTTCATTTTTCTGTAAAACATACCCAAGCCACCAGTGTCTTTCATAGACTGCAGTAACATAGCCTGATATGTCTTCTAATTTAAGTTTATTTGGAGATTTTGATACTTCCTTTGCCGAACGCTTAAGATCACCTGAAAAGTTTTTCTCCAATAATGTTGATGAAGTTATGGAAATAAATACATGGTATTGCTGTGTTCCTTGGATTGTTAATGCTTGATCAAAGCGACTTTTCAAGAACATATCTGATTCAGCGTATTCCTCTTGGGTTGAGTAGACAAAATTTATATTAGTAATGTTTTCTACTGCCCATTCAAAAAGTTGTCGTGGAGTTTGAATTTGATCTTCATAGGGTCTTTGCAAACTAGCACGAGCTGCCAGTCTTTTTACTGAACCACCTAATCCATCCCAAGGGCCTTTCCCATACGAGATGACCGAAAAATGCCACTCTGCTTTAACTTTAATATCTTCCTCATGAAAGCAGAGGTCCAAAACCTTTTTCTTATTCTTATACTGGGCAGAAGACTCGTCTGAAAAGTAAAAAATCTTCTGTGGATGTTTGAGAAATTTAAATGTCAAAAAGAATAACAAGTTTTTTTAAAGGTGTAAACAGCCGCTGTGTTGTGCTCTAAGCAATCAGAAACAACTACTTAATTAAGATGAACTTTAGTTTCCTTTTTGAAATAAATTACGAAAGGATGAATGGTGGATTGTAGATTTAACCAATGATAGTTCTGTGCTTCGTCTTGAAACATTATAGTACGAGATCCGGCTGCAGAATCAGTGTACCCATCGGGTGTTTGCTGAAAACCAAATTTTTACACATATTTATGATTAGGAGAATTTATATCTACCAGGTTGCCTATCAAAATGTGGCCGCTAGTATTTTTAATTAAATTATTAATAATTCATAATCCGTAAGAAATTTCACTGACTTGTTTTTTCAATAAAATGTCGTCTACTTTACAGCAACATCTATAAAGACTCTGAAAAATCACGGTTGCCTTTGCGCACCTGGCCGCACCTCTTCGCAGCCAGGTATACACAGGTATGATTTTGTTACATTTATACACCCACAACGTACATTCATAATTTATATATCAAATTAAAGCTAATTTTTTTCTGTTATTATTATATACGGTTGCCTAATTAAATCTGGCCGCAAATAAGGGTTGCCGGCTGTTAAATATAGTAAATATTAAAAGTAGAGTGAAAGAGAGCTAGCGCGTAACACCACTAGTCAGACGAGGATAGCAATTGCCAGCTGTCGGACGGTTTAAAGCCACTGCGCATGCATCAGATGCTATTGTTCTCTACCTCCGATTCAAACAATAGTAGGTACGCCTCAAAATAATAAATGCTCCAAAAGAAACGTCTCTCTTTTCAAAATAAAAAATTAAAATATGAATGACAAATTTAAAAATTACAAAAAAAAATGGATATTGATGATGAATAAAACCAAGGTTATTTATGTAAAAAAATTGTGTTGTGCTAGTACTGTATGAAAAAAGATTTGATTTTATTCAAGTATTACATCTATTTTACATATTCATCAATTTAAGCAAATTATAAATTTTTAAGATGTATTTTATATTTCCGTGACACTTTTTTAAAAATCTGAATCATCGGAGCTCTCAGTCATACTATCATCGCAGCTATCACTTTCATCGCAAATATCGGTATCGTCGTTATTATCGGAAGGCTTGTTCGTGGAATCACACAGTACACTCTCAACTTGTGCTGGAGTTGAGTCTCCCAGGAACCATGTTGGTTTTAAAAATCCATCTAAAAACACCCAGCCATTATTTTTAGCGCTGAACTTGATGCAATCCGGCTCAGTAGCATTTAACCACATCGAATTAACAAAGATTGTCCGCAATAATTTTTGCTTTAAAGATTTCCAGCACGGTGGAATGTGCGTTGAGTCAAAACCTTTAATTCTTTTCATAAATTTTTCACTACTTTCTTTTGAAGCGTACATTTTGTTGAATAATAACAATCTTGCGGCATTTACACTTTGGCACTTTGGGAGTCCATACATAAGGCACGTAAAATGTTGAACTGCATCGATTTTGGTTTCGTTATAAATGTCATGAGGATTCTTCAAAGACGCAAAAACTTGTTGAATTTGTGGGTACTTAATAAATACATTCAAGGGTCTAACTTTGCCTTTGCTAAAGAATGAAGCTGTATAGTCGCAACCCGTAAATGCGTGAAAAGCAGGCAAAGCAAGATATAAAGTTGCACCTAATTTTATTGATAAGTCCGTACAATTGATGTAAACTTCGTCCTTATTATTAATTTTTTTTTTTTTTGATATACTGTTGGCCAACCAAATTTGCAAATTAGGAAATTTATGGATATTTCCTAATAAAATTTTTAAAACATCAGTGTCTGCTGCTTTCACCAGAATTTTTAAATTTTCAGGTACTTTACTTATGTGAAAAAAAATTCTTGCATCAGCTTCTTCATGTGAACATGATAATTCGGTTTATTCAGTTTTCACTACGAGATTTCCAGCAGAACAATATGAAAAACATTTCTCTTCAACAGTAATGTAAATTTTTTTATTTCCTAATACTGCTGCAAAAGAATCATCAGCCCAATAATTAACTAAGAATTATACCAGGGCTTCTTTGAAACGAAAGTTCTTTAAGCTCTTTAGAAAATCATTGGGTCTTGTTTGCAAAGGCCCATTAATTGTGTATGGAATATCAATTCCTTCTCGGTTTTCTCGTTCGCAATCTTTACTGGAAGGCGTTAAATATCTATCAAAGATAATATGAACTACTGGAGCATTTTTTGAACATAGTTTTATCAATATCGATTCTGCAATTTTTCCAAATGTTTGTGGTAAAGTAGAGCCAATTAAATATAAATAATAGAAACCATCTTTGATTTCTATGTCGTCTTGTCCCGGATTAGTTGGTGCAATCTTTGCTGTCAATTGCTTACTTAAAGTTGACTTGTCCGTCTTCATCATGTCGCCTGAACAGTGGAATAGTGCATGAGGTACAGGTGCAAGAGGAAAAGATAGACAATGTCCAATGTCAAATTTTTGATTTATAGCAATTGCTAACAGACGTCCAAAAATATCTCGTTCCATTTTAATTAATGTTTTTTTTGTCTCCGGTGGCACTCTTAATACTTTTTTTAGCACATTCTGAAGCGAAGTTATGTATTTTATTACCAGTTATTCGTCTCACGAATCTTGTTGAATCTTCAGAGCAATCCGAAAAAAACTTTAACTTTTGTTCTTGACCTAAGGATTTAACGTTTAGTAAAAAATTGGTAACATTTGAAGATGCCGCTTTACCAGTTGACAAATTGAACAAACTATCTTTGTCTACATTTTCAGAAAAAGGATTCATTGTTTTCTTAATCGTTTCAACAATGCTGTTCAGAGTCTTTGAATCTTTCTCAATTCGATTCTTCTTTAACGTATAAGAAGTATCATCTGTTTGAGAAAATCCGATTTCTGCTTTTACAAATGACATAATTTTTGTTCTGACACTATGACTAAGAGCCCATCTTTCTCGTGCAGCGATTGAGTTTGTGAAATGGCTAACACCAGTCAAGGTATTACCGGCATCAGCATTAATTGTCTGCTCTAAAGTCAAATCTACAGGTGATCTGCCCAAGCATGATTTTGTGCGTCTAATACCAAATGCACCTTCACGAAATTCGTGAAGTAAAGTAGAATTTTCAACCTTCAGCGTGATTAAGTTATTTAAATACATAGCAGCCCATTTTGCATAATTCGGCTGATTGAATGCAAAAAAGTAACCACACATTTCGAAGATAGAATCCAAGTAGAGTTCAAAATTCCTGCAACGAATACTTCTAGAAAATCGAAGAAATATGTTTATAAGCTCAGTATAGTGCAAGTAATATTGAGCTGTCTTTCCATGACCGCCCTGAAGTGTTATTTCGCGAAATTGTTTGTAACCCTCCAGTATTATATGCAGTGAATCAGGTAAAATAATGCTCTCATTGATTCCATACGAAGTATTCATTACCATGTTTAAGTCTTCGTTCAAAGTTTCTCCACCATCCGTGTCAATTTCAGATAAATATTGTTCAAAATGAAGAATCTGCAAAGCACTAGAAGCTAAGGGATGTAGCCGCTTACATCGATTAAAATGTTTACTGTCCAAAAAGCTGTTCATTGAACCTCCTGCTAGTGCCCCAGCTTCAACTAAAATCTCTATTAGTCCACTAGAATCAATATACTTTCCATTGCTTTGAAGAAAGCCATTTATTGACACTGCTCATTTCTAGAGAACAGTTTTAATCCTAGAAGATTCGAGCTATATAAGTTCGTGTTTTCTTTCTTTAAAAAATATTCCACTTGGCATTTTTTCTATTTATTTCCACGACACGCACATATATAGTTGAACAGACACTAACACTAATATTTACATAAAAAAATATACATATTTTTTACGGGGAAGTAAAATATTCTTCCTCGCATCGAGAATTCGTAACAACTTCTACCTTTTAAAACAAAACATTGCGCCACAGGTGGCTTTTTATTGGCGACCGCACGGCGCCTTTGGGTTGCTTCACACGTGATTTGTAACACCATTTGAGTATGGAATGCACCTAAATTAATGAATATATCGTCAAATTCTGGCTTTTTAGTATGTTGAATCTGCATAGCTAATTTGGCTATTGCTAAATCGTAAGTAGCTATGATCTGTTGTTGATTACAATTCTTAGCAACTTCCTTTGCAATGTTAAGAGTTTCCTGAACAATATCCAGCGACGTAGGAGACTCATTTATTGGTGATAAGTACTCGACTGTCTGGATTTTACTCTCATCAATGCCAATTTTGCAGTTATAACCTAACCACATGGGTACTGAATCTATTCGAGATAACGACATACTCCAAATCAAATCCTTATCAATTGCAATTAATTTTTGTAAGTAACACGAATCGATTGTTTCAATAATTGTTTGAAAAGGAAGAAACGTCATACTTGTGAAAGGTATCTTGACAAAGGGACGAATTTCCTTTGGAGGTGCTTCAAAACGCCGTCTCTTACGAGCTCTTGCAAGAGGCTCCGTGGGTCCTTCATGAACATGTGCACCTACGGATTCAGAATCAGAAGTATCCGCATTGTCCATGTCATTTGGGTCATCTTCTTTATTGCGAAACTGATAAATGATACCGACTGTATCGTGCAGAGTATCTTTACCAGTGGCTGTATCAATGAAGCGGTCAAAATTATCGAAAGCTACGTGAGTACTTAGCCCATCAACTCTGCTTATACCGGCCGGTATCACATTGTTTTCTTTTTAAGAACTATACGTCATCTCAGTTTCAAGCTCTTCTGCTAAATTATAGCCTATTGTGTGTCCATATCTATTTAATATTGTTAGAACTTTTCGCGAACTTGTCATAGATTTCATTGATAACCCGAGTGTAAGATGTTTTGATGGTTTGACTCTACCTTTGGATACTATATAAATCAGCTCACTACACACTGACTTTATTTTCACTAAGTGGTCATCTGAATTTTTACGACGAATATCTGGTCCTTGAACTAAGTCGCATACGAAATTGAACAGTTATTCTGGAACATTACACTCTCCACGAATTACATCCTCTGGAGTCAGATTATCTGGTAGCTTCGTACTTTCCAGAGATGTTATACTGTTTCGCAATTCGTAAGCGACATCTCGACACCGATTCTTCTTGGATGATTCCAATTTAGCAATTTCACCAGCTAATCGAGACGTGTCCATGTCATACTGATAAATGATTTTCCTTTTTGGTGTCACCATGGATGACTCCACAGTAATACGATCGCCAAAAGCTTTTACAATTTTATTTTCTAATTTTTCAGCACGATATTCCTCCAAATCTTCAGCGCTTATTTGACCTTCAGCAAATTCCAATAGCAAAGACTTATACTGAGATAGCAAAGCAGAAAGATACATAACGCGATTATTCCCAATAATCTCTGCTTTTGTAATTTCCGAAATTGCATTGAATGCCAACTGATGAAATTGACGATTTTTATGCCAATGTCTTGGCTCTGGTTGTTCTTCGCACTTTCGCTTCTGTGAAATCTGATAAGATGACAAACAGATTGAATGATAAGCAACAGATTGAGTGCTCTCTAGCTTTGCTAATAGTTTTGAGTCGTTCGATTTTTCGGCTATTGATTTTACAGTTTTAACTATTGCTTCTGATTGCGGGAAGGTTACATAAATTCGTCTTTTACCAACTTTTTTCTCAACATGATCACAAAAAAGGCAGGCTGTTTTTTTGTTTGTTGATGAAATAGCTTGCTGGGATATTGTAGCAGCAGATGACAAATTTTGAAGAGACTGAGAATGAGCATCTTCCTGCGCAGATATACTTGGCTGTTCGTTTGAAGGAGTTGTCGGAAGCTGTTCGTCGACTGAAAGTGTAGTTGGTTGATCATTCAAGCTACCCCTTGATTCTTCCTGCAAAATAAATGGATGCGTTGAAAGACAATTTGCATTAAAACTTTAGTCGTAGAAAAGTTTTTTTTATATCCGATTAATATTATTTCTGCTGTATTAACGAATTCTACATATCTAACAAATTGAATATCCTAGGTATTACTAGGTGGAACTATGTGACCACGTTTTTCTATAAAAATGAAAAAAAAAAAAACATAATTTCTAACAAATAACTTCAAAGTTAGCACTGTATTATTTACATCGTAACTATAACCTATATTTTTTAAGTCCGATTAAAATTTTACTTACGGTTTGTGTCTTGCAAAAACTTTCGAATTCTTCTTTATCTTTTTGTTTTATAACTGTAATTTTTTTCAAACACTCTGTATGATATCCAAAATCATCGGTAGATTCAAATGTTAATAAAATGTCATGATATTTATATTTTTTCTTACGACGAAACAATAACATTAGAGAACACTTTTTGAATGAAGCATTATCAAAGTCTAGTACATTGTTTTTTTTTTCGCACAGAAAACACGCCTTCATCTTTATAAATTTTATTGGTTGGTTGGTTTGGTTGGTTGGCAAGTACTGAGACGTAAATTTTATTTCACCCTGATGAGATTGATAATTTTTCGATGCACAATTGAAACAGCAATATATAATGTTGTGTATTACGTACTCCAAAACAGCGTGGTTTTTAACTTACAAGGAAGGTCTCCATTGGGGTCATACTCAGAATTTTTTGAAAAAAAAAAATACGAATTAAACTACTCATGTAGGTAATAAAGGATCAGTGAAAATTAGCGGTGGAATTACATTATTAGATATGCAAAAAAAATAAAATATTTTGGAATAATCTCGCCAAAAGCAGACGAATTTAACGAATCTGAAAATTGATTTTAATTGACTTCACTGTTAAAAATCTGCAGCATTTACTGCAACGTCACTCCACTACTTTTATAAAATATCTCTCTTCTGACCAATGAGAATGCTCCATAGCACGGTGAATTGACCGTTTTCTATAAAAGCGGTGGAGTGACGCTGCAGAATCGTTTGTTTCATACACTGTTAAAAATCTGCTGCATTTTGTTGCAACGCACTCCATCGCTTGTATATAATATCTCTATTCCAACCAATGAGAAAGCTCATTTCACGGCCAAGTAACCGTTTTTTATACAAGCAAGGGAGTGCGTTGCAACAAAATGCAGCAGATTTTTAACAGTGTATTTTTCAATTTGGAACAATTTTAATCAGTTTAAATTGTGTTTTAAATGATAAAATATATTAATTTCATTTTGTTAAACGTATATGACAAAATTACACTTAAAGTAAAGTAAAAATGTAAAACTAAAATTACGTAAACTAAACTTATTTAAATAAATTGAACATAGAAAGTTTTTTCTTTAAAAAGTATTCGAAGAAGAGTTGCAAAAAGTCGCTTTATTCCCGGGTTTATTTCCAATAGACTAGGTTTATTCCCAAAAAACCGAATTATTCCTAAAAATCCCGGGTTTTTTCCAGGTTTATTCCCGGGTTTAAACCGGCTTTTTTCTAACCTTTGCAACGCTAATTCGAAGCGTAAAAGCATATTTTCAAAATTTCGTTTTTTCGCCAACCGGAAATAAATCGCCAAATAAACGAATTTTTTTTTTTTTTTTTTTTTTTTTTTTTTTTGTTACGGACGTTACAAGGAGGTTCCGCCGAATTTTTTTTTATAGACGTATATAACTATATGAGAAGAACATTCTGTATTTTTTTCAGATTTTTCTGAGTATGCCTGTATGGAGACCTTCCTTGTTAGAATAAAAGTCGCAACAGATCCGTTGAGAACACTAGCATCTGACGCATGCGCAATGGCTTTAAACCGTCCGACAGCTGGCAATTGCTATCCTCGTCTGACTAGTGGTGTTACGCTCTAGCTCTCTTTCACTCTACTTTTAATATTTACTATATTTAACAGCCGGCAACCCTTATTTGCGGCCAGATTTAATTAGGCAACCGTATATAATAATAAACAGAAAAAAATTAGCTTTAATTTGATATATAAATTATGAATGTACGTTGTGGGTGTATAAATGTAACAAAATCATACCTGTGTATACCTGGCTGCGAAGAGGTGCGGCCAGGTGCGCAAAAGCAACCGTGATTTTTCAGAGTCTTTATAGATGTTGCCGTAAAGTAGACGACATTTTATTGAAAAAACAAGTCAGTGAAATTTCTTACGGATTATGAATTATTAATAATTTAATTAAAAATACTAGCGGCCACATTTTGATAGGCAACCTAGTAGATATAAATTCTAATAATCATAAATATGTGTAAAAATTTGGTTTTCAGCAAACACTCGATGGGTACACTGATTCAGCAGCCGGATCTTAGACTATTATGCTATAATTTTCAGAAAAATCACAGATGACAGCAAATTTTGATTCTTTGAGATTTTCTTTTGCGTAGTTTAGGAACGCTCTCTGTTAACAGATGTAAATTTTCCATTTTTCCTTTTTGGGTGAAAAAAGTCCGGGCTAGATTTCGAACAGGGATGTGTTGGTTGAAGCTGCGAGTGCTCTACCAACTGAGCAATCCCGGACACGAACACTGGAGGACTATTTCACCCAATTAACCTCAACAATCACTTTATCTGGTCTGATACTCTGTACCAGCTCAACAGAATAAATCGAAGGTCAATATATGGAAATGCAGAAAATGGTTGCATATGAAATTACATTAGATTAATTTTAAACACGATTATTCAATCGGTAAATTAATGATAACAGATGTAAATTTTCCATTTTTCATTTTTGGGTGAAAAAAGTCAGTGCCAGGATTCGAACCAGGGTTGTATTTGCTGATATATATTTTATATGGCTATATGGCTTTTTTCACCCAAAAATGAAAAATGGAAAACTTACACCTGTTATCATTAATTTATCGATTGAATAATCATGTTTAAAATCAATCTAACGTTCTCTGTTGTTTGGCAATGAAGTTATGCCGAACGAATGAACACAACTTACTGCAGAATAAATCTATAAATTCTTTTGTATAGTTCTCTAAAAAATCTAGGTTACAACGATCAACTGAAACCCACTGGTGGAACTGAACTTTTTCAATTAAATTTGTGTCAAAGGATCGTTGCAAAATTGTACGTATCTCATCAATCTCATCAATCTAATCTAATTTATATTCATGTAGTCTCTGACATAAATTGATGCTGATTTGTTTTTAGCATAAATCGCACAACAGGTGGCACTGCTATGCCCTTTTGTACGATTTATGCAACAATTATATCTCTTATACATGGATTTCCATCAAACATCAGATTCAGTTAATCCTTGACATGAATGGATGCTGTTTAAATTTTGGTATTAATCACTCAACAGACTATGCTACATTTTTCACAAATTTGCAATTGTTCTATCTCAAGAACTATTGCACGGGACTTAATAAAATTTTATATTAAGGTATTCCCTAATATAGATTGATGCTGATCAGTTTTTAGAGTAAATTGCTCAAGAGTTGTAAATTGCTATGGTGCACTTTTTGCGATTTACGCAACAGTTATATCTCAATAACTAATTTACGGATTTTCATAAAGTTATCATTTAATTGTTTTGGAATCATTTTTGCATTCTTTTTTCAAACTGGTGATCATATTTATTTTCACATAAAGTGTAAATATTAGCATTCTTGTATTATTCTGCTGAATATTGGAAAATAATAAAAAAACAGCTCCAGTTTTAATTTTTTTTAACAATGAACCCATTGTCATCTCAAATTTATATTTTGCCAAATGATTTACAAGAATACAAACTATCCAGGTAATTAATTCGAAAATTTTAAAATATGTACTTTTTTAAATTTTTATATATATATATATATATTTTAATTTTGGCAAAAAAAAAATTGGTATTAAACTATAGCATGTTGGATATCACAGGATTGAGTATAAAAAAAAAATCTGTAGAGGGCATCTCTCATAGGAGATTTAGCTAGCTAGCTCAATTAGGAGACCTTCTACAGACATTCAAAAAATTCTCTTTTGTGGTTTTGAGACAAAAATTTTAAAATGTTATGTGCTATAATTGAAAAACTAGCAGACATATCCCAAAGAAATTTGGTATTTTTTTAAGTCTTTATGATTTGTATACCTACGCTAAATTTCCTTGAAATCTGAAACAGTCAGGTAAATTTTGTTTTAAAATTGTGTTGATTTGACCTGGAATGAATTGTATCAAGTGCGCTGTTTGTGCTATTCATTTTCTGATAAAATATAAAAATTAAATGCGACTTGTCATTTAATGGAATTTCTAAAAGAAAAAAAATCAGTTTAATATTATTATTTTTATCTAAAATGATTTAATAATGTGTAAAATGTGCTGTTTGTGCAATCCATTTTCTCATAAAATACATAAAAATTAAATGCAAAATATCGTTTAACGCGATTCTTGAATAAAAAAAAAAAAAAAAACAGCGTAGTATTTTTAACATAATCTTTATAAAAAAAGGCTAAGAAACTATTTAATGAACTATAAAGAACTATTTAATTCCATACTTAAAAATAAATTGCGTCAGATTAAGTCAGGGTGGTATAATATAAAAAAATATCAAATATTTAGTACAACATTTTTAAGTTAGAAATTGTATTTTTAATTCTACTTCTATAAACCTTATTAAAATTTGCAGTAGAGAAAAAATACTGGGATTCTCAGGGTCTATGAAAAACGTTATAAAATCACTGACTGGGTAAACAAGATGTATATATAAAGTTTTCCAGAATAGCCACGTGTACTTTTCAAAGTAATACGTTCTTTTATTAAAAAAAAAAAAAAAAAAAACATGGAAAATATACCTTTATGGAAAAATATCTGAAATTCTGTATCTAAATTCATAGAACGGATTCGAGAGTTTTTCATATTTATTGCTATAATAATTTTGAAAGATTTACGATTGGGTGGAATTGAAATAACTAGATCATTAGCTTTGAGGAAAAATATAAATTACCGTATGAATGTATTTGATAACTGAATTTATGGTGCATTGCATGACATAAATTTAAATTGACCATTGTGGGAGAAAATATATGATTTTCTCCTTGAGTATTCAATTTATGAATTGTTATGGAAAATGAAAGAATATATATACTGTTTTATGTATTCTGAAGTAATGACATCCATTTGTTGGATTTATTGAATGTAATGGAAATGTTTCAAATGTTTTTTAGCTAAATTATTGCATTATTTAATTAAAATTGATAAGATAATGAGTAAAAAAATGTTACAGTTACAAAACTGTTTTATTAGGTTTTTAAAAGAATATTACAACAATTATATGCAAATGAAAAATTAATTTATCATATAAAATCAAAAGTAAATCCAAATCTGTGTTTAGGAGAACATCTTAAAACAATTGTTGAACATTTTATAAAAAAAAAAAAAAAATAGAAACAATATCTACTTGAAAGAAATTTTTTTCGAAGTTTTTATTTTATTATTTGCGTTAAAAAGGAATGATTTAATATCTATATTATAAAGGCCAAACGTATCTGTGCGTAACGCATACGTCATTTATCGAATGGCAACAATTTCCCATGCAATTCGGTTTTGCACTTTTTGCAGCTGCAATTTTTATACATTTAAACAACGCACATTCTCAATTTTTATATCGACTTTTAGAAAAAAAGAATGAACTTTTAAATGAAATTTGTTTGAAAGCTGTATCTCAATTTATTTTTGAGATATAAATATTTTTACAGTTTTTGTGCGGATTATGCAATCGTGGCAACAGAAATTCGCCACTGTCTCTTAAAATTGAAAAAAAAAAAAAATGAAATTAAAATTTTCCATGTAAATTTTGAGATGATGAAAATGATGACGAGTTTAGTTTATATTTCACGTAAAATTTTAAATCGTGTCAAATTAGTTTTTTTTTTTTCATTTTTACCAAGCATAAGATCTTCAATTGATAACTTCATCATAATAACTTATCTTTATTATGTTTTACTTATTACATATGCGATTAAAGTTTAACTTTAATAATTTGGACAACTGACTTTTGTAGAAATGGTATTTTCTTAATTTTAGCTTAAAATATTTCGTTTAGAGTTAAACTGATCAATATAGGATGCATTTTTCACTGTAGCTAATTTTGTACGTTGTTATAAATCAATGAAAAAGTTTCTTCTAAAACATTTTTTTTCGTCGAAGTTCGACGGGTTCCACCTAGTCTTAATAACGTTTAAAGCCTTTGTGCTACATCAACTGAATAAGTATGATATAAGATGGAGAATTTTTAAAAAATTTAATAAATTTCAGAAATAGGGTTTAATCAGTCTAAATGAATACTTATATATAGGTACTCGATACCCTTCATTCTGCGAAAAATGAAGAAAATATCAATTTTATAATATTTTGCTTAAATTATACATATTATACTTTATTATACACTGAGAAAAAAAATTATACCGCCTTCATCTAGAATGAATAATTAGTCACTTTCTGAATACTACTTTAGAACTATAGATGACCGAACTATGCAAATAGGTGGAACAATTAAGCTGAATAGACGTAATGACCTAGCATTTATAGTCTCTTATTTTTAGATGACGAAACGATATTGAATCGTTTCAGTAACGGGAAAGTATCGCTTGATTTCGAGAATGGTTTCATAAACTAGAATTATAGCTACTAAATCAAACCTCTTCTGTTCGTATCTATTTGGAGAAATTTTTAAATAAACTTGAAAATGAGAATATAGGAATACGCTCTTGAATTCTGATAGGAGATTCTAATTCTCTTTAGGAAAGGGAACTAGAATTTATAAGGATGACATGGAACTATTTTTTCAAGAGCTACAATTTAGATTCTAGATGCAAGAACTACATTTTTTTCTCAGTGTATCCTCCTTTCTAAATTCTTATGAAGTTCGTAAATATCCCTTTAAATTCCGCAAGCCACTTTACTTCAAAGTGATTTTTCTTAGTTTTTATTTTTTTTCTGAGAAATAGGCATGTAAAAAGGATAAAAATTTCTTGTATTAATTTTTATTTTAAATTGATTCCATTTTACTTTATTTTTACTTTGTTTTATTTTTATGATTTTTAATTTTATTGTTACTTTCTTCTATCTTTACAAGAAGAAAGTATTGGATTCATGAAAATTTTCGACTTCCGGTTTTCGACGGATTTATACGTTTTAGAAGGTCCTGAACACGTTTTGACTATTTTTAGAAAATGTCTGTCTGTGAGTCTGTCCGTCTGTCTGTGAGTCTGTGTGTCTGTCTGTGAGTCTGTCTGTCTGTATGTGACAAAAAATTTGTGGGCGCTCTATCTCAAGAACTAATGCTCGAAATTTAATAAAATCTTATATTCAGTTAGACCTTAATATAAATTAGTGCCTATTGGTTTTTGGTGAAAATTGGCCTGCAGGTGGCGCTGCTATACTACGTTTTTTATGATTTTCAAGATTGCTATATCTCAAGAACTAATGCACAGAATTTCACCAAACTTCAGATTCTGTGACCCCTTGATATACATAGACGCTGATTAAGTTTTGGTGTGAATTGGCCAGCAGGTGGCGCTGCTATGCCACGTTTTTCATGATTTTCATGATAGCTATATCTCAAGAACTAATGCACAGAATTTCACCAAACTTCAGATTCCGCGATACCTTGAGATACATAGCCGCTGATAAAGTTTTGGTGTGAACTGCCCTATAGGTGGCGCTGCTATGCTACATTTTGCACGATTTTTGTGATAGCTATATCTCAAGAACTAATGCAGAGAACTTGATCAAATTTTAAATTCTGTTACACTAGAACATATAACATAATTAGACGCTGATTACATTTTGGTATTAACCTTGCAATAGGAGGTGCAGCTATGCTGCATTTTGCACGATTTTTCCGATAGCTATATCTCAACAACCAACGCACAGAATTTCATCAAACTTCAGATTTTGTTACAAAATGACATATAATTACACGATGATTACGTTTTGTTATAAATCCTTCAACTGATGGTGCTGGTGTGCTATATTTTACACGTTTTTTTTAACTAGCTATATCTCAAGAACTAATGCACAGAATTTCATCAAACTTCAGATTCTTTTACACCATAACATAATTAGACGCTTTTTTACGTTTTGGTATAAATTGTCCAAGATATGGTGTTGCTGTGCTACGTTTTGCAATTTTTTTGTGATAACTATATCTCAAGAACTAATGGACCAAATTCCATCAAATTTCAGATTCTGTTAGGTCTTGACATAAATAGATGCTTATTCGGTTTTAGTATAAATTAACCAACATGAGGCACTACTAAGCTCATTTTCTCAAAATATTAATTAAATTTTGCGTTTTAGGCTTTTCGGATACCAGAATCTCATTAGGCTAGGTCAAATGTTCGAGGAAATTCGATAGTGGGTAACTTTGGGGTCACCACGTTTTTTTTTTAAATATTAAAATGTACTTATGAGATAGAAGAAAGTTTTGGGATTGACACATCCAACTAGTTTTTTTTTTTGTTTTGTTCCTTATGATTTATTTGTTACTTTCTTCTATCTTTAAAAGAAGAAAGTATTGGATTCATGAAAATTTTCGACTTCCGGTTTTCGACGGATATATACGTTTTAGAAGGTCCTGAACACGTTTTGACTATTTTTAGAAAATGTCTGTCTGTGAGTCTGTCCGTCTGTCTGTGAGTCTGTGTGTCTGTCTGTGAGTCTGTCTGTCTGTATGTGACAAAAAATTTGTGGGCGCTCTATCTCAAGAACTAATGCTCGAAATTTAATAAAATCTTATATTCAGTTAGACCTTAATATAAATTAGTGCCTATTGGTTTTTGGTGAAAATTGGCCTGCAGGTGGCGCTGCTGTACTACGTTTTTTATGATTTTCAAGATTGCTATATCTCAAGAACTAATGCACAGAATTTCACCAAACTTCAGATTCTGTGACCCCTTGATATACATAGACGCTGATTAAGTTTTGGTGTGAATTGGCCAGCAGGTGGCGCTGCTATGTCACGTTTTTCATGATTTTCATGATAGCTATATCTCAAGAACTAATGCACAGAATTTCACCAAACTTCAGATTCCGCGATACCTTGAGATACATAGCCGCTGATAAAGTTTTGGTGTGAACTGCCCTATAGGTGGCGCTGCTATGCTACATTTTGCACGATTTTTGTGATAGCTATATCTCAAGAACTAATGCAGAGAACTTGATCAAATTTTAAATTCTGTTACACTAGAACATATAACATAATTAGACGCTGATTACATTTTGGTATTAACCTTGCAATAGGAGGTGCAGCTATGCTGCATTTTGCACGATTTTTCCGATAGCTATATCTCAACAACCAACGCACAGAATTTCATCAAACTTCAGATTTTGTTACAAAATGACATATAATTACACGATGATTACGTTTTGTTATAAATCCTTCAACTGATGGTGCTGGTGTGCTATATTTTACACGTTTTTTTTAACTAGCTATATCTCAAGAACTAATGCACAGAATTTCATCAAACTTCAGATTCTTTTACACCATAACATAATTAGACGCTTTTTTACGTTTTGGTATAAATTGTCCAAGATATGGTGTTGCTGTGCTACGTTTTGCAATTTTTTTGTGATAACTATATCTCAAGAACTAATGGACCAAATTCCATCAAATTTCAGATTCTGTTAGGTCTTGACATAAATAGATGCTTATTCGGTTTTAGTATAAATTAACCAACATGAGGCACTACTAAGCTCATTTTCTCAAAATATTAATTAAATTTTGCGTTTTAGGCTTTTCGGATACCAGAATCTCATTAGGCTAGGTCAAATGTTCGAGGAAATTCGATAGTGGGTAACTTTGGGGTCACCACGTTTTTTTTTTAAATATTAAAATGTACTTATGAGATAGAAGAAAGTTTTGGGATTGACACATCCAACTAGTTTTTTTTTTTGTTTTGTTCCTTATGATTTATTTGTTACTTTCTTCTATCTTTAAAAGAAGAAAGTATTGGATTCATGAAAATTTTCGACTTCCGGTTTTCGACGGATATATACGTTTTAGAAGGTCCTGAACACGTTTTGACTATTTTTAGAAAATGTCTGTCTGTGAGTCTGTCCGTCTGTCTGTGAGTCTGTGTGTCTGTCTGTGAGTCTGTCTGTCTGTATGTGACAAAAAATTTGTGGGCGCTCTATCTCAAGAACTAATGCTCGAAATTTAATAAAATCTTATATTCAGTTAGACCTTAATATAAATTAGTGCCTATTGGTTTTTGGTGAAAATTGGCCTGCAGGTGGCGCTGCTGTACTACGTTTTTTATGATTTTCAAGATTGCTATATCTCAAGAACTAATGCACAGAATTTCACCAAACTTCAGATTCTGTGACCCCTTGATATACATAGACGCTGATTAAGTTTTGGTGTGAATTGGCCAGCAGGTGGCGCTGCTATGTCACGTTTTTCATGATTTTCATGATAGCTATATCTCAAGAACTAATGCACAGAATTTCACCAAACTTCAGATTCCGCGATACCTTGAGATACATAGCCGCTGATAAAGTTTTGGTGTGAACTGCCCTATAGGTGGCGCTGCTATGCTACATTTTGCACGATTTTTGTGATAGCTATATCTCAAGAACTAATGCAGAGAACTTGATCAAATTTTAAATTCTGTTACACTAGAACATATAACATAATTAGACGCTGATTACATTTTGGTATTAACCTTGCAATAGGAGGTGCAGCTATGCTGCATTTTGCACGATTTTTCCGATAGCTATATCTCAACAACCAACGCACAGAATTTCATCAAACTTCAGATTTTGTTACAAAATGACATATAATTACACGATGATTACGTTTTGTTATAAATCCTTCAACTGATGGTGCTGGTGTGCTATATTTTACACGTTTTTTTTAACTAGCTATATCTCAAGAACTAATGCACAGAATTTCATCAAACTTCAGATTCTTTTACACCATAACATAATTAGACGCTTTTTTACGTTTTGGTATAAATTGTCCAAGATATGGTGTTGCTGTGCTACGTTTTGCAATTTTTTTGTGATAACTATATCTCAAGAACTAATGGACCAAATTCCATCAAATTTCAGATTCTGTTAAGTCTTGACATAAATAGATGCTTATTCGGTTTTAGTATAAATTAACCAACATGAGGCACTACTAAGCTCATTTTCTCAAAATATTAATTAAATTTTGCGTTTTAGGCTTTTCGGATACCAGAATCTCATTAGGCTAGGTCAAATGTTCGAGGAAATTCGATAGTGGGTAACTTTGGGGTCACCACGTTTTTTTTTAAATATTAAAATGCACTTATGAGATAGAAGAAAGTTTTGGGATTGACACATCCAACTAGTTTTAAATAAGTATCGGATTTACAACAAAGTAATTTTTCTTTACACATAAAAATATAAAATAAATTCAACTATTACAGCAATTTTACACGCATTTGCACATTTTATGTTTTTCATCATTCAAAAAAGGTATTTTTGAATGATATGATTTCTTGAAATTCTATCTTGTTATCCATTTTTTATAATGACGTTTACCTTAAAACGTCGAAAAAATAGCAATTATTTAGGAGTAATATATTTTTAAAGAAAAATATTCAAAAATATCTCAAAAATTCATATTTAAGCAAAATATGATATTTTAAAAACAAAACAATGTATTGACATTTTGTAAATTGTATAATATAAAGAATAAATTTCTCTAAGACTTAGACCACACACATAATAATCTCATTACCATGACAAATTATATGGCAGTTGAATTACGAATGTACTTAAAAATTAGCAAATATTGTCTCATGTGTTTCATTTATACCAGCCTAGAAAAAATAAAACTATGTAACGTATTGTCATGAGTGTAGTCTAATCCCTCAATAGACATTTGTAAAAGAAGTACAGAAAATTTCATAGCATTTCAGGCATAATATTGTTATTTTAGGATGTTTTCCGCATAGTGCAAATTTGTAAAACTTCATTTTGAGAAAATGCTAATTTTTTACTTACCCATCATACGTAGTATAGGGTAAGTCTTGCAGTCGTTTTGAAAATCGAAATTTTTTTTTGACGGATTTACACGTTTTAGACAGTGGAGATTCCGAAAAACATATTTTTAGAAAAAAAAAATTTTGCCGTCCGTCTGTCTGTCTGTCTGTCTGTAAACGCTCTATCTCCCGAACAAATTGAGATAGAGACTTGAAATTTTGTATGTAGTTAGTGTGTAAGAATGGGACGAACTCTATTAAATATCAGCAACCTCGATTATACGGAACTATTTTTTTCGGACTCTCGAAAAATTCGTTCTGATGAAAGGTATATACAAATTTTCGAATTTTTTTGTTTCAAGGAATGGACATAAATGGCAATAAAATAACACACATTTTGCATATTGAACGAAGTCAATCGGATTATTAGTTGCCGAGATATTTGTAATCCTGTTTTCCACATTCTTCGATTTTTCATGACCCTGTATTTCATTCAAATTTCAATTCAGAGGCATATTTTAATTGGAAATGAGACGCTTAATCCGACACAGTTAATTGTTAGTTAATAGAATTATTATTTTTGGAGTTATAAGGATGTTTCTTTTACGCAGTTCGGTACTACTTGAGTAGTTTGACGTTTTATATAATTTGTTGAAATTGGAGCAGTTCTTTAATATAGCATTATTATGTATAATAACAATATTTAAATTTTGTTTATGAATTGCAATGCATTGTATAAATAGTTTTCACATGTTTTATTTTCATATACATATCCATGATGGGTAAGTATTACGGTGGCCCCCAACGACTAGTTTTAATATTCAAAAGCTGTAAGAGCTGCAATTTTAAGCCACTAAAACATTACTTATAATTAAGATACAGATACAATTTAAGCAGAATTCAACAGACGAAAGAGTCGATTTTAATATTGTTGGATAAATAAATAATTTCAATATGTTTATTGAAAATTACATTTTATAGGTGTTCAGATATCTTAATTTGTGATAAAATGGATACTCAAAATTATACAGCACACGTCTAGGAACATGTTAAAAATAGCTCAAATTTTTCAAAATTGTATGAGGAGATATTTTTTTTTTAAATAACTAAGTAAAAGACTTACTTTTTTCAAAATAATATTAATAATAGTTTTTTTTCAAATTTCGCCAGGTAAAATTAACATGTCCATGAATGGTAGAATCATTTATCCTAATTGAGTCCTTTATTGTTAGGCCAAAAATGTACCTTAAAATTTTAAATAAAAAAAAGTTCAACTGTACTGATTCTTCTTAAAAGATAAAAATATCAATAAAAAATAATAATGTACTATATATATATTCATTATCTATATAGTACTAAAGAATGGATATTTGTTAAAATGCTATAAACAGGAATGTTGTAATATCTGACTAATGTAGAAACAGTATGAGAATCATATATTAAATTGATAAGATTTCATATAGAGAATTTTCGGTACGTTAAACTACAATTAAGATAAAGGAAGATCCTGGAATACCTGAACTGCTACTCCCGTCTCCTTCTAACTATACGCTCCATGCAGGCCTTTTGACCCTTGCCTAGCAAAATTTTTAATTTATTTATTATAAATAAATTTGTATTAAACCAATAATGATATCAATAAATAACAAGTAATAATATACATTCATTTTTATTTTTCTGGGCCTCATGTATAACACAGGAGCCTTGCCTAACAAAATTTAGAATTTATTAATTATAAATAAATTTGTATTTAAACAGTAAAAATATTGATAAATAACGAATAATAATATGTATTCATTTTTATTTTTTTCAGGACTTAATTACATCAAGAAAATGACAAGATTTTGTTTTTCGTTTAGTTTTATTTTAGCGGATAAACATTATTCGAAGAAAACATGATGAATATCTCAAAAATAATGTTCTTGAATCTGAAATTCAAAATATGGTTATTTTGTTCTTGAGAGATTTATAGGGCAATTTATTAAAATAACAAGATCATTATCATTCTAGAAAAATACAAATTACCATATTAAGAGAATTTATTACAAAATTTATGTCTTATTCTACATAAGAATTTTAATTTTCTTATTATAGTTAAAAGTGTGTGATTTATCTATAGCATAATGGTTTACAAACCATTCTAAGAAAGATTGATTATATATATATTTTTTTAATGTTGACATATCTGTTGAAATTTAGATTCGAAATTGAAAACTGCGGTTATGATTGACTGCATTTTCGATACATTAAAAAATAATAATGTATTGTATCGGTTTAAAAAAGGAAATATTTCCAGACTTATTATGCGTTCCTTTATTTATTTATTTATTTGCACGAAGAAATTGATAATAATTAAGTATTAAATTTATGAAAATAATTTCCAGATGTAAAAAGAAATATAAAATTTGATATATATTTTTAAATATACATTTAAAAATATGTAATATAATCATGAAGAAAATAATCTTACATTTACATCAATATGTTCAATACATACAACTATTCTTATGAATTATTTAAAAAAAAACATTATTGTATATGAATTTATAAGAGAATATCAAACTATGTAATTTTGTCGGAATATTATTTGTCTGTTCGCATCCGTAATAAAAAAATCAGTCAAGTGCGACTGCTAGTTACGATTAGTGGGTTCCGTACAATCAATATAATAATCTTTTTTTGTATTTAAAAAAAAAACTCGTCTCTAAACCGAAATAATAAGCCTTTCTAAAAAACTTTTCAACGCAGGATTGGGTATTGCTATTAACTAAGATATTAACTTACAGAGACACACACTATTTGTCTAACATAATACATAATTTAATAAATCAAAATAAATTACTGTTTAAGTAATAAGTATTAAATGTTGAAAAATATTCTGCATGTTTTCTTTTTGTTTACTTTAAATTTATTAAATATATGCTTAAACTATTCACATTGATCCTAATAATGTTTTAGAGAAAGAAACATTGGATGATTTTCGAAATATTTTTGAAATTTTTTTTATTTTTATTTCAGTTGGTAAACATTATTCGAAGGAAACATGATCAATATCTCAACGGTATTCTTCTCTAATCAGAAATTCAAAATATTTATGGTTATTTTATTCTTGAGCGATTTATAGGGGCAATTTATTCCAAATAACAAGATCATTATCTTTCTAGAGAAAGACAAATTGCAGTGGGTAGAGATTTTATAACAAAGTTTATGTTTTATTTTACATCAGGGTTTTAAATGTGTTATTATAGTGAGAAATATGTGTATTTTCTATCGAAAATGATTTACAAACCATTCTTAGAAACGATACATTATATATATATATATATATATATATATATGTAAAACTTGTCCATTTGCTTCTCAGTCACAAATCGTATCAGATCCTCATCTTTTTATTTTTTGTAAGGCTTTTAATGTAATTTATAGTATAAAGTGTAACATTTGCAATTTGAAATATATTGGTGAAACTTCTGCACCTCTTCATAAACGCATTAATCAACATCGGTCAGATTCTGATAAAAATTTAGCAAAAAATATACAATCTACAGCTGAAATACAGCATTTTTTAAACAAAAATTAAAAAATACTACTATTGAAATAATACAAATTCAGAAAAATAAATCTGAGGGTCTGTATTTAGAGTCTTCATATATGAAATATTATAATACAATTTATCCTTATGGTCTTAATAGTGAGGTTTTAAAAAGATCTGTTAAAGTTTTTTCCTCTATAAATGATAATACAGATTATTCTCCCATTTATCATAGTTTAAATCATCTTATAAATCCTAAAACTACACGTAACAAAAGAGGAAAAGGTTCATCTTCTAGTATTACTTCTAAAAACATTATAATTCAACAAATTAATGATCTGCATCGTAATTATTTTAAAAATTACAAATGGTTTTTAATATGTAAATATATTTTTGGAATAAAAAAGAAACATATAGTACAATATTTAAATATTTTTCTCAGTAAAATTTACTCTAAACATTTTTCAGATGTTTTTTATGATCTCATCATGACTCGAGTCAATTTTTACAATATATATTTACTAAAAAAACCTAAAAATCTACAAACTAATATTCAAACGGTAATTACTTTTTCTAACCCAATATTTAATAAAATCAATATTAATTCCATATTAAATGATAAAAACTGTCAATTTCCTATAAATGATATTCATTTATCTAAAACCTTTAAGTATCCCTTATCTATCGGAAGAACGATTTTTAACTATAGTTCTTTCTCTAAATCTTCTTTTGATGCTAGTACATTACCCAGTAAATGCAATGACCCCTCTCTACAAAAATATATAAATAAGGATCATGGACATATTATTACTGGTAATCTTAATATAGTAGATGATTTACAACTTAGAAGAATTATGGGTTATGGGACCAAGTACAGAATTCCATCCAAATTAAACATTAATTCTATCATAAAACAATTTACCTATGATATAGATATATTTATTTATAAAATTGCAATTTATTATAATAAACCCATTGAAAATTTCAATCAATGGAAAATATTAGTTATCGATAAATTAACCAGGTCCTTAAAATATAATATTTCACACCTAGATTATATAAATACACAGCATTTGTTTAAGCTAATCAATAAATTACAACAAAACTTTGTAATAACTTATGTTGATAAATCTCCAAATAATTATGCAATTATTTGTAAATCTTATTATCATCAACTGCTTAAATCTAGTATATCTAATAATAACATAAAATGGTATTTTAAGTTATATGTTAATATGAATGTTATCACTTAATTCTACTTTTAATTATTTTATTAATTTAATTTTACGTTATGATCGATTATTAATTATTTTCTCCGGTTCAATTATATTTCCATACAGCTTTTTCTTTTTCTTTTTTTTTTGTGTGTGTGTTTGTTATGGATACTTCTTAGTCTACATGTGGATTTAACTATTGATTTTACTTACTTTCAACTCCTTTTTGTAAAATAGCAATATATATACTGCTACTATTATTAAGTTTCTTTATTGTCTTCAACATCTTGTATCACTTTAAACCATAGCAATTTTTTTCTACTCATTTATCCAGCCGTTTGGCATTCTTTATTTAAAAAGAGCAACCCTATTGATTTGGCGAAGATCCGATGCGTGCATTACGAGCGAACTGATTTTTCTCCTGTGTTAGTATGTCAGCTTGTATAATTAACTATTGCTTCCTGCATCGATAATTTATTAATAATTTTATTGCGAAGTCCTCTTCATGAATGGTGATAAACAGATAAGTTTTTTTTTGTTCTCAATATTTTGTTATCTTACTTTTTATCCAATTTATATATGAATGTAAAGTTTATCATATCCACGTGCAAAAATAGGGTTAGTTTGTGCTTATGTTACTGATACTATTAGCTGCACGTTACTGTTTTAATATATATATATATGTATTTTTATTTTTCAACCATTTATTACTCCGTTCCTTGTTTAATAATTTGTTTTTTGTGTGCTGGTAGCCCCATATACGTATTATTTTGCTTTTTCATGGCTAATACGTGGATGAAACCGCACACTTCATTTGTAGTTCCAGAGCATTTGGGGCCTGATGATTCTGCTTTGGGGCTACAATTACATTTACATTTGCATTCATTTTATTTATTTATTTATTCAGATTTACTCGTTTCACTATTTTTTTTTTATTATAATTCAATTCTATTCTAATTCTTCGTTTTGGTTTATTGTTTTATTGATAAAATCCATTGGTGAATCTTGTCTACTTTTAATGGTATGATATATATATATATATATATATTTATTTATTTATTTATTTATTTATTTATTTATTTATTTATTTATTTATTGTTTTTCAGATGAGATAACTGTTGAAATATTGATCTATATGAGAACCGCTATAGCGATTCACTGCATTTGTGATATATTAAAAAATAATAATACAATGTAAAGGTTTCAATAATGAAATATTTGCTGAGATATTATGCGCTCCTGTTATTTTTTTTTATTCACGTGAAGAAATGGATAACAATTATATATTAAATTTATGAAAATTACTTACAGAATTAAACAGAAATAGAAAATATGTTAGTTTTTTTAAATATGCAGTTCAAAATATGTGATATAATCATGAAGAAAATAATCATGCATTTATTTCAATGTGTTTCATACACATATCTACTCTTATGGATGTTTAAAAAATATTGCTAATAAACATAATATGTACATCAATCAGTTTATAATAGAATATCAAACTAAGTAAATTTGCCGAATTATTGTTTGTCCTTTTGTATCCGACAGAAATTAAAACAAAATCGGTCAAGTGCGAGTGTTACTCACACTCAGAGGGTCCCGTACAATAAATATGATTGTATTATAAAAAAACTCGTCGCTAAACAGAAAGAACAAGACTTTCTTAAAAGCTTTTTAAATCATGATTGGGTATTGCTATTAACTAAGACATTAACTTACAGAGACTAACAGACACCTACAATTTTTCTAACATAATACTGAATTTAATAAATCAAAATAAATTCATGTTTAATGAATAAATATTTAATAATGAAAAATATACAACATATTTTCTTTTTGTTTACATTAATGCTATTAAATGAATGCTTAAAATATCCATACAATCATAATTAGGCTTTATAGACAAAGAAATGCCAGTTTATTTTCTAAATATTTTGTAAGTTTTTTTTTTTTTTTTTTTTTTTTTTTTTTATTCAGCTGGTAAACATTATTTGAAGGTAACATGATGAATATCTCAAAAATATTGTTTCCGAATCAGAAATTCAAAATATTTATGGAATTTGTATTCTTGAGAGATTTATATGGCAATTCGTTCGAAATAACAAGATCATTATATTTGTAGAGAAAGACAAATTGCAGTGTGTAGAGATTTTATAACAAAATTTATGCTATTTTTCTACATTGGGATTTTAAATTTGCCATTATATTTGGAAATATGTGAATCTTCGATAGAAAAATGTTTTACAAGCCATTCAAAGGAACGATTGACTATATTATATTTCTCTATAGATATACATAACTGTTTAATTTCATATATGGAATTGAAAACTGTTATTGCGATTGGTTGCATTTGCTATATATATTTAAAAAATAATAATGTAGCATAAATATTTTTCAAAAGTAAGCATATCCCTTTTTTGTGAGTATTTCTTTATCCAAATGAAAAAATAAATGGATATTAGTTTAATGATAGAATATTGAAATTTTTGGATTTAACGAAAAACATACTTAGTTATGTTTTTAACATAAAGTTAAAATTGCATAATATACAAAAGTAATGATGGATTAAAATAATTACGTATTTATCTCAATGTGTTTTTTTTTCATATCCTGTTTTTAAGATGTTAAAAAAAGTAATGATAAATACGTAGAAATATTTAATTATTTTATAATAAACTATTAAGCAAAGTGTCTTTGCGAAATATTGTTTGTTTTTATATATCCGCAAATATATTCAATGAAATATTCAGAATTTTACATCAAATCTTACATGAATTGAGGGAACTTTTAAATTATTTTCATTTTTGTATTTGTTAGTTATTTGTCTGAGATCGAATTTGAAAATAATACTCGAAAAAAAATGAGAAAAACATCTAAATTGGATTATTGGATCGGAAATTCAAAATATTTATTGTTGCTTTATTTCTTACATATTTACGGGTAAATTTATGAGAAATTATAAAATCATTATATTTATTGAAAAAGATAAATGAACTAAAAAATATCATAAAAAATATATTTCACTTCGTATCATAGTTTTAAATTGATCATTATAATATATGTGATTCGTCTTCGTGGATGCGATTTACGAATCCTTGGATAAAATAAGTGCTCATATTGTTTGGTATTTTCTCCTAGCATCGATATTAATCGTGTTATATCGTAATAAAAGAAATCTCATGAACAATAAGGCGTCATCTTCAGCTTTTATACTTTATTAGAAACACATCACTTTGATTAGTTCCCACCATTTATTATAAAGCCCATATCTTGTTTTTACTAATTATAATTGATATTAGAAGAAATTTGAATAAAAAACTATCGTCATAGAAGAGCTAAAAGACGACATGGGATGTTATCAGGTGGAAAATCGATCACACTCTCTGCAGCTGCTTTTTGATCAACTTCACAATAATAGAAATAATGGCGTCTTATTCATGAAAAAAAGAAAAAACGCTTGAAGGTCCAATGACAAGAATACTGTCAGTTAAAAGGGCCTTAAAACTTCAGAAGTACAAAATGTCCAAGTGCACGAAAGATCTCGAACTATCGTCAAAGAAGAGCTAAAAGCCATCATGGGATGTTATCAGGTGGAAAATTGAACAAACTCCCACTATTCATGGAGTGTAACTGCTTTTTGATGAACTTCGCTATAATGGAAATCATGGCGTCTGATTAATTAGAAAAAAAAAATAAGTAACGCGTGAAGGTCCAATGACAAAAATACAGCAGATAGCTCAGTCAAAAGGGTGTAAAAATATTAGACGTACAAAATTTCCAAGCGGGCGATCTCGAGCTAGTGTTATAGAAGAGCTAAAATAACAGCATGGTATGTTATCAGGTGGAAAATCCGACAAACTCTCTCTTTTCATCGAATGCAACTGCTTTATGATGAACTTCACAATAATACAAATCACGTCGTCTGGTTAATGAGAAAAAATAAGTTACGTGTGACGGTACAATGACAAGAATGCTGTAGATAGTTCACTCAAAAGGGCGTAAAAACTTTAGCAGTACAAAATTATCAAGCGCGCGAATTATTTCGAGCTATCGTCATAAAAGCTAAAAGACAGCATGGAATGTTATCAAGCGCAAAATCGAACAAAATTCCTTTCTTCATTGAGTGCAACTGCTTTTTGATGAACTTCACAATAATACAAATCATGCTGGCTGATTAATGAGAAAAAAGTTGAGTCACGCGTGAAGGTTCAATGAGAAGAATACTGTAGATAATTCAGTCAAAAAGGCATAAGAACATTAGGAGCACAAAAATTCCAAGCGAAAAAAAGATCTGGAAAAAAAATTAGTTAAAAAAAATGGCTCATTTAAAAGCATTTGAATTCACACAAAGTTATATAAATTGGTCAAAAATATTGATGTAATTTGGGAATAATTTAAAAGTTTTAAATTTAAGTGAATTCAGTAAGATCATAAAAAAATAAAGCGAATTTAATAGGATTAATGAGAGATACTATTAAAAAATAGTAAATTAGTGAATAGTCCGGTAATTTAGCAAAATAAAAAAGAAACAAACGAAAATATCGCGAAGGTCAGTTAATAATATAAGATATAAAAACTTATTTGAATACAGATAATGTTAGATTTATTTGTAAGAATTATGTAAGGAGAGAAAAAAATTATGGCACGGCATATGGGTTTTGAAAAAGGGGAGAGGGGAGAAACGGCGAATGTGTTAACCGATTTATTAACAATAATGTGATTAAAATTGCTAATCTGGATTTTATTTAAATGAAATGTAAGTTTTTAGTATATCACCACCTAAAAATTTTTAGTACCGTAACTGAATTTATCTATGCAGGGGTGATAAATTAACATTAATTTAAAATTGTTGTCAAATTCAAAGCCGTTTGGAGTTTCCGTGGTTTTCTTTGGGCTTTAGATTTCTTTGCGTAAATACGGGTTGTTAGGTTCCCTTAGAAAGATCCCCACTTAGGGCAACCTCCCCCCTTAGGACCTATATACCAAGTGTAGATAATTAGCCGACATAAAAAATCACAAAAACACAAGCACAAATTCAAAGAGGCAACATTATGATATGCATTTTAAGTAATTTTTGTATGAACACGCGTGAATGTGATGTATGTTGTTATTCAGAAACTATCTAATTTAAAGATGTTGTCTTTATTTTATTTTATATTATCTTTATTTTATTTTATTTACTTATTTATTTTATAAGCACAATAGATTTTTCAGGAAATAATGTCTAAGTCGGCGTTTTGAATCAAATTTCTAGATTGTAAAAAGAAAAAACAGTCAACATAGAAAGAAAAAAACATCTTCTCACGGAAACAAAAGCTCTCATAACTCAATAGGTAATTTATTCAAAAAAAAAAGAAGAAAAGCTTTTCCTTTCCAAATGCCTTTCATTGTAGAATCTGCTAATTTTATAATTTAAAGTGTAAAAATGTGAACGTCATCATTTCTAACAGTTTTGGGCTTGTTGAACAGTAAACTTCAGAACGCGCTTAAATGTTAAGAGACCACACTACTGATTGAAAAAGACCCGGATGATAATGTAAAGTGTATGGGGGCGTTCTTTTCAAATATCTCGCCCAAATTTTTATATTTTGACGCGATGTTTTTGCATAGGATAGCTGAGGACGATCTACAACCGGCCTAGGTTTTATTTAGTTTTATATTACGATAGTTTCAGTTTCAAAGCCGGCTCAAACCGGTTTTGAAAGTTAAAGTATTTTTTAAAAAATCACACGCCAAAATAAAAAAAAAGCTAGGCCGGTTGTGGATCACCCTCAGATATCCTATGCAAAAATAAATAAATAAATAAATAAATAAATAAATAATAAAAACAACCTGTCAAAATGTTGAAATATGAGCGAGATATTTGAAAAGAATGCCCCCATCTATTTTACATTACCATCCAATCTTTTTCAGTCAGTAGTATGACTTCTTAAAGAGATTTCTGCTAATTTATCATGACTGTCACTAAATCGAAATATATTTATTTTAGAATTTACAGCAGAAAAATGGTTAAGTTAATACATTAGAAAATCTTCTCTTAATTTTTTTGGAAAATCCGTAGCAGAAACACACCATTATAAATGAATTTTCAGATAGGAAAAACATATTAATTTCTTAGGATTCTAATTATAAAGAATGCATTTCAAAATCCTGTTTAGCTCGGATGTAGCTTCTATATAGCTTCGGCCGTGGTTACATTTTATAGATTCTGAAATGCACGAATAATAAATTTAAAAGAAAAATATATATATATATTTATATTTAAACAGATGTGGAATTACAAAAATTGTATGCTTACTAAAATAGTATTTGTACACTGTACAAAAATATGTACATCTAAAATATTGTTTTTGTAAATCTACATAAATCTAAAGCTTTAGAAATGAAGTTACTAAACTTACAGTAACCTCACTAAAATTTTATCAGTTGCAATTACATAAGAAGTTCTAGGTATCCCAGTTTCCTAAAAAAATCATAGTAATCTTGCAGATTTTTTTTATTTACAGTACAAATGTGTAACTGTTACATAATTTTTTGTTGTTGTCACCGAATAAAAAGTTCTAGTAATTCAAGTTTACTAAAAAAAATAGTAACTCTACATATATGTATATATATTTATTAAAAAGCTTTTTTAGATTGTAGGAATATGTAATATAAAAAAGAAGTGATCCGGGATGGAACTTTGTTGACATAAAGTTGATGGAATCGTGCGAAATCTGATGATACATGTTTCGTGCTGCATTTAAAATAAATCAGTTTTTGCAATTTTTGTTCATCCGTGCAAATTCATATATTTTATGCTCTAAGCTGTTTATACCGTGTACTCTTAATACTGTATACAAAAACAACTTAATACAAATTTAAAAAGTTAGATGGATAATAAATGCATCTATTTTATTATTATTACTATTATTTGATTGAAAAAAAAAACAGTGGCCTAGAAATAAACTCATCATCTAAAAATAAATTATGTATTTAAAAATATGTTTTAAATGCGAAATATCAGGTTCTTAAAATGAAGTATTTCTCATCGAGATATTAGAGAATTTCTTTGCATAATATTTTCAGTTATTATAAAATATTTTATTAATTTTAACATTGTCAAGATTGTGTAGTTTAATAGTTTTAAGCATCAAGTAGAAGAATTGATACTGAATATTTTTACAAAGTAGCTTTATAAAAATTATGTTTATATGGCTTTGTAAAAACATTCGAATTTCTTAACTATAATAATTAAATAAATATAAGAAATTGCATTTAAACTTAGAAATGTAATTGAATTTCAATTGATTTTAGTTTATTTAGAATTAATTCACTCTTAAATGTCTCAGCGACTTTATTTTCAATGTACTTCATTTGTTTTAATTAGTTGAGTACAAATGTATCTCGTATAATGAGAAAGCATCGCATAAATGCAAATTTCTAATACCTTCACAAACAATGTACTGTAGCATAATTTTTATTTAAACGATGCAATTAGTGAAATACGATTAAAAATGCGTTTAATTTTACGAATAGCATATTCCTTGTAATTTAATAATGTCTATGTGGCTGTTTGTTGAATTTGCAAAAATAAATCTTCATTCAAGTAATAGAATGTAATTAATGTCATTAATCTATTATTTACTACGTTCGAAAAATAATTTACACATCGAAATACGGGTTACCTTCTGATAAGTGGCATTTTTTAATAATTTAATTTAGAATTCTCCTGGTATAAAATTAAGATTGACTACGACAAGTGTGTCCAATTACATATCTGAATAATTCTAATTACAAAATGATTTCCTGTTTTTATTCTGAAATTCTAAATGCACTTTAGTTTGCAAATTTAAAAAAATGTATGTGATTGGGAAAGATTTAATAATTTCTAGCAAAAGAAGATGCTATATACGAAAATTATTTTAATGTACATGAAAATATTGTGCCTGTATTCTCAAAGTGCACTGTAAAAATGTACAGTTACTAAGTCTTTCCAGTATATTTGTATTCAAAGAACATTTCTTGTAACAGTAACAGCAAAAACCTAAGCTTCCTCGGTTAAATTTTTTTTTTCTGTTATCGTTATATGAAGTAGTTTTAGTAAAGTAATGTATCTGTAACTCATTCTAAACACTATTAAAACTAATTGAGTTATTAATAGAACTTTATAAGAAGAAATTTTAATGGTACTTATAAGTACCGTCGATAGATAAAGAGTTAAACGGAAAATCATTTAAGAATAAGAGAAAGAAATCATCATTTAAATTATATACTTGTTTTGTTGTACAATAAAGTTAACACAAGATAAAGTAATGTATCTGTAACTCATTAAAAGCATAGTGTATAAAATTTCCTACACATCGATTGCTATTTAACGATGTTTTTGCACAGAATAAAATAACTGACCATACTCTATTTTATAGTTATTTCATTTATAAAAGTTAAATACGTATTATTCCGTATAAAGAATTTCTTTCATTATCTGTAATAGACGATAACTAAGATCTCTACTAAAAATCATAAAAGACAAACTTGTGTAAATCTTAACAATAGTTAATGATTCCATGTATGAAATATAATTATAACGAGATAAAAATGTAGTATATTTTCCACAAAAACTTGTAATGCATTTCATATAAAAATATATCTGTTAATATAATTAAATAAATACGAAAGCGATATTGTTCAAGTTATATTACTGAGCTGTTTGCTCGATGGAGTCATCAAATAAATTACACACAACTACATTTAGGAAATGAGAAAATGAAATATGAATATGATGTATAAAATGGGCGTGATACTCTTTGTGTGATTAATTTTAATGGACATTCTATTTTTTGTTACGCATTTTTTTTTTTTTTTTTTTTTTTTTTTTTTTTTTTTTTTTTTACACAGTTCTTTTTATTAAGAAACACAAATGAGAAAAAATAAACTTCTTGTTATAGTAAGAAATAAAAAAGAAATATACAAAAAAAACTAATTTTTTATGGTTATAAAATATTTTTTTCTAAAATAAATATATATTTATTTGAATATCTCTATCACGAAATAAATTATTCATTTCTTTTTTTAAATACAGGTACTTGTTTACTTAATTCTTCATACGATTTTTTTTCAACGGTTGTGTCAGTATAGTAGTAGCTGATAATGGATAACATTGCAAACTTCAAAAAAGCGTTATCCCTTAAATTATTGCCTTATCCTCCTATTTTCCTTAAAAACTTGCAGCAGATCAAGTACATTGATGGCATATTTTAAGCTCTACTACCGTAACAGTACTGTCATATATCCGAAATAATAGAATTTAATTGGTAAATAGTTTAGTCACATAAAAAGTGAAACATTAAAATAAGATTATAAAGAAATAATAATAAATCTGCTCACAGATATTCAGCTTAAAATAACATTACATTCAATTTAGCTATTTATATTTAGAGAATTGTGTATAGAGCAAATGTACTAAGCAGTAACTTACCCAGCTTAATATGTAGCACCTTAAAGTGAACCTAAAGACATTTCCTTTAAATTCCTTTATCTTCCGAAGTCAGTTATTTTTGTTCCGTGATGCACTAACAGCGCTGCAGCATTACATTTTGTCAGCGATTAGTTAAAACACCAATGGAGACTCTGTAAATGCTAAGAAAGGTGTACGATGAATATACCATGGTGAGACACAAGGTTTATGAATGGCATTGATGTATTAAAGACTATCTATAATCCATCGAAGACGATAAACGCGTTGGACAATCTTTTCTGATGTCAGACACTGGTACTTTCCGCTTGAGATCGCACCATCATATTGATGCAAACTGTTAAAACAATCCCTTATCAAAACCCACATTAATGTGCTCTCACATATCCTCTATCATTCTTTTAAACATTGATTAACCTATGTATTACTAAGAAACCATTTTAGCTGTTTTTGTAATCTAAATTAATTGTTTATTTTATTTTTAAACTTACAGTTTTTCATTTTATAATTATTGGAAATGTTTTAGTTTGAACACAAGGAGTTCTCTCTAGCACAAATAACAATGAACAACTCAATGAATTACAACACAACTTTTGTAAGGTAATTTAATACTTAAAATTAACTCAATACATATTTTATCTAATGAACTCTAAATTAAATTATGCTATTTATAAATATACAAATGAAAAATATTCTAATGATATTGTTTCCTCAAGCAGGTTCGTGTCTTTTAAACAATGTCTCAATTTCTTATTAAAATTAAATATTGATATCATTAAGAGTGGCTTATAATTAAACATTTCTGAATAAAATTTATCTATTTAAAGCATCATTGAAATTAAATTAGTGTCACATGCAATTAAACTAATTTATAGGTTTATTCATTTTAAGTAGAAAGGGTTCAATCAATTAGTATAATTACTATTTATGTCAGGATTATTTTAATTAGCGAATGGTTTTAATTGGTATACTAAATAAATCAATCGATTTAATGCGAGATTTAATATTACCAGATTTATAAATATTTGTAAATATTTATTTTATCTGCTACTATTTGATAATATAATGAAATTTATGCATTTTGAAATAAACTTTTCTAAAATTAGGCATTTATTTTAAGTTGTCTGGTGTAAACGAAAGGCAAAATTTTACAAAAGTAATTCTCAACATTACTTTAGAAAGTAGGTATATTAAATTTTTAACTCTTACAAATCTTATTTTAAATCTATTTTAGTGGCTACTAACTTAAATTTTCGCAGAAACTTATTTTTTTTTTAAACATATAGATACACACACAAAATCCGTCAGCTTAAGTGTTAAAAGAATATACAAAAATCATACAGACATACATACAATAAGTAAAATAAACTCAACTGGAATAAAATAATATCCAGAACCAGGAATATAAACAGGATTCTGCGTCGCCGTCAAACGCCTTTAACTAAGAGTCAAGTACTGAGATTCTAGTGGAATCAAGATTAAAAGCTCTGGCTAATTTTTCTTTCCAGTTGGCTTAATGCATTTACAGTATATAACCTCTAACAATAAAGTTCGGTGAATGAATTCAGAACAACCGATCTAGCAACGCTAGGGGAAAAAACACAGCACCTGCATAGAGGCAAGTGTAGACAATCTTCTCCCACCGTTGTTCAATTGAGCGTCGTTTATGTTCTCTGTAAGACGTGTTTTGCTAAGTGCTTGTTCAGTGTGTTGGTTCTTAACTGAGAACAGGAAAATAAACGAATAAAAGATCAGTTTAAAGTTTGGTTTTGTGCTTTGCTAGACACCGAAAGAAATTCATGAGGGATGGTGCATTACTATTTTCACGACTCAAACTCTCTTTGAAAGAGATTTGACCATATTGCTGACATCCAACAAAACGTGACGAAGCTTTTGAACTTCATCCCAAAAGAAGACTTCTTTCAAATTTCCCGGGACATGTATAACAGATCTCAGCGGTGCTTAGTTATAGGAGATGACTATTTTGAACGATGGTATGGTAACTTTTGTAATTATTTCATCTACATTAATGCTACAGGACTATTCACCCAACTTTTTTGTCAGAGGTTGTATGTCTGTATAACCTATATTATAAAGCCAAAAGTATCTGTGCGTAACGCAGTAACCATTTTGCAAATGACAACCCTTTAAAAAATATGAATAATAAAACCACCACTATTTGAAAATATTTAGCTTCGACTGATTTTCTATTCTATCTAAATTTGATCGAAAAGAGTTTTTTGAGTGGAAAGAATAAAAAGACTTTTATTAATAGATAGAATAAATAAGTTTTATATTAAGTTTTCTTCAATGGTCTTCAACAGTACAACCGGTGTACAAAGGGTTAAACGAAACTTCTTTAATTGCATTATGAATGCGTTAGAAAGTGCATCATATTCTTTACTTAATAAAATTACTTAATTAATTTACTTAATAAATTACTTAACGCGTGATATCTCTGTATTGTTGAACTTTTAAACTAAGCAAGGCCGATAATAAATTTTTTTAAGAAATAAGAGCACAAACCTTTTACATTTCTATTAAGATAATGGCGAATTAGACCCAAAATTTTCAAAATGTTGCAATATATATAATATATATGGTGTATAATAAACACCATAATAAGATATAGTTAAATATACAACAATAGAAAACCGCTAAATAAACTAGCACAATCTTTTCTTTAATATTTGAAAAAGTAATCTTCATTTTTAATTATAAAGTAAACTGTCGTCATTAATAACTATTGATATAGTTAGCATTTTCTTTGTGCACTAAGCACATGTAAAATCTGTTTTAATAAATATGCACAAAGTGTTCCTAAATGGCTTTTACTATCTTTAAATAATAAAAAAAATAATTCATAAATCATGCACTAAATTCTACTATTTAAAAAGAACTGACCCCATTAACATATTTCTATAAATTTTAAAATGACAAAGTCTCCAGAACTTAAATAGTTTTTCTGTATCGAATATTGGTTTGATATATGCTAGGTATTATCTTCCCTAATATATGGCTAAACATTATTCATAATTGATTTGTGCGAACGGCGATAATGCATCTTCATATAATATTAAAGCATATTTCTGAAGTTAAATATCAATCTACCAGTTATGGTTTAGCTTTTAAAATTAGTTTGTTGGACATATTTTAAAAGTAAGATGATGGTAGTACATTTTTACGATGTCCATAACAGCGAGGTATTTGTCTACTAATTTAGTGTTAAAATAATGATGATTGCAATTATTTATAATGGCTGTTAAATTATTACTGATATGCATTTTCAAAAATCTTTTAAATATGTGTATGCAAAGAGAACTTTGAGAATATTGGGATTATTTAGCAATAATATATTTAAAGACTTTTGTTTTCTAAATGATATATACTTACACTGTAAAAAAAATCAAGAGGTTACTAAAAATTTTTTAGTAAATTTGTATTCCAAAGAATTTTTTAGTAACCATTACAAACTTTTTTTTTGCAAGCGAAACAAGCATTTCTTTTGTAAACTGAACAAAAGAATATTTTGTATAACTAACTTAAAAATTTTTAGTATGAGCCACCAAGCAAATTTCAGTAATAGCTCCAAAATTTTTTAATAACCATTACGTATGCTCGAAGGGCAGAAGCTTCCTTCGAGCTGCATTTTTAGACTTCTGGAGCGGAAGATTTTAGGCAAAACTGCATAGATGGCAGCACCAAACATTGCTACTGCTCCGTCAGGATATTCATAATCCCTTTATTAACGACTACTTACACTGCATACATTCGGGGCGTATTTGGCTGTAGCCAGTATCGAACTCGGGACCTTTCAGCCTGGAGCCCGTTACTATAACCACTATGCTATCAAGGCTACACCACGTGAGCTTTAGTAATAGCTATTAAAAATATAAAATTATTAACTCTTATTCGTTGCTAACTTTTTTCTAGTAATTCTTACAGATTTTCTTGTAACCGACTAAGATTACTAAAATTTTTTTTAGTAATTACAAGGATCACTAAAGTTTTTTTAGTAGATCGACACTTTTTTTTTTTACAGTGTAGTGTAAATTTGAGACGATATAAACACAATTACTTGCAACTGAAAGAATTAATCAGTTCGGGGCTTTTGTACTGATTTCATATTCTTTACTTAATGCAGGATATTTCTTTACTGTTGAACATTTAAACTAATATACATAGACGATTAATATTTATATAAAAAAAATCAGAAATCTCTATTTTTTTCTGTTATGATAATGGTGAAATAGAATCTTAATTGTAAAAACTTTACAATATTTCTTTTATAAAAAATGTATAATATGACTTATTCAAACATACAACAATAAAAACAGGTAAATAAATTAATGTAGTTATTTCTTAAAATTTGTAAGTTTGAAAAAGTAATCTACATTTTTAAATATAAGATAAACTGTTCCAATTATTACTTATTGACATAGTAAGCGTTTTGTTGTTCATTGTGCAAATGTAAAATCTATTGTAATAAATATCCACAAATTGCTCGTAAGCCAACTTTTACTATCTTTATATATACAAAATAAATTAGTTCAGAAATCATACACTAAATTCTGCTTTTTAAAAAAGACCAACCTCATTAAATTATTTCTATAAAATTTAAAATGACAAAGTGTCCAGAATTTAAATAGTTTTTCTGTATCGAATATTTTTTTAGATATAAGGTGTTCTGGTGTAAAAACGCCAGGCGAGGTAATAACGCCAAGTGCTAATATTATGCATAATTATGAAATAATCCGGTAAATGACACCCATGTGCTTTGCGCAGAAAGGTTTTGAGTCATATAAATCGTTAAAAAAAAACAGTTTAAAGTTAATTTGTTCCGTTTGTAGGTCTTATTGCTTTTACAAGCAACAAAAATTAAGGCTTGATCTAAAATTTGAGACATAAGTTTTGTGATGTGAAAATAATATTTTTTATCCGGAAATACTATGTTTCTTACATAAATTTGTAGTGCATTTCATGTACTTTCAAAATGTTGTAGAAGATTTTGGATATCTACTCGAGATAATTTGTAGTTTAAAATGTACTGCGCGACAAGTGTAACGGGGTAATATCGCCAATCCTTGACGTTAGTACCCCGGTTGATTCCCAATAGTGGCCAAGCTACATCCGAAGGAGTTTTATTTATTAATATGGAACAGCATTATTATCATTGTTGAAATGGTAAGATTAAGGGGAGGGGGTGTTCAATACCCAAAACTAATCTCTCTATTTTTTTAATACTAATGTAAACAATAATTTTTAACTCTCATTAATAAAACTTTATCAAAAGGTTTTCGATATTCTAATTCGAACATCTACAAAATCAGGTTTCTATTATATTCCCACTGGATTGTTCAATTTAATTCTAATTTTTAACTGTTCGCTTTCTCAGCGTTCAGTTTTTCAAAATTTTCAAAATTTAACCTTTAACCTATATGATAGAAACTGTAACGTAAATAATGTGAAGCGGTTTGAGACCGCAAGATTGAAAGATGAATAAAAGGCGGGATTAACTCATAGGATTGTGTTTTTCTACTAAACTTTTTATACAAGACTATTATACTTAATATTCACCTATTTAAAAGTCTGTGGTGATAGTACTAAAGTTCCAAATGGAACAAAATTTCGGTAGTGCTTGTAGTTAAACTGAAAATTACAATTTAAACTACAAAAAATAAAAGAAAAACAGTGGTCTGTGAGACCGGTAACATTAGTTAAAAGTTAAAAGGTGATCAATGATTAAAAATCATAGAATACTCTTCCTGAACTAAACTTTTTGTACAGAATTAGTTCTAATTAAATTTAATCTATTCAAATATTTCTAACTATAGTACGAGGACTCCGAACGAAATAGACTTTCAGTTGCAGCTATAGTTAAACTGGAGAATACATGTTAAACTCTAATATTTGGAAAGGGGGGGGATAAATTCAGTGAGGCTGCTAACAGCAATTAAAGGTTAATTTTGTTGCTAATATAGAGAATGATGTAACCACATGAATCATGTATAAAAATTCAATAAGAGATTTCAATGGGGTAACATTTTCTATCAAAAATCTTTTCTAAGTAATTAAAAATTTTTAAAGCATGTTTTATGTAACGCCGACAATGTAACATTAGGTTTGAAGAATCCGCATTAGTGTGGACTTATGGGTTAAACACTATTTACATGACTATTATAATAGTATTAACAAAAATATTTATTACATATAACTCTATTTATTATAAAATTTCACATGATTAAAATATTAGAGTATAAATAGTTAAAATCATGAATATTTCTGATAATTATGTTGAAACTGGACTTTTAAGAAAAGAGAGGCACAGGTTGTTATATTCTGTTGAAGCTGTCCCTCACTCTTTTTCTTCCACTTTCACAAAAACTGAATATTTTCTATCGCATAGAATGCATATATGGAATTTTAAATACTGATTCAAATTAAACACAGTTAAAACCGTGCAATATTTCTAATAATTCTATTTAGACGGTCCATTTAAAGCAAAAAGTACCTTAGAATCAGATATTCTTTTGCCTCCCCCCCCCATACACACACCTTTCTTTTTCTTACACTTTCACAAGAAATGAACACTTTCAATAGCTTACAATACAATTTGTCAATTTCTAGAGCTGTAAAGCTTGTATTTTTAGAATTGGGCAATCTAGATGCCATTATTCCATCATATTTCATATTTTTGTTTGGATGGCGTTATTACCCATATAGGTGGGTAACAACGCCAAATAGCATTGGTCAAGAAATCACGTCATAACATTTTATGAATTCATATCTGCTAAGTTATTTTTTATATAGATAGTCAATGAGTTGCTGTATCAAATCCTATATTTGTTTGAAATATACAATCTAAAACTAAGCTGTGAAAATTGGCAGAACCTTAACGTGGCGTTATTACCCCAGAATACTTTTTCTACGTATTACCTTCCCTAATATATAGCTCTACGTTATTCATAATTGATTTGCGAGAACGGCGATATTGCATTTTCGTATAATATTAAAACATATTTCTGAAGTTAAATATCAATCTAATAGTTATAGCTTCTCTTTTAAAATTAGTAAAATTCATATCTGCTAAGTTATTTTTTATATAGATAGTCAATGAGTTGCTGTATCAAATCCTATATTTGTTTGCAATATACAATCTAAAACTAAGCTGTGAAAATTGGCAGAACCTTAACGTGGCGTTATTACCCCAGAATACTTTTTCTACGTATTACCTTCCCTAATATATAGCTCTACGTTATTCATAATTGATTTGCGAGAACGGCGATAATGCATTTTCGTATAATATTAAAACATATTTCTGAAGTTAAATATCAATCTAATAGTTATAGCTTCTCTTTTTTAAAAATTAGTTTCTTGAACATATTTTAAAAGTAGGATAATGGAAGTACGTTTTTATGATGTCCTTAACAGCTAGGTATTAGTCTCTTAATTGAGTGTTAAAATAATGGTGATTGCGGAGAATTCTTCATAATAGCTTTTAAATTATTACTGGTATGCATTTTCGAAAAGCTTTTAAATATGTATATGTGAAGATAAATCAATAAATGTTATATAAGTAAAATTATATTTAAGTTTTTTTTTTTATTTTACTTTATTTATTTTTAATGAACTATGAACTTTTAGAAATTAAATTAGAAAAAAAAGTAGAAGATTAAGGTTTAATTAGAAAATTGAAATTAAAAACTACATGAACACAAATACTTGCAAGTCGAATGATTAAAAATAATTTAAAACAGCACATATTACATCCTAGAATTTTTGTCCTGTGTTCAAATCTCTTGTTCAGACTTCACTCAAAAAAAAATTAGACTTGATCAGGCTCTTTTCAATGAATTACTTGTAACTAGCACGTATCAAAATAAACATGAATATGAAAATATAAAAATATAAAAATTATATAAATATATGACGGTTATATATTCTCTGGTCAATAGAAAAAAAATAATATATGCTCTAATGAAACACAATATAAATTTAATAGCCTGTCCACCAAGGAAATTAAAAGGAGTAATTTATGCAAAAATCGATCCAATACCGGAAGTTGAATTATCTTGTATGTACCATTCCTCTTAGAACTGATTGCTATAAATTAAAGGAATACATTGGGAACACTAACAGATAACTCAAAGAAGAATAAAGGAACATAAAGGAGTTTAAAATTTTGCACCAATCTACAATTAAATATGTCTTTTTACCGTTCACCTAAAATACTACTAATTCAATCTTCAAGCCACGAATCTCGTTCATTTTAAAAACGGAATCATGTATTCGTAAAAATAAAAAAATATATTCTCTCAGGAAGAGCCTGATTAAAGGCTTGAAATAATTCTATTTAAATGGTCCATTTAAAGCAAAATGTAGGTTAGAATCTGATATTCTTTTGCCCCCCCACACACACACCTTTCTTTTTTTTACACTTTCACTAAAAAAATGAATTTCAATAGCTTACAATGCAATTTATCAATTTCTAGAGCTGTAAATCTTGTATTTTTAGAATTGGGCAATCTAGATGCCATTATTCCATCATATTTCATATTTTTGTTTGCATGCCGTTATTACCCATATAGGTGCGTAATAACGCCAAATAGCATTGGTCAAGAAATCACGCCATAACATTTTATGAATTCATTCTAATTCTAAATTATTTTTATATAGATAGTCAATGAGTTACTGTGTCAAATCCTATATTTGTTTGAAATATATACGCCAATCTCTCCCGTTTATATTTCAATCAGAATATCACAATAGACATTGATCATATGAAAGTCATATTCCCAAAATTTAAATATTATTTCAATGTTGGGACTGTTGTTATTGGTTGTTATTTCATATACAAATCATAATTACATATTATGAAATGTATCCATTATCAGAGAGTCCTGAGAAAGCTTATACAAAAAAAGTATGTAAGGATTCCCTATCGTATAATGTACCACGTGTATGTTTTAACATCCTGAAAATAAATCCTGAGAATCTGAGAAAATGGCGTTTTTGTTTCTTTTTACCGTTCACCTAAAATATTACTAATTCAATTTTCAAGCCACGAGTCTCGTTCATTTTAAAAACGCAATCATGCAATCGTAAAAGTAAAGAAAATATTCTCTGAGGAAGAGCCTGATTAAAGGCTTGAAAGTACTAAGATGTTTTAATTAAAATTAACCATTAACATCTATAGTTCATTATTTTAATCTCCTTTTAAGTAAACCTGAATATTTTAAGGTTCATATTATATATTTTGACACATAGCTTTTTGCCGCGTATCAGTGAAAGGCCGCGCGTGCGAGTTCTAGTTTTGACATCTTAGTTATGAACACATAAGATGTGTGACAGATTTCCTCTACCGAAATTGTAATTCATTCTTGTACTTCACTCATAAAAAACACCTTATAAAATCAGTATGTAATTTTTAAGGAATCGATCCCAGCATGCAGTTTCCACTTTACAGCTACAGAATAGAAAACAAAAGGGATGCTGTGAATGTTTCGTAACACATTCAATAATGAACAAAAGGAGATATATGAACTTCCTATACATTGGTCGTAAAAGCTATTTCTACTTTACTCCAGAGATTTAAGATGATGGGGTGCATAGAGAAAGTAGTAGGTCAGGAGACGGCAACCCAAACAAACATCTCATCATTTTACAGTCTGAAATATCAGAAATAGTTAAAAATAGCCAAATCATTTCTTGGAGAAGAACATCTAAAAATCAGATTTTAGCAGTTAACTCGAAGGTTTACTTTTGTGATTTCACGCACCCAAAGGGTATTATCGAGGAATGGGAGCAGAAAACTCAATAGTAAAACAGTGAATGAAACCGAGTTTTCGTATTTTGCCATCAAGATATGACTTTACAGACCAGTTGCATTTTAGAAATTGAATTTTATTTAATATAGGTATTCAACCTCCATCTGTATTAGGTGATTGCCTAAGTTGCTCTTTTCCAGATTATAAGCAAATTGTGAATTTGGGCGAATAAATGCTGATGCACCATTTTTCAATGAAGGTATTACAATTACACACTGAAGATACATAAAAATCCCTCAGAATCAAACGTTATATTCTGTAATGTACAAAAACGATAATTAAATTAAAGTACAATATCTCTATATTTATATAGCTACTAATCATACCAGTTATAACAGTTTTAAAAAATGGGGTTGTTTCTACATGCTTTGAAAAAATAAAAAAAATAAACTTTTTTTTTTTTTACTATTTTTAATGCAGTCCATAAACATACAATATAAATCTGGATGCGTAAATAAACTTACTTATACTCTTCAATGATAAAAATAGCATTCCGTATAATTTTTATTAAAAACGATATTCTTAATTATTATTTCGTTAAAACACATACATCATATGGAGTATTTAAGAGTTTAAAAATGATGATGATTCTTCCAAAAGTTCAAAATAAAATTTATTACTTTCTCCATAAAAAATCATCTTTCAACCTTAAGGTACATTTAACTTTCGAGTCAAAAATAACAAACTTAATTATATAAGTGCAATCTTCTAAACAGTTTGCCAGTATTATTGAATATATTATAAAACATACAAAAGGTGTAACCTTTTTATTTACTTCTTAGTTTAACGTATTCCACTTTCCCATTTTTCTACTTGAAAAACGTTTTCACCATGTTTAAAGATATTAAATGCTTTTAAAACTGTTATAATACCTGGTTAGATTGGTATAATAAATATATAGTTATAATTAAAGGTATTATCTAAATTAAAGATAGAACTTTGGTTTTTTATTATTTATTTTGAATTAAAGTACAATATTTACGAACCTTAGTAAAATATCCTGGTAATTTTCTGTAGTAATTTACCAGGTATTTCTGTAGTAATTTAGTTTATTTTCTGTAGTAAATTGGTTTGAAGAAAAGAGAGAATTATGAGACTGCAAATTAAGTATAAGTGGCTTTCTCAGAGAGTTTTCTGGATGGAAATCGTTCGTGTAAAAAGGGTATGCAACATCAGCTGCTAATCAGAATGCAGAAGTTCGATAAATAAAGTTCTGTAGATTTGAAAACTTGAAAAAAAAGTCAGACCTCAGTTTAAAAATAAAAAAAAATACTAACAGAGTTTTTTAAATTATATTTTTTAATTGATATCAACACATCACTGAAAAAAAGAACAACTTTTTGTGTTGCTCGCACCAACCTTTGAAACTTTTGTGCATTGTAAAGCCCTATATTGGGAAATTTGAGAATCGATTTTTTTTCTTTTCTGTTTAACTTCACTGCACCATGGGTCATATATAGCACATAGCTAAAAACACAATAATTCTCATTATGTGTTATGAATTTGGCCAATATGATCACTGTTGTTCAGCATGAACTATCCAAAGAATGGAATTACTATTGTTTTGCCCATGTGAGATATCTGCATTTTACACAAATTATAATTTAATCTTTAGAAAGAAAAAAGAATCAATCATACTTTTAAGACCAAATTTACTTTTATTGTTTTTACTGAATACTTAAAAATATTAATATAAAGTAAATTGCAGTGTGTTAATCAGATAAAATTAATTAATTAAAGTCCATTTAATTGCAAAATATAGGCATACAATATTTAAAAACCCTAATTGTGTATACAGGGTACACGCCAAAAAATGTCAAATTTTTGCTGAAAATTTAAAATTGATTTTTTTAAATTATATTTCCCATTATTTGACCGATTTATAAATTTCAAACATTTCTTTCATAACAATAGAAAAATCGTTTAGTAAAGGTTTAAAATCATACACATATATACTTTTTTTCTCAGCAGCATAAATGTCTCAGAATGCTATTTTCGAGGCCACTTATTGTAATATTTATTTATTTTTTATTTTATTTATTTGTTTAATAGGAATTAATAAATAATAAATATACAATATTGAATAAAGTTTCTGAAAATATCTACAAATTCGGTTTTGAAAACTCACGCTACTATATTCACTTTTTTAAGCACAATACTTTTAACAGCGGTATGTAACTCCATATCTTATTAGTGCCTGTTCCACACATTAAATATTAATCTTACAGATATCGCTTCTGATTTAAAATTAACGAGGTATGCAACTGACATATATTTTCAAAATAGGCTAATAAACGTACATTTTAATGATGTCATTAATAGTATCGTGTCACACTGTTGAATGAATTTTTGATGACGGAGAATGTAGAGACGAGGTTTAAGTACCTGATAAAGTGTCGTTAATGCACATTTTTCAAAACTATTTTAATGTGTATAAATAAAGAAATGGAATCCTTATTAATTTTTTTTCAAATAAAATGAAAAACTTTGTATCGTAAAGAATGCTTCTTTTTCTCTCAAATATTAGTATTTATCTTGATGTATTTTTCTACTTTCTATTTTCTAGGACAATTTATTTTTATATTTATGCTAACGGAACCCATTTTTTTAAAAGTGAATTTTTAAATTTAAAAGTAAATTTTTGATGATGGAGATTACAAAAACGTGGTTTAAGTACCTGATAGAGTGACGTTAATGCACATTTTTGAAAACGATTTTAATGTGCATAAATAAAGAAATAAAATCCTTATTAAAAGTTTTCTTATAAAATGTCAAACTTTGTGTTTTAAAGGATTCTTCTTTTTCATTCAAATATTATTATACACTGGCGTGCAAAATTTAAGGACGAGTCACAAAACGCCAATTTTCGAGAGATTTTCAAGAGATAATTTACACGCGAATATTAAAAAAATAAGCAATATAATTCGAATAGCTACTATCCCTGCACAACAGATAGTCCATATAACAATTTTCAAATAAAATGACAAACTTTGTATTTTAAGGGTGTTCTTAAATCAAAAAGGGCAACTTTGTGAGATAAGTTTTTATTTACTTTTTGGTCAGAAATGCATGAAATTAGCACGTGTTGTTATTAGGATACTACCTAATCACACTCATATTTCCGTTTTTTGAAAATGTAATGGATATTTCAGAACAAGTTGTCAAAATTGACATTTTAAACGGCATTTCCCGACAAAAGGAGAAAAGCCAGTCTTACAAAGAAAAAAAAAAAAAACGTGGTCACGTGATCGAAACAACTTATAACTCGATAGGTAATTCAGTTATGATAAAAGGGAAAACTAAGTGTGATACGAAATCGCTTCCGTAGTCATACCTTCCAATTTTGTATCGCTATGTTTAAAGATGAATTAGTAAATGTGTTAAAATGTTTTGTGCTTGTTGAGCAAAGCATTTGAGAACACCTTCAAAGAATATTTCTTTTTCTCTCAAATATTAGTATATATCTTGATGTATTTTTCTATTTTCTATGACTATTTATTTTTAAAAGACAATGCTAATGTAACCGAATTTTTTTAAAGTGCTTGTTTAAGTGCCTAACCTGATCCAAGTCACTTAAAAGACTCGGATGATAATGATGTGTCTATGGAATCGTTCTTTATAAATATCTCACTAAAATCTTGATATTTTTAGATGTATTATTTTGCACAGCATAGATGGCTATATACAACCTGGCTATTTTTTTTTTCAGTTTTTTTTAAAATTACTTTAAATTTCGCAGCCGGTTGGAACCGATTTTGAAATTAAAACTGTTTGAATATTAAAAAAATCTAATCAAAATGAAAAAAGTAAAAACTTGTCTGATTTTAGATCATACTCAGCTATCCTAAGCAAAAATATTAAAATTTTAGCAAGATATTTGAAAATAACGTCCGCATAAACTTAACATTATCATCTGGGTATTTTTGAGTGACTACTGTACGCTCTTAACAGTCTAGTTTCAAGGGGTATTGGAGTGTTCGTCACATTTCTGACAACACGGCTATGCCTGTTGCCCACAATTACTTTCCAAATAGTTGCATCTCCTTATTCAATTCATTAAATGTCTCCGACAAAATAAGTGACATATTGCGTTCTAATATACAGGTTGTCCCAGAAATAATGGGACACATTTTAAGGGGAGGTAGTGGTCATTACAAGGATTCAGATTTACATAGAAACCCATGGTCGGAAACACTTTTCTGGCTTTGTTTTTTAACTTGGTTCCCTCATTATTTTAATAATGAGTCAAGAAGATTTAGAAAAGACAGCAATAAATTTACGTGGCAGAGCTAAATCTGCATTAACACGTATCACGAACTTCATTGATGCTGATCAAGTTTTTCAAAAGAATGATTTATTGAATAAATTAGAAAAATTAGAAACAGCTTATTTCGATTTTGATAAATATGATGCACAATTACCAGAAGAATCCTCGGAAATGGAGGAATTTGAAACAAAATATTATGAAACCAAAGCCAAACTGCAATCAGAACTTGAAAAATTTTCTATAAATAGTATGAATGCACATTCTCAAGTTGTTAATGAACAATTACCTATAGTTAATACAACTAATAATTTTAAATTACCCAGATTGAATATTGAGCAATTTGATGGTAATTTCAAAAACTGGATGTCATTTAAAGACTTATATTTATCGTTAGTGCATAATAATGCCAGTATAACAAATATTCAAAAATTTCAATACTTAAGAGGTTTGCTCGGTGAAGAGCCATCTTCAATTATAAAACATATACCCATTTCTGAAACCAGTTATGCAGAAGCATGGGAAAAATTATTGTCAAGATACGACAAAAAAAAAACAAATTGTCGCAGCTCTTATCAAAACATTTATGGATATACCTCCCATTATTCATGCTAATGCACTTAACTTACGCAATATATCAGATATCTCTGACGAGGTAATTCGTGCTCTCAAATCAATCGATGTTAAAGCATCAGAGAGAGACATTTGGTTAATTCATATTCTTCTTCAAAAGGTTGATAATAAAACACGTGAAGAATGGGCTCAATATTCATCAAAGGATGATTTTCCTTCTTTTGATCAATTTATTCAGTTCATTAATTACAGATGTTTATCTTTAGAATTGTATAATAATTATTATACAGGGTTACATAAAAAAGAGAAACAATTTAATTTTCACAAAGCTCCCGCCAATAACGTTATCAAATGTTTATTTTGTAAAGCTAATCACTTATTGTACAAATGTATTAAATTTAAGGAATTAAATGTAAGAGATAGAAAACAATTTGTGAGAAAAAACAAATTATGTAGCAACTGTTTGTCTGACAAACACTACACATATCAATGTAATTCTACATTTAGCTGTCATCATTGTCAGCTCAAACACCATACGCTGTTATGCGAGAATGAACTACAAAATTATGCGATGTCAACTTCACGTTGAATGAAAAACAGAGTCGGAAAAGCAAATCGGATTCAGAGGACCTTTCGATTCCTGATGATAATAAAAAAGAAGTTTCTCCTTCAATAAATTCTGTTCAAACATCTTTCGCACTTTTGCCCACTGCTACAGTATATATTTATGATTGCATGGGTCAAAAGCACACGTTAAGAATTATGTGTGACAGTGGCTCAGAATCTACGTTCGTTTCAGAATCATGCATGAAAGTGTTAGGATTCAAAAGGAAAAATGCCAGATTTCCCGTGAAAGGTCTTTCTAATTCAAAAATCGCAGTAACCAAGGGTTACGTAATGATTGATCTTATATCAATTCATAATGCTGACAGCAAGTTGTCAGTGAAAGCTTTTATTTTAGACGAATTAACAGCTCCATTACCTTCTGAGAAAATAAGTAAAGAGCATTATTCACACTTAAAAAATGTAAACTTGGCAGATCCACATTTTGGGACTCCAAATAAAATTGATGTTATTTTAGGGTCAGATTACTTTTTTTCTATTTTGCTTCCTGGTCAAATAACATGTGCTCAGAGCAGTTTAATTGCGCAAAATTCGATCTTTGGCTTTCTCGTATCTGGAAAAATGCCGCATCTTAACACAACACCTAATTCAATGCATAATTTACATATTTATGAACTTAATATTGATAATGAATTAAAACGGTTTTGGGAAATGGAAGAGGTATTCAATAATAATGCTCAAATTCTGTCTCCAGAAGAACAATTTGTTGAATCACATTTTCAGAAAACTTACTCAATCAATTCCGAGGGTCGTTTTGTAGTAAAATTACCTTTTGTAAAATCTAAGACAGAATTAGGTAATTCTAGACCTGCCGCAATTTCTCGCTTGTTGGCAATGGAAAGGAAATTTAAAGAAAATCCAGAATTCGAAAAGCAATACAAGGATTTTATGCGCGAATATATACAGTTAGGCCATATGGAATTAATAACACAAAATGACATTAACGATTCTGAAAACGAACAATATTTTCTTCCTCATCATGCAGTTATTAAACCTTCTAGTACTACTACCAAGTTGAGAGTTGTGTTTGATGCATCATGTAATACTTTAAAAGGTAATTCCTTGAATTCAATTTTGGGAGTAGGTCCTAAATTACAACGGGACATATTTGAAATTTTACTTAATTTTCGAGTTCCGAAAATTGTTTTTTGCGCTGACATAGAAAAGATGTACCGCCAGATTTTAGTTTCTGAAGAAGATCAAAATTATCAGAAAATAGTTTGGAGGATTAACTCTAATGAGGAAATAAAAAATTTCAAATTAAAAACGGTTATTTATGGGCTAGCTCCAGCGTCTTATCTAGCCACTAAATGTCTCAAACAAATTGCTGATGATTATACAAAAAATGCTGTTATTTCTCAAACATTAGAGAAAGATTTCTATATGGATGATCTACTTTCAGGCTCAAACACTGTTAGCGAGGCAATAGAAACTTGTAAAGAAATTACCGATGTTTTGCACGCGCATGGTTTCCACTTAAGAAAATGGAATTCAAATTCAAAGGAATTTCTTAGAGAGTTTGAAGATGATTCCAATACCGAATCGAATTTTGAAATAATTCCTAGTGATAACGGAAGCTCTAAAGTTCCAGGATTAAGCTGGAACTCTTCTTCAGATACTTTTATTTTCAAGGTTTCACTAAATCTCACTCCACCTCTTACAAAGAGGCAAATTTTAGCAGAATCTGCTAGAATCTTTGACCCACTGGGTCTAATTTCCTCATGCACTGTAACTTTAAAAATATTTTATCAAAAACTGTGGTTGACAAAAGGGGACTGGGACACTATTATTCCAGAACATCTAACCGAGGAATTATTCAAATTTCAAAATTCATTCAATGAAATCAATCAATTTTCGATACCAAGATGTGTTACGCTTTCATCCGAGAATGCCTTTGAATTACACGGATTCTCCGATGCGTCAACACTAGCTTATGCTGCCGCAATTTATTGCCGACAAACTTGCAATGGAAAAACCAATGCTTTTCTTTTGGTTTCTAAAACAAAAGTCGCACCAATCAAGCAAATTTCTGTCCCCAAATTAGAACTTTGTGGTGCTCACTTGTTATCTAAATTATTCCGCACAGTTATGGACACACTAAAGAATTACAAGTTCGATATTTTTGCATGGACTGATTCTAAAGTAGTCCTTTCATGGTTATCCGCACACCCCCGCAAGTGGAAAACATTTGTGGCGAACAGAACCTCTCAAATAACAGAAGTTTTACCTACGAAGCACTGGGGACACGTTCCCTCAAAAGAAAATCCCGCAGATATCGCTTCTCGCGGTATTGACCCAAAGGGTTTGCCGGAATGCGAGCTATGGTGGAAAGGGCCAAGCTGGCTACTTCTAGACCCATCTAATTGGCCGAAAGACGACTTAAATGTTGATGAATTCGATGAACAAATCAAATCCGAGCAAAGGTCGGATCCCATTTTTTCAGGTCACATGCATGCTTCAAATGATGTACTAGATAATTTGTTTCAAAAGCATTCTTCACTTTCAAAAATTATCCGCACTCTGGCATATTGCCTAAGATTCATATAAAAATGCAAAAATGCTAATGAATATCAAATCCCTTCAACAGTACTTACATCTAACGAAACAAAATCTGCTGAAGAAATTATCGTTCTTTGGATTCAAAGTTCTTACTTTAAAGAAGAGTTAAAATGCATCAAAGAACAAAAACCTCTAGCTAAGAAAAGCAAATTACACTCCCTATATCCGTTTATTGATGCTAAGGGTATCTTACGGGTGGGAGGACGCCTGCAAAATTCACAGTTAGCATTTAATCACAAGCATCCGGTAATACTTCCATCACAACATAAAATGAGTGAACTATTGATAATACAACAGCATATTGCCACTTTACATGCTGGACCTTCTCTACTATCGCACATTATAAAACAATCTTTTTGGGTAGTTGGTGGAAAAAAGCTCATCAACAAATGCATTAATAGATGTTTAAAATGTTTCAGATATAAGAAAACTATTACAACTCCTCCATTAATGGGGAATTTACCTAAACCTCGAGTAAATCTTGAACGCCCCTTTTTTGCCAGCGGAATTGATTACGCAGGCCCCATATCCATTAAATTTAGCAAGGGTAGGGGTGCAAAAACAACTAAGGGTTACATTGCCTTATTTATTTGTCTTGCTACGAAAGCGGTCCATATAGAAGCTGTAAGTGATCTAACAACTGAAGCATTTATAGCAGCTCTTCGACGTTTTAGATCAAGAAGAGGTACCCCACGTCACCTTTATAGTGACAACGGGAAGAACTTTCTCGGGGCATCAAGAAAAATCGACCAAATAAAGAGGGCATGGTTGTCATTTCCTAAAAATGAAATCATGTCTCAATATTTAACTGAAAAATCCATTGAATGCCATTTTATCCCTCCTTCTTCCCCTCACTTTGGCGGAATTTGGGAGGCTGCAATAAAATCCGCGAAATACCATCTCAAAAGAGTAATAGGAGCGACACTTCTAACTTTCGAAGAGCTCGCCACCGTACTTAGCCAAGTCGAAGGCTTACTGAATTCGCGACCTCTTATACATTTAAATGACAATGATAGTGACTGCATAAATGTTCTCACACCCTCACATTTTCTTACAGGTGATGTAATTTTCTCGCTACCTGAGGAGACCTCATCTATTACGAGCAACCCTAGAAATCGCTGGGAGCTGCTGCAAAATTTAAAAAGAGGATTCTCCCATCGATTTAAGAAGGAATATTTGAGCTCGCTCCAAAAAAGAGGAAAGTGGAGAGTCGAGCAACGTAATCTTCAACCTGGACAAGTTGTGCTACTCCTTGATGATGCCCAGCCACCAGACTCTTGGCCATTGGGCCGAGTAAAAGAGGTGCACCCAGGAAAGGACGGACATGTCCGTGTTGTGACCATACAGTGTAAAGGATCTTTTTTGAGACGACCAGTACACAAATTAGCTCTCCTCCCTATATATCAGGACTAAGGCCTGATAGGGTGGGAGTGTGTTCGAATGCTTAGAGTGTTTATTCTAAAACAGTAATATTTATAAACGTTAAATTACTTCATGTTTCAGAAGTGACATTAATCAATTCAACTGTTTACTTTAAAACCATAATATTTATAAATGGTAAATTACTTTATAACTCAAAAGTGACATTAATGATATTAATATAATATCATTGTTTATTTAAAGCAATTCATAAGTAGTTGATTGCACATGATTGTGAAATCATTTTTGTTGATTACTTCAAGGACAATATTTTACTGTGAACGAATTTAGTTCAGTCTCTCTTATGTTTTTTGTAAAGCACACACGGTGCTTATATTTCTCTTCGCTATGATTTCGCATACTTGGATAATATGTTAATCCAGTAACCGCAGCAGGAAACTGCATTCCTGTATCTTGTTTTCTCAATTTACTAAATGTTTCTTTAAGTTGTTAATATAACGCAAAAAAGATATTAGTGTGAATTTATTTACACTTGACAACACCAAAGAACTGCTTCGTGAATCTCGGACACCAACAGTTACAATATACACACACACACACATATATATATATATATATATATGGGTGATTCTCAAAATAGGGGACAATTTCAAAAGTGAAAACTTAAAGAAATTACTGTTAGCAAAATTTCTGAAAAAAATAGGTGTTGTTAATATAGTATTAGGTATACTTTACATGTAGTCAGCAGAGCTAAATATTAAAAAATTAACTTAAAAAAAAAATTAGTATTTTTTGAGCCATGCTAATGACAAAACAAATTGCATGGAATAAATATATTAAGAAATTTGTATTTTCTTCCTGTTTAAATATTTTTTTCTATATTTATTAGCCTTCCTTTTCAGCAAATGGTTTCGATTTTTACATATATACATATAAGGAGAATAAAAACATTACTAAAGAGCAAACTTTGTTTACATGAGCAACATTCTGACACTAACAATGTAAGAAGCTGTCTTAGTGATTTTCTTACATATTTAATGCATATTTTAGGGATAATAAATGTAATACTTAAATTTACATGTAAAAATAAACTTTATAAAAGATACAATATAAGCAATGGTTACATTTATGCACATAGGAGTCTTTAGCATGGACAGAAAAACCATGCTAATGACACTGATATTTGTCCATACTTATGACAAATTTTAATTTAAATAAGATTAAGAGCCATAATATAATCACAATACAACAGTCCTTTCTCGGGCTTTTTAAAACACAGAAGTCCTATGCAAATAAGTAAAATAAAAATTTTAATTATAAAATAAACATGAAAGTTATTATCCATTCTAATGACATACAATTGATGTACGCCCCTAATATTCAACTTCTATTCTTAAAACACAATACATGCTTGTATTTTCTGGCTGGGATAAAATGGCTACTTGTTGCGATGGATAAACTTTATATTTTCAAACTATTGTCATATGTTAAAATGAAATTTTGATTAATAACCAGCTGTTTGTTATATATGACCTTGTTTTGAAAATCGAATATGGAGGACAAACTTTAATTCTTTTTTTTATATTCTATAATTTTATTTTTAAAAAGAAATTTATTGGATAAATCCTCTAATTGATTACTATAAAGAAAGAATAACATTGTTTTATTTTATAAACATGATATTAACTCTTGAAAAAGCTAGTATATACAAGGCACAGCTGCTGTGGACATCCATGCTAATGACATTTTGAGCATTTATTCTGTTATTTTAATGTGTTTTCAACTAAAAAGTGGGTAATACTTGAGTGCAAATAATGAATAATATTAAGACAAACATATCTAAATATAAAAACATGACAGAAAACTTCTCAATTTTTTTGTATGCTGAAAGACATAAATTGTCCCCTATTTTGAGAATCACCCATATGGCTACTTGTTGCCAAGGAGAAACTTTATATTTTCAAACTATTGTCATATGTTAAAATGAAATTTTGATTAATAACCAGCTGTTATATATGACCTTGTTTTGAAAATCGAATATGGAGGACAAACTTTAATTCTTTTTTTTATATCCTATATCCCTTTTTTATATATATTTATATATATTTTTTCGATTTTCGATGATGTCGGGAGCGGCACGGGTGGCACTCAGTTCACACAAAAAAATTGAGATTTGTTGGACTTTTCCTTACCCTGCCGCAAACGGCTTAAAAAATTACAAAAATGCTGATTTTTGAACTTTTTAGTTAAAAAGTTAAAAATGCTAAGTTAAATTTATTTTGGCTGTATTTACTTGAAAAGGCAGCTTTAACGTTTCAAATGCTTAAAGACTTTTTGATAATGCATTATTTAATTACTAAGTGTATTTTAAATAAGCCGATTTTCATAGCTTTTTCACGTATAACAGGCAAAAATTATACTGGTTTGAATCGTTCGTTAATTTCTCTCTCATTTATGTTCCTTGATCTTTAAATTTTTTCAATGCGTAAAAAGTCATATATTTGGGCGACGGACAGCAGCATAACTCAAAAACAAATCTGGAAGGTGAGAAGGGGTGAAGCAGGATTCTAAGATTTCGTAATGCATTATCGTAATGTTGAGGGAGTTAAAGAGGAAATAAAAGAGAAGAGAAAATTGCAATAAGGGCTTGTTATTAATTTACATGCTCAAAACTTGCGACATAAGTTCAGTGTGAACTTGAAACCTTTTCCTAGAGAGATTCGGTACTTTTTGGATCATTTGACGTACCATTACAGTGTTTTGTGCGTTTTATCACGACGAGCTCAGAAATGGTTAGGATGAAGGTCCATGGCAATGTAAAAGACATGCGACAGCATGAAAAGTATCCTTTTTGGGGATCCATGCTTACTGAAAGACTTTCAATTGCCAACTTATACTGTTATCATGCTACTGATATTATGCCACTACTACTGGTTGCGAAGCGATATGGCAGAAAATCTAGATATCCAATATTAGTCAATAGATGATGTTATTAAAATGGTAGGCAAAAAACTTTCCGAAATCTGAAGAAAAAAGCTTCCATACCAGTGTTTTTCAAACGATCAATTTACAAAAAAGATTAAAAACTACTAAAAGTTTTCACCATATAGTACGAATTCTTCGCGGGTTGTCTTTACTTTCAAGCCCATACGATTACAGTATTTCCCCAATGATCTACACTTCTTTTAATAGTGATAGTTTAGAATAATAGTTTAATGGTAGATGAAAAAGTTTCCGAAATCTGAAAAAAGTTTCCATACCAGTGTTTTCCCAACGATCAATTTACAAAAAGATTAAAAACTACTAAAAGGTTTCACCATTTCGTACGAATTCTTCGCGGGTTGTCTTTACTTTCAAGCCCATACGATTTCAGGATTTCTCCAATGATCTACACTTCTTTTAATATTTTTTAATCTTTATGTAAATTGACGTTGGGAAAACACTGGCTTTTATTCAGATTTCGGTAATTTTTTAGCTACCGTTTTAATAACATCATATATTGACTAACATTGGATTTTTCGATTTTCTGCCATGTCGCTTCGCAACCAGTAATATTGGCGTATGATATCAGTATATGTTGGCGATTGTAAGTCTTTCAACAAGCATGGTGCCCAAAAAGGATACTTATGCTGTCGCGTGTCTTTTACATTGCCATGGACCTTCATAATAGCCACATCTAAGTTCTTCCTAATAAAACACACAAAACACTGCAATGGTATGTCAAACAATCCAAAAAGTACTGAATCTTTCTAGGAAAAAGTTTCACATCCACACTGAACAAATGTCGCAGATTTTGAGCATGGTAAAATAATAACAATCTCTTATCGAAATTTTCTCTTCTATTTTATATCTTCCTTCAATCCCTCAACATTATGATAAGGCATTGCGCACGCTTAGAGTCCTGTTTCACCCCCTTCTCGCTTTCCAGGTTTGTTTTTGAGTTATACTACTGTCCACTGCCCAAAATACGACCTTTGAAGCATAGAAAAAATTTAAAGACCAAGGAACAGAAATAAGAGAGAAATTAACGAACGATTCAAATCAATACAATTTTTGCCTGTTATACGTGAAAAAGCTATGAAAATCGGCTTATTTAAAATACACTTAGCAATCAAATAATGCTTTATCAGAACTCATTTAAGCGTTTGGTATGTTAAAGATGCCTTTTCAAGTAAACACAACTAAAATAATATTAATTTAACATTTTTAACTTTTTAGCTATAAAAGTTCAAAAATCAGCATTTTTGCAAATTTTTAAGCCATTTGCGGCAGGGTAAGGAAATGACCAAAAAATCTCAATTTTTTTGTGTGAACTGAGTGCCACCAGTGGCCACTTTTCCGCACCCGCCATCATCGAAAATCGAAAAAAAGTTTTTTTCGGCCCACCCTAATATACATACATAAATACAGTGGTGCACTAAATTGTAGGCATTTTTTCATTATTTTTTCAATATTGCATGCTTTTAGAAAATAGTATGCTTCACAAAATGCATTTTTTATTTATCATTTAAAAAATAATAATAATTTAAATAAAAAAAAAAAATAAATCCAAATTTTGTGGTATAAAAAAGGCATAATAAATATCGAGACACATTAGATGCTGATGATCGCAGTGAGTTATCCTTCCTGACAGGATGTACTGCGAATGAGACCCTGATCTCAAAATTAATTTTCTAAAAAACAAAGTTCGATAGAAGTATGCGGTAAACGGTTTGTTTATTAGGCAAGCTGAAAAATCTGACAAAGAAGTTTAGAAATGCGAATATTTTTAAAATACTGTGTTCTGTTTTCAAATAATGCTTGATTCGACATTTCTCTTGTTTAAGATTGCTTGCAGGGAACGGGTTCTCGGCTTACGATTTTAATGATATTTGAAATTAGAAATTTAAAATTTTTGCATTTCAAAAATTTAATTCGGAAAATCGTTAAAACGATTTCGAGCTACGTTTATAGAATTTCGAAATTTCAAAAATTTAATTCTAAATATCGTTAAAATATCGCATTGTACGCTGAAATACGCGCTCTTTGCAAGCAAACTAAAACAAGAAAAATGTCAGTTTAAGTATTCTTTGCAATCAGAACACAATCTTTTCAAAATATTCAACGATCAAAACTTCTGTATGACATTTCTACAGCTCGCCTAATAATCAATCCATTACCGCATCGTTCTATCGATCTTTATTTTGAGAAATTTAATTTTGAAGTCAGGGCCTTATTCGCTGGGCACCCTGTAGTAGTGCAGCGTTTATTTTTTACTACAGCTTAACATCGACATTCCAATCAGCTGACACGAGTTTTCAGCTTTTCATTCGTTATTATCTGTCGTCGTTAAACAATCATAGTTGTAATTGATTCCATTAACCTCTTCAGTCCTGATGTCGCCTGGAGGCGACACTAAAAAACACTCTTTAAATTAAATTAAATGCTTCTAGAATTATTAAAACTGCATCTAGACCTTTTTAATAAATGTGTGAATGTTAGAAGCATCGATATATAGACTGATGCATCTTTGGAGATGTTTTATATAAATTTTAAACTTTTTTTTTTGTAGTGTCACGTAAAATTTGTCTCAGGACTGAGGAGGTTATATTTGATAGGTGTCAAGTTTTCATAAGATGAATCAACTTCTCTATAGGGCTGAGGTCAGCATATTTTCTTGGCCTTCACAACAATTCAATACTGTTTGTGGTATACAACTATTTCGATAAGTTTGCTTGTGGCAAATAGGAGGACACTGCTGAAAAAATAAAGTAAAACAGATTTTCTGACGAAAGTTTTGGTTATAGAACAGTGTCAGCGTTTTTTATTGCATTCAATATTCTATCGTTAGCGTACCGTCTGTTGACACGCATGACCCATTCATAATAGTTACTGTGTTTTCCACAGTATCTTGAAGGTAGACAGAATATAGCTCTTATTATCTTATATATTTTCGCAAATCAATATCGAATAGTAATATCTTCGTTTTTTTTGCACCCTATAAAATTAAGACCCTTGATCATTTGTCTAATTATAATGTTGAGACTTGCCACTATAGTTTTTATTTACACAGCTATAATTGGATATAAGGCTATTTTCATGGAATTCTACCTTTTAGTCCAACATATAATCATCTTATAAATGTTTTTGAAGTGACAGAAACATAAGCATCATTCAGTACTCACGAAATGTCCACTGATGATATTCATTTTTTTTAGTCTTAGTATTTTTATTCTTATGTAATGAACACATGTGGGACACATTTTTTGGCTTTTTCGTGCTTTCGTTTACATTAAATGTGTCTCGAGATATCGTAAACAAAACATTCGGACTCCACATGTAGTCACTGAACCAACGAAGTGTCTTGCAATTTCAGCATTAGAAAAACACTTCTTCTAATACAATAATCTTAGATCTCATTCTTGGTGCCCAGTCGAAACTTTTATTCGATGACATTTCATATCGACTAAATAATAAAATTATTTACAAAATATCCAACTAGAATATTAAAAAGTTTGGCCAAATTCCTACTTGTAATTTGATTACATAAAATGCAGTGTTCTATCAGCAATGCAAAGCACAATTAGGTTGTCTTCCAACTTAAGCGTAATGCCTGCTTCTGTTGGCAATTACTAACATTTGATTGATTCCCAGATCAATAAAAGTAATTGGTCGTGTAAGTTAGTAACTGCAATCTACTTCATCACTCGTTTTGTTATTTAGATTAATGAATATATATATATATATATATATATATATATATATATATATATATATTTGTATTAAGAATATTTTGATTTTATTTTTTGTGTAATGAAATCAGTATTAATTTGTTTTTAAAATCATATGTAAGAGTTAGCATAGTGTACAAAGTTAGAAAAAAAAACATAACAAATTTTAAGGAATATGAAATAACAGACTATACCTTAAAATCTAAGCCAAAACTTTTAAATCTTGATGAAAACTGTAAAAAAGCGTTAACATTGCTTTTCAAATAAATCTTGATGAAAACTGTAAAAAAGCGTTAACATTGCTTTTCAAATAGTAAGTCTTTATTTTTGGCTATACCCTGAATATGTTTGTCCTTTTTGCAGAAAATAACACAATCAAGGACATTCTTCATGTTGTTTATTTTTTCCGCGTGAGCATGTATTTATGTAATTCATTCATGTGAAATTTATTTTGAAAAAAAATCAGTTGTATCACTGTCGCTATATTCTTAAAAGTATTTAAAAATATTTTTATTTTATTTCAAACACAGTACGAAAGTTAAAAAAAAAAAATATCTTCGGAAAGGAGTAATTAGATAATAAATTTTTAGGAAAAGAAAACTGCTCAACCACCAAGAGCGCGTGAACATTTAAGCAACATAATAAATTATTCATAGTATTTTTGAAGAAAGATCACCTTTCGTGACATGAACCATTGTTTTTTATCAGAAATAAAATCGTTTATTATACTGCATATTTATCATGCAATAATCGTTCTTATTTTCTTCTTTTACTTAAGGAAAACTTAATGAATTATTTGAAGAATATGAAATAACATACCACGTTTGAAAATCTATGCCAGGACATTAAATTAATGATAAAATCTGTAAACATAAGATTTATTTTACTTTTCAATCAGTCCATCTTTATTGTTGAATGCACGCTAAATATATTTATATTTTTAGTAGAAAATTGTTGTAAATACATCAGTAAAGTAATTTCTTTTCGTCCCATAAGCACAGTTAAACAAAAAAGGCAAAAAAATCTTTTTTCTCCATCATAATTTAACCGTGAAGAACTTGCAAATAAGTGTGGGAATAATATAATGTTATTCACTCAGATGATGACAGACAATAAACTATTGCCTTGTCAACAAACTTAAGACCTTTTTTGTTGTTATTTTTTTAATAATGTAAAGTCTCTCTATTATCGTAATATAGTCCTATAGAAGGGTGATATTTTGCTCCGTCTTCTATGCGAATTGATAATTAAAGTCAAATAATGCTAAACTTATAGTATTCTTTGTGTATATATATAATTAGCATGACTCTTATTTTATCTAGAATCTAGAAATCAAAATCTAAAAATCTAAAAATCTAGAAATCTTTTTTATCTAGATTTAGAATCAGATATCACAGAGATTTCGTATAAATCATCATAGGATTAAAATAATGTCATTTTGTTAATCAATGAAAGATTTTTAGGACGTTATTTATTATTTAATTTGCTATGTCAATAAAATTGTTCAAGGAAAAGTTGCTAAACACAAAAAATTAATCATACAGGAACTCATATCTCTATTTCTGGTTACAGTATCCGAAAAAAAACACACATAACGATATATTTTTTTGTTGTTGTTGATGTTTCAGTTTTTCAATTTGAGAATGTTTCTTTCGCATTTGCCTCATGCGGGACTAATTTTGGAAAAAAAATCAATTGCATGACTGTCGATGTCGCATGATCGTCCTCAAAGCTTTTAACAATATGAATTTTATTTCAATTCAAACCTAATATGAAGTGTAAACTAATTATATAATAAATTCTGAAGAAAAGTGAATGGGTCAACTATATGCAAAGCATAAACAGTAAAACAGCGTGATAAACTATTCATAGTAGTTTTAAAGAAGTATAATCTTTTTTGACCTGTTACATTATATTTTATTAGAAAATAAGTTGTTTATTATATTTTATATATTTCATACCATCATGCTTCGTACTTTTTATGTTTCACTTGATAAAAACCTCTAATAATGATTCATATTCTAAAAATATAAAATAACATACTATACTTTAAAATCTATGCCAGACTTTTAAATTTAGCTGTATATAATAAAAAAGCTGTATATAATAAAATAATCTGTAAACTTAAGTTTAAGTTAACTTTTAAATTGGTGCTTTTTTGTTGCTTAATATATCCTAAATAAATTTGTCCTTTCATTTGGAAACAACATTGTTTAACAACAACGGTGTTTCTCAACATTGTGAAGGATTTTTCTTTCTGTTGTTTCCTTTTACCGCATCTATTCACTCATGTCTAACTGATTTTTAAAGAAATCATGCGACACGGATAGATTATGAAGCCTTTTCCAGCACATTCAGAATAATGTAATAAAGCTACACTGCTTAAAATTTTAAAATATGACATCTCATTTCACCATATGGGAATATATGATGCATTTCAAAACCAAATTTCAGACGTTCTAATCTACAATCAGGAACTTATTCGAGTTTTTTAGCAGCCCTGCATATGATACAGAGATTTGTGTCTATTGACAATACGCATTCCAAAATTTAGTTCATTTAAGAGGTACGTAGGGGGAACTGGGGGACATTGATACAGCTTTTTTCAAAAAAAATTTTTGGTGTCTAGAAAGCAGAAATTTCAAGTTATTTTTCTATGTGATGTCAGCAAAACCTGTGTAGTGTGTTATAAAAATGTACAATCGTTGTTTTATATATTATTTTTGCATGTAATTTTAAAAAAATCAAAAAAAGTAATTTGTATCAATGTGCCCCATCCCCGGGGCAGATTGATACACATAGACACTTTTGGGAAAAATGGAGAGAAAAAAACACCAATGCATATTTTTCATAGAAAATAGTTAGCAAACCATTTTATGTATATTTGTAGACATTAAAATCGCACACAATTTATTTGTAAGCGATAATAAAGCAATCAAAATTAAATGTATAATGACCTGATGTTCTGGCTGTTCCTTGTCTGTTTGCTGGCTGTGGTAACTTTGTCATATCTGGCACTTTAACCCCAGAATTATCTTCTTTCTTAGGAAAGGTGAAAGAATTACCAGATTTTCCGTTTATAAATCGGTTTACTAACAGAAAATAAAGGATAATTATATTAAAAATTATATTTATAATATAATTATCCTGTACTGTTCTGCAGCTTGTTTCTCTTACTTAACATTTCTCATGTCGATAATACTTTTTTCTCTGGAGAATCGATATAAATTTGAGATTTGCCTGGCTGCTGTTCATTTCTTTTGTTAATTCTACTAGCACTAGATATTGTGTAAGTTTGTTCGTCTTCTGTTTGCTAAAACACAATAAAATGTTCTAATATAAAGAAATTAGAGCTATTTCACTTCAATAAAAACTAATAGTAGAAAATTTTGAAGAAAAATTGTTGAATTAAGGAGTGTATGGTAAAAAAAAAGGTAATGAAAAAATGAACTAGAAAAGGATTTAGTTTGTATCAATGTGCCCCATACAGCCATTTTGAATAAAATGAGTCGCAAATCCACCACTTCGTAATTTATCTAACAATAAAGAATGAGGAACTGATAAAGAGTTTCTTTACTTGTCAGGGAGGGTATTCTTTTCGGTGGAAAAAACTGGGACAGTTGTATAATACAATTTCAATTGTGCAACTCAAATTTACTTTTGACCTACAAAAACAATTAATCACCCATCCCATTTCATCAAACTATTGAATCATTCCAAAACTTTCTGTATGTTGTTAATTTCACTAGTATCACTATTTGGAGCTGTTGGGAAACTTCCTGTAATGACCCTGTGTGCTGTACAGGGGGTGTATCAATGTGCCCCAAGTATCAATGTGCCCCAGTTCCCCCTATATACCAGTTAAAAATTCCTCTTCAACACTTTTCTCTTGTAAGGAGAAGAGTATGCGAATATTATTGAGCAGCCCTGCAATATGAAGTATAAAATTTATATATAAAGAGTAATACGCAATAAACTAATTAAATTTCAAAACACATACCAAGTTTTATAAAGTATTCTTCAGAAATTATTATGCAATGACAGAACTCTTTGTTTTCTGCGTCTTTGTAAATTAATAAAAATGCTATGAATGCTCTGTTTTAACTTTATCGTGGTAAATTTCAGTAATTTATGTCAGTTTCAATGCATTTGAAACAGTATAATATAATTTAAATACTTTCCAAACAATTTTTCCCAACAACCATAATGTAGTCGAATTTTTTTCAATGCTCCTATAAATGAGCCGTTAATCGTACATTTTTTATATGCAATAACAACCATGCTTTAGTGAATGTAGATAAGCTTTATCAGTTGCATGAAAATCTGAATATATTTACAGGAGTTGGAGCGTTGACAAACGAACAGACAGACAGACAGACGCACAGACAGACAAACAGAATTCATAAGCACTTTTTAAATTTGTTGGAATAAATTAGTCGTAAGAATCGCATTTATGATATCTTGGAAAAAAGTTACAACGTAGTATTTTTATTTGAAACTCAATGCGAATAGAAAATTTAATTATTTGCGGAAACGAGTAATCAGATAATAAATTTTCAGGAAAAGAAAACTGATCAACCACCAACAGAGCGTGAATGCTTAAACAACGTGATAAATTATTTACGGGTGTTTTGAAGAAATATTATGTTTCGTGACATGATGCATTATATTTCATCAGAAGTGAAATAGTTCATTATGCTTTTCTTATTTCGAAATTTACGAGTTTTAATTGCTGAAAGCTGTTTCAAGATTTGAATAAATTATACCATAATATTTACAGCATCAATTAAATGATAGATATGTCAATGTTTTCCTAAATAACAGTAATCTCTATAACATCAAAATTCTACTAGTGAATTATTTAAAGATCATGAAATAATAGACTAATGTCCAAGAGTAAGTCTGAAAATGCAAATCCACATTAAAAGATGCAAAATTATGTTTATGTTAATTAAATTCGTTAACATAAATTTATGTTTAACTTTATATTAATTTTACAGGTATGAAAACATAAATTTGATATATTTTGGTGAATGTGGTCTTTTCCTGATATATGTTTATGTACCTATTATACTATGTATATAGATTACCTTTCAACAATTTCCTCTAATAAGGAAACTGGTATGCGAATACTTTTGTACAGCGCTGTATATGAGGTACGTAATTTACATATAAAGAATAAAATGAAAAAAATCTACGTTAAGTTTAAAGAGCACACCGAATTTTAAAATGCACTCTCCAGCAATTATTATGCAATTGTTATGTACTGCAATCGATGTTTTTTGTGTGTCCCTGTAAGTTAATAAAAAAATGATATGAATGTATTAATTTAATGTGATCGTAGTGAAACTCTGTAATTTATATTATTTTCAATACATTTGAAATAGCTTAATGTCATTAAAAGTCTCTTCAAACAATTTTTCCCATATACAATAATGTAATCGAAAAGTTTTGATTGTCCCCATAAATGAGTCATTAACCGTAAATACTCCATATGCAATACCAAACATGCTTTTGTTACCCTAAGTAGATTTTGTGAATTGCATGAAAATCCGAGAATATTTACAAGAGTTAGAGCGTGGACAAACGGACAGACAAACCGAATGCATAAACACCTTTCACTTTTGTTTGAAGTAATGCCGTCACATGAAAATTAGTCGTATGAATGTCTAGACAATTTTAAAAATAGTTATAATATAGTGTTTTTATTTGAAACACAATGCCAATGGAAAATCTAATTATTTGCGGAAAGGAGTAACCAGATAATAAATTTCCTGGAAAAGAAAACTGCTCAAGCACCATCAGAGCGTGAACACTTAAACAACGTGATAAATTATGCACAGGTGTTTTGAAAAAATATTAGATTTCGTGACATGATGCATTATATTTTATCAGAAGTGAAATAGTTCATTATACTTTTCATATTTCGGAATAGTCGAGTTTTAATTGTTGAAAGCTGTTTCAAGCTTTGAATAAATAATAATTTAATATTTACAGCATCACGTAAAAGACAGAATTGTCGGTGTTTTACTAAATAACACCAGAATCTGTCTAGCATCAGAATTCTACTAATGAATTATTTAAACATCATGAAATAACAGACTATTTTTGAAGTATAAGTCAGAAAATGTAAATCGACCGCAAAAGCTGTAAAATTTGTTAAGGTTTTGTTTTTAAATTAGTGAATTTCAATTCATGTTTAATTTTCTATTAAATTTACTGGTATGAGAATATAAATTTGACTCATATTGGTAAATGTGGTCGTTTCCAGACGTATGTTTATCTAAAAATGCGAATAAAATTAACAAGATAAGAAATAAGATCATTATAATATGTATACAGGGTGTTTCAGCGAAGTGCGGACAAATTGTAAGGAGTGATAGAAGGCATGATAAGAAACATTAGGACATAGGAAACCATGGGGCGCAAACGTCTTCTGTAGGAGCCAGGGGGCATCAAAGTTTAGCGTCCAAAAGATCAAGCGATGATAAAACACGGAAAAAATGTCGATTCATTTCCAGTTTTCGCTGTAAATTTTGTTTATATCGAAAGTTTGTCCAAAATTTTTTTTAAAGGGAACTGTCAAAAAATGACGGTAGAGGGCGCTGTAGACTTTGAACTACGAACAACTACGTTTTACTGATTTCTTTTTTATTCTGTTAACAGTTTTCTAAAGATTGGACCTTAACTTAAATTTTGAGTACAAAATTGGAATCATCCCAAACGGTTAAGATGTGCAAATTGAGCTGTGAACAAGGGGGGGGGGGTTAAAACGCTCATAATCAATGAGAAAATTAATCGATTTTGTTGCGGTTTGAGTGCAGGTCATTCCCTTAGTAATTGATTTATTAAAAATGACGTACAGTTCTGGTGCCCTCCTTTTTAGATACAGGGCGCCGCCGATACTTTTCCGACATTTCATCGACATTATCCCTGGGTGTTTTACTAACAGACCAGCATACTTGCAGGAAATGTTAGGGATGTAAAAACTACTTGTAATCGCATGGGAATGTAATGTTGGAAATGCTTTGCTTCCGAGTTATGGTTAAAAGAAACGGAAAAAATAGCAACAGAAAGAAGCAGAAAATGAGCAAAAGGTGAATGTGATACAAAAAATTTTATTGTAAGGTTTTACTGCAAAAGGCGATTGCAAAACGTTCTTCAAATTTTGGAGTAAAGAACAAACAGTATTTTTTGACCTGATATTTGTAGTTATGTTGAATGTTTAGCAAAGTTTGAACATTCACTTAAATGTTTATCTAAAAATCGGAATCGTCCAGAATGAATAAGTAGCGAAATTTCACGTATGTATTGAATTGCTTTTTTTTTACACTTAGGTGGTACGGGCAGCACAAAACCCAAAGAAATGACACGAATAGGATTAGAATATATTTAAGTACAGCCAAAACAAGGCATAAACAACTTAAAGAGACGTTATCATCAAAGTAAGTGCTCAAAATTCCGACCCCCCGTACCACCTAAGTGTAAAAAAAAGCAATTCAATACATACGTGAAATTTCTCTACTTATTCATTCTGGATGATTCCGATTTTGAGCTAATCATTCAACATAACTACAAATAACCCGTCAAAAAATACTGGTTGTTCATTACTCCAAAGTTTGAAGAAAGTTTTGCAATCGCCTTTTGCAGTAAAACCTTACAATAAAACGTTTTGTACCACATTCACCTTTTGCTGATTTTTTGCTTCTTTCTGTTTCTATTTTTTCCTTTTCTTTTAACCATAACTCGGAAACAAAGCAATTCCAACATTACATTCCCATGCGATTACAAGTAGTTTTTACATCCCTAACACTTCCTGTAAGTATGCTGGTCTGTTAGTAAAACACCCAGGGATAATGTCGATGAAATGTCGGAAAAGTATCGGCGGCGCCCTGTATCTAAAAAGGAGGGCACCAGAACTGTACGTCATTTTTAATAAATCAATTACTAAGGGAATGACCTGCACTCAAACCGCAACAAAATCGATTACTTTGCTCATTGATTATGAGCGTTTTAACCCCCCCCCCTTGTTCACAGCTCAATTTGCACATCTTAACCGTTTGGGATGATTCCAATTTTGTACTCAAAATTTAAGTTAAGGTCCAATCTTTAGAAAACTGTTAACAGAATAAAAAAGAAATCAGTAAAACGTAGTTGTTCGTACTCCAAAGTCTACAGCGCCCTCTACCGTCATTTTTTGACAGTTCCCTTAAAAAAATTTTTTTGAACAAACTTTCGGTATAAACAAAGTTTTCAGCGAAAACTGGAAATGAATCGACCTTTTTTCGTGTTTTATCATCGCTTGATCTTTTGGACGCAAAACTTTGATGCCCCCTGGCTCCTACAGAAGACGTTTGCACCCCTTGGTTTCCTATGTCCTAATGTTTGTCATCATGCCTTCTATCACCCCTTACAATTTGTCCGCACTTCGCTGAAACACCCTGTATATGTACATATATATACAGGGTGTATCTAAACTACTGGGCAAAACTTTAAGGGGTGATAGTACACATCAAGACAAATTATATTATATGGGAAACTAAGGGTCCCAAACCTCTTCCGAAGGAGATAGGCGCCATCAAAGTTTAGGATCCAAAATTTGAAATGATTATAAAAAACGGAAAAATTGGTCGATTCGTTTGCGGTTTTCAAGAAAACTATTCTTTATATCAGTATTGTCTTGAAAATAAATTATAAAGATGAATTTCAAAAAATGCCGATAGAGGGCGCTTTAGACTTTGGAGTAACGAACAACTATTTTTTACCGTTATTTTTTGCGTCCCATTAAATTTTTTTAGAAGTTTAGACATAAACTTAAATTTTGAGCTCAAAATCTGTGGTTAATTAGCGCAAACTGAACTGTGTTCGATGGTAGTGGGTAGGTTCAAATTTCAAATGATTATAAAAACATAAAAATTGGTCAATTGATTTGCGGTTTTCACTAAAATTATTCTTTACGTCAGTATTGTCTTAAAAATAAATTACACAGGTAAATTTCAAAAAATGCCGATAGAGGGCGCTTTAGACTTTGGAGTAACGTACAACTAGTTTTTACCGTTATTTTTTGCATCTCATTAAATTTTTTAGAAGCTTAGACATAAACTTAAATTTTGAGCTGAAAATCTGAATCGTTGAGAGTGGTTAAGTAGCGCAAACTGAACTGTGTTCAATGGGGGTGGGGAGGTACAAATTTCAAATGATTATAAAAAACGGAAAAATTGGTCGATTCGTTTGCGGTTTTCTCTAAAACATTTTTTATGTCAGTATTTCCTTGTAAATAAATTTTAAAGATAAATTTCAAAAAATTCCGTTAGAGGGCGCCTTAAACATTAGAGTAACCAACAATTTTTTTTAACTGTTATTTTTTTTTTATCTAAAAAAATGTTTTAAAAGCTTAGACTTAAATTTTGAGCTCAAAATCTGAATCGTTGTGAGTAATTAAGTAGCGAAAAATTGAACTGTGTTCGGAGGGTGGGCAGGGTAACATTTCAACTCCAGAACACAGTTCAGTTTGCGCTTCTTAACCCCTCTTAACGATTCAGAATTTGAGCTCAAAATTTAAATCTAAGCTTTTGCAAGCATTTAATTAGATACAAAAATACAGTTAAAAATTATTGTTGGTTACTCTAAAGTTTAAGGCGCCCTCTAACGGATTGTTTTTAATTATTTTTAAAATTTATTTTTAAGGAAATACTGACATAAAGAATGGTTTTAGATAAAACCGCAAACGAATCGAGCAATTTTTCCGTTTGTATAATCATTTGAAATTTGAACCTTCCCACCCCCATTGAACATAGTTCAGTTAGCGCTACTTAACCACTCTCAACGATTCAGATTTTCAGCACAAAATTTAAGTTTATGTCTAAGCTTTAAAAAATTTTAATGAGATGCAAAAAATAACGATAAAAACTAGTTATACGTTACTCCAAAGTCTGAAGCGCCCTTTATCGGCATTTTTTGAAATTCATCTTTATAATTTATTTTCAAGACAATACTGACGTAAAGAATAATTTTAGTGAAAACCGCAAATCAATTGACCAATTTTTATGTTTTTTATAATCATTTGAAATTTGAACCTACCCACCCCTATTCAACACAGTTCAGTTTGCCATACTTAACCACAGGTTTTGAGCTCAAAATTTAAGTTTATGTCTAAACTTCTAAAAAAATTTATTGAGATGCAAAAAATAACGGTAAAAAATAATTGTTCGTTATTCCAAAGTCTAATGCGCCCTCTATCGGCATTTTTTGAAATTTATCTTTATAATTTATTTTCAAGACAATACTGACATAAAGAATAGTTTTCGTGAAAACCGTAAACGAATCGACCAATTTTCCCGTTTTTATAATCATTTCAAATTTTGGACCCTAAACTTTGATGGCGCGTATCTTTTTCGAAATATATCTAATTTTATTGCATTTTTTACGGCAAAAACTGATAGCAATATTGTTGCAAGTAGTTTTTACCGTATATTTAACGGATTTTTTTTGTGTAAAAAATATTTATTTATTTATTTAACAACTACATTAGTTAGTGATAAAAAAAATTCTATGACAGTAAATGTGCAATCTAGCAATTGAGCGTGATCATCTTAACAACGTAATAAATAATTCAAAGCAATGTAGATAAATATTATATTCCGTGATAAGGAGCAGTAATTTTTAAACTCAAATGAAAACGTTTATAACAATAAAATGGATCATGCAATGATACTTGCATTCGCTTTTTTAGAGGTATATAGTTCAGACTGTATAGTTAAATTTGTATTACATACAGCATTATGTGCGTGCTTTTGAAGCCACACAGATTAGTGCAGTGATTTTTTTCTTTTAAAAGAACACACAATTCGGTATGAAATGAAGTTATATTACAGACTTAAAATGTGAGATGTTTACTTTACGTCATTTTAGGTAAATAAAGGATATAGCCGGTTCTCCGGATTGCAGAATAAAGGAAAAAATCGTTTATTCAATTATAACTATATTAGGTACCGTAAAATGGAGTGAATCGGAACATTTTTCAACTTTAAAGTTAAATAAAAGCAACAACTGATTTTATATTATTTTTATTTTTCTACTAGAAACTTCGGTCTTGTTTTGTTCTTTACTTTTAAAGCAAGAACGAAACATTTTAACTGTTTATATATATATATATTATTTACATTTTTAATGGTGTTCCGATTCACTCCGCAGATAGGGGTGAATCGGAACAACTGGTATAATATTTATTTATTCGGATTCAAACTTTAATAAAGTTAATAAAAACAGGTAATAATGATAAGGGAGGAATAGGAACACGTAGTTACTGTAAAACCAATCCTTTATTTTATATACATGTAATGTTATGCCTTTTTTTAATTAGAAAAGATCTTTGAATTCAAGAAAAATAAAAATTTATTTAAAGAAATTATATTCGAATTGCAGAAGTAGAATTTAATATAAATTCAGCTTTGTTCTGTGTTACCCTTTACTAGTAGTCATTGGGTAAGTGAATCTGTTGAGTAGCCCCAATCGCTGCATGTATTAATACGATCTACTAATACGCCCTCATCCCCCAGCCCTTAGTACTGTTAGCATCCCTCTCTTTTTAAATTGTTTTTTTTTTTATTATTTTGAGATGTTTGCGTAATGTTGTGGATGTCAGAGAATAATTCTGTGCATTTTTTCTTAATAATTTGCTATTTTTAAATTCTTTTATTGTTTGTTCCATGTCTGTTGGATTAGGCGTTGACTTTTTTATTTAACCAAGTAATTTCTTGGCACCTTTAAATGCTTCAAGTAATTTGAACAAACAAAATATTGTTACAATACATATTCATACATATGTTTTCATATATAACATGAAACTATTACTGTATCGAAAAATAAATCATGAGAGAAACCGTCTTCCGATTAACCCCGTAAATCTGAAACCTCTGATGTTAGAATCCATTTTTCATTTTTTCATTATGTATAATTTAGAAATAAGTAGAATTTAATACAGCACATCGTTTACAGGTGTATCATTAATTAAAAATACCCACTCTTAGTTTCAGAATACGAACAATACTGTAGTTACATACAAAGTTTTGAAGACGTTGAAAAAAATGAGGTTTTTGAGGATCCTCTTGAAGTTTTTTTATGTACCCCAGTAGTGGTGCCAACAAGTCAAAACTGAATTTCCCAACTCTTAATGTTATTACCTTCTTATAAAAAAAATTGCCTACTAAAAATATCATCACATATATTTATAATCAATTTATTTGAATGATCGGGAAGTTTCGTTCCTATTCACCTCGCTGTTCCTATTCACCCCATTTTACGGTACTGATCCAATAATAAAATTCCAGGACAGTAAATGTGCAACCCAGCAGAAAATAGTTAACATCTAAATATTGTAATAAATGATTTACAACATTATACAAAAAATATTATCTTCAGTTATAAAAAGTTTTTTTTTTATGAAAGCTAGCGTTGCAAAGGTTAGAAAAAACCCGGTTTAAACCCGGGAATAAACCTGGAAAAAACCCGGGATTTTTTGGAATAATTCGTTTTTTTGGGAATAAACCTGGGAATAAACCTGGTCTATTGGGAATAAATCCGGGAATAAACCGACTTTTTGCAACTCTAATGAAAACATTTATTATACTACCAGATTAGCAGTGCGATTTTTTTAAATGGGCATAATTCAATATGAAATGATGTTATATTAGAGACTTGAAAAAAATCCATGAATGAAAGCATTAAGAAATTATGCTGTTCTCTTCACTTACTTATAATTATTGCATATACTTTTTTAAGAAATGGAAAAAGGAATTATTATATGTGAAACCTCTTATTAGGTACGTATGTTATTTACAAAAAAGATTATGCATGACAAAAATATGTAAATTTTTTTACATACATTATTATGATTACTAAAATGCATATTCAACAAGTATTTAACGTAAAACAATAAACAATGCAATTTTTATGACCTTTTCTTTTTATCTATCTAGGATTGTTTGCTTGAGCATTTTCCAGCAACAAACATCGCGTGAGTTTCAAAACTATGCTTGCTATTAAGCTATTGACCAATACATAATTTAGTATTTCCTAAAGAAAAAGGATTTTTTTCGTGACATTATACATCAATTTTCGTTTAAAGTTATTACATTTTTAATATTCTAAAAGTAGTATGAAATGTAAGTTATATTTTCAAGTTCTCGTATTCACTATGCATTCATATATGTTTTTCCTTATATGTAAATTTTGAGTCGAATTATAGTGCGTAGTAATGCATATAATGCATGTCATAGTAATAGAGAAAACTTTAATTATTTTTTCATATAAAATGCTTTGAATACTCATCTAAAAGTCATTATCATAATCATAAAATCGTATCTTTTTGGTTTTAAGCATATTTGCTTTTATAAAATTCAAGCGTAGGAGATTGTAGGTAATTTCAACAGGCCCAACAATGCCATCAATATATAAATTAAAAAAAGCAGTTTTTTTGTCACCTGCCTTCAGCTTTTTTAGTAAATTGATTTTGAAAGTTTTTAAATAAGAGCTGTTCATTTCTAACTTGTAATTGCAATTTACCCGATTACTTCATAGTTACGCGATATATTAGCATTTCGTGTTATTAACCACGCTGACATTATTACTCAAGTAGACTTTGATTTAATGGTGAGCGTAATTTTTTTAAAAATCAACATACATATATGCAAAGATTTTTATGTTTATTAAAATGCATTTTGAACAAGTAATTAATGTAAAAGTATATACAATACAATTTTTATGAGATTGATGATATTTCTTTCTAGGATTGTTTGTCTGCACAACTTTCTCCAACAAACATCACGTGATTTAAAAATTTTCTTACATTATGCTGTTGAACATTACAAAATTTAGCATTCCCAATGAAAAAAAAAAGTTTTTTCGTAACATAATAACCCAGTTTCATTCAATTTTATTACATTTTTAATTTTCTAAAAGTAAAATGAAATATAAATTAGATTTTCAAGTTTTTGTGATCACTGATGCATTTATTTTTTCCCCTTTTATTTTAATAGGTGATGAATTATAATTATTGTATGTAGTAATGCATCTAATGTATATCATAATAATAGAAAAATCTTTAGTTAATATATCTCATAAATTTCCATGAATACTCATCTAAACGTACTTATCATAATCATTAAATCGTATCTTGCGGGTTTAAAAAACATTTACTTATTCAAAATTCAAGAGTAGGAAATGGTTCATAACTATATCTTAGCGAAGAGTACCATCAGTACATTTTTAAAGGCTGTTTTTAGTCATGTCCTTCAGCTATGTACTAAATCGATTTCGCCAATTATTTTTTTTAGATAAAAGCTGTTCTTTTCCAAAAAATTTCCTACTAGCTACACTAGATGGCCTAAGATGACCGTCTACTTGCAATTTTACACATTTTGTTGAATATCTAGAAAAAAACATGAGGAATTATCCCGAAAATCTTAGTGTAAAAATATAATAGTACAAGTCATACATTTCCGTGAAGATTTTTTCCCCGAAACTCGATAGGGGAACGTCAACAAATTAAAGAGGAATGAATATCTTCTGGATAACCCTGTCTAAACTAATGTAGCAAAAGCTCTCAAACTGTAGATTATGATTAAGTGGCTTATTTTAATAAAATGTGTTTATTTTTATGTCTATAGCATGTGTACTAGTAGTTCAAAATCAGGGCCTTCCGCATCCCAATCAAAATCCCCAAAAAATTAATGTTTTTATAAAAACAATCCCAAATTTTTAAAAGATTTTTGCTTTTATTTGCAGAGTTCTTAATGTAAAAAAAAAAACATTCTTTTCTGAATAAAATTACAAACAACATTGCACACAATATCCTGTAAACAAAATTTAAAAATAATAAAAATTGTATGAAAAATGAGTTGATTTACTAAATAATTTTTCACTGCGCATGCGCCAATGATATGAAAATTTCATTTGCATATTATGACAGCCAAATGAAAAGAGCAACTTTTGTGAAAGTTTAAAAATTCTGAAAGCGATCGCTTATAAAATAAGTACAAAATCCGTTGTTCCCAAAATGAAGAAAAAAAATGAGGGGTTCTATCCATGCGTAGCAGTACGTTCCTTATTGTGTATTCTATATTGACACTAATGACACTTCAGCTATGATTTTAAAACTTTCACAAACATTGCTCTATACATTTTCAAACATAATATGCAAATGAAATTTTGATATCGTTGACACATGCGCAGTGAAAAATTATTTAGTAAACCTACTCATTTTTCATACAATTTTTATTATTTTATAATTTTGATTACAGGGTATTACGTGCAATATTGTTTATCATATTTTCAGAAAATAATATTATTTTCTATTACGAATTCTGCAAATTATAAGGAAAAAATCTTCGAAAATTTTGGGACTTTTTTTATAAAAACCTCAGCTTTTCTATGAGTATGCATGCTATCGACATAAAAATGATCACAGTTACGAATTGATATGATTCAATTCGTATGATAACTTTACCAATCAGTTTGATTGTGTTAAAAATAATAGTAATGATCACAGTTAATTGCAATAAGCCACTGAATCTTAATTTGAAGTTTGAGGGCTTTTTCTACATTAGTTTTGACAGGGTTATCCAAAAGATATTCATTCTTTTTAAATTTGTTGACGTTCCCTATGTAATTTCGAGAAAAAATCTTTACGGAAATGTATGACTTGTACTATTATATTTATAAACATAGAGTTTCAGGAATGCAATTTTATAGATATTTAACAAGTTGTCTAAAATTGCAAGTGGACGTTTCATCTTTGGCCATGTTGTGTATTGAACCTATACTGCGTCATATGCAATACATCCATAGTCTATTGTTGCCATTTCGCAGATTCCTTCATAATTATACTTAATGTTAGCTTCTCCTGTTATTAACCACACACTAGATTTTTGACCTTAAGACATTAGATTAAACAATGAATGGAATTAAAAAAATAAACATTGATTTTTCTTAATACTTCATTTCTAATATTTTTAAAATGAAAATTAACAATGTTGTACAAAAAATAAAAATAAAAGCATGAAAGTTGTAAGAAATCATGCATAACGTAATTCATTCAATATTCCATTATCGTTTATTTTTGAGATGGAAAAAAAAAAAAATTATGTATGAAGCAACAAGTGTAAGATACAATAAATGTTAGATAAGGTACACTGTTAAAAATTGGAGACTTTTGCTGCATCGTCACTCCACAACTTTTATGGAAAATATCTGTTCTGACCAATGAGAATGTTCCATAACGCAGTGAAATAATCGTTTTCTATTAAAGCTGAGAGGGGACGATGCAGTAAAAGTTTCAAAATTTTAAAAGTGTATAATTATACAGTAAAAGGTAAAATATAGTATACAGTATAAGATATAACATTTATCGGGGGAAATAACTGGATACTATTTTAAATATAATCTTCTAATTTAACTCTACTATATAATAGCATTTTAGAAGAGTTAGAACACACTACTTGGTGTAATTCATTGAAGCATTGACATGGAAAGAGGAATAAGGGCGAAAATAATCATGTATTTTTCATGTTTTTGTTAATACAATTTTAACTGCCAAGGCCAATAATGTAGGAAACAAAGTAAGTAGATATTCTGTTTATTTCTAATGATGACTGCGAGATGGCTTGAGTAGTAACTCAAATACGTTTGGGACGGAATAGGTAGAACTACGGCAAATTTTTATTTTTGGTGCTTACTATTATTTCCATGTCAATGCCTCAACTGATTTATAATTTAACCAGTTTCATTTTTGTACGTTTAAGAAATTCGGATTTTAATTTTAAAATTATTGAACAATAGAATTATAGATAAATGTGTTGGCGAGACTGTTTTTATTAACATAAAATTTAAATTTATGTTAACTTTAAATAATTAAATAGTGAGACTATGTATTTTTTAAAGTTTTATAGCAGCCATAAAAAATATGTTATTGAGAAAAATAATTAAATAAGACCAATTACTTTGAAAACTTTTGTTTCGAAAAATATAATTTTTAATGATTAAATAACACTGCAATACTTCTAAAATATGCATAATTAAAACATTTTTAAACATGGACGATTTTAATTTATTTTCTATCGTTTTCTTCCTCTTTTTTTTTCTTACAAAAAGACCAAATTAAAAATAAATTTAACATTAATAACTTTTTTCAATAAAAAGGTAAAGACATTTATATAAAGTTTTCGCTTGTCTATTGTGTTCATACGAATTTGTTTTATTACTGAAAATAATATGTTTCAACTATTTTTTAATGTTTTATATATTATCAAGAAACAATGTTTAATTCATTTTATAAATCCTGAAGTGATTTATTGCTCATTTAAACCACTGCATGTTAGATACAAAACGCAATTATAAAAACTAAAATAAATGAGACTAAAAAATTTTTACTTCTTTTTCTTTCGAAAAAATGTTAAGCCTATTATATCAAAATCTCTTTGTTGCATTTTTCTAAGTAGCTCTTTAATTATTCAGAAAAAACTATTGCACTAAAACCATTTTTACGAGTATTTAAGTGACAGTTCTTACAATGAACATTTTTTTAAATCTCTATAAATGTATGTTTTAAGACAACTACACTTGAACATAAATATATTAGTAAAGCGATTTTTCATAACAAGGCGAATAAGCGTTTAAAAACTTACTAATCACGTAATGCGTTTTTAAATAGCTGAAAATTTCAGAAGCATTTTATGCAATAATCTGTTTTATTCTTATAAAAATAATTTTATATTATTTTGGAAGATGAAAGAAAACAAAGTGTATATATTGGATTGCATAAACGACACAGATTTTGCTAGGATTAAGTGCGCTTTGTTCTTAATTGTATTTAATATAGTTGATTATATACAGGGTGCATTGGAAAGTTCCTTTAACTTGAAAATGCTTGCGAACGGAGAAAGATACTGTTACGATACAATTGATTTGCAAAGACTCCCTTAGATTCCACACTATCGGAGCTTCCTTCGTTTGCATTAGAAGAGTCATGTTATTTTTTTATAATGGTAATTCAGTTGCATATCTGTAGCTCTATCTGTTTGAAAAATAATTTTAATTTAAAGGGACTCCTCTAAGGACCTTGTTTAATATTTAATATGTGTAACATTTCTTAAACAATAAGCTACTGAAAGTTTTTCAAATGAAAGATAATTCAAAATTTACAATTACAGTGCATATAAATTGTCCTTAGTTTAAAAGTATTATTTATCATATAAATACATAAAAAGCATAAATACGTAAAAAAAAAAATAATAATAAATAGTTAGGAATTGTCCTAAAACACGCATTTGCCTTATTTATGTAATTGATACATACTATTGAAATCTTTGACTGTCATACAGTGAGTGTCAAAAGTTTAAGCACAATAGCAATTTTAAAATAAAATTTTAAATATTCATTTTATTTCAATATTTGTCTTCTATATGTTAATAATATCTGGTTTAACACCATATGCATCGAAATTAACTTATAAATTTTATTTCAAACCATGGAGTTTAAGAATAGAACAAAAATAACCGTGTCAAAAGTTTAAGCACAAAATCGTTTTTATGCAAATTTTACAATCTGACGTAAGCGGTTGCGCACGCAAACAAATTCTGAGTATATAAGAAGCACTCAATTGTTGTTTTTGATTTAGTACAAAAAGCCTAAGTTGCAAGAATTTTCGGAGAAGGAGTTGATAAAAATCTTGAGTATGAGAGCAAAATGTAAGTCTGTTTCTGAAATTGCAAGTGCATTAGAAAGTTCAAAACGAACTATTCGTCACATTTTGGCTCACGGTAATGATTTCAAACGAAAATTTCGTTCAGGAAGACTACGAGTGACTAATTTACGCTAAGATAGCCGCATCAGAAATTTGGTTTTAACTGGTAATTACGCCTTTTTGCAAATAAAACATGCAACTCAAGAACAAATATCGAAAAAAGCTGTTCATAGAAGAGTTTTGGAATTCAAATACATCAAATACCACAAAATGACTCGATTACCGTATCTCTAAAGACACCACAAAGAAGCTAGATAACAATGGGCCAAAGTGTATATGTCATTTGGTGAAAACTGGTTGAATGTCATATTCAGCGATGAAAAAAATGGAATATCGATGGCCCTCATGGGTTTAAGTACTATTGGCATGATCTCCACAAAGAACCTAGGAGTGTATTCAGCCGGCAACATAATGGTGGTTCTGCAGTGGTATGGGGGACAGACATCTTTATGATTTATCAGTGGTCATGAAAACTCTGAAAACTACTAAGAGACACTTGCCAATGATTTGCTTCCTGTTTCCGAGGTTTTGTGTGTGTCTGTGTGTGTGTGGGGGGGGGGTGATTATTTCAACATGATAATGCTTTGATCCATACCACAAACTCAACTTCATTGTGGCTTAAATAAAAAAAAGTGTCCGTTTTGAAATGACCAGCAATTAATCCTGATTTAAACTCTATAGAAAATATATGGGGTATTCTCAATCATGCAGTTTATCCAAAAGGTAAGCAGTATTCTTCAGTTAAAGACTTGAAAGATGCCAATGAGAACGTTTTGTTTAAAATTGAACAAGAAACAATACAGAGCCTCATTTTATCGATGGAAGACCGTATATTTAAAGTAATTCAGCAGAAAGGAGCAATGATCAAGTATTAATTTTTTTTTTATCCTTGTTCTGCTAAAATCTAAAAAACTACTGTGCTTAAACTTTTGACGCACTCATTTTTGTTGTTTTGATAAATTTTATTATTTAAGATAAATTTTATTTCTTAAAGCTGTTATCTAGCTTTATAAAACTACAATTTGTAGGTTATGTGATAAGGAAAATATCTTCCACTCACTAATAACCTTTTATTTTAAAAATTTCTGTTGTGCTTAAACTGTTGACACGCACTGTATTTCCTTTTAATTTTAAAATAAAAAAATAGTTTTACGTTTCATTAAAATGAAAACTAATAATTTTATACAAAAACAAACAATATATTTTGATATTAGATAGATTTTTTGTAAAAAATCACTAAAAACTTCTATGCAATGTTACCTTTATTAACGTATCCAAATTTCGTTTTTTTTTTTTTTTTTTTTTTTTTTTTTTTTTATCATTATTTATTTTATAATGTTCGGATCATGTTCGACACTGATTAATTACACACATTAATTTAGCATTTTATATTACGCTAATTTAACATACAATAAGCTATTTGAAAATTTAAAAAAATGTAGTTTATTTAAATAAATATAAAGCAATAAATGCAAATAAATATTCATAATTTAAAAAATAGCATATTAAAACCCTCTGACAGTTTTGCAAAAGGGCAAAATTGTAATGTTGTTTTCTCAGGATTTTGTTTTAATTGCTAAAAAATATGATTATTTCAAAATTATAGAAAAATCTTATTTACGAATATGAATGTTATCCTTGAGTGTGTTAATCATTGCACAATGCATTAAAAATCCATTAAATCAACTGAGTTATATCATTTTAATTATTGATTGCATTGCAGTGAAACCTGGTGCTTAGGGAACCTCTATAGACGGGCTTGTCAGTGAGAGGGTTAAAAAAATGAAACAGGTCAAATTATTGTCTTTATTACAATGTATTACTGCATATTTAAATATGTATGTGATGATTAACAAAAACATATTTCTCTTGGCATGTATATGTTGCATTAAAACAACAATTTTCTCATTTGTTTTGCGCAAAAAAAAAATGGGAAAAATGAAAAATTTATGGAAATGAGTAATTAAATAAAACAATTCTAGGAATGTAAATGTGCAACCCATCATTGGTGCGTGAACATTTAAATAACGTGATAAATAATTCACAGGGTAGAAAAAAAAATACTACCTTTCGTGACATAATGCATTATTTTTTTGAAGTGAAATCGTTTATAATATTCGAAATGGATCATGCAATCATACTTTTACTTTTTATTTGAAAAAAATTACATTAAACTAAAAATAAAGAAATCGAATTTTTGCATCACCATGTTCGTGTTTATTATATTTTACAGATTAGTTGTGTCATTTGGAAAAAAAATATATTTTTTATATGCGTATGTCGTTAAATTTCATGATTAGAAAATGTGAGATGTACAATTTATGCTTTTAGAGAAAAAGAAGAGTATTGTATTTTTTACACTTTCCAACATAGTTGAACAGTGTTTATGAATCGGGTTTTTTCCAACTGTCTACCTGTGAGTCAATCAATTTCACATTATTCAGTAGCATAAAAATACTTGAATTGCTATTTAGTTATTTTATGTTACTGAGATTTATCATGGAACGTTTGGGATTAAAAATAAAATGTCTGGAATTTAGAATTAATTTGCAAACTAAGATGTATTATGGTCAATTTTGTGTAAATTTGAATGATGTCAATTTATTTCAAAGATCCTAAAATGAATAATTCCTAATGCCATACACAACAAGATGCTTACTGCTACTTTATATACAGGGTGTTTCGCTACCAGACCGATAAACTTCTAGGGGTGATAGTAGACATAAAGACAAACATTATTAAATGGGAAATCATGGGGCGCAAACGTCTTCTATAGGAGCTATGGGCCATTAAAGTTTAAGGTCCAAAAATTCAAACGTTGATAAAAATTAGAAAAAAGGGTCGATTTGTTTGCGGTTTTCTCTAAAATCATTCTTTATATCACGATTTTTTATTTTTTTAATTTTAAAAATTAAGTTCGAAAATAGTCGGTAGAGGGCGCTTTAGACTTTAGAGTAACGAACAAATACTTTTTGCCGTTCTTTTGTGCATGGGGTTGAAATTATTCTAAATTTTAGACTTTAACTTAAATTTTAAGCCCAAAATCGGAAACATGGGGATCGGTTAACTAGCAAAAATTTAACTGTGAACCGAGGGGGAGATCTTAAACGCTCATAAACATTGGACAAACTAATCGATTTTGTTGCGGTTTGCGTGTAGGTCATTCCCTTGGTAATTATTTTATTCAAAATGACGTGCAGCTGTGGTGTCCTCATTTTTTCATAGAGGGCGCTTCCGACATATCTCCGATATTTCAATGTCATTACTCCTGGGTGTTTTACTACCAGACTATCATACTTCCAGGAAGTGTTAGGGATGGAAAAGCGACTCGGAATTACATAGGAATGTAACGTTGAAAATATCTTTTTGCGAGTTATGGTTAAAGAAAGCAGAGAAAAAAACAACAGAAACAAGCAGAGAAAAAGAAACACGTTAATATGACATAAAACAGTTTGTTTAAAGGTTTTGCTAGAAAAGGTGTTCGAAATTACGACCAGAAGTAATTCGACATGCTTGACAGCTGCATCGCATGTAACTCCTCACGCTTTGAAAGATTGCTGGAATCTTTGATAGATTTCCGGAACCTACAGAAGTACGAGCTGCTAAGTCTTTAATTCCCAGGTAAAAAAATCAGCAAAAAACCTTTAAATATTTTGAGATATTGCAGGCATATTAAAGGTTTTTGGTGGTATTTATAAGGGAAATGAAAGCTAAAGGTTTCCCTAAGAGAAATATACAGCTTTTTAAAAGTTTTCATACAGGTTTTTATGAGCAAATTATTACCTTTAAATCATCTTTAATGACTTAGAAGATTTTCTCGAAATCACTTGAGGTATTTTGAAGGAAAATGAAAACTGTTTCTCACGCAGGTAATATAAAGGTTTTACTTAAAGGTTTTATTGAGGTTTATCATTGCACATTATGATATCTAAGATTTTGATATGTTTGCATTTCCTCATAATATTTATTATTTTTTTAATTAATATTTTAGATAATTCTGAGAAATCTAATTTCTTCCACCGGTTCAATAAAAAATTCTTAATTACCCTTGTTAACACTTTTAGTTATTTTAAATTATAATTTGAAATAGCGATATAAAAATTCCGTTCTAGAAATAAAAAATCTTCAAATTATTTTAAAGTCCCCTCATTAAGATTCTTATTTACCATTTGAAATTACAATTTTTCAATCCCATCCAAAAATCCCGTGAGCGGTTAAATGGAAAATTCTTAATGCCCTTCATTAAAATTTTTAATTAAATTTCAATTTAAAATAGCGATATAAAAATCCCGTTCTAAAAATAAAAATATGTAAATTATTTTAAGGCTTCTTCGTTAAGGTTTTTAATTACTATTTAAAATTACTATTTTTCCTTCCCATCCACAAATATCCCTTTAAAGAAAACAAAAATCTCAAGATTATTTTGAAATCTCCTCGTTAAAAAAATGAATAAAGAAAGAAATAAAAAATAAAAAACACAAAACTTTGTTAATCTATTTTTTACCCTAAAAATTTTCATAATTTTTCCCCAAACTTCCGCAGTAAAATAGCCCCTCCAATTCTAATACATACAAAAGATTTAATTAACAAAAATTCCCCCTAAAAAAATCTCCAAATTAATTAAAAATCCCTTTCATCATTATTTAAAATCGTGTTCAAACACCCACAAAAATTCCCTAAAGAAAATTCATTCCACCTCCAATAAGAAATCTCTTTGAAACTTCTATATTTGATAAATAATATTTGACAGAGAGATCCGTCCAAAAAATGCACCTGAAGTTTTTAAAAATATGTTCATCCCCTCGCTCTTTCCTGTACCGAAATCCAACTCTTGTCACATAAAATGTCCATATATTTACTGTTATATATATGGATATTTATAACAAAATCCATTTTTCTTCTTAAATATAAATCATAGAAAATGTTACAACTGCCTGTAAAGTATAAAAATACTTAGATATAAAATACAGCCTAGTAACCGTTTGTTTGCAGTTTGATTACTAGCGAAATGTCATGACTGGCGTCGCGACTGAAATCTTCTCAACTCCACTTTACTTTGTAAACAAACTGACCGCGCGTTTGGCGGGATAATCGCTGTCGTTCTTGGCTTTTCGTTCGTTTGTTTATTATTTTATTTATCTCTTTTAGCTAAAACTGGAGTCATTCTGTCTACTTTTATTAATCTTTTTAAATGTATAAACTGACAAAGATAGTTAAAAATTAATATTTGGCGACAATTTATGCATGAAAGTCCCACGTTTCTTAAAAAAAAATCCCTTTCGAGAAATGAATCTTGAGTGTATTTTTAGCTATTCAATATTAAAGACCTAATGAGAGTATTTTCGGGGGCGAATTTTTAGATGAAATTTTTTATTCTTATTATTTAATTTTAGATTTGTTTTTTTTATATTTTAATAGAAGAGGAGGTAATTAAATGTCAGTTATAGGGAATTCAAATAACCCATATGTAATTTAGCCCTGTTCATTGTAAAGAAATTTATGTATATATGTATTTTTTATTTATTTATTTTTTGTATTGATGTTGATTTTACTTCTCCGACATATTAAAAATAAGTGTCAATCAAGTTATCAAAAATATCTTAATCTTTTTATGGATATTTTCAAATATTACTTGTAAATTTATTAATCTAAATAGTTTTATAGATAATTGAAAAAAAAATTATTTAAAGTAATTGTGTTGTAAATAGTATAATCTTATAAAATATGATAAGAAATTGCCTGCACCTTCTGTGTAATGTATTTTTTTGTAGACTGCAAATTATTTCGGAGAAATATGCTCTATGATACGGGTGCACAACCTTTTCAAGAGAAGGGCCACTTACAATTATGCCTGTGTACTCCAGGGCCACATCAATAACACGAAGAAAATTTGATTTCAATGAGATGATCTGTGACTTATAATCGGATAAAAAATATAGTTTCAGAGGGGATTGGGGGGGGGTATACCTTTAAATTAGCATACCCAGTCAAAATATCAAATTCAGTTGGTGAGATTGTATCAGCAGTTTTTATGTTTGTAGCAGTTGTAGCAAAGATAATTTTCAAGATGTAATAATACTCCTTGATTTTATTCAAGAGAGTAAATTTTGTTTTATTAAAAGTGCTAAAAAACAAACATAAGCGGCTGGTGCTGAAAAAAAAATGTGAAGTTTATGAATGAAAAACAAAGAAGGAGCTGCTCAACAAGAATTTTCCATACCTGATCAATGAAATACCCAATTTTTCGTGCCTTGATCAACGAGATTTGCAATTTTTCCACGCCTGATCGAAAAAATTTCGTTTTTTTACCAGACCGATCAATAAAATTTGCAATTTTTATGAAGCGAATCAAGAAAATTCATGATCTTTCCTTGAACGATCAACAAAATTCGCAATTCTTCAGAAATCGATCAAGAAAATTCACTATTTTTACAAAGCCGATCGAGGAAAAAATCACGATTTTTACAAAGTCGATCAAGAAAATTCGTGATTCTCATAAAGCCGATCGACGAATTTTTGTGATTTTATTGCACTTGATCAATGAATGTTTATGATTTTATCGTGCCTGATTGACAAAATTTGCGTGTTTTTTTCGCATGATCGCCGACATTCGCAATTTTTAAGAAGTCGATCGGAGAAATTCGCAATTTTTCTTCGCATAATCAACGAAATTCGTGATTTTTCCGAGCTGAACGAAAAATTCATGATTATTATGAAGCCGATCGAGAAAATTCATGATCTTTCTGCGCCTGATTAACAAAATTCGTGATTTTTATGAAGCCAATCAATGAAAATTCGGATTTTTACGAACCTAATCGATAAATTCGCAAATTTATTTGAGCCTGATTGGCAAAATTTACATCTTTTCCCCATGTGACGAACAAAATTCACGATATTCTCGTGTTTGACATACTAAATATCCAATTTTTCGCAATCCGATCTATAAAACTCACGATTTTTCCATGTTCGATCGACAAAATATGCGTTTTTTCTGCCCTTAGTTGACGAAATACAAATCTTTCCGCGTCCAATCAACAAAAACTTGCAACTTTTAACTAACTTTGACGAAATCTGCAAATTTTCACGCTGCGAGATGAAATTCACGATTTTTTTATTTTGATAAAGTGACAAAACACTCGATTGTTTTGCAGTCGATCAACAAAATTTTCAAATTTTTCGCGCATCATCGCAAAATTTGCGTTTTTTGTGCCTTACCAACGAAATTTGTGATATTTTTTCGTCCCTAATCAACAAAATTCGCAATTTTTTCATGCACGATCAACGAAATTCGTGTTTTTTTCACACGATAAACCGAGAAAACATGCAATTTTTCCGAGTAAATGTATTTAATTTGCAATTTTTTTCGTGCATCATCAACAAAACTGAAAATTTTTTTTGACCTATCAACGATAGGTGCGATTTTTCGTGTTTGGAAGGTTGTACGAGTGATGTATTTAAAATAAAGGTAAGTAAATTTTTATTTATTTTATAAGATAAATATTGTATTTTTGGAATTAGCGAATTTCCATATTTATGATTTTATTTTTCTTTAACCGATTAACAAATTTCAGTATATTTAAAAGCAATAGAACTCCAGAATTTCTTTCGATGAAATTTGCTGGGTTTTTTTTCGTGATCTGTTTACAAAATTTGTTTTTTTTTTAGGGATTTTTTGTCGAAACTTGCCTTTTTTTTCGCAATCAGTTGACGAAATTCACAATTTTATTTGCGATACATGGAAAAAAATTGAGTTTTTTCGCGACCTCTTGACAAATTTAGTAGTTTTTTTATAATATTTTAACAAAATAATCATTTTCTCATTGTTTTTTTAATAAAATTTGCCTTTTTTTAGGTTTGTTTACAAATTTTGTCTTTTAGGATTTTTTGTCAAAATTTACTGTTTTTCTGAGAATTTTCACAATTTTTTAACGAAATTCACATTTTTTTCTCTGATACCTATATAAAATGAGGTGTTTTCTCATGATCGTTTAATGAAATTCACCTTTTTTTGCAATCTGTTTACAAAATTTCTTTTTTTTTTCGGATTTTTGTTGAAATGTGCTGTTTTATGAGGATTTTTTTTAAACAAAATTTATAGTTTTTTCCCAATTCTTTGACAAAATTAGTTGTTTTTGTAATCTTTTTACAATATTTACCATTTTTAGCAATCTGCTTAGAAAATTTGCAGATTTTTTTTTTTCAGCATCGCTTGTCGAAATTTGTCTTTTTCTCGGGATCTTGATAAAATTTGTTTTAAATTTCCCATTTTTTTCATGGCCATTTATCAAAATTTGCGTTTTTTACAACCCATTTTACAACATGGTGAGTTTTTGGATTTGTCTTTGTGGGCTGACTTATGCATACATGCTACTTTTCCGCAGAAATGCTGAATTCTGCTTTTTCAGTGATGCATTTTATCATCCCTGTGATCGTTGCAAATATGCATTATAATTTGTTGATCTTCTTATTGAGGGGAGGGGGGGTGTAATTACAACAAAAACATGAATACTAACCGCACCAAATTGTGAAAATTTCTTCAAAGGACTGTAGGAAAAAATGCAAATTTCGCCAAAGGATCGCAAAAAACCTATAAGTTTGTTTAACGATAGGAGAAAAAATAGTCAGTTTCAAACAGTCAATTAGCAGAGTTTTCTTCAACGGATTGCAGAAAGAAAAATGCGATTTCAGTCAAAAGATTACGGAAAAAGACGCGACTTTTGTTAAAGGATTAGGAAAAATACTCAATTTTTTGTTGAAAGATCGTTGAAAATACTCAAACTTTTTCGAAAGATCGAAGAAAATATTCTAATTTTGTCGAAAAATCAGGGAAAATATGCAGATTTATTTGAAAGATCAGCAGAAATATGAAAATTTTGATGAAAGATCTTGGAAAATGCGCGAATTTTTCCAAAAGATCACAGAAAATTGCAAATTTCACCGAAAAATCGAAGAAAATATGCAAATTTTGCCAAAAGATTGTGGAAAATGAGAATTTTGTCGTTAGATCGAGGAAAATAGAAGTTTTTTGTAGAAAGATAGCGGAAAATAGACGTATTTTGAAGAAAGATCAGCGGAAAATCATGAATTTTGTTGAAAGATTGAAGAAAAATCACTAATTTTATCGAAAGATCGTGGAAAATAAGAGAAATTTCTCAAAAGATCTCAAAAAATATGTGGATTTTGACGAAAGATCTTAGAAAATATGTAGATTTTAACAAAAGATCTTGGAAAGTATGCAAATTTTGACAAAAAATAGTGGAAAATACACAAATTTTGGTGTAATATTGCAGAAAATACTCAAATTTTCTCGAAAGATTGTGTAATTTTTTTTATTTTCTCAAAAACGGTGAGAAAAACTGTGAATATCGTAAAGGATCATGGATAATATAAATGTCATTGAAAAAATCGTAGAAAAAAGTACAATTTTTGTAAAATGTTCACAAAAAACACTAATTTCGTTAAAAAATTACAGAAAAGTGCTAATTTTGTTAAAACGCTGTGAGAAAATGCTAATTTTGTCAAAAGTCCTTAAAGCTGTGAAAGTTCAGCTTTTTTTTTTTTTTTTTTTTTTTTTTTTTTTGGCTTAGCCAGTACCATGTCTGCTTACATATTGCATTACTTATTTTTATTTATTTATATTATACGAACACTTGTATGACTTTTTCATTTTTTTTTTCTTCCCACATGTGCCCAGGGTGGCAAATTGAAAGGTGGGGGGGGGGGGAATGAAGAATATGTTAGTCATTTCATACAAAAATTTATATATTTATGATATACAAAGAAACTCGCAAGCTAATGTTAAACCTATGGGAGCAACCTTTTGAGATATGTGAAAGTAAAAGTAATTATATATATAATCTGTAATAAAAATCAAAAAGTATACAATATCCCAATTAGAATTCAATCTCTGCTGTTCTGAGCAAGAAAAAAAACATTTAAAATTATCAATATGCTAGTGAGAAATTTTTTTAAAGAATGCTCTCATAGGTTTAACATTAGTGATGCAATTTCTTTGCATCACCAGTTTAGATTTTTAATGCTTAAACTAATGTTAATCTTATGTTCTTATGTGGAAGTTATTTACATATTTTTCGCTAGCATTTTAGTTATTTATTTTTTTAGGGATTTTTTTTCCATTAGGCTCTTACAGTTGATCAATTTTATTGTGTATGAGGACATGGGAGGTGCAGGTTTCCTCCCCCCCACCCCCATGCAGATGGTCAACAAATTTCATTTTATCCAGTAAACAGCTGCCAAATTTCCCTATTTTTCCGCACAACTTACTGGATAAACTTGTGAGTTTTCTTTCTCCATGTAATCAGTAAGTAAACCAGGCATTTTTTTTTTTTTTTTTTTTTTTTTTTTTTTTGACAGATTAAATAATGTTTTTTTTTATCATACAAAAATGTATATATTTAAATTTATGATATACAAAGAATCTCACAAGCTAATGTTAAATCTATGGGAGCCTCCTTTTGAGATATGTGAAAGTAAAAGAAACTTTATATATATATAATCTGTAATAAAAATCAAAAGTAATACTTCAGTTTCTTTGCATGACCATTTAAGATTTTCAACACTCAAGCTAATGCTAATCTTATGGGAGTGTTCACATATATTTTGCTAGCATTTTAATTATTATTAAACAATTTTTACTTTTTAAGGGTTTTTTTTTTCACATTAGGCTATTACGGTCAATAACTTTAATTGTGTATGAGGACAGGCAAGGTGTAAATTCCTCCCCCCCCCCTCAGGTGGTACAAAAATTTCATTTTAACCAGTAAACAGTTGGTGAATTTCCCTATTTTCCCTCACAACTTACTGGGAAAACTAGTATTTATTTTTGACAGACTGAATAATTTTTTTTTCATCATAGCCAACCGTTTGGTGAATTTCTCGATTTTTTTCACTAAAACGATTGACAATTTTGCAAAGCTTTTCGGCAGCCTAATGACAGAAATAACATTTCTAAAAAAAAAAAAAAAAAAAAAAAAAAAAAAAGCAAAATTCTTTATTTGATCACAGGCGAAAAAATCGCTGATTCATCAATGAATTGGGAAGATCTCCAAAAAATCAATCAGTCTCAGAAAATATTAAAATTTATTGCGAAAAATGAACTTTAAAAAAATATATATATGTATAAATTATTTAACAAGATACAACTGCTCCCTTTTTTGAAAATTCATCCCCCCCCCCTCCGATATTTTTATCTCAAATCAATACTAAAATTATGTTGTTTATAAAAAAAAAGAGCTGCTCTAAAAAAGAAAAAAAAGCGTGAATTTTTATAAAAGGGCTATTATGTACCTTGTTCAGAAAAAAATATTTTGAATTAGTTTGTTTACACTTTTTTTATGAGTAAAATTTTGAAATGTTTTCCTGTGGCAGATGAATTTTGTGGCTTTTCCCTATTTAAAATGTTATTATGCAATATTTTTTCTTTATATTAATTATTATTCATTATGCAATATTCAGTGTGACTCATTTCACGATTTTTCATCAGAAATCGGCTTAAAAATTTTGCATTTTTTTTTCTCCTTTCACCGACTAAAAAAATCTCTATTTTTTTTTTTCCCTCACAATTCACTGGTGAGTTTCTTTTACTGCAACAGATTGTTAAATTTCTCATTATTTTAAAGTAACGGAATAAAGAAACTCTTTTTTTTTTCTTTTTTCCAAATAATTGACTGGGAAATATTGTGAATTTTTTTAAAGAATGAATTATTGTATCTTTTTTTTTGCATTACTGATTTATGAGTTTTGAAACATTTTATTCCTACATGTTAAAAAAAATTTGCAGCTGTAATCGATTTACAAAATTCTTCGGATTTTTTTCATTGGGTCGATGGATGAATTTTGCAGATTTTTCCTGTGGACGAACGAAGAATTTCATTATTTTTTCTGCTTTTCATATGCTTTTGAAATTGTAGTGTTTTTATCATTTTAGATTTTTTTTTATTGTTTTCTGATAAATATTTATATCTAAAAATTTCAAAGAAAGGGGGAAAGAGGGTGCACATTTCAAGGGGCATAATTTTTCGAGGGATTCAAAGCAGGTCTCTTTTGCTGATATCCCTGTTGTGACATACCATTTGAAAGGCATGTAACCACTTAATCTTGTTATGCATCAACAATTTCTCTTTTCTCACTCATCCCCCCCCCCCCCGAAGGGGACAGTTTTCTAAATTTTGTTGCCCCTCACATGTGACATATTGTTGGAAAAGCCTGTGACTCCTTATACATGTTATGCACATCCTTTCCCCCTACCCCCATTTTGCCACCCCCCAAGGGGAGTGGGGGGTAACCGGGGCTAAAGGCTAACTTCAGGTATTTCGGACAAAGTGTCAAGGGATTACGCAGGTTTTATTACCTTCAGGTAAGTGTAAGGTATTTCGGACAAAGTATCAAGGGTTTACGCAGGTTTTATTACATTCAGGGAAGCTTAAGGTATTTCGGACAAAAATGTGGAGGGGAAATACAGGTTTTTTTACCTTAAGGTAGCTTTCAGGTTTTTTTGTCCGAAATACCTTGAGCTTCCCTGAAGGTTTTTTTAAAGGTTTTTTGCTGACTTTTTTACCTGGGTGATGGTACGGGATTCTCATACACCCAACTTTTCATGTGACCCCAGCAGAAGAAGCTAATACTTGATAGATCCGGTGATCTGGCAGGCCAATAAACCGGGCCACCACGAGCTATCCACTGCTGTCCATATGTTACGTTGAGGTATCAGTGAACATCATTGGTAAAATGTGGAAGAGCCCGATTATACTGGAACCACATAGAGCTTCGCAACGAGAGAGAAACTTTCACGCGCATTACCGTTCAGCTCCATCTACCGCAAGAAAATCGCAGCGCCATCTACTGTCACTGTCAAGCTTGCCGGACTATTCCTGGTCGTAATTTCGAACACTTTTTGCAGTAAAACTTTTAAATAAACTTTATTCTGTAACTTTAACATGTTGCTGTTTCTCTGTTAGTTTCTGTTGTTTTTTCTCTGCTGTTTTTTAAACGTAATATGCAAAAAAGCAATTTTCAACGTTACATTCCTGTGTGATTCCGGTCATCTTTGCATCCCTTACACTTCCTGGAAGTATGGTGGTCTTGTAGTGAAACACCCAGGAGTAATACCATTGAAATGTCGGACATGTCTCGGAAGCGCCCTCTATCAAAAAATGAGGACATGAAAGCTGTACGTCATTTTGAATAAAATAATTACCAAGTGAATGACCTACACGCAAGCCGCAACAAAATCTATTAGTTTGTCCAATGTTTATGAGCGTTAAAAAATCTCCCCTTTGGTTCACAGTTAAATTTTCGCTAGTTAACCGATACCAATGTTTCCGATTTTGGGCTTAAAATTTAAGTTAAAGTCTAAACTTTAGAATAATTTCAACCTTATGCACAAAAGAACGGCAAAAAGTATTTGTTCGTTACTCTAAAGTCTAAAGCGCCCTCTATCGACAATTTTTGAACTTAATATAATCCTTAATCGAAAATTTAAAAAAAATAAATATCGTGATATAAAGAATGATTTTAGAGAAAACCGCAAACAAATCGACCCTTTTTTCTAATTTTTATGAGCGTTTAAATTTTTGAACCCTAAACATTAATGGCCCATAGCTCCTATAGAAGACGTTTGCGCCCCATGGTTTTCTATTTAATAATGTTTGTCTTTATGTCTACTATCACCCCTCAAAGTTTGTCAGTCTGGTAGCGAAACACCCTGTATATATCAATTTTTGCTTTATGGTCGGTAAAGAACCACAGTTTGGAATTGTTGGGTAGGATTATAATACTGTCAACGAAAAATAGTTGCTGTAGATACATTTTCAATAGAGCTATTAAATGCATCAAATATTTTGCATATTATTATTATTTTAGATATTCTGTAGAATATATGTAATGAAACACAAAGGATTTCTTGTGCTTTTTTGCTTAACCCCTTCTCAGAGGGAACCTTTTACAATTTTTTTAATCTTTTTCACCGACTTTTAAAAATAGAAAATTGTTCCTTATTAAATCGAGAAAATTTCCTACTAAGTTAGGCAAATTTTACAGAAAAATTTTACTTTTGATGATAAACAACGAATTTTAAGCCTTTTTGCAGCACGCATAAGTATCGCTCGTCCTTAAAGTGTTAATGACGAAAAATTCTTGAGGGAAATTTTCAACTATGTTTCTTTCCTAACTGAACTAAATATTTGCGTAATACTTTCTACGTATGAAAATGCACAAAGCATTTAGTAACAACTTCATGAAAAACATTCATTAACGTAGTTAACATTCCGTGTTTTAGTTCATGAAGATTTCTCTACCGGCTTCGTGTGTAAGCTTTGACTCCTCAAAAACTGTTTTAGGAATTTTACACTTTTCTGAACAAACGAAATTTTACGTTCCTTGAGGCTTCAAAAATTTCAAATAAAGAACGAGAAGATTGGCAGAAATTTTACTAACCAACGTGCTCGTCAGAAATACATTGGTAACGGAGAAACAATAAGAAAATGTAAAAGAAGCCAGCAATCAGGGATGTAGTGGACGGTACACGCTGGTATACACCCTATACCTTCTGGATCTTTTACAAACCACCGTATACTCTCTGTTTGTACGAAAATCTATGGCATATACTCTGTAGGATATACCCTCTGCTTAGAGCGTATAACCACTGAAATTGTTTTACGACAGCACCACTTCTAGCCATTTCTTAAAAATGATCGTTCAAAATGCGGGCTCCGCGTAAAAAAATTCCCTTCCGGCTCATTCTACACGCACAAAGAGGTTTTGAAGTTAAGTACTAAATTCATGAACAAAAATTTGAATCATGATTTTAGGTAATTCGGTCATTTTCTTTTTTTGTATCGTTGTAAGTATTTATCGTGTCAAAAACTTGTTACGAGCAAAGTCATGGATAATATTAAGAAGATTTATATAATAAATTTAAACACTGATGATGACTGATTCATTATAAAAACCAGACACTATATTTTAAATTCTGATCTTCTTTTTTATTAAGACAGACACGCGTTTAATAATGAAAACCTATATAGAACATCGCTAAGGTTTAAAATACTCCATCATGCGAATAATACTTTTTATCGCCTTTGTAATGGATATATTTCTATTCCAAGCGTACTTTATTTTCTTGTTTTTATTTTGCCTTCTTTGCTGTAAGAATTGGTCCAATCAAAAATTTATCCATATAAAATTTGTAGATAATAATAAGAATATTTGTAATAAATTTATGCTGCTTTAATAATCTGTGAATTTCCGAAGACATGTATATTTTTCTTCGTCAAAATCTCTCATGTATAAGTTTTTTGAACTTTTTCTTGAAATAATTATAACTTAAGACCGATTCGAAATGTTTTCGTCTTTTTTTCCTCTTTTACAAAGGCACTTCTCGTTTTTAACCTCTCAATCCATTTTTACTATGTAACGAACTTCACCGAGATTGCCCACACCTTCATACACCACACTATATGAAAAGGTTTGTCCAGTACAATGAAAGTTATCGTGCCTTTAAAAAGAGATATATAGAGTGATATGTAGATAAAGTATTGAACTGGGAGTGTTTTATATCTAGGGTTCCTGATAGACGTAGATCAGCAAAAAATGTACAGGGTTTTCAGCGTAAGGATAATGTAATAGGTTTTATTTATTTGGAAATTACGACCTAAAAAGGAAATTCCTAGGGACGCATGGTGCATTATCATCACGTACAAATCTGAAGAAGATGAATAATTATTTTATTTGTTTCAAATATGGTAAAAAACTCGCATTTCAATTTTATAAAAAAGTATGTTCAGCAATTTTAAAATTATTTTTCACATTCTTAAATCGTGTTTTTTAGGTCTAATTGATTAATGTTTAAATTGGAGTTTTGGAGTAACAATAGATTAAGAATAAATATATTACAATTTTTTATGAGAAAATGTATAAGTTTTTAAGTTCTTTTATTATGGAAATGTAACGCAATATCGAACACTTCATTATCTGACGCGTACGATAACGCAGCTAAGCCTAAACGTAACACACGCAGCATCCCATAAACATAACAGACCCATAAAACGCTGGGCACAGTTCCGTTTCTATTTATGTTGTTGGGGCGACACCATGAAGTAAAATCTTATTTTCATATTTGCAAATCTTTGGTGGTAAATTTTATAAAACACTTATTAATTATACAAAATCGTTGTCAGTGATAGTATTCAAATTCACGACAATGTTTTACAGTTACATTTATTGTCGTGTCAGTCATGTTTTATCGATGCTAACCTGTTGACTCTTGAAGAGGTTATGTTTTTCAAGATGGCATGCCTGGTAGTACACAGTATGAGCAAGACAACTCTAAAAATTAAAACTTTTTTTACAGAATTTAAGACAATGTAAGTGTTATTCATTTAATAAATATGTTATTCTTTTAAATGGAGATTTTTCTTGAAATTTTAATATTTCATGTAACTCTATCCATATTAATCTACAGATTTGCATTACACAAAAAATTTAACTGTTTTTTAAACTTTTGACATGCATTTTTTTATTACATTTTAAAAGCTTTATAATTTTGTTAATAAATTGTCAAATTTTGTTCTTCGCTATGTATTTACGTGTCTCTCTTCATTATGCTAACTTACAAATACAAAATGAAAGTGACATTCCGTAATACCTGAACTTACTGTATGAGTAAATTATGATAAAAGCTCTAATGCATATGTTAGAATGCATTAAAACAATGTTATGTTGTTATAAATATTAGAATGTTAGAATGCATTCTACACTTAGAATGCATTTTTATTTGCATTCCAATCAATAAAAGTTTTAATAAAAGTCGATTTCTAATAGTTTCAAATACATGAATGCACATTTTCATTCCATTTCACGAAGCATCTTTCGAGCTATTGCTAAACAAATGTGCTCATTGTAACCTATAATACAGCACTTCAAATTAAGATGAACGTTACGTGTTCAGAGCTTTAAACTTGCGGTATAATTAAAGTACTTAATTTATTAATACTCAATTGCTTTCGATTATTGATAATATATATAATATTCTGAACAATTTCTCACATGTCCAGAGTTGAGTATAATGAGATAATGTTAAGACTGGCTGTAAATGTGTCATTATTATTGTGTCAATTGTTTCACTTTGTCGTGATATCATACATATAAATTTTTAATAGAAGAGACATTTGTATAAGTTGCCTAATGTAACTGTCTAGCAAAATATTAAAAAAAAACAATCTTGTATTTTGTACATGTACCGTTAAAAATTATTTCGAAGAAATGCTCATATTTAAAAAAAATAACTAAAGTGTTTGCAAATAAAATGTGAATGTATACATTTATTTAAAGAACAAAATTATCTACATTACTATACGTTCTACACTTATACAAATGTACACAGCTCTTGATCATGATACACAGACTTTTACTACATTTATAAATTATTTTACCAATTTTCTTCACTTTTCCAGGCATATTATACGAAAAAAGCAAATAGAAAAAGTTTTAAATTAATTATAAATACATTATATTTTACTTTTACACTAATAAATCCCAAAATTGGCTTCTTCACATTTCTTTTCTAGTATCGAAAATATGAATTAAATAAAAATAAAATGAAAGTGTCGCTGTTAGTTATATTCCCCCAGTATTCTCGCTGTCGCTCACTATTGTGCCAAATCGAGACTAAATTCTTCATTTGGCGAGTAAACAAGCGATTAGATTCGCCAAATTGCTAACCCTCAGTTTTTGTTTTTTCTTTCTTTTCTTTTTCGTTTTTCATACATATGCATACATAACATATTTTTAATATATACATATTTTTAATATATTTGTAGTGGATAGTTGAAATTAGATTAAAAACAAACGTTGTGGCAGTTATAAAAAATTAGGTTATTTTAAAATATATTGAAAAAAGGGGGTACATTAAAGGATTAAAGATAATTTTTTAGTCTACACGGCGAATCTACTTGGCTAATACTTTTTTCATTTGGCGAATGTTTTTTAGTTTTAATTAGCCAAATTACTAACGTTGATCAAATGTCAGCGAGAACACTGCGATTCCCCTCTTGTGAAACGACGTGAACACAGTTCATCGTGTGACTGAATCATTAGAATTTATTTTTTTAAGGTATGCTTTGAAATGACGGTATGTAAAATTATGATTTACAATTTGATTTAATAAAGGAAGATAGACTAATAATATCTTAAATTAATAATAAAACGTGAAAGTAAAACGCTGTTAAGTTTTTAATGCTAAATATGTTTGAAATAGAATTTATTTAAAACATGCACCCGGAATTTTGTAAACCAAACATTCTTTCGAAAATTAAACGCTGAAAGCCATTACCACTCAAATTCATACTTATTACACATTTTTCAAAAACGAATCGGTTTTTTAAATCATATTAAAATGGTTTTAGAGAAATTATGAAAAAAGCACACTTTTTTATATTAAACAAAAATATAAAATTAAAAAAACTCGAAATTATTTATAAAGTTAGTTAATTTTTATTTTATTACATTTTTAATAAAACAACTTAACACACTGTTACAAATTTTCGATAAAAACTTTTAAAAACATTATTCTCTTTTTTTGTAAATTTAATAACAAAATTGCTTTTATGTCTACATGTATATGAAACAAAAATTAATGCCATAAACGCTTGAAAAAATGTTTATCTCATTCAAGATTCTTTCAAATGAGTAAATACCCTTTTTACTAAAACATAAAAATGGGAAGCACGAAATACTTTCAGTTAAATGGGGACTTGGATAGATTGTACAATGGAGTGCAGTCATTTGTTTTTATACTTAGATGTAAGATATTTTTGAAAAAACATTTTTATCAGTCTACAAATGTTTTCTGAAAGCTTTAAGGTCTAGGATTCAAAAATAAAACACAAAAATAGTGAGAAAGTTTCTTACTAAATGAAAACTAGTCGTTGGGGGCCACCGTAATACTTACCCAACATGGATACGTATATGAAAAAAAAGCATGTGAAAACTATTTATACAATGTATTGCAATTCATATGCAAAATTTAAATATTGTTAATATTCATAGCAATGCTATATTAAAAAACTGCTGATGTACCAATTTCGACAAATTATATAAAACGCCAAACTACTCAAGTAGTACCGAACTGCGTAAAAGAAACATCCTTATAACTCCAAAAATAATAGTTCTATTAACTAACAATTAATTGCGTCGGATTAAGCGTCTCATTTCCAATGAAAATATACCTCTGAATCGAAATTTGAATGAAATACAGGTCATGAAAAATCGAAGAATGTGGAAAACATGATTACAAATATCTCGGCAACTAATAATCCGATCAACTTCGTTCTATATGCAAAATGTGTATTATTTTACTGTCTTTTACGTCCATTCCTTAGAACAAAAAAATTCGAAAATTTTTATATACCTTTCATCAGAACGAATTTTTCGAGAATCCGAAAAAAATGGTTCCGGATAATCGAGGTTGCTGATATTAAATAGGGTTCGTCCCATTCTTACATACTAACAACATACAAAATTTCAAGTCTCTATCTCAATTTGTTCGGGAGATAGAGCGTTTACAGACATACAGACTGACAGACAGACAGACAGACGGACGGCAAATTTTTTTTCTAAAAATATGTTTTTCGGAATCTCTACTAAATACGACGTGTAAATCCGTCAAAATTTTTTTTTCGATTTTCAAAACGATTGCAAGACTTACCCTATACTACGTATGATGGGTAAGTAAAAAAGTGTATGTATAATTTTAAAAAGCTCAAAATCGTTTTAAATTTAATTCAATTCTTTATTTTATTGCATTTTTATAGCAAAATCGTAAAAAGCAATTAAAATTTTTCTATAAAAATTTTAAAAATAAGTATTTTTTTTGGTAGGGTAAGTATAAATCCATATCCTTATACATGGTTGGATTCATAAGTAATGAACCTCTCTTTATTTTGATGCTAGTGTACATTGGCGCACGAACATGTTACTAGGGACGAGTGTAGGAGGCTTTGACTTATATATTGACATATAAAGGCTGGAAAAGCTAAGGGACATGAAGAATATTTGGAAGATTATCCACCATAACACGCCCAGTCATTCATCCTTCATCGCAAGCGCTACATCTGCATTACATGCCGGACTTGAAACTCCTTTACTTCTTCTTGTTTCCGCGCTTAAAATCAACGCTGAAAGTTAAACGCTATAACTCGATCGAGAACTTTAAAGAAAATGTCAAGGCAGCCCTTGAAGCCATCCCGGAACAGGCCTATGTGGACGCCTTCGAGTCACGGTAATGCCACCTACAAAAATGTAATAATGCAGGAGGTACCTATTTTGAAGAATACTACGTAATTGTACGAATTCGCTAAATACCCTTGTCCCTTTTAACCCTCCATCACTCGCGCCTGTTTTTGTCACACGATCACTCGCGGGGGTGTTGTAAACACCCCAAACTTTTTATTGCAATTTTCAAGTTATGATGAATTATAATAAATTTTTCATCTAATCATAATTAAAGTAACTTACTTTGACTTATTATAAATAAAAATAATTTGGAAATACAAGAAAAATGTAATTTTATAAAAAATAGATAAAAAAACTTTACATATACTACTACATTACAGTCAAATTTATATAAAAAATATTTAGATTTACTACTTATATTACTTATACTCAAAAAATATTGTATAATGACATTTATTTGCTATATTATAACATACATTAAGATCTGTTTATGCATAATGATTTAATAATATTATTCTTTAAAACAATTTGGACAAATGGAAGACATGTGTTTTAAGCACATATTTTTTTTTGCATATTTTTTTTGCAGCAGTTAGTTTTTATGTCCTTTAATCGAGGGCACATCACACAACGATCTTTCTTTGGAGGGTTGGTGTTTTCGAAACTTGTATCAGGATTTAAGCTACTTTTCAGGCTTTTATTGATATTTGGATTTTGTGCTCTTTCATCTATGTAAGGTTATATAAGGCTGAATCCAATTTCTTCTATGAACTTCGAACGTGGTATTTCTGTATTTGGAAACACAGAATAGTTTAATACAAAAACATTAATTCCTGCTGTATTTAAAAGATGATAAAATTATCGAAGCGGCCAACGATTACAAATTCTTGATACATCATAAGTGTTGCACATTTGATCAGCTGTATCAACTCCACATTTAGTAGAATTGTAAAATTGTACAATTTCAGGCTTCATAACTCCGGGCTTTGTTTCGATTAATGTGTCATCATTGTAATGCATTGTAGATAGAAGAATTACATTTTTCTTTTTTTTTCTTACAATAAGAAACTATAGTCATGGGCACCTTATTATGAAAGCCAAATACTGACGTACCCGTCTCTTGTTGCTGTATAAATTGTTTCGGCAACTGCTTTTTATTTTTTCTTAGTGTACCAACCAACGTTAGCTTCTTTTTCAATAATTCCTCAGCCAATGGAACATTCGTATACCAATTATCACATGTAATATTCCTTCCTGAACCATATATACTCTCACTTTATGAGGGAGTGACCTTTGCATAAAGGCACTCTAGTATTTCTGAGATCGTGACGTCAATAATTTAATATGTGTAAGCGTAAAAGCGACATCTATCCTCTCTTTCACTTTAACTTTCTAGACTGTGTGTGTCTCTCTCGGGTTCTGCAGTTAGCTCGCGGTTATTAATAATATGTTAATGTGAAGTATCTCAGTTTGCAGCATATAAAAGCTTGGAGTTTTGAGTGTGTGGTGAGTATCTCTGGCGTTAGCCAGCGTGTGAGTATCTCTGGCACTAGCCAGCGAGAGGGTATCTCTGGCATTAGCCAGCGAGTGGGTATCTCTGGCGTTAGCCAGCGTGTGAGGATCTTTGGCATTAGCCAGCGAGTGAGTATCTCTGGCATTAGCCAGCGAGTGAGTGTCTCTGGCATCGACATTGGATAGCGAAGTGAATCACTGGCGATTAGCCAGCCGAATGTTCTGGAGATATTAGTCAGCGAAGTGCTAGCATAATGAAAGTAGCAGCGAGCCTCCAGTGAGTTGTAATGGAGTTTCGGTATTCGACTTGAGAGTTGGTCGTGGTAAGAAGTTTCATAGTAATTCTATTTTGATTATTTGAAAGTGAATAAAGAATTACACACAGCCACGGGCTGTCTAATTAAGTTTTATCTAGCAGCTCAGCCAAGAGATAGTGAGAAGTATTAGAAGGTGCCACGATTGAGCTAGTCCGGAGCCTGTGAGTATGTGTTTAGCTTTTTCGTAGTATTCTCAGTAGTAAAAAATTAAGACTTGCTCCACTTCCATTGAGCCATTATCATTTTAATAGACTGTGTTGTTTTATCTTAATTACTGAGTATGTCTGCATTTAACTCCCACCACGACCACCCCACCGTTACAAATGACACCCAACGTGTGTTTAACGTTACAAATGGTGCCCAACGAAATGTCGGACATTGTGAGATTGTGCCACGTGTTTATTTTACCGGTGAAGGTGATATTAGTGAATTTTTAGTCAAACTAGATGATTATATTTTATTTAATAATATACCTGAGAAAAACAAATACGTAGTGCTTAAATGCTCATTGAAGGGCGAAGCACTTTTGTGGTTAGAGAATATAGAAAATTTCTGATTAATGATGAAGGTAAAAGATTTGAACAAACTGTGATTGAGTTAAAGAAGGCATTTCCTCCCGTTAAAGATAAAAGTATTTTAAGAAAAGAATTCTATTGCAATAAGTAGAATACTTATGAGTCGGCGTCAAAATTTTTTCTACGTAAGCTTGAACTAAAAAATAAATTGGATTTAGGTATCACATTTGAGGAATTGTTGGACATTGTTTTTCCTCTTTTTAATCCGAATATACAGGACTTTATTGAAGTTAGAGCACCGAAGAATTTTTCAGAAATGCACCAGATATTATCGAAGTATGAGACTCGGCATAGCTCGGATCAACGGGATTCGCGTAGCCCTCGGCAGAGACCTGTCACGGATAGTAATTTGAGAAATGAGGGGGAACGTAATTTTTTGAGAGGGGGACAGCGATTTCCGGATAAAAATTTGCGTAATAGAAATGATGGATTTGGTCGTAATATGTCGAATACGAGTAATGGTAATAGGAATTGTGGTGTGCTAATAATTTTAGAAGTGGTGATAGGCATATGTATGGAAATAGACAAAATAGTGGTTATGATCGGAGAGGGGGAGTACGGGACAGCCATATTTCTTCGCAAGTAAGGAGATTAACTTCGGATGAGAATTTTGAAAATAGATCAATGCAAAAGAGATGTGTTCAGAGATCGGAAAAGCCTTCTGTGAGTTTAAATAAAATTACTATTAATCCGGTTCAGTTACCTGAGGTGTTAATTGTGTTAGATGGTATTGTCGTTAAAAGTGTCTTTGATACAGGGGCAGATCAGTCGTTCATTTCTTTTGATTGTTATCGGAAATATTTTTCATATAAGAAGTTGAAGAGGTTAAGTCTGGTGGTTCAGTCAGCACAGGGAGTAGCTTTTGATAATAAAGGTTCAGTAGAGTTGGAAGTTGAAATTCGTTCGGTTAAGACATGTTGGGAGTTTTGTGTGTTAGGTGGATTAACAGTGCATTGTATAGTTGATGTGGATTATATGAAGGATATAGGAATTAGTTTGGATTTCTTTAAAAAGTCGTTAATCGTGAATAATGATGAGAATGTGAGTAAGAAAGAGCCTGTTTCAGTGTCAGTTAATTTGGAGGAGTCGGGGTTAAGTGAAATCGAGAAGGAGGAATTTAATAAGTTTTTGAATGAGTTTGGAGAGATATTTTCAGATAAACCGAGTTTAACTAATGAAATTCATATTGGTTTTGACGCACTCGTTGCTAGTAAACCATTTCGTTATGATTTTATATCTAATATTTTTAAGTCTTGGTGTGAGAAGTTGGGAGATCGATCATTCTTTTACTGTTCCGTATCGTCCTCACTCTAATATGGCTGAACGTGTAAATCGTACATTAATTCAAATGATTTCTTCTTATGTTGGTTCTCATCATGCATATTGGGACCAGTTTCTTCAGCATTTTGCGTACGCACTTCGTACAGCAGTGCACGAGTCAACGGGGAAAACGCCTGTTGAATTGTGTTTAGGTAGAAAAGTCATTACTCCATTCCAAAGGCTAGTTATGGTGTCAGATGCGAAAAGTCAGTACATGTGCCAGGATATTGAGAGGTTGGTTAAAGAGGCTCAGGTTCAGATGGGAAAAGCGCAAGAAAAGCAAGCTCAGTATTATAATATGCGTAGGAGGGAGTTAGAAGTGAAAGTTGGAGATTTTGTGTTGGTAGAAAAGCATTGGTTAAGTTCAACTCGTCAAAAGAGAGTAGCTAAGTTTGGTCCAAAGTTTGTAGGTCCGTTTGAAGTTTTGGAAGTTCGAAATAATAATTTGGTTGTTAATGTCAATGGTGAAAGAATGACTGTTAATCTGGATCAGGTTAGAGTTTATAAGTTTAGAGAAAATGGTAGTGAATGTTCTCATGTGTCGAGTGGGGTTTCGCAATATTCCCGATCCAATGAGTTTCCCGAGTCCAGCACTTCTTTATCTAATTCTTTTCGTCAGTATGCAAAAAGAAAATCTAGTAAAACAGCTCCAAAAACTGTTATTGAAAGTAGAAAGCCTAGCAATCCGAGAGCAAAGTATGATAATAAAAATAAGAGAGCAGTGTCAAATACATCAGACTCTGTGCGCCATAAAAGACAAAAGATTATAAACTGTCCCGATCCTCCACTTATTAGACATCAACCTTACAAATATAAATTATCTAATAGTTCACCATCTTCAGTGATTAATCCTCGAAAGAAATTTCGTATGGACACTCGTCAAACTCTTAAAAGAACTTTAAATTCCGAATTTTTGCCCAATAAGAAACAGCATAGATCCGGAAAGAAACGTGGCCTAGGATCTTCAGTAACTTCGGGTGCGTCTAGAAAGAGGAGACAACACTCAGATTACCGGCATCAACAGTGTGAATCTCGCCATGGAGTGACCCCAGCGAACCGGCCAGAGCAGAGTCGTCGAGCGGAACCTACAAGTATCCCACGGCATCCATTCAGAACCAGGCTGCAGGCACGACAGTCAACTACACTCACCGTTTGGCATCACCGTGCAGTTCTGATGACGAAAGATCCTTCGTTCAAGGTTTCTGGAACAAGAGGAGAAAGCCATTCTGTAGTATGAAGTCGGCTAGCAGCGAATCATCTCTATAATTGTGTGATAATGTTCTTTATTAAATTTCTATTAGAGTGCATATATGTGGTAGCAATGTGAAGGAATAGAAAGCAGAGAGACTGTTTTGTATTTTTGGCCATTTTTGGAATTTTTTGAAGGACTCACGATTAGTGCTTAATTGTGTTCAAAATTTGTTTGCAAAATTGTTAGTTTTATGTATGTTTGAGATTTTGGTCTTAACTGCTTTTAAAAATTCTGGATCTATTGTTAAATTGTTATGTTAGTTGTTAAAATGTTATTATATTGTTGTACTGTTCATGTATTATAAAATGTATGTTAATGTATGTTTAAATTTTCAGAAAGTACAGATAGTAATTTGGGTTATTTTGTACACGCGCCGCGAGTCAGGCGCGCACGTGTTTTGCGGTCAAGAAATCCTTGACACGCGGTCCTATCTCTTAAACTAACATTTAATGAATTAACTTTCTTCTTACCGTTCGTGTTTTATGTGTTGCGTTTGTACTTTAGTTGGGAATGGTTTCCGCAAGTTGCGAAGTTTTAAGCTGCATTTGAATTTGAAATTGTATTGTATTAAAATTGAATGTTAATGTGATTTTCTTGCAGGGAAGTATACCTGTGTTATGTATTGATTCTGCTATTTCTCTTTTAGTTAATACAGATGAAGAGTTACTTGATGACGTCATTTTGTAAATTTGATTTTTTTGATTGTTGCATAAGCACAGCGATGTGACGCTGTACGTATGTGCCCCAAATATTGTGAAAGTGGAGTTAAGTTCGGAAGAATTTTGGGAGTTAGTTCATTGGCTAATGGGTATGTAGGTATTACGTAGTAGCAGAGTTATTGTAGTATGAAGTGAATTTAATTTTAGATGAGTTCGGAATTTGGATGAGGAAAATTTTGGACTTGGTGCGAATTCTAGTATTGAGAAAGTTTTATGGAGAATTTTTTTGTAAAGTTATGGTTGTATTGCAGTATTGAGGAAAATTTCGAAAGTTTAGTGTTTTGAGAAATTTTAGCACTCCCAGTGGAGTGGGTTCTTTTGAAAGTTTTACGAGATTTGGAAGTTTTACGGAGGCTATTTTTAGGATGAAAGTATGATTGGATTGAATATGTGAATATTTCAGGCAAACTGAGATTTTTTGGTTGTGATGGGTTAAAGTTAATATTTTAAAAGTTATGTTTCGGCGCTAAATTTCACCCATCACTGTGTTTTTTTTACGGTTTGAAATTTATAACATGAAAAAGTCATGGGCATTCATTTGGTCCAGCCCTTTTCCTCTGTGGAATCCGAGGGGGGGTTGTGAGTGAGTGACCTTTGCATAAAGGCACTCTAGTATTTCTGAGATAGTGACGTCAATAATTTAACATGTGTAAGCGTAAAAGCGACATCTATCCTCTCTTTTACTGTAACTTTCTAGAGTGTGTGTGTCTCTTCCGGGTTCTGCAGTTAGCTCGCGGTTATTAATAATATGTTAATGTGAAGTACCTCAGATTGCAGCATATAAAAGCTTGGAGTTTTCAGTGTGTGGTGAGTATCTCTGGCGTTAGCCAGCGTGTGAGGATCTCTGGCATTAGCCAGCGAGTGAGTATCTCTGGCATTAGCCAGCGAGTGAGTGTCTCTGGCATGGACATTGGATAGCAAAGTGAATCACTGGCGATTAGCCAGCCGAATGTTCAGGAGATATTAGTCAGCGAAGTGCTAGCAGATTGAAAGTAGCAGCGAGCCTCCAGTGAGTTGTAAAGGAGTTTCGGTATTAGACTTGAGAGTTGGCCGTGGTAAGAAGCTTCATAGTAATTACATTTTGATTATTTGAAAGTGAATAAAGAATTACACACAGCCACGGGCTGTCTAATTAAGTTTTATCTAGCAGCTCAGCCAAGAGATAGTGAGAAGTATTAGAAGGTGCCACGATTGAGCTAGTCCGGAGCCTGTGAGTATGCGTTTAGCTTTTTCGTAGTATTCTCAGTTGTAAAAAATTAAGACTTGCTCCACTTCCCTTGAGCCATTATCATTTTAATAAACTGTGTTGTTTTATCTTAATTACTGAGTATGTCTGCATTTAACTCCCACCACGACCACCCCACCGTTACAAATGACACCCAACGTGTGTTTAAAGTTACAACATAACCTCATAACTATATCTAAGGTGTTATAAGTTTTAAATGGTCCATCTGGTTGAGTACCAACATAAGGTTCAAATTTTAAAGTATAAAATATTTTAGCATCACATAACGCAAATAACTTTAAACCGTATTTTCAAGGTTTATTTGGCATAAACTGTAAAAATGGGCAACGTCCTCTAAATTTGAGCAACTTCTCATCAATCGTCATGTATTTACTTACTGAATAATATTTGGCACTATTTTCGTTAAACTTTGAAAATATGTCTCTGATATGAGTAAATTTATCCAAAGATTTTCTTTCATCACGATCTAAAACATTATCAAAACGAATACAACGTAATAGAAACGAGAAACGATTATAAGTCATTGTTTTGTGAAATATATTAATACCAAGACGGGAAATATTCCATAAATTGCTCAATTTCCTGTGACTAGATTTACATAATCCAGCAAGAACTAATAAGCCAATGAAAGCATTTATTTCGGTTTCATTTGTCACTTTGCAGTCTCTTTCTCTGGAAAAATTTGATTGTATTTTATTTAAATACACATTTGTGTGCTTAACCACAGCTTCGATTATATCATCTGATATAAGCAGTTTGAAAAATTCAATAGGTGTTTTACAAGACTTAGCAGCGCCTTTAGCACCCGGCAAGTGAATAACTATGTTCGAAGAACGCGTACGTATAGAAGTTTTACCTTTTTTCTTGTACCATTTCGTGATTTTATCCTTTCCTAAGTAATACGCAAAGTCAGACTGTAGTTTGATATCTGAATCGTGTTCCGATATTTCATCAGGTTCTTGTACTGATTCCGAGTTGTGATCGGAACATTCCTCAAAGTATTCATCATCATCCGAAAAAGTATTATCTGTACCTGCTACCTCATCATCTTCAGAATCTGATGAAACAGAAGCCAAAAGATGCAGCAAACGCTGTTGCTGCATTTCCCACGGAGATTTCGACATTTTCTATAAAAATTGGCAAAATATCGATGTAAAAGACTCAAAATAAATTAAAATAAAACAAAAATTATTCATAAATTTAATTATTATTATGATAAAAATAAAATAAATCTGCAATATAGCTTACCTTAATTGTGTTTTCAGTCATAAAATATTCCTTGATTACTCGCGGGCTGTTCTCAGCACCCCGTTGGAAAATTTTCACGTCCTCACTGCTTCGGAAAAAATGGTAGAATGAACATCTGTCGTCAGTAGGCGTGGCCTCTAGGAATGTGCAGCTACTGAAAATATTTGATCTTGAGCTTGAAAAACTCTGTACTTGTGCGCATGTTTTTACTCGTGGGGTGATCAGAACACCCCACGCGAGTAATGGAGGGTTAATAAAGACTCATTTCTTAGAAATCTAACCGTAATATTAAAAAAAATGTCATAATGCTTGAAAAACTTCATATCCCTCTTTCAAATAAAGAAATACTTTTTTGCTAAAACATAAGAATGAGAAGCACAAAAAATAAAAACATAAGTCTCTTTTAAGTACGGGATTTGGAGAGACTTCACAATGGATTGCAGTGATTTATCTTTATACAAAGATGGATGATATTTTCGGAAAACGCTTTTACGAAACGAACTTTAAATGTTTCGTGAAAGAAACATCTTCCAGAATTCTTCAATCATATAAAAAATGGAGACAAAGATTTTATAATTCTTTAATATATATATAGATAGATAGATAGATAGATAGATATACATATATATATATATATATATATATATATATATATATATACACTGTAAAAAAAACGGACGATTTAACGGAAGTATTACTGGTAATCTGGACGCCAGTACTATTTACTGATTTTTAACGGTAAAAATCCGTAAAATATTCCGTTTTTTCGAGTTTTTTCTGAAATTTACAGAAATTTTTCAGTTAAAAAACAGTAAATAGTACTGGCGTCCAGATTACCAGTAATACTTCCGTAAAATCGTCCGTTTTTTTACAGTATATATATATATATATATATATATAACGAGAAACGAGAAGAGAAACGACCCCCATAAGGTTAACGTTAAAAATACTCGCTTTATCTCATAATAATCTCCAGTTAATCGTATGAAATATCCTTAATCTAATAATCCAAATTTTTAGAATTCCTGGGAATGTGATGAATGAAAAAAACATTAAGGATAGATTTTTAAAAAATATATATAGTATACAATAACTTTAAAGTAACCGTACATCCGAAACATAACCGTTTAAGTGGGACTTAATAACAGTTCCAGCAGAATAATCCTGAGGTTATTCAACATCTGTAGTGCGAAAAATTCTTTCTAGAACGATCTATAGCTTCGACTCGGTCTTCAATGAGTTCATGAAAAAATGTTCGATTTGCTGACCTTTAGAGTGATAGCTAAACATAGATTTTAGGTTGTCGGACAATAATTTAAGGCAAAAGAAAAAAAAATAGTAGTTAAATTATGAATTTACACGGTTTTTTTACACGGGAAATCATCATAAATCGTACTTAGCTATTAAGTAATAAAAGATTTTTTTTTCTTTTTTTTTAATGAATGTCAGTTGTTCGCACCATTTTTCTGATTTCAGTAATTTTGAATAAATATTATTAGATGGATTAAAATCTTATATGGAGTTTGAAAGAATGGTTTAAGAATAGATTTTTAATTTAATAACCATATATAATATATATAATATTATTAAAAGAAGATTTATGAAGAAGAATTTCGGAGAAAAAAAAATAACTCATATATATCTCCCAGGTGACTTACAAGATGTATATTTCCTAGCATTACGCGCATATAAAACTTGTTTCGTTTACAGAAACAGACAGAAGAAACTAAACTGTTGAAGCCATTAAGGAAAACTTACAAGACGTGCGTTTTTAAATTGATCTTATTATTATTATTATTATTATTATTACATTGTTTGGAAAAATTCTATAGATCATAATGTAGAACAGCACAAAAATTTTCAAGTATTAATTCAAGCGGAAAGTCGTGTCGTATAATGTTAATTCACGCTTACTTTTTATAAAATTCATGTTTCTTCATTGGCAATACTTTTTTGAAATTGTAAATATCCCATAGTTTTTAGGTGAAAACAGTGAGGATTTTACCTTGTGATAAAAGTGGTGAGTTAAAGAAATCTGAAATTTTTTATCTGTGAAATAACATTATGAGACAGAACTCTCCAGTTGACCAAATACATATATCGATATATATATATACACTATATTGCCATTGATTATGGGACACTTGCGATTTTAGACATTTTACTAAATATCTAGAAAAATACATGAGGAATAATCTCGAAACTCTTAGTGTATAAATATAATAGTATACGTCATACATCTCCGTGAAGATTTTTTACCGAAAGTCCATAGGGGACCATCAACAAATTAAAAAAGAATGAATATCTTTTGAATAACCCTGTCAAAACTAATGTAGCAAAAGGGCTCAAACTCTAGATTATGATTGAATGCCTTATTATAATACACTGTGTTCATTTTTATGCAAATAGCATGCATACTCGCAGAGTAATTAAGGTTTTTATAAAAATGGTCCCAAATTTTTCCAAGTTTTTTCCTTATAATTTTCAGAGTTCTTAATATAAAATGATATTTTTTTCAGAAAATATGACAAACAACATTGCACATAGTACCCTGTAATCAGAATTAAAAAATAATGAAAATTGTATACAAAATGAGTTGGTTTACTAAATAATTTTTTTACTGCGCATGCGTCAACGATATCAAAATTTCATTTGCATATTATGTTAGCTAAATGTATAGAGCAACTTTTGTGAAAGTCACAAAATCATAACTTGAAAATTCTGAAAATAATCGTCAATTGAATAAGTTGAAAATCCGTTATTCTCAAAATGAAGCAAAAACAAGAGGGGTTGTATCCATATATTCATTGATTAGTGTCAATATAGAATACACAATACGGGATGTTACGACTACTTTTGGATAAAATCCCTCATTTTTTTGCTTCATTTTGGAAACAACGGATTTTGTCCTTTTTCTATAGACGATAACTTTCAGAATTTTCAAGCTATAATTTTGAGACTTTTACAAAAGTTGCTCTATACATTTAGCTAACATAATATGCAAATGAAATTTTGATATCTTTGACGCATGCGCAGTAAAAAATTATTTAGTAAACCTACTCATTTTTCATACATATTTTATTATTTTTTTATTCTGATTACAGTGTGCAATGTTGTTTGTCATATTTTCTGAAAAAAATATTATTTTATATTAAGAACTCTGAAAATTATAAGGGAAAAACCATTTTTATAAAAACCTTAATTACTCTGCGAGTATGCATGCTATTTGCATAAAAATGAACAAGGCTTATTACAATAAGGCATTCAATCACAATCTAGAGTTTGAGCGCTTTTGCTACATTAGTTTTGACAGGGTTATTCAAAAGATATTCATTTTTTTTAATTTGTTGACGGTCCCCTATGGCGTTTCGGTAAAAAATCTTCCCGGTTTTGTATGACGTATACTATTATATTTATACACTAAGAGTTTCGAGATGATTCCTCATGTATTTTTCTAGATATTTAGTAAAATGTCTAAAATCGCAAGTGTCCCATAATCAATGGCAATATAGTGTATATATATATGTATATATTCACAAAAACTACTTAATGGAAATTTTTACTGTGTTAGTAATTTTTAGCATATCGTATTGTATACATACAAATAGTTGGATCATATAGAGGTATACACGAAAAAAAACCCGAATATTTTTACAGATATTGATTACAATATTTGAAATGGAATTCTGAAATGCATTAAGATTTTTTATTTTTTTATTTATACATCATATTTAAACTTAATAAATTGTTTTGTTAAGGAATTTAGAATGTGTTGCTTAGTTTATATTGGAATATTGTGTTTTTGATCAATTTCACTATTATTTTTAATGTTGGAGTATCACACACATTTATTTATTTATTTATTTTTTTTTTAGAATTTGTTGTTGTAGTGCATACAATAATATCTTTATTAATTTTAATTCATAAAAAATATGCTTCAATTTTTAGAATATCTTAGAAAAAAGATTTTGTGCAAGACAAAAATACAATAAACCTAAATATATACTGAAAGTAAATATATATATACTTTGGGGAATAATTATAACATTAAAAAAAGTTGTAAGTTCAAAGGAAATGGAAATATATTAGATGCATCTAAATACTTTCTAATTACACCTCAAAGGCATCTAATTAAAGATTGATTACTTATGTATCTTGTTTCTTGTTTTCTGAATTCTTTGACGGTAATGACATATTAGATAGGTAAACTGAGAAAAAGCTCTGACTTAACTGCATTATCAGGAATGCTAATTATTCTTATTTGTTGTGCATAAAAACTGTAATTATATAAACAGTTCGTTATGTGTTTTACAATAAGTTTCTGCATTTGAAACTCAACATCATATCTATTAGTGACAATAATTTTACAAAACAATTCCAAATAATATATCAGCATGTGTAATTATTGTGTTTTGATAAAAATAATAACGATTAAAAAAATAACTAAAAATAATTAATATTTATATATAATAAATTCATCAGTGAGATTTCTAAACAATAAATATTTTTACGATTAAGGGAAATAAAAATGCCTATGAAATCAAATAAAACACATTGAAATTTCATTTTTATTTTAACTACACTGTAATATGTACAGGGTGATTATAAAAAAAAACTATCCCGACATTTGCGCCCGTAACTATTATACCATTCACAGAAACTGACTGAAATTTTGGCAAAAGGTATTTTTAGGTATGCGCTCAAGAATTATATGGAAAACATCAGTGTCACTCAAACAGTTACAGTTACAGTGAGAAAATTTCAAAAAAATCAAATGACAACACCCAATTTTTTGTATTGGAACGTGATTTTCATTGTGAAAAACCCTAAACAGCGTTGGAAGGGCAACTGTAGCATGTGCTTTCCCGTGCAGTAGAACATTAATGTTCGTTTCATTTACGTCACACGTCACACCGTTTCTTCGGCTGATATCCCAGCCTGATTTGATTTCCACAAAACAAGAAGAAGAAACCAAGAAACGCAAATTTCCAATTTTAGTAAGACACAGTCATGTTTGACGTCGTTACGCTAGGTGAAAGAGGAGGTTCTGTGAAATGCGAGCCGCGTATATTGCCTTCTGCCATTCCAAACAAGATGCCGCTTTCAGGGAAAGAGCGTGGAGAAATCGTAAAGATTTATTAACTGAATGGACAATATGCCGCAGCGACATTGCGTGTTTACCGCCACAACCATGGATTACGGCGAGGCCCGTGCACTGTCAAAGCTGTACGGGCTTGATTCATAAATTTTAAAAAAAATGGTTGCACATGCAATCTACCTCGGTCTGGACGACCTTCCGTTCCAGTGGAAGCTGTTGCAGAAGTTCATCAAACCAGAAGCACACTTCGTACCGCAAATGCACGCGGTGTTTCGCGTGTTCTGATTATGCCAAATTCAACTGTACGCAAGATTCTGCGCTCTGATCTAAACGTGTTTCCATATCGATTCCATCGTGTCCAGATGTTGGAAACAGGAGACTATCAATTACGGCTGGATTTTGCAAACCAAATCCTTATCCGGTACAATGAAGATAGCGGCTGCCGTTAACGCATTTTCTGGACAGATGAAGTGCATTTTTCGTTAACTGGTAACGTTTATGGAAAATTATTTACCCATGAACGCTAAAAAGAGAAAGAAAAGTTAAGTGGAAATTACATCGGATTTAAAACGCTACATTTAAAGTTTCTTACTTAAAAATTTCTTTATAGCGCAAATTATATAATACCAAGACGCAAAGGCTCTAGGAAGTATCTCAACTGTTTAAAAGCATTATTTAAGCAAACATGTAAATAGTTATTGGATGTTAAATATTACCTGATTTGAGCTTAAAATTCAACCAATCGAAAGGAAATGACAGAAAAACGGATTACAGGGAAATATTCACTTTGTATTATTGTTACTATAGATAAAAATTTCATAACTGTCTAAATGCCATTTATATTAGTGTGAATTTACTGAGTCTCTATGGGATTAGCGTATATAGATAGTAAGGGGTATATCACCCCAGTTATTAAAAAAATTCTACAAGTATAATAGGGCTCTCTAAAAAACTCTACAGTGTAATGATGAATATAGCAGTACATACTAAAAAAGTTTGAATGGGTATATCATCAGTGTTCAAAGAAACTTGATGTCTAAACAGTATAAGATATTGCTCTTTTGTACAACTCATTTTCGCATTTACGCTTGCGAAGCTACAAATTACTCTACCCTTACAAAAACTAGTTTTGTTCATTGGCAATGATTTCAGCAGACGAGAATAGAACATAAGAATAAACCGTTTAAGGGCAATTTATCCTATAATATACTCTCTTAAAAAGTCAGCCACAAAATAGCTCAAGTTGAGCTGAAATCCACTCATCTCAATGTTGTAAGGCAGCTTCTCAAAAAAGAGTTGAAATAACTCGAGTTTTAACAAACTTAAATGAAGTTGAGCTATTTAAATAACTAATTTAGATCAAGAAGGTTTAATCGTTTGAAAAGCAACTCTTTTATCATAAAAAAAAATACAGCTTTTTCATGAGAAGCCAAATCAGCTCTTTCGTTTTAAGAGTGTACCAAAAATCTGGCATAAAACATGAAGTCCTAAATCTGCTTGCAATATTTTTTGTTCGTATGTAGATCGCAGCATATTCAAACTTTCGAGCCATTTCGATTTTATTTTATTGGATGGCTACAGATCATCGTTGCAATCATATCAATGGTCAAGGTTCAAGAAACTGTCTCTCGCGCAGGAAGGATTCATCTCTGAACTTTTAGTCATTTCACCATCATATTTTTTCTGAAGGCAGCTCAAAACGTTCATTTTATAATTCATTTTATTTTTAATGACACAAGTAGACATTATTTTATTTATTTATTTTTTTTTTTTTGCACCAATGAGTAAGGTTATGAGTTTTTAACAGATACATTTTTTGATATAACGGCAACAGATACATATAGCCGTTAAAAGGGTTATTCTCATGTGCTATTCTCGTCTGCTGAGATCATTGCCAATGAACAAAACTAGCTTTTGTAAGGGTACAGTAATTTGTAGCCTCGCAAGCGAAAAAGCGAAAAAAAGTTGTACAAAACAGCAATATCTTATAGTGTTTAGACTTCAAGTTTCTTTGAACTCTGATGATATATCCATTCAAACCTTTTTAGTATGTACTGTTATATTCATCATTACACTGTACAGATTTTTAGAGTCCTATTGTACTTTTAGAATTTTTTTTAATAACTGGGGTGCTATACCTCTTACTATGTGTATACGCTAATCCGATAGAGACTGAGAAAATTCACACTAATATAAACGACATTTAGACAATTATGAAATACACTACGGATATTTTTAGTAGTTATATTTTATAGTGTGATTGCCAGTATGTGTTTAATTCTTTTTACGTTTATAAGATTTATAAAAGCATAGGAATCATGTTTAAAAGAAACATAAAAGATCAAAAAGATTCTATTTTTACGTCATTTTTACGTGAAAGGCACCATTTATACTTTGAAGCAATGTAATATGGCAAGGACAAACAATTTTCGAAAGATATTTTTGGTTTATTTTTTAGTTTAGCTTCATTGAAGTTTCGTAATATTTAAACATATTCTCGTATTAGCAGAAGATTCAGTAATGAAATATTTCACTTTTTTTAAAACGAACATTTCTTTTATTAATCTTTATTATTTTTTTTTAATTTAATTTTTAGAATGAAACTTATTAGAATTTGTGCGTTGTTAAGAACTTGTGTTCAAGCGTTAATTTTCTTCATAATATTTATCTTTGAAATAACCAAAAACTAATAATGATGATAAAATGTTTTCCGAAAAGTTTTTTTACAGAAAGTGTTAATTCAATTTAAAAACTATTTCCGACACCTTGTAAAACCACATTTATAAAAATTTCAGTTCACGGCAATTGGTATATAAACTTTTAGTTTGAATGCGCTTTGAATTGTTGAAGTTATTGTTTCATAAATGAAATCCAGGTATATTAATAGCTAAAAAATGCATGTTTTTTAAATGTATGTTAATGAGTAATAAAAGTTACGTCTAAACAACAACAACAACAAAAAAAAAACAATTAACAAATATATTATTTTATTATCAACGCTAATTTTTTATTTAAATTTGTACTTGTTTTTTACATGACGAAATAGCACCAGTTCATACAATATTTTTTTTTATACATTCCATCATTGAATTAACAAAAAATTAGTAACTATAAAATGATTTTCTTACGTCTTTTTACAGAAAATATTAATATAATTAAAATTACTTTAGATCGCTTGTGAAACCAGATTGATAAGAATTTCAGTTCATATCACTTGTTAATTAAAATTTTAGTTTGCACACACTTTCAATATTTTTAGTTTTAGTTTCATAAAATCCATATGAACCTGATAGCTAAAAGTACTATTTAAATCTATATTATTTTTCTTTCTCAATTAAATATTTATATGACGATAAACAAAGATATTTCGCTTGGTTTAAATATACTGCATCAAAAACAGCAATATACTTTCTGGTCTTCAGCTAAACAATGGGAAAAATGAAAATTTTATGGAAATGAGTAATTAAATAAAGCAATTCTAGGAATGTAAGTGTGCAACCTATCACTGGTGCGTGAACATTTAAACAAGGTGATAAATAACTCACAGGGTAGCTAAAAAAAAGAAATATTACAATTCGTGTCACAATGCATTATTTTTTTAGCTGGAGAGAAATCGTTTATATTACTCGAAATGGATCATGCAATCATACTTTTCCTTTTTATTTGAAAGAAACTCTATTAGATTATAAACAAATTCTTTTTTATAGCACCATATTCGTGTTTATAATATTTTGCACATTAGTGCAACTATATTTGCACATAGTGATTTGAACAAGAGATATTTTCCAGATTGATATAGCATTAAATTAAAAGCTTACTTTTGTAAGCTTTTAATTTAGAGCTATGTAAGCTATGAGATGTTCATTTTTTTAGACAAGATATTTTTTAGATGTTTTTAGACAAAAAATAAAAAATGTTGTTTTTTATCGTTTTCAACATAACTCAATAGTCTTTATAAATTAGAATTGTCTAAATGATGAAGTACAATTCGAACATTTTGAAAAACTTTCCTTAACATCGCATGTGCTTGCATGCCTTACATTCGACAGAGCGATAACTGGAACAATTTTGTTGTAGTAGTAAAAGAATGGAATACGGAAAGCAAATAACTTTACAGAACATTTATTCTGTTATTATCGAATATATAAAATTCTCGTGTCACAGTGTTAGTTGCCATACTTCTCCGAAACGGCTTAACCTATTTTGATCAAATTTTATATGTATACTCAGTAGGCATGAGAATAGGTTGTTATCTATTTTTTATAATCCTAAGTGATAAGAGTGACCTACACTCATCGTGAAAGCAAATCGTAAACAAATGACAACGCCTTTAATTTACATGCTATGACATCATAAGATTTATCGTCCATGCCCATTCAATGTTGGAGTGCTTTGGCGCGATTTATTTAATAACAATTGGCGATAACGTAATTTTTAAATATCAGTTACACACAAATCTCGCCAATAGTGTTTTTTTTAAATCGGAAATAGCAGTACTAACATTTTTACGCATCGTCATTTACTGTGCATGTAAAATTCAATTTCTTATTTCATTCCGATTGATTATTACTGAGACTTTACTGAACATAATTTTCTAGAACTTACATTGTTCAGTTTATAAATAATTTAATGAAAAAATCATCGTTTTTCGATACTAAGCAATAGTTAGGGCATTCTAAAATTGAGTGAACCCGATTTTGAGAGCTTTAAAATGTTAATAAATTTATTTTCATAACAGTTACAAAGTTAAATAATATTTCAGGGATTGTATCAATATTTATCACATCATTCTAAATATTTTAGCTACAATTTTATGCGGGAAAGTTCTCAGTGATATAGTAAAAAAAAATTCTCCGCTACAGACAGAGGGATACGCTAGAGAATATATATACTATAATTATGAAAGTTGTACAGAGTTTCTTAAAAAATCCAGAGGAGATATAACTACATAGGAACTATATAAGAACACCTTGATCCTTGAGAAATCAATAATCAGGTTAATGCGATTATGAAAGCTATATGCAACTGTCGCAATATACATAAAATGAAAACGGGCATTTCATTCTGGCCTTTTTTACTTTGAGTTCTGTTGAATAAATTTTGATGGGATTTATTCTGTTATTTGGATACTTTTTCAGAAATAATGTTAGTATGAAATTTATCGATCTACGTTGGGCAGTTAAACAATTAAGGGTAACGTTCTAAATCAATTAAACACGATTTCGAAAGATGTGATTTTTTTTTAAGTTTCCGGTGAATGAATTTTGAATAGATTTAACTGCTAATAAAAAAACAAATTAAGTTAGGTTTCGTTAAATTTTAAGCTCAGTGGCAGAGTTGTCAGAGCACCTTACTTCTATTCTGCAGGCCGAGAGTTCGACTCCCGACTGGCCAAGGTTCACTCAGTCTTTGATCCATTTGGTGTCGATAAAATAAGTACTAAGCTTGCTTGGGAACTAAAGACTTAGGGTCTTGCTTTAGTCTGACCACCTAGCCGGAAGATATGCTACATAACATCTTAGGACTCAAGGACGGAATAGACACTGTCGGTCGAGAGCCTTCATGGATTGCTCGGCCGCAAAGTTTAGTTTAATTTGATACATTTTCAGTTTAAAAGATTCTGCTAATGGGATTTCAATGGAACTTCATTGATTAGTTAATTTTTCAGTGTGTGATTTAGTGTAAAACTCATATCATTTGCTTTGTGTTGCTTGGTTATAAAATTATGGATTTAAGATATAGAATCAGATGAACCCAATTATGTACGGTAAGACGTTTCATCAGGCCTAATTAACGGATGAAACTTTCACTGACAGTTTTTCATAACGTTGTTAATAATTTACATATTGTTCCACCTTTATTTACCAAATCTTACTGTAAATAATCAACCAAAGAAGTTGGTTCGTAACAGCCCAAATATTGTTCGACTCATTAGAACATATAATAGCGTAGTAACGTTCATTTTGATTTCAGCAATTCCAATCAACATTCCATCTAAATTTCCACATTGCTTTAAAACGCATGATTAAATTCACAGATAATAATTCGTTTGATTCAAGGTTTCATTAGAAAAACTGACCAGCGTAGCGGGCAAAGGCTGCTAGTAGTTAATAAAAATTATTTTTTGTCAAATTCAAATTTTTTACAAGAAAGTCAAACTAGAAATTATCGTTTAGATATATATGAATGTATATTAGCTGTTTAAACAGAAATCGCAAATGGGCATTCTGTAATTTTTAATTACAGACATTGATCTTGACAGAAAATGCAATATTTAATATGAATTATCCGTGTTTAATCACAAATTTCTGTTAAGAGCCCCCACTACTCAGTAAAAGACACGGATGATAGTGTTAAGTTTATGGGAGAGTTCATTTCAAATATCTCACTCCAAAATTAATATTTTTACTTTTTTTTGTATAGTACAGCTGAGGACGATCTACAACTGGGCTATTTTTTATTTTTATTATTTTGGTTATGTATTCTTTATATTATGATAGTTTCAATTTCAGAACCGGTTCTAACCGGTTTCGAAAGTTAAAGTTTTTTTTTAAAAACATCCGAAACCAAAATCGAAAAATTAAAAACAAGCCCGGTTGTAGATCGTCCTCAGCTAGCCTATTCAAAAACATCCTGTCAAAATATTAAAATTTGTGCGAGATATTTGAAAAGAAGCCCCATAGACTTAACATTACCATTCGTGTTTTTTCCAGTGAGTAGTGTGGGCTCTTAAGTAGAACAATAGAAGCATCCACAAACATTTTCGGTGTCTTCGAGACACTGTCAATGATTGTTAATGGTCTTCCTCAGATTATGAGGATATCTCCGATAATGGCGGAGCAGGGAAGGTATCAACAAGAAGAGTCTAACAATTTAAAAAAATCATGGAATATCATGAATTATAAATTGTTTACTAAGATTTAATCCATAAATATTTTTGTCCTTCTTTTATATCATTGTTTTTCGAATAATTTTAATATTCTTTATAACTCTACTCTATGTTATCATACTGCATGAGATTACCCGAAATGTGTAACTTCTATTTTTTTTAGGGCTAAATAATGATATGCATTTTTTTTACACTTTAAAAGCATTAACAATGTATTAAGAAATAGTCACAGAATTCTTAATTGAATTTCAATTTTTTTATTTATTTATTTGTTTTTTATTTTTTGCATAAATTGATATCTAGAAACTTTATATACAAATTTTCATCCCATTTCAAAAAGTAATTTTTTGAGGAGTGGCTAGAAAAATGTCTTCATTGCAATATGTTTTGCAGCGATTAAAAGTAAGTTAAACGATACCTGCACCGAGCTTTAAACTTGCACAATAACTGAGATACTTGGTTGAATTGTTTTTCTTTTGATATTCAAGGTTATATTAGTTTAGATATCTACATGTAACTTCAAAATTAAGTGTCATTTCTGAAAGTTTTAAAGTTTTCTGCAATATTTTCACGTTGAACACAAAGAATAGCAATAAATAGTGTGTCTTTTATATTTTGGAATTGTATCCATTAAATTTCTATACAATGAATAAGTGTCTGATGTGTTCATCAGGCAGTCATACAGTTGATAATTCGTTTTATACGGGACTGTAAATACTAAAAGTTGACTTGCACTACAGTCAATTTGTACTTCTTAATCCATTTAAATTTTATACATTTCTATCTATGTTTTTCATTTTTATAAACAACAAAAAAAAAATATTTAATTAAAACGGTATAGATAATTACATATTAAAGGTATTATACACTTTTTTAATTATAAAAATGCTCCCAAATTATATATATATATATATATATATATACATATGTATATATATATATACAGGGTGAGTCATAAATATCGAAACAGTAGGCTATCTCCTTAAATATTGCCCCTGTACCCATACTTCCAATTACAAAGTTCGTAAAAAAGGTAAATTTTTTGTTAATATAAGTTACAACTCCATGGGGGGTGGGTCAATTTTAAAAAATACAAAAATTAAATTTTTATACGGACCCCAGAAAATAAAACATCCATTTAGATATTTTTTTCTTATCCATTCCTGAATTGAACAAAAAAAAATCATCTTGATATCTTCAAAACTCAGGGAGTTATGACAATTTTAATAAGTGAGGTTTAGTGAGGTTTTTAGTAAGGTTTCAAGGGATAAGACAAAAATTGAAATGGTGGTAATTCAAGAAACAATGTGCTGTAAGATGTCCAGGGAATATCTATTTTATTTATTTATTTATAGATTTAGAATTTTTGAATGTTTTTTAATGATTAGCCACATAATTTGTAAGGATTATCACAACATAAGACTTCTTAATAAATATTTTTTTTTTCAAAAAATTTAGAGTAAATTAAAATTGTTATAACTCAAAACATTATTTGTCGCGTTGCATTTTTTTTTCTTTTGATTAAATGAAAATGTCTAATTTTCAATTTTGATTCAGTATTTTAAATAATATTTTTTAAATAAAGTATTTAAAATACCAATATAAAAAAGATGAATTTTTTTGTAAACAAATCATATTTTTAAAAGTAAATTTTCTGATGCGTTGGGCATTTTTTTTTTTTTTTTGATATTTTAAAAACTGTCTAACTCGCGGGACTGTTACCGTAATAAGGGTAATGACTTATGTCAGTTTAAAAATGATAAATACTGAAATAAAAACATCTGATGCAGAACAGTGCATTTTGTTTTAAACAAAGATGGGCTCCTAACGTTTAAATGCTTTTTAAAAGTTTCTAGGTGATTAACGCCCTCCTGTATGGTTTCGATTTCAGATTTTATTTAAATTTTGCCATCTCGCCTTCTTTAATTACTATTTAAATGCGTCAGTTGATAAACCTCATTTTTTTATCACGTTGATTTCAAATTTTTTCATTGTTTTGGCCCTATCAACTTCATATTTTTCTTGTTAAAATTGTTATTACACGATGCGAAAAAGGTGCCTCTAATTATGGGCTTCCAAAAAGGTAGACGACATGTGCTGGGTTCGAAACCAATCGCGACCGTGGGCCTAAACGTTCGAAGTTTTCCGTGGTTTTTTCTTCAAACCTTGGATTCTCTTGCGTAAATACGGGTTAGGTTCCCTTAGAAAGACCCTCATTTAGGGCACCCTTCCCCTCAGGGCCTATATCCCTTTTGTAGGCAATTGACCAGCATAAGGAAAAACAAACAAAAAACTAATTACGGGCGATACACTGTTAATCTACGGCTTTAAAAGAGTTGTAAAGTAAACAACTATCATTTCAGGAGGAATTTTGTCGCTTGAGAATGAACTCAGTGGCCGCTGCTTTTTTTCATTTTTTTAGAGTTTAACATACAATTTTCAGTTCAACTACAAAAACATTTTGTTTTGTTTAACTTGCGAATCAATTATCCACTTTAAAACAAGAACAGCAATTTAATGAATCTTTGACACATTTAATTTAAACGTTTTAAGTTGAAATTATTCAATTGAATTTCTTAAAAGAACGCATTAAGCGTTGATCAATTAAATAGAGTTATAAAGGAATACAAGTGGGACCTTGGCATAAAAAAATACGCAAAAAAGTTGTACTCTTAGATTTTAACATTCGATTATATATCTTTGTTTTTTTTAAGGCCGTTTGGAATAAATAAACTACAAGGATGTAGCAATCTGATGACTCTAAAGATACGAAATTCCGTGCATTATACTTGATATCACTGAAATCGTGTAAATTATACAAAATTCAGTATAACAGCGCCACCCGAAAGACAATTGATACAAAAACGTAAACAAAACCAATTCATGTCAAGAAGTAGCTGAATCTGACTTTTTATAAAAATTCCTGCTTAAGTTCTTAAGATAGAGCTAATGCAGAAATCGTAACAAATGCGGTGTTGCATCCCCACACGTGGAGCTGTGTACAACAAAATATCAACATCATCAATTCATGTCTTGGACTAATTAAATCTGAAGTTTCATGATATTCCTTGTATTAATACATGAGATATAATTATTGCGGAATTCGCACAAAAGCCTGTACAGTAGCGCCACCTGTTAAGCGATTCATACCAAAAACTAATCAGCACCAATAAATATCAAGGACTAAGTAAATATAATTTTTTATTAAATTCCGTGGATTAGTTCTTCAGATACCGCGCTCACAAAATTTATGCCATATACAGGGATACAGGAGTAGTGACTCGGAGACAGATATTTAATAAAAATATGTTTTTCAGTATCTATGAGCCCTAAAACATGTGAATCCGTTGAAAACTGGAATTCAAAATTTTCATGAATCCAATACTTTCCTCTTGTAAAGATAGGTTAAAAACCACATAAATTCTGAAGCTGAATTGTAAAAAGTAGATTTTGAAAATATTTCTGTGTAATTTATTAAAGTATATTTCCAATTATTCCGTTAATAGAAGTATCATTATCGCTAATTACTATTTCTAGTAAACGTATTGCCTGCGCAATAAGCTTTTAAGACACGTTTAATGAGAGTTTAATTAATATCACGTAATTTAATAACACTTTTAATAAGTGTTTAATGAGATCCGGCCAATGGGTCATGCCATTTACGAGCCTGGGGCCAAGTTCGAAATATTGCAGACATCTAACATATTTCAAGGAAGTTAAAGCAAAAACATATACGCTTTTATTTTATATCTAAAGTTAAAGTATTGTCTTCGATCGATATTTAATAATGCGTAATTTTACGGTCGATGCCTAAATTGTATTTCAAACGAACGGATATCGCTGCGGTCAGAGGTATGCTTAAGTGGTGTAAGTCACGAATTTTGAACAATTTTGGATTTTAATATCTTTCAGGGATTTGTAGATACTGGGATGATTTTTTTTAAATTCAGAAATGGATAAGGAAAATTTTTCTAGTTTGAAGTTTTATCCTCTGGGGATCGTATAAAAATTTAATTTTCGTATCTTTTAAAATGGACCCAACATGAAGTTGCAACTTATCTTATCAGAAAATTTACCTTTTTTTTATAAAAACTTTGCAATTGGAAGTATGGGTCAGGGGGTAATATTTAATATTTAATATTTATTATTAATATATATATATATATATATATATATATATATATATATATATAATATACTAGCAATGTTAATTGTCTCAAATACCAAAATCGTTTAAATGCGACAGAAGATTCAATGATAAAAATATTATTTAAAAACAAAAATTGTCAATATTTTTTGTCTTGATATATTTTTATTATATGTAATACTGTATTATTCCTCTTAATATTGGAATTTAAAAATTTATTCTACAACATGACGCCTGGTTTTGGTTACTAAAAAATATGAAATGCATATTAAAACATTTATATAGCTAATATATTATACTATTAGTAGATCACACATAAAATTCTTTTTTATTAAATGCAAAGTGATAATTAAAAAATGTAGTAAAAGAATCCTTTAGGGAGTAATAAGAACTCCAAAAGCCGTAATACATTCAACGGAAATATAAATGGAATGGAAATGTATTAGAAGAAACAAAATACAGTTTAATTAAACGTGACAGGTAACTAGTCAAAAAGTGATTATATATGCGTTTCATTTCTTATTTTACTTTTGGCTAAAGGTAATGACATATTATCCCTTCAATATGAGAAAATTTTTGACATTTGACTACAATTACAGAAAGGTTAATTATTCTTTTTTGGTATAAATCAAAAAATTGTTAAAAAAATAAAACAAAATAAACAAACTGTAATTAACTAAACTGGAAAGAGAAGTATCTGTAAAACTACTAACCATTTATTGGTAAACATACTTAAAAAGGACCTGTAATGACTACTAAGAATTTTTTAGTGAAGATACAAGAGAAATATCTGTAATACTACTAACCATTTATTAGTGAAGGTACAAGAGAAGTATCTGTAATACTACTTATCATTTCTTAGTATTCCAACTAAATAAGCACCTGTAATGTCTACTAATGATTTCTTAGTACGCTCACTAAGGAAGTCTGTGTGCTGTTTACTAAGTTTAATGCAGTAGTGTTACTTAAGAAGGAACTGTATTGGTTACTAGAAATGCTTATGGAATCCCAGTTGCCTAGAGATTTTCTAGTAGTACTACAGATTTTTTTTTACAGTGTAGAAGAAACAAAATACAGTTTAATTAAACGTGACAGGTAACTAGTCAAAAAGTGATTATATATGCGTTTCATTTCTTATTTTACTTTTGGCTAAAGGTAATGACATATTATCCCTTCAATATGAGAAAATTTTTGACATTTGACTACAATTACAGAAAGGTTAATTATTCTTTTTTGGTATAAGTCAGAAAATTATTAAAAAAATAAAACAAAATAAACAAACTGTAATTAACTAAACAATCCCGAACAATCATTGCATTATGCATTTATATGATTTAAGTTTCACATGTATTTTAAGTAAGTTTTTACGCGTATTACGATGATTAACTAAACTAATGTTAAATTCTGAACAGTAATAATTAGACAATGTGGCGAAATAAGTATATTACGCGAAATTATTTTGAACACAATAAATATGTATTTTGTATGTGAACAAATTTTGCAATGAGGGAAAAACAATACAATTCACGAAGTTAATAAAACGTATCAATATTTTTCATTTTGGATAACTTGGAACGGATAGTTATAGGAAATGGTGAAAACGTGAAATGCACTTCACCATTCAATAATTGCAATATTATAGAAGAAAACATCTAAAGTACCTATTTTTAGAATGCCTCAGAAATATGGTGATACATAAGAAAACTAAAACTTGATAAATGAAGAAAATTTTGGACAAGAATGAATTAGCATTTTTTTAGTGAGCATGCTAATACCCAAAACAAATGTTTATAGGCTTGTTAAGCTCGTTCGGACGATTTTCAAGAAGTTCTACAATACTATGTACGATAGTTTGTGCAAGACATTTCGCCCTAGCATATGTCACTTTGTGCATCTATCATCACTGTTTTAGTATAGGTGCTCATGTTGCTTATGATGGCCGTTGATATGTATGATCTATACTGACCCAAAGAAAGAGTGTTTTCCATAATGTCTATATAGACATATATTATATTCATTAAAGAAAAAAACGTGGTAATAAACATTCTGTACTATTTACCTGATATTGAAATTCAGTATTAAAATGGAAATCAACACTTTGTGTTATATCCAATGAAAAAAAAATGACATTATACTAACAACTTAAATAGCTAAATACTATATTTTACCTCATTTTTATAATTTGAATAACTCGGAGCTTTACTACTATGTTACTTAAAATCTTCTAGAAGACTCTAACCTTTTATGCAACTGTAACAACAAAACGTTCTGTAGCACATACAGATTTCCACTGTAATTCAAAAAATCTTTAAGATTACTAAGCGTTTTTTTTTTTACGAAACTGGAATGCTTAAATATTTGTATGTAACTGCAACCGTGTTACAGATAAAATTTTAGTAATATTTCTGTAATTTTAGTAAAAAACTGCAAATAAAATAATAAAGTTAGAAAAAGAAGTTTTGTAGATTTACATTTTTTATGTGCAGAGTACAAATAAAATTTTAGTAAACACACAGATTTCTCTAATTTTACATCTGTAGAATTACTTTTTTTAAAATTACATATATATATACATACATATATATATATATATATATATATATATATATATATATATATATATATATATATATATATATATATATATTAAACTGTAGTCGAATTTTCCAAAATGAACTTCTTATTACAGGATTTTGAAACACTCTAGACGCCAATCCATTCACATCCGTTCTATTCTCAAAACAACCAAGCGTTTGAACAAATGTTTTTCGTTATGACTTATATTCAATTCTAATTTACAGCATTATAAATACGTGATACATCTCAAGTAAAATATGGAAATTCCTTGTTTCTTTAAAATAAAACATGTTTTTAAAAATACCATTTATAAACGTCCTAGTTTTATACAAATGCATAAAACTTTTGTTCATGATGCGCAATCTTCACTACAATTACAAATAATTTTAGGCATTTTATCGACATTTGAAGACAGATTATTTTAAAATAAAACTTATAGAAACATTTTTAAAATATATCTATATAATATCGTTTATTTTAATACGAATAAATCGAAATATATGCTTTTTCACGCTTCTTTACAGAAACAGCCAGCTATTAATTTAAATTCATTAAACTTTTTCAAAAATGAATCGGTTTCTAAAAATCATATTTAAATGTTCAGATGTTTATGAAAAAATAGAAACACAGTTACCGTTGTTCAATATAACTTCTATAGAAACATTATTCTCTTTTTTTCAGTTAAAATAAAAATTTCATATGTGTACGTGTATATTAAGAAAAAAGAATGTCATAATGCTCATATTTCTTTCAAAGCACTTTCAAATGATTAAATGCTCTTTTTACTAAAACATAGAAATGGAAAGCACGAAACTCTCTCAGTTAAATGGGGATTTGGATAGACTTTACAATGGAGTCCAGTCATAGTCATTTGTGTTTATACTTAGAAGAAAAATATCATTTTTTTTTTTTTCTCTGACTATAAATGTTTTCTGAAAGCTTCAAGATTCCAGAATTTTTCAATCATACACAGATGTCGAAAGAAATCTGTTACAATTTCTTACATAATAAAAAAATATATACAATTAAAATAACAATTAAAAAGTCACGAAATTATTTTTTTAATCGTTATTTTGTATTTTATGAAATTTTATGCATCACTTTTGTATAAGCACGAAATACGTAGATTTTAATACATGTCTTTCATAACAGCGTGATAACTAGACTGCTTTCTATCATCTAATTGTTCCAAACATTAAATGAGCTATCATTTATTCCAATTCTAATTATCTATAATAATGAAAAAACAAATGTGATTTTTGTAAGTCTAGCGACATTTAAAAGATGGCAATAGCAGCCCATTGCATTCCGTTTTTTTACCCATTTTAAATTTTGCAAAATATAAATTTTAAAAATCACACGTTATATCAATATTACCACCGTCGAATAGAGAGAAAAAATGCACTTAGAAATACAATATCTTTCAAAACTGTATTGTACTTTGTTTGAAAATTGTATTGCATTTTGCTGATCTGTGTGATTTCTTACGCAATTTAAATTCTTCACGCCACGATTTCTTTCTATTTTTATGGAAAAAAATGTTTGAAAATTATATATCAGTCGAGTAATGGGGAAAATTAAATAATAATAATTATTATAATACATTTTAGATTTTTATTGAAAATGTGATATTTTATAACATGTACCCTAGATACCCAATTAAAGTTTTTAAATATTGTATTGATATATTTTGTAATTAAATGGGCTTAAATTATTTATTTTGTTTCCATTATAACACTCCCCAACTTTATTTATATTAATATTTTTAAGTATCAGTAAAAATAATATATAATAAATCATTGCTGCAATATTTTGTGTGCTTAAAATATATTTTTCATTTACAGATACTCAGAAAAGGATTTATTAGTTATTTTACGCGTTTTTAAATTGATATTTTTTATATATGATATTAGTTGGTGCGGACATGATATTCAGGGTTGCAGAAAATTTCAAAAAATCAAACACATTTCCGTTTATTCCCGGAAATTACAGAATGGAAATTTAAAAAAGGAATTAATTAATGAAGTAATAAAGTGTTTGGAAAGTGATACATAATCTACGCTGCAGTAATTTTTTTCTGTTTTATTTCTGCGATTTTTAAATGCGAAATAAATTTAACTTTTGTCTAATTTCTATTATAATGATTAATATACACGAAATAATGTTTTTATTAATTTCTTCACACACAAATAATTTTAGAATATTTTGAAAAATATTTTCTGCAAATTTCAAAAATAAATAAACGTAAATATATACTGAAAGTAAATCTATACACTTTGGGAAATAATTTTAACTTTAAAAAATAGCACGTTCAAAGAAATGGAAATGTTATTTGTGAAACTAAATACAGCCTGATTACACTACAAAGGCATCTAATTAAGAATGATTATACATGAGTCTTGTTTCTTGCTTCCATATTTCACTGACGATAATGACTTATTTGTTAAGTAAAACGATAAAATGCTTCGACGTAACTACAGTATCAAGGATGCTAATTATTTATTTTTGCATTGCATAAAAACTGTTATCATGTAAATAGTTTAATGTGCGTTCTACATTAAGCTGCTGTCTAAAATTCGTTTTTTTTTTATTTATTTTTTATTATTTTTTTTTTTATTAAATCTATCAGATTTTTAAAACCTTAAGGTTTTAAGAGCTTTACTTTTTTATGAACATTTTCATAAACAATTTATATTACTTAAGACAGATTTAATAAAATATATTAAAAACAAATAACATTTGCATATTTCGGTTATAATTCTGAAGAACCATAATCACAATAAAAAGAAGAATACAAATCGTCTCACGGTCTATACAAATGATACGCGATAATGAGGCGTAAACAAATCCACGCGCTCCTATTATTTTTAAAAAAATAATAATAATTAAAAATAGACCATGATATAAAATTATTTTCCAATGTGGCTCATCCCATTCAAGCTTTCCACGAGGAATTTATTGATAAATTCTGACCATAATTTTGGAATAATATGAGAAACAATATGATTGCAAACAATCTTTTTACGCGTATAAATTTCACTAGATTTCAATAGTTACGTAAATAGCATCCCAGTTCCCTAGAAAAACTTTAGTCACATTATCTCTATATAATAAAACACAATTTAACGTATCGCGCGCTAAACTTGTTGCCAAAAAAATGTCATTTGAATTGACGCTTCCAACGAGACCGGGCGTCCATTTGCAGAGAACATTTTACTGAGTCCATTTAACTGAGATTGCCTTTGTTGGAATCCAATTCCTAGGTGTATTATTGGGCCTAACTGGCTGAATCCAGGGCCTAGTTGGTTGAAAATTTTGTCTAGCTGATGGTTGATTTATTACTTCGTTTGAAACTAGTGGGTGGTAACTTCCACGAATTGTTTGACAACCCGGTATCATTCTCTGGTACTACTAGGAGGATTTATAATAATGTTGTTTTTGAATTCTGGTTTTAAACCATCAGTTAAACCTTGTAATAGTATAATTTCACTAAGATGTAATTTCCTACCAATTTCCACTTTTTTATGAAAATAAGTTTCTAAATTGTCTAAATTATCTAATTTCAGATTTGAAAAATCAGAAAAACTCGGGAAGTCTAATTCAATGAGTCTTTCTATCAAAATTTTCTTAATTTGTTCATAATCCGTACAATTTAAGCAGTCATTGATATAAATATTTTGCGCTTCCCCTTTCAAATATTGCGCAATAAAATTTAATTTCCATTCTAGATTTTTCTGTTCCCTATCACATGTTTTATCAAAATAAGTTAACCAAGACAAAATGTTCATTCCAGAACTCGGGTCAAACGGTACGAATTTAGGATCTTCCATAACTTTTTTTTATTTTATAGATCATATACAGATTCAAAAATTTTAATTATAGGTAATTTCTTACTTAAAATCACAAAATTTACTGAAAAAATTAATCATATTTATCAGTCAAAATTCTAGCAACAGCCTTGTACAGTTCCATCTTTCTTACTGAATTTAAATAAATTATAAGAATCCGGGAACCAAAGCGCACTGTAACCAGGAATTAATAACAAATAAAATGAAAAGCATAAATGTTAACTTAATTTTCAGCTCAAATGTTTAGTTGTAGGAACATTATCATGAAAATACTGTATTCTGAGAATAGTTCTTGATAACAAACAAATATCAATAAAATAGAAAATGTACTTTTTTTAAAAAAATAACTTGAGCTTCTAAGTTCAGTTATACTTCATTATTATTACGAACTTATCGTTAAACGTGCATAAAAATATCATAATAATCTTTAATATGCAATAGTAATTGTCTAAGAATATCATACTCTTCAATTTAATCCTTAAGAACAAAAATGTTTAAATCTCCAACACATAATAATGATAATAATAATACTCATAAATAGGTAAGTAAATAAAATTCACAGACAAATAATCAAATAAATAAACCTGACAAACAGAGAATAATTAATTTAAAGAAATACATAAAAAGTATACAAATAATAATAATCAAAACACTACGAAAAAATTCTCACCGAAATCCTATTGGGCTCGACTATCTCGAAAAATATTTGTCTATTCACCAATTTACAAGAAATGGTCTTGTAATTATTATTATTTTTTTCTTCTTTTTCATCATCTCGAGGACTACTTTTTCTCGACTATGAAAGAAAGGATCTCAATCGTCATGGAACACACAAGCAAACTCAAAGCAAGCACTAATTCTTTCAGATTAGCATCTTTCCAAGCATAGCTGTGAAGTTCTTTAGAAAGAGCATTTCTTTTACTTTAATTAAGTAAGAAATTACGGCGATTTTGGCACAAGAACATTCACGAGAAGTCGATTATCGGCGATTCACAAACCTATCATCATTTCGTTCCACAGCCGATTTCATTAGCAAGCTGAAAATACCATATAGTATGTCCTTCAGAAAATAAAATTCATTCGAACTTCGGCGATAGCATGTTCTACTTTGCTCCATCGCAATTTTCTTTAAATATTCAAAAAAGGCAGCACAGATAAATAATCTTGTTGGACTTTAGAATTTATTGTGACGATTTAAAAGTTAGGAGCCAGAGACATCAACGCCGGGTTTCCCTTTCGACGCAGAGAAGTCATGGCCACAGAGGAAAATAATTAAATAGATGTAGAGAATCCAAATAATTACTCATTGACTGCTGTAAGTTCATTTATTTAATCCGTAATCATGAGAAAGGGAAAAGCTCCTTTTGCAAACTGTCTTTTACCGAAACATTCCATCATTATTTCAGCGAGCCGCCTTCTCAGCTCGAGACTTTCCCTCTTAAATCTAAAAAGAAAATTCCAGAACATTCTGTAACCTCAAACCATCATTCTTTTATGTAAACAGAATTCTTGTCCAGCTACGAGACTAGTTTCCACAGACGATAAATTTATTTTTAAAAAAATATTATTTAACCAATTTATAATCGACTCAGGATTTTAAATATCTTAGGCAGACGATTTTTATAGACTATTAATTTTAAGAGGAAAAGAAAAGAAATGAATTTATTGCTATGCACACTATCAAAGGTTGACTGAGGAAAAATAAATAAATAGATAAAATAAAATAATGATATTTTTTGAAAGGTATGGGTTTGGAATAAATTTAATAAGACTGTCTTAAAAAGGGTTGATAAAAACATAGAAGAAATTAGTTTTATTTGGAATATTAAGAAATAAAGTTTAATTAAGAATATTTTTAATTTAGAGCCATCTTTTTAAGTTTACGCATACTGGAATAATGTTTTTTAAGGCAAATTAAGAATTTATATCGTCTGCATAAAGATTAACAGATAAGATTTAGAAACAAGATTTTAATTTAATAATTTGAAGTAAGTACGGAACGTTATTATAAGAAAATTAAGATAGTATAAAAGTTAGTTTTGGCGAAAAAAATTTAAATTTGTAATATATATTTTTTTCAAATTTATGAAAATAAATTACACACCGCCCTAGGGAATGCATCTACACTAGTATAAGTATTTATATTGTAAATTTCAAAGTTGAATCTATTACATAAATGTTGTTGTTTTAATTACATAAAAAGATATAAGCATCCCTGTTTTCTAGAAAGCTTTTAGTAACCTTATTCGTTTTTTAAAGTGTACCATACCTTTCTGTGCTGTATAATGAACACACAACAAAATGATAAGACATTTTTTAAATTATTAAGTGCATATATATATTCTATAAATTGAAGATTTAAAATTGCAATTTACTTTTGAAAGTGTGATTTAAATACTTGATACTCTTTTGGCTCAGAAAAGTTTACCTTATTGTAAATGCGCATTAAGAAAATGTATATTAATTTAAATTTATCTATATTATAAAGGCCAAAAGTATCTGCGCGTAACGTATAATTCATTTTGCGAATGACAACATTTTGAAATTTTAAATGCAATTTCGATTTTGCAATTTTTGTTACTGCAAATATTTAAACTTCTAAACATTCCACATTTTAAATTTTTATACTGTTGTATAAGAGAAAAATTGTACTTTTAGATGCGATTTATTTGAAATTGTATCTTAATTATTTTTTTTGTTCTTCCTAATACTTTCATCTAATTCGGGCAACGAAAGTGCTCCATTTCTTATAAAAGAAAAGGGAAAAACCATAGAGTAAAAAGAAAAATATATAAATGAAGGATAGTAGCAGAAGGTGACGCCAAGTACAACCTATTAGGCCCAAACATAACCGCGTGCTTTTGCAAAGAATAAAGAACATTTAGTAATACAGTTTTTACTTGATAATGCCATAAAACGCTATTTTAGAATGCTTAAATATCAGCTAATCATTTTCATAAAAAAACAAAAAAACAACAACAACAACAACAAAAAAAAAAACATGATTGATGTGAAAGTATTTGGTTCCTATTCCACCTAATTGTTTTGTTTGGGCCAAATGAAGGCATTTTAACTTAAGCAATAACACACATCATATTACAATCCATTTTTATGGCATACAGCAACATTAAAGGTGAAAAAAATTAAACTAAAATACGTATTTTACCAAAAATATCATTTGTTATAAACACGGAGAATTTTGCCTTCATTTACAAAATTTCATTTACACTTAAAAGAATATAAATAGTTTTGTTTCTTTTTCCAGCTAATATCATCGAGACTTTAATTAAAATGAATTCGGAATTATCAAGTTAAAATACCATTAAAAAAAAGATGAATACAGATAGGAAAGGTGGATATGTAAATTTTAAGTGGAAAATGTTGTCGGGCTTTGATTTCACGAGAAAAAGTACTATGGTTGAGTGACAGTAGAATAAACTTTTTTTTTTCCTTTTGGAATACTAGCATAAGAGTGTTAATCTTTCACCGAGCGCACATATTTTCATCACATGAGCGGGCGCGCATTGTAGGTTGTACTGCAGGCGAAAAAGAATCAATTACTGCTGCTTTATTTCAATTTTACAAATAATTTAACTTACATATATCACATAAGTTATGTCTGATCACAATTTATAAAAGTATTCCTCAATACACTTATTTTGTTATGACAAACAAGTTTAGATGCATAAAAAACTACTTGCTACTACACTCACAAGGAATAAAAATTACTAATGAATTACTAAACAATAATAACATAATTTCAGATTTACAGAATTAGTCCTTCATTTCATTTATATTAGTCGCTAGCTATATCAAGCATAATATTTGCTTTTTTGAAAGCTATTTGTAGATAAACCTTGCACATTTCATTCACTATTAACAGATTAAAATGACAGGTGCAATTAATTTCGCAATGTGAAATATATATAACTTTAAGGAAGTGGGTAAAGAAATCCAATAAACAAATACAAACACCCACTATTGCTTGAATTTTGTTTTAAAGAATAAATAATGTGAATATTGTACTTTTTACAATGGCGCGCCCACCGGAAGTTTAATTGATATTTTTATCATATTAACAGATCTTTATAATGTTTTACTATTTATATATATGATTAAAGTTTCGTTTTAATAATTTCTACAACTGAGGTTTATAGAAATAGTATTTTGTTATCTTAAGAATAAATATCATTTGTTTAAGAGTTAGACTTACCAATGTAAGTTGCATTTTTTATTGTAACTAATTTCGTCGCTTTATTATAAATCAATGAAACAGTTTCTTCTTAAGCATTTTATTTCGTCGAAATTCAACGATTCTACCTTGTTAATGTAAATGCGCAATATTCGCAATATTAAACATTAAAAATACTTTCTTGCAGTAATGGCAAAATATAGTAGTTTAAAATTATTCAAGCTTGTTTTTCTGTGCGTGGGTGTGACAAAACTGAATACTGAGAAAATGTTAGAAATCTTTTTTTTTTGAAAAGGATTAGCATGCTAAAACCATTACACCAGTTCAATCTGTTATGCTAATATAATACTTTAAAGATTTAAATCCATTTAAAATTGTGCAAAATTCAATTTTTTTAAAATAGCTTTTATCTAAATATGATTTAGTATGATTCATAATTTATTTTAAAAGTTTGTTGCATTAAAAAAAAAATAAAGTTTTTTAACACATAAAAAATCCTTACTTCTTCGGCTTATAGGCACAAGTACATTTCCAAGTTATGTATTAATTTCAACTACCAAAATTAATGAAAAATCTTTAACAATTTTATATTGAATTTTTACATCATTTATCTGTAAGAGCTAGTTTTATCAGAATCATGCTAATACTTTTCTCTTCAAAAGCTCCATTTTTTCTGTAAGGTATGGTCCATTCAAAAACTTGTCAACATAAAGGATGCAGATAATATTAAGAAGATTTTAAAAAGTGTGTATTTGTTATAGTTTGAATTGGTGAAGATATAAATTGTTTTTCAATCTCATAACTTTTTTGTATACTTCTATATTTCTGTTTTGTTTCTGAATGAACTTGTCCTATTAAGAACTTGTCAATATAAAAAATTTAGTTTTGATTAAGAAAATGTATAATAAATTAAAGTGTATTTTATATTTTGGGAAGTGACAAAGTTATGATATTTTTCTTCTTAAACATCAATTTTTAGCCACTTGTGCACTTTTTAACAGTGTAAAAAATCTGTCACACATAAAATTTTGTTTTCTAGAAATAATAAAATTAAAGTGTTTATCCTTTCACTGCTAGAGTTTTCTATTTTTATGAAAAAAAAAAAAAATCAAATCTACATGTCGGTCTAAAAATAGAAAAAATAGTAAAAAAAAATATTTTTCAAATTTTGAGCTAAAAGTTGACATTTTATGGCCTATTCCCGATACATATAATTAGGCTTTCAAAATATTGTATTTCTATATTGTGCAATTAAATAGGCTTAAATTAATAAATTTTATCTCCTTAACATTGTGCAACGTGCTTTATATTAATATGTTTAAGTATTCAGTAAAAATAATAAAAGTAAATTTTGCCTTAATAGCTTGATCAATTTTTGTTTTCCCGAAGAACAAATTGTAATTTTTTGTGAAATGCCGCCATCTGCCATGAATAAAATAAGTGTTATTCCATTCTTTGGACTGTTCTTGATCAGTTACAGTGATCCTATTGGCCAAACTCATGGCAATTAATGAGAAACATAGTTTTTTTAGGTATGTGCCAGATGTGCACACGCTGCAGTGAAGAATTAATATGAATTTTAATTAATTCATTTGGGACGAGCGACACGTATACGTGCCGAAAAAAAGGCTTAAGAATCCGAGTTTATACCCACCAGTAAAATTTTGCTGTAAAAATTTGCCTTATTTAATCGGAGCATTTTCTCGATTTAATAAGACACAAATTTCTTTTTTTTAAAAAACCGGTGACAATACATTAAAAATTTCGTAAAATGATCCCATCGCGAAGGGGTTAAGATATTGTAGGGGTTATTCAGTTTTTAAGAAAGCTCTCGGGTCATTTCCAATCCATACGCATGATATTTCTCAACATAACTGCATGCCTAAAATTATTTTTTAATGCGTAGTACAAATACAATAAAAGAAAATTGCTGCAACGTACGCGTCTTCATTCAAATGTTATTAATCATTTATTAATTAACATTATTATCTTCAGTTATACGTTCAAAGCACTTAAAAAATAAGTTATCTATTTCAGACTAAAAAGAAAAAAAGAAATCAAACCATTATATACTCGCATAATTTATTTTTATTTGCGGTACGTGTCTGCCTGTAAAAAAAATAATAAAAAAAATAAATAAAATATAACTTTTATTTCTGAATGCTAAAATTACAACAAAACATTTGAAAACATTTGCGTCACTACAATGCTTTTTTTTTAAACCATTTACCTTTTGTTTCATTGCGTGTTGTAAATTAAATATGTTTCATATTTCATAATTTGTAAAAAGTAGAAAAAAAAATCTCCCAAATGCATTCGGAGAATTAAATTAGTTATATAAGAAAAATATAAAATATAATGAAAAAAGAACGGAAAATGTAGAAATACAAATAAATTAACAATTGATAAGTACTATATAAAAATTAAATGACTTATTATTATTTAAAATTTCCCATTTTAAAAATGTTTCATTTTACGTTAACGTTTATTATTTAATATTATTCTTTATATTCTGTTATAAAATGATTAAAAATAACGGGTATGATTTTCTCTTTCTTAATAAATATAATTTTTATAATGGTAATGTGTATTAAAAAGTGCTTTAAATTTTCATAAACTCTCTTTCTAAAGAGGAATAAGATTTCATAACTCATGTCCATTTCCACGTTAGCTTATTTATACTACAAAACAAAAGTAATACAAATGTTAAAAAAATAATAGATAAAATTTGTATAATAAAAATATTCGGATTTTATAAACTGATACTACATCCAAGCATTAAAATTATTATGAAAGATTTTTTATGTTATTTTTTTAAATAAAATATAATTTTATCTTTCGAAGAAAATAATATAAAAAACAACAAAGCAACTAATAAAATAACTTTAATTTTTTTAATATGATATCTAATCTTTTAAATTTCTTTTGAACGATTCAGATTATTTACTAGTGAAAAATACTCCAAGGAGCAGTGCAAAAACAGAATATGATTTTAATTGAGCATTAAAAAGTAATGGACAAGTGCTTCTGTTAATTACTGAGCCATGAGGAAGGATAAGGGATCCCTTCTTGGCTACAACTCACTTCAATGCCAACTTTGAAAAAATCATATTTGCGCTTTTTCCATATAAAAGAAATTTGCGGTTCTTTAGTAGAATTTTCCACCGTGCTTTAGATGTTAACCAGGGGTGTAGTCATAAAAATAACATAAGATATATGCTCTAAGCAGAGGGATATTCTAGAATGTGTATACTATAAGCTTTCTTGAAAAACAGAGGGTATATGGTGTTCTATTAAAAAGTCCAGAAGGTGTACGGCGTATAGCCTGTACTACATCTCTGATGTTAACTGAACTGTTCACTCTTCACTATACTACAAATCAATTTTCTGTGCAATTATACACTTAGGGTATGCTTGGTGGCAGTGCATGAATGTGATACCTGCAGGAACTAGGTATCTGGCATTATGTCGCCTTCCTTTACATTTATGTCTAATTAAGCTGCATCTTTACTGGTTACTTCTTTACACTATACATTTTTATAGTAACTGCGACTGATTTGTTTTCACGGAAAAAGCGCAAATATGATTTTTTCAAAGTTGGCATTGAAGTGAGTTGTAGCCAAGAAGGGATCCCTTATCCTTCTTCATGCTCAGTAATTAACAGAAGCACTTGTCCATTACTTTTTAATGCTCAATTAAAATCATATTCTGCTTTTGCACTGCTCCTTGGAGCATTTTTTACTAGTCCTTCTATTTTTCCATATTCCACTGGGATACTGCACAACTTGTTTTGAATTTTATATATAGAAATAAAAAATGTTCCCGGGATAAAAAGTTTCTCTTTTGTTTAAAAAAAATTAAGTTTTTATCTTTAGCAGTTTTCGAGAAAAGTGCTGTGACACAAAATTTTTGTCCGATTTTCAGAATACTCTACAGTACACCTACAGTATGCCATACAAAAAAAATAATTTTTGTGCTATGTTGTGCTTCTTGGTCAGACGAACATTAAAAAAAAAATCATCAAAATTGGATAAGTATTTACCGATGAACCACGTTTGATAGGAACCTGGACAGAACTGCGCATGGGTGAAAAGAGCGAGTCCATGTCGAAAATGGGTAGGTTCGTACCATCTCGAGATGAGTTTGTTTATTAAACATCCTAGATCTGTCGAATTGTTTTGGCGAATATATTTTTGTTGCCGTAATTGAATTATCTGTTTTTAAATATTATAATGTAATTCTGTTACATTAAAATAAGTTATAAAAAGTCAAATATAATTTTAAAAAAAAGATTATTTAAAGGTGTGATTATTAAACTTAGCTTAATAACTTTTTCCCTCGCAACATAGTGTAACTTAATCTTTTTTAGAAATAGCGGCTGCATGGCCTGATTTTAAAACTTGCCAGATTGCGATTTTTTAAAATTATTTCTTTCTATTCTTGTGTATATTATTTATTTATATTATTTGCATGCATTGGATATGAATCTGGCGCAGACATCATATACGCACAGGGTTTAGTACAATTTTTTCCAAAGTCAATTTGGCGAAAACCTCATTTTCGAATATTAGTTACATATACATTTTTAAATTATTTTTCTATTATTTAAAAAAATAACAATAAATAAATCATTTTTTAAATATATTAAATTTTAAACAACTAATAACTACAGAACAAAAACATTTTATATAATTTGAAAAAAGATAAATTAAGATAAATAACATGGTTCGTACGGGTACCGTTATTTCTCATGTGATTTACCAGAATTATTTTATGGAAAAAAAAAACTAGTTCAAACATGCGAAATTTCGCTTTATTTAATGGGAGATCTTCTATAAGAAAATACTGGTACCAAAAAATTTCCTGGTCATGAAATTCCAGGATCCGTACGAACCATGAATAAACAGTTTATCAAAATATAAACAACAATAGATGGGTTACCATATTAGGCAAAATAACGCCATTTTGGCGCGAAGTACATCCCAGTGAGTATATAACTTACATGTGTCCTGAATATTTTAGTTGTTAGAATTGGCGAATTTCTCACATAAGATCCGCCAAGTCAGATGCCAAGCAATCGTTAAATCTTCGTTTTAGCCATAAATATAAATGAAAAAAAAAACAGACATGCTTTATTAAAATTCACAAAAACGTAGGGGAAAATATGTATTTTGGAAAGGCTTATTCCGAGAACTGATAGAAGGTGAACAATCTATTTAATTTAAAATAAAATTTTACTCACAACAAAAAATGAAAACAATATTTAATATCATTTCCATGAATACATAGAAGTAATCTCGGCCTCATAGGCTATTCCCTCTAAAGTCTGAATGGAATCGGCTGGGCATTCTGCCAGGTGAGGACCTTACATATGCGGTATATCAGTAGTTAGTTATTGCAAAAAGAAAAATTGAAAAATCCGTGTTTTTGCGGTTTCCTATGCTTAAGCATTATCGCTCAATCATATAATTGTTGCGCGCTGCCGCGTTTACAATGATTCCAACCAATGAGAAAGCGCCATTTCACGGCCAAGTAACCGTTTTCTATACAAGCAGGGGAGTGCGTTGCAGCAAAATGCAGCAGATTTTTAACAGTGTGCATATCCTTGGCGCTATAGTTTACAGGAGTGGTACATTGTTCAAAACTTGAAACTTTTGTTGCATCGCCACTGCATCGCTTTGATAGAATATCTCTATTTTGATCGATGAGAATCCTCGATAATGCATTTAAGTAATCGTTTTCTACTTATCTACTATATCGTTTCCGTATATTTATTTTTTCAATCAGCACCAAGGTGCGCACTTTATTAGAAGTCGCGCTCTATTAGAGGGCGCATTCTATTAGAATAAATACGGTATATACTTATAGTAAATACACTTTGTTAAAGTACAGGGCCCCAATATTTGACAGGTATGCCAGGCATTTTTTGCCATTGATGCCATTGTGCTAAAAACAAAATGTAAATAAATGAAAAAAATGGATAAAATATAAATTTGGTATGGTGCAAAAAATTGCCTAATTTAAAATTAAAAATCTAATTTAACAGCCACCAGGGCTAGACACCGTGCATAATTTTTCAGTAACTGATCCATTAACACTAGAACGCCTGGAAATTCTACTCAAGTTTGAAAATAATATTTCTCACCAGAATTTTTATTCAGAATTATTTAATTGATTTATTTAACGTAAATTTGCGTGGATTAGATTTAAATTATTTCAAGAAAATTTTTCTGGTTTGAATTGAAATTTAGTTACATGATTGGAGTGGAATCGACTCCATCCGGGCGTTCTAGTGTTAAAAAAGGACAAAAATCAGCATGTCAAAAATTTAAAAAAATTCATAATTCGTTAAAAAATTAAGTTAAAAATAAGAGAAAAAAAAGCATTCTGTATTTTTTTATGCTTAATCGAATGGTGTAACTGGTTTTTCTCTCCGATGATCACAAGTACCTTAGATTGATGACTGCCATTCTTTTATTTCATCTTGTAAAAAAACTGTTTAACGTAAAGCTATGAATTTTTGCAGGATTACTTAGCATCGCAAAATCTTTAAAATAAACTTTACCGCAACATTCTATCTGCAATAGAACGTTAGATATACCCATTTATGACCAAGTTTGGAAAATACGCAATTTCAGAAAAACCGCCCAGCGAAATAACGTTTTCTCGATGACTACCCCGGGATAAAAAGTTTGTCTTTTGTTTAAAAAAAAATTAAGTTTTTATCTTTAGTAGTTTTCGAGAAAAGTGCTGTGACACAAAATTTTTGTCCGATTTTCAGAATACTCTACAGTACACCTACAGTATGCCATAAAAAAATAATTTTTGTGCTATGTTGTGCTTCTTGGTCAGACGAACATTTAAAAAAAAATCATCAAAATTGTATAAGTATTTAGTTAGTTATTGCAAAAAAAAAAAAAGGAAAAATCCGTGTGCATCATCGCTCAATCATATTATTGTAGCGCGCTGCCGCGCGCACAATGATAAAGGTATAGAGAATTTTGAAGTAACTAGAAATAGTACCCTTTATATAAAGGCAAGGAAAATTAAATTAATGTGGCTATAAATTTTTAATTAGAAATAAAAACAGAATTTAGTTTTATATTTTTATTTTATGCATAAAATCCTGTTAATAATAAAAACTAAAATAAAATGTAAGAAACATCTTAATTTTTTTTAATAAATATCTCTAATTCTATAGAGGTAGAGTCACAGAAATATGTACGCTTGCGAAAATTTTATCAGTGGGATCATACAAAAAAATGCAAAACTACAAAATTTGTTTTCGCAAAGCTACAAAAATCCGTAGCTTTGAAGCAGAAGAATCTACTAAAATTGCAGTAACTTTATTAGAATTTTATTTTTACCGGAGCCTCAGTTACATAAACAATTTTTGACATTTCAATTTCCTAAAAAAATCTTAGTTGCTTTATAAGTTTTTATTTAAAGTCCAAACATGTATGTGTTGCATGATTTTTTTCTTCAATGACATGAAAAATGACAGTAAAATAAACTGTAATTCTACAAATGAAATATTACAGAAATAAAACATTCTAAAGTTTTATCTATACATTGTACAGAAATGATGGAAATCTACATTACTCGTTGTTAGTAAAGCTACAAAAATCAGTAGCTGTGCAAAAGAATCTAATAAAATTAGCGTGATGTTATTAAAATTTTATCAGTAAAACTGATTTCAGTTGCATAAATGGTTCTACGCACCCAAGTTCCTCAAAAAAAAAAAATTAGTTACCTTAAATATTTTTTTATGTTCATTTACAGTAAAAAATGCATATTTGTTACATGGATTTTTTTGTTGCTGTTAAATAAAAAGTTCCAAAAATACCAGTTTACTAGAAAAACTTCAGTAACATTTCAGATTTTTTTTCAGTGGATGTTAAAAATGTATATAGACAATGATAAACATGTATCAACATTTTGCATTTTAGGAAAAAAAAATTATATATATATATATATAAACAATGAAACAAAAGCAAGAAACAATTACTGATTATATTTCGTTACCTTTTATAAAATTTAGTTTACAAGAAACTGTTGCATGAACCGATAAATGATATACTTGATTTTTTTTCATTGATTCCTCAGATAAATAGCTCATGCATGGAAATTGTATTACTATTTTATTTTCTCGAATTTAAATTTTACAAAAGATTGAGAGATTTTACGAAACATTTTTGAATAGAATAATGATATGCAGATCATTAGTTCAATTTTATATCCAGTACATCATCCCATGCAGATAATAAATCGTCTGGATTCGTAACAGATCGTATTTTCCATGAAAGTTTGTGTTTGTTTCATTGATCGATTCTAATTGGTCATTATAATGACAACTTTATTTCCAGAAACATAAATTCAAAACAGACAATAAATTTCTTCTCTATTCCTACAATAGAAGATTTGAATATGAATTCCTTTGATAGATATAACTGATTTTTATGTAATTTAATTTCTCTTTATATACAATTTTTATTATATAGTAGTTATAATTTTGATGTGTTTTGTGCAAAGAAATATATCATCCGGTTTTTTTTCTACAAAATTCTTGCTAAAACCAATAATTTAAATCGAATTATATATATGGTACAAAAGTTGTTTTGTCGGACTTTTTTCATTGGTTTTTTAGATAAGAAGTTATAGCTAAATATATTATTACAAATTTTTAAAATTTAAGGCTTATTTGAAATTTAAAATATATAATTGTTGCATATTTTTGTCGAATCATTTCAAATTTCGTTAAAATTGAATGTATAGTCTAAATACAATGACTTTCAAAAGAATCTCATTACATTACGTCCAAACGGAAAAAAAAATACTTTCAAGTGGAACATAATTGCGTTACGATCTTTTGAAAATAATATAACTGACATGCATGTATTAACTATATACTAAAATGTACATTCTGTATAATCTGGAATGCAAAGAATATTTGTTATTAATTTACAGGACTACACAATATTATTCCTTATATATAATAGTATTCTGGGAAACAATTTTCGGGAAGTATTTTAATAATATTAAATTATTTCAGTTTTTATAAATTTGATATACGCTGCTGAGGTTTACTACAAATTATTTCTTGTATAATAAAAAGTAAATAATATTTACAGGCATGCGCAAAAGATTTCAGAACACTGTACTGCATTCAAAGTGCTGTATACTATTACAACAAGATCTGAATATCTTTAACATTACATAAAATTAAAACTACAACGTTATAGCGCACAGATTTCGTAAAACACAACCCCCCAAAAAATTACATATGCATTTCAAGGATGTTTTGATCCCCTTCCTCAGTGATAAAAATATGAAATGGGTTCGAGAACTTCCGCTCGGTTATAGTCCCGAGTACTGGCTATGGAATGATTGAAAATGTGTCAGCAAAGAGATAGATTATCAAAGAACAGTGATACAAAGAATAAAGATATATTCTCATAACGAGTTTTAAAGAACTTTAGAATTATGTCTTGAACAAGAATGGGAAAAAGCTGCAATAGCTAAACATTGCTGGATATCCAACCATCTCTTTAATTATAAGGATGCTAAGTTAATAAAAAAAAATGTAGTTAAATTTTAGATTTAAACTTTTACGAAGCTTATAGTATTCATAAACGCACTTCTGCATTAGTAAACGATATTCAGCAACCTCTTTTTTTCACAACTGTAGAGTAATCCTTCGTAGTGGCTCTTACTTTTAGCTATTTCCGGACAGGTACGTCATTTTTAGGTTATTTAACACTAGAACCGGGGGACTTTCGGTATACCTAGAACCGCGGAGCGGGTCAATTTCACCCGAGATGGAAAAGGATATATAAATATGTCCGAATACTTAATTTGGTAAAGTAAAAGTTTATATTTTCTAATAATATTCAATATTTCTTAGTATATACATTATATTTTAAGCAAGAAGTCAGCAGAAATTGCCTACATTTCAGAAAATGCTATTATTTAAAATTACATTTCACTAAGTCTGATAAAAATATGTTGAACAAATATTGGATATATATTTTAAACATAAATAAACTTGGACTTAATAAACGTTAATTTAAAAAATACATTATCCCTTTCAAATAAGTTTAGGTACAAAATCTAAAAATAATTTTAAATATATATATAAAAAAATGCAACTTATTTACTAGATTTACTGATTTATCTAATCCAATTTATTGTATGCATTGCTTGAAAAACATGGTTAAAGATTTTGCACATTTACCAGAAACTAGTGGGTACATTATATTTTGAACAATTATTTTTATTTTTTTTTTTTTATTTATTTTTTTTTTTTTGATAACAAATCCTTTTTTTCTTATCTTGTGTTTTTCATTGTTTTTAATGTTTCTTCTTGTTCAAACGACTAGTTTTTTTTTTCTTTTCCTCGAGAAGTAAGAAACTATTCTTGTACGTCTTGAACTAAGTCTTGAATAAATTAACGTATACCAATATATTTCTCACTTACAGATTTCATAATATCTAGCATTGTTAGTAGCAAAATACAAAATATTATAGATCTCATTCAGCGACCTCCTACAAGAAGTAGGTATGACATATGCAAACTTCTTGTCATCTGGGTAATCACGCAGATACATTCAATTTACTTACGTTATAGTAAACAAGTGTATTTAGTATGGTCTAAAATTTCAATAATTAGATGTAGACTGTTAAACAGCAAAATATATTTCTCCTTTTCTCCTTGGTAAACAGTTATGTCGACGTCTGAATGTGTTAGAAGAATAGCCGCATGCAATTTTGACATTTTTACAAAGGCTTGTATTTCACGCCACGGGCATTTTATAGTTTATATAATACTCGTTTATTATTAAAATCTGCAAACAACTACAACATGATACGATACAGAATTTATCTGGTTTTGTTAGGCATATACTGAGTAAAGCTACTCACAGATTATGAACGATATAAGTGCTCATTTGAGCATACGTTAGGCATTTTTATATGGTTAGTCTTTCAGTTTTCTTGTTATGTGCTTTATATCCAGGTCTGAATGTGCCAGTTATTGGTTATTTATTTTTTAAAATTTTCATGAGTATAAAGTTCAAATTTTGTCACTTTTTGTTCAAAATCTTCATTATATCCAATTTTTTATCTGATAAATATCACAAATTTTTGTTCAAACTTTTCGTTCATCTATATTCTAATAATAAAATTACAACACTGTTAAACGTGTCGTTGGCAGACGGAACGATGTCTAGAGTCGTCGTCACTTTCATTTTCATCATTAGCATTTATTTTTCTTCATTTACAGGCAGATATTCATGCTGAAGCATTTGCCTTCTCAATCATTTGGAGATAATAGTTGCTAAAATACCGTTGCTTCTTTGACAGTAATATTAAGACCTCGGAAATCGTATCTATACTTTCAATAAATGCAGAATAAAAGCAACTTCAATGCTACCTCGAAATATTTGTTGTAATTTTACACTGCAATCATCCATTCTTCACATCAAGAATATAAGATCTTGATTGAAATTTTTCACTATACCCCTTTCCAATTCTGCCTATTTCAGGAATTAAGAGTGAGGCAGATGTACTTTCTCATTACTTCTGAAAAATGCATCTCTATTTTGTCATGTATGCGTAAAAAATATTATGGGTCAAATTATTCCGTTTAGCGGTTCTAGGTATAAGTATTTATAACTGAAAAAATATTATGGGTCAAATTAATCCGTTTCGCGGTTCTAGGTATAAGTATTTATAACTGAAAAAATATTTATTTTATTCGCTAATAAATACGAAAAGTTGTTGTTTACCTTAAAATATTAAAAGTCAGAAAAAGAAAAGTTTTTTCAATGAATACTTTTTGCGCGGCGCGAAATTAAATATCGATTTGGGTCAAATTGACCCGCTCCGCGGTTCTAGTGTTAAGCTCTTTGCTGACACATTTTCATTCATTCACCAACCAGTACTCGTGGCTATAACCAAGCAGTGTTTTTTAAACCATTTTTTTTTTCACTGAGGAAGAGTATTAAGGCATCCTTGAAACGGTGTATGTAATTCTTTGAGGGGTTGTGTTTTACGAAATGTGTTCGTTATAACTTTGTAGCTTTTAAACTATGTAATGAAATTCTTACAAAGTGTTATTTTTTTTTTATATATCTTTAACATTTTTAAAGCTTTGTTATAGTAAGAACTTACCACGTTTGTTACGCTTGTAAATTTACAACTTGTTTATTTTTAATTATTATTTAGAAAAAAAATACATATATTGTAAGAAATTTAAGAAGATTAAAATTTGAATGCACAACCATCTAAAAATATAAATTACCTGCCTTTATTTACTTTCCGAAAGTAGGATTAAGTATGAAAACCTATATATTGTCATGAAACACTGCTTTAAAATCTTAATTTAAAAGTGCCTGAATGCACTTGAAATTTTACAAGAAGTTTAAGTCACTAAATATACGTTTTTCTGCTTCTTTTCTTTGGTGTACTAATTTAAAATTTTACGTGCTGTAAACTAAGCAAGCTAATTTTAATATTTCAGCTTTATAATAGCGTTTAAAAGCATTTTAAAAGCATAACTTAGGAAACATATTTTGTGTTTACAAAGGAAAAAGTTAAGTTTTTTTTCTTGTTTAAATTTTTTTCGCCATTTTAAAAGGGTTGCGTTTTCCTATATTAATATTTAATATCTTAATTTGGTTATTCTAATTCGCTTTTTCTTAATAAAATATTAAAACATAAAAGAAAACTAAAGATTCTTAAAATGCAATAATTGTGTTTTAAAAAAAAACTATGTTCATCCACTTTGCAATACCTGTGAAACGAAATTTGGTTAAAATTTAGCAAAAACTTTTCTGTAGACATCAATTAGCACTATTTATAAACGTGCACTCATAATTTAGATTATTTTGTGAAAAATGAAAAATAGATTAGATCATTCTTTCTTGTGGTAGCAATTTTAAATACTAGTGATTAATTGCAATTTTAATTGCTAAGTGTAGGTTTGATAAACTCAATATTATAGTTACACAATGTGACAATTCACTAAACAACTTCGCTAAAACAACGCTAAAGAATTCGCTAAACAACTTTTTTATTTATGCAGTTCTTCAGATTGTGCTTCTCCGTCTGCGTCGTCTAAATTCTCTGAAATACTAATCATTTGCATATTCCCCCATCTTCGTCCTTTCTAGTGATTTTAACGCTCACCAGCTCATTCTTTCACCTGGTTGCTATTTTAATTGCCAGAAGTGTAGTTTCGATAAACTCAACATTATAGTTAGATAATGAGATAAAATTAATATAAAAAATGTTCTTTGTTTAGATTCTAAGCGTTTAACTAGCAAAAAAAAAAAAAAAAAAAAAAAAAAAAAAGTAAATTTTAGACTAAAAACAATTGACGAATAAAACTAATGAAAATATATTTGATATTAAACGAAATTGAAAACATTACTTGAAATGTCAACTACTTTATTTGGCACGGTGCATATATTTTCACAACAAACGATTTTTAAATTCTGATTAAGATGTTAAAAATGATTTTGCAACAGACGAAAATAAAAAAGGTCGTTGGGGGACACCGTAATACTTACGCATCATGGATATGCATAATATAAAATATGAAAATAAAACATGTGTAAAATATTTATAAAATGCACTGCAGTTCCAAAATAAAATTTAAACGCAAATTTAAATAGTTTTAATATACATAGTCATGCTTTATTAATGAAGTGCCAAATTCGACAAATTATATAAAACGCCAAAATACTCAAGTAATACCGGATTGCGTAAAAGAAACATCCTTATAACTCTAAAAATAATAATCATAATAAATAACAATTTACTGCGTCGGATGAAGCGTCTCATTTCCAATTAAAATATATCTTTGAATTGAAATTTGATTGAAATACAGGGTCATGAAAAATCAAAGAATGCGGAAAACAGGATTACACATATCTCGGCAACTAATAATTCGATCGACTTCGTTCTTTATGCAAAATTTGTGTTATTTTATTGCCTTTTACATCCACTCTTTAAAAGAAAAAAAATTCGAAAGTTTTTATATACCTTTCATCAGAATGAATTTTTCGAGAGTCCGAAAAAAAATAGTTCCGTATAATCGAGGTTACTGATATTAAATAAGCTTCGTCCCATTCTTACATACTAAGTACATACAAAATTTCAAGTCTCTATCTCAATTTGTTCGGGAGAGCGTTTACAGACAGACAGACACACAGACAGACGGACAGACGGAAGGACGGCAAAAAAAATTTGCAAAAAATATGTTTTTCGGAATCTTCAGTATCTGAAACGTGTAAATCGGTCATTTTTTTTCGATATTCAAAACGATTGCAAGACTTACCCTATACTACGTATGATGGGTAAGAAATAATCAACAGTATTTCAAAACCGAATGTTTCACACAAATTCAAAAACGTCTATGAAACATAATGTAAAATTTTACTTTTAACTAATTTACTTCCTTAATTTTACTAAATTACTGCATATATTTTCACAACAGAAGTTATATGTAATGTTGTAGGTTTGTATTACCATGTTAAAATTAATTTTGTATCAGACGAAAATAAAAACAATCATAAATATTTCAAAATAGAAAATTTCTAAACAAGTATTTAAAAAGCGTATGAAACTTAACGTGAAACGCTTCTGAAATCTAATTTTTATGTTAACTAATTTATTTGGCATGCTGCATGCATTTGCATAACAAACCATGTATGTATTGTTTTTGGAACACAATGCAAAAAGAAATTTTACATTATACGAAAATAAAAATAGCTATATTTTAAATCAAAAAGTTTTTAAAAACTTTAAAAAAGCCTATGATACATAATGTGGAGTACTTAAGAAAACGTTTTATTTCTTATGTTAACTACTTTACATGGTATGCTGTATTAAATTTTCACAAAGAAAGCTGAAAGCATTGTCATGGATTATGATTATATCGTTTAAACTTATTTTATGAAAAATAAATTCTTATATTATTAAAAAAAATCGGATATACATGCGAAGTAACTGAAAGTTTAAATATGACATTTCGCAACGTGCTTATTTATTGCATACCAGTAGCGTAGCTATGTTTTTTGGCGCCCGGGAACAGCAAGAAATTTTGCGCCCCCACCCCAATATAGATATATAACAATTTCTCTCAATTTGGCGCCCCTAGGCCTCGTCGACCGGGGCGGAATTTCCCCTTGCCCACCCTTAGCTACACCACTGTTGCATACTGTAAAAAATAACAGTTGTTTCTTATTCTATAAAAATGTACAATAATAATGAACTCAGATATGTAATAATCTGTTCCAAATCACCAAAAAAAATTTTTTTTAAACCTTGCTGCCTGTCATTTTCGTTAACATTTCACGGAGCTTTTACAATGCAGTAATCACTTTCATGCAACCGGAAAATCAGTTTTTAGGATTCTATCAATTTTCTAGTAAACAAAGTATAATATAGTTTTTCCCACTGCATAACTTATTTTATGCATGCAATTGTATCAAAATAATTTTAATGTTTATATTAATGTTAATCAGGGTCCACATTGTTCCTAAAATTGTTGTACTTTCCTACCACAATTTTTAAACGGTAATATTTATTGTATAATTCTATTGTAGATGTGATTTTTTTTTTGATGAAATTCATGAAGATTTTTGATTTAAAATACTGGTACCAACGTGTGAAAATTTTAAGAACGGTGCGAGCCCTGGTTAATGCTGTTAATATTGTATGCTTGTACGTTAAGCACGTTTTCTGACTATAAAAATAATACCTAATATTTACCTAATTGATAGAAACATACAAAGAAGTGATATGCCGATTTGAGAAAACTGATTATTGCACTGTAAAAGCACTTAGAAATGTTTCCATAAATGGCAGTAGCAAGTAAAAGTTTGTTTTATATAAATTCTTCTTTATATATCGAAAATAAATATTCTTTTGATATGTTTAAAAATAAAGAGACACTTTTAGGAATCTTCGGTAACTTCATGAAGATTATTGTATATTTCCGTTTCTGATTATAATAAATTTTTGAAGATTAAAAATCATCTGTCTTTTTTTTTTTTTTTTTTTTGGCTTCTTTTTTAGCTGGATTTTTTTTAAATCACAAATATACATTAATAGGTACTGATCTAAATTTAAAATCTATTACTAAAATATGTGTTAGTGATTCATAAAGTATAATAATAATATAGTAATTCGGGAAATGCTTTTTTTTCTCTTTTTGACATACCTGAATACTTTTAGTACTCCAGTAATCTTCGGCTAAGTAGATAAACAAACTTTGAATTTCATTTAGATTTAAAAAGTAGTGAACTCAGATATTCAAACATTATTCAACAATTAAAACATCATGAAAGCAACATAAAGGAATTATATTATTATATTGTAATGTTAACGTAACACTCTTTTTTTAATCATTATTTAGTCCATAAACGTCTGTATAGCTAAATGCTCTTTTATTTTTATTTTATTTAACAATATCTATTAGTGGAATATCAAAGATTTTTTTCTAATACGAAATAATATAAGTTAAATTTTCTAGTAATATAGTGTGGTTAGACTTCATCCGAAACATGGCAAGTTGAATGATCTTAAATTACACTTATTTGGACATAACTGAACGAGAACAAAAAACACATAATAAGAATTACGCTAATTATCTTTCTCACTGAACTGTTACACAGAGGCATGCTGCATTGCACTTTATTATCAAAATTCTGGCGTCTTTTTAAATCAACAAAAGAAACATTAAAACGATCGCCTTATTTCGCCAAAACCAGATAAAATTAATTTTAGTAGGTTCTTCTTTCAATCTTAATCAATTGACTTGTGTTTCTTTCATTTCTGAAACCAGCGTCGTTTTTTTTTAAATCCCGGATAATGCTAATTTTCATTTCTGCGCGCGTTGCTGGCATCAGGAACATTCATTTGGAAATTAAAAACAATTTACGAATATCTCGAAAATTAAAAAAAAAAATAAATGTCCTAAAATAATCGATTCAAATTATTCACGTTTTCCTGTTAACTGAATCTTTTTAAAAGCATTAATAATACATATTGCAAATAAAAAGTTTCATTAACGAAATATTGCACCTTTTGAAAAAAATATCCTTTATACTCCACAGTCTTAAATCAATGATTTTAAATACTTTTTCCTTGAAATCCACACGAATCCTTATTTTTTTTTTTAAATTCATATTTGTTTTTCCGCATCACTAAAGTACGTGTTTCCATCTGATAATTTTTTTTTGCATAACTTGGACTTTTGAAATAGCAAAAATGTAGCGAAATTAGAAAAGATTTTGGGAAATGTTTTTTCCCCTTAAGTCGAAATTCTTTATAAAACAAATTCCATTAAATTAATGAAAGCCTCTTCGTGAAATGTTCTCTTAATTTTAATAGATGAATGAACTTTCAGTTTTTAAAGGATTTCAAAATCTTTTTTGGTTTCCGTACTGAAAATGTACAAATGGAACCTTTTTAAGAACATTTATGTGCCTGCCTGTCCATCTGTCATAGCCAAGTAAATTAAGGAACGTTCATGTTTAAAGAATGAAAATTTCAAATTAGCTGAAATAATAAAGGCTATTGTCCCGTGTATTTATAGATTTATAGCGCCTCGCTTTCATTTTATCACTCCGATGTTCAGAGCATGTAAATGTAACTGCTAACCACTCCTTATTCTGAGCCTGTCCTATACATATAACGATACCAATTTCAAGGGTGTCAGCATTCTTATTTTTTTTCGGTTGCTAGGCACTTTTTCTGTCCACATGTAGCTTAAATCGGTTGGAACCGCAAGAATTTGGCATCCCTTTATTCCTGGTGCACATTTAAAAATAATACTTCTCACCGCAGTATGCGGGCTGTGTTTTTCAGCCAATATGTACGTTAATTCCATTGTGCATAGTGCGAATTTTTGTATATTGGTGACATTATATCTACGCCAACTCTGTGTGTGTTTTCTCTCAACGAGGTCACTTCGCCTCTCGTAACGAACCAAAAAGGTTCTGATTTTTTTAGTTCCTGGAGACATTGTTCTCCGATATTTTGCTGTATCTCTCCATGTTTTCATGGACCTTTAATAAATAGTTGTCTTTTTTTCACCTGTGGGGTATTTGGTAGTTTTGTACCGAAGTTGGCAATAATGCGGCTACTATCAGTTTTTTCTACGCTTTGAAGAACTCATCGTGAACAACTGCAGCAAAAAGTCTACTCTCTCCACTGTAGCAAATTTATAAGTTCAATTTAATCTTCTAAGATAAGAATTAAGGATTTTTTGTTTATAATTACAAGATTCCTACGATTACGGGAAAATCTTTGGTACAAGTTTTATCTAATAAAAAAGTCTCTTCTCAAATAAGATGAAATTTTGGTTTTAAATATTGTTTTATTTTTCTAAAAAAAAGAAATACTGATAATTTCCTGAAAAATTCCCTGAAGGAAAAGTATCACTCCTCTATTGGTACTGTAATATTATAATACCTGACATCGTTTTTATTTAAATATATTATTGTAATTGTTAAGTAGAGTGTTATTTATTAATATTTCAATTTTCATCATTAAACATTATCATCATCTTCAAAATTACAATAAAGTGTTAATAGTTATTTAATTTCATAAGCCATTCGGGATGTGGTGTACTATTAATAGTACGTGTATTTTCACTGAGTATCATGTTGCCATAGAAACCACTTTTGTTTTTATCGCCATGTAGTAGCGATATTATGTGTTTGTGCCTTTCTTATTATGACTCTTTTTATACTTCGGAACTTAGTAATAATAATAAGAATAATAAAATTAGTTTGTTTTCTTCTCTTTGCATGTTAAGGATCTTTTGTTTTAAGCACATATTTTACTTTTAAATTATAACATTTAATTCAATAAATAATTTAGTGGATTTATAGGTTACTTTCGTAAACGTATAATGCATAATGAAAAAAAAAAAAAAACCCTTGAAAGTTGTTATGCTTGTTAAATGCTGTTGTAATACCATATTTTCCAAACGTCTCCAAAAGCTCATCCTTAGCCTATTGTCTTAAGAATATAAATTTGCGTAGTTCCCACATTAAGTGCATCCCTTATATTTCAAGCAATTATATATTCGTTAAAATTCAGTAAATATATTTGGATGACTTCTATTAACATTATTAACATAGAATTTATTTTAAAAATTGAAAAAAAAAGGACCGAAGCATCAAATGTATCATAGTTGTTCTTAAATTATCTGTATAAGGATATACTACCGTTTTCATTTACGTAATTTTTTTTCTAAAATGGTTTTAGTAACTTTATTTCTTATTTTATAGTTGTTGTTAAATAGTCTATTTTTTGTAAGATGTTTATTTTCAGTGGCGTAGCAATTTACTAAAATGTTGTTAGTTATTTTACTCCAAAAATACAATAAAAAACGCAATATTTTTTGTTAATTATAACACACTTGTTATAATTAATTGCGTATATTTATTAATTATATGTATGTATATGATTTTGTTTCTTCTAGGTAATTGAAACATTAATGTTTGCGATTACTACATAAAAAAAATGTTAATTAATGATATGTTCTTAAAAAAAAAAAAAATAAAAAAAATAAAAAATAAATAAATAAATAAATTCCGTTAGACAAATTCCGTTAGACAAATTCTGCCGTAAAAACATTAATTTTTAAATGCTTAAATACAGCAAAATTATTTCAAGTATTTGCGTTAATATAATTAGAGTCTTTAAGACAGTTTATCTTCCGTTTTCTTGTTTTAATTTTAGTTGTCGTGTGTTTTTTACTAAATAACCAAATTTTAATATCTGCGTTATAGAAACATGCCCCGTATCAATGTAAAAAAAAGAAAAAAATATATCATTTCAAAGAATTTTTCTTTTTAAAAAAGATGTATTAACCATTTAATATTTAGGATTTATTTCCTTTTCCATAATTGAATGAGTAAACAAAAAGGGGAAAATGCATTTTTTTTCACTAACAAATATAATTTCTAGAATATTACTGAAATAATACTTTGATAAAGGCTTTTCTAAAAATGACAAATATTAATTAGTCAGGTACTTTTATGAATTAAGTTATTAAGCCTACGTAAAAATATAATGAAAAAATAAAATTATAACTAAAAAATTTAAACAAAAAAATCATTTAGCAGAAGTTTTATGCATGTTTTTCATCCCTTAAATTTAGTTTGCTTTTAATTAAAATATTTATGTATGGGCGTTTATAGTAATATTCTTTGTTTGCAATCGTAAAAAAAACTGTTTTTGTAAGTTTCTTTATTTTTAACCTGTTATGATTTAATAAATTTAGAATAGAGCATTTGTGATTTATGCTACTAAGCAAACATAAAAATATAGTAAAAAAATAAAATGATAACTAAAAAATTAAAAGCATTCCGTAGAAGTTTCATACATATTTTTTCTCCCTTCAATTTAGTTTGCACTTAATTAAAATATTTATGTATGTGTCTTCATTATAGTATTATTTTTTATCCAATCATAAAAAGTTGTTTCTGGAATTCTTAATTTGAAAATTGAAATTGAAATTTCTTAATTTTTAACCTGTTACGAAGTGATAAATAAAGAATTGAAAGCAGGTATTTTCTTTTTTCTCAGAATGTAAATTCGTTTCGATGAAAAAAAAAAAAAAAAAAAACTATATAAATATAGCTAGCAAAAAAACATATGTTAGTTTTCAGTTTTAAGACTTAAAACACACGCTTTTATTTTATATAAAATGAAGTTATCAGCATTCGCTGAAGAATTCCACATTTACGACACTGTCTTAAACAACATTTACTCTAAAAAAAGAATATGGCGTCACTGTTACGTATTCATACCCAAAATGCATCAAAAATGATGTCATCAGTCAATAAACATGAAAACAAATCAGCTATCTAATGATTCATATGCTTCCATTTATTTGTAAAATTAATATATACTGCTGGCCATTAAAATGCTACAGCATGAAGTATAGAAATTAAAAAAAAACATATATTTGTTGCACATAGAAAGTATGGCATCAAAACAGAGGATTTCAATATGCATCAGGGTACAATGTAAAAAAAAAGGGTCGATCTACTAAAAAAATTTTAGTAATCCTTGTAATTCCTAAAAAAATTTTAGTAATCTTACTCGGTTATAAGGAATCTGTAAGATCTACTAGAAAAAAAACTAGCAACGAATAGAGTTATCAGTTTTACATTTTTAATAGCTATTACTAAAACTCACTTGTTGTGGCAGTTATAGCCTATTGGTCATAGTACGGAACTCCAGGCTGAAAGTGCCTGGGTTCGATGCTGGCCCCCGCTAAATAGTTACGGAATGTAAATAAAGAGATTATGAAAATCATGTCGTAGCAGTTACCATTGGTAATGATCTCTGAACTCCCCCCCCCCTTTAGAAACATGTCAAAATAGAGTAGGTAGAAATGTTTGGTGCTGCCATCTATTGCGGCTTTACCGAAAATCTTCTGTTTCAGAAGTCTGTCTTTCTACCCACTGGATGCAGCTCGAAGGAAGCTCCTGCCCTTCTGGCACACTTAATGGTTACAAAAAATAATTTTGAAGCTATTGCTAAAATTTTTTTTGGCGGCTCATACTAAAAAGTTTTAAGTTAGTTATACAAAAAATTCTTTTGTTCAGTTTACAAAAGAAATGTTTGTTTCACTTTTAAAAAAACAAAGTTTGTAATGTGTACTAAAAAATTCTGTGGAATACAAATTTTCTAAGACATTTTTATTAACCTCTTGAATTTTTTTTTACAGTGTAGGCGTTTAGACGCATACGAAATTAGTAGGAACAGTTGTCCCCCACTTCGAAGCTCAAATGGCCCTTACCCGATTACGTAAGTAGACGAATTGGATGATAGAAAAGAGTAACTCACAAGATGTGCTTCAAGCCTATGACACATTTCATCAACCGTATTTGCTGCAGAGAGGTTGCGGGGCAGTCTTTTAGAAATTCTTGATCAGATAGTTCCAAGGAATGACAGATCTGGAATGCGAAAAAGCCAGGACAGGGATCGAATATACTGTGTAACGAGGAAGGTCAGAACACGACATGTAACATGTAGTTTTTCTTTATCTCCCTAGAAGATGACGTTTGGCAGGCCTCGGATGACAAGGGCTAAACATCTTGGGAATACAACTTTAGAGTGATAGTGCAATCCCGAGGGGCAGACCAATACACAAATTGCTCTCGTTGTAAATGGCTTTTACAATTTTGATTTTACAGTTTTAAAATTCCGTATGTCAACATATATATATGTGATCTGTTGAAAAATTAAACACGCTATAGTTAATTTATGTTACAATTGACTTAATGTAGAGCATTACTTGATCAATTCATATTTGGGAAAATCAATCAAGTTTAAACTGAATTGAAAATTGTTTACATATGCTATTAATGTATAATCAAACAAACACAACATTATAAAGACGACATTTGGTTTAGCCGCTGGACGTAAAATGTCAGAAATGTAGCGATCTAAGTTGAAATTATCCCTGATTTGATTTAGAGATGTGCAGTGCATGCCGTGTACCCAGTGACTGCCAAATCAATTACATCAGGAGCAGGGACACTAAGTCGATATCGAATGTCGATTTGGCAGCCATTGGGTATACGACATGCACTGCACATCTCTAATTCAGAACGGGGATATTTTCAACATAGATCGCTACATTTCTGACATTTTACGTCCAGTGGTTAAACTAGATGTCGTCTTTATAGTGTTGTGTTTTGTTTGATTATAGATTAATAGCATATGTAAACAATTGTCAACTCAGTTTAAACTTGACTGATTCAGCATGCAACTTGACTGAATCAGCATGCAACGAATGCTCTCCTTCAATCTTCTAGACACGCATACCGTTTCGAATTAAAACTAATTTTTAAAGCTATCTAAGAATAAAAATTTCAATCCATTAAGGGAGACCCGTAAAAAAGAACCCAAAATTTTTATTATTGATTTTAAAGTCATGAATATTGGTGTACTATTTAAGAGTCTTTTTGTAAGAAATAATTAGCAAAAAAATTCACTTTTTATTAAAAAGTATATATATTTTTTTTTAAATGCATTTTTTTAAATTACTACTCCTCATTCAATTTTCAATATTTTGGTATTACTAAAATTTCTTAAATAGTGTTATAGTATATGGAAAAGACCTAGGGAGCGATATTTTTAATTTTCTATTTTAATCAGCTAAAAAATAAAGAAATTACGCATGGTAAATTTCCTTAAATTCGTTATAGTTTTCATGTTTACCAACTTATGTAAAATTTTCAGAAATATTTAAAAAAAAATCTCTCCTTACTTTTGTTGCAAATTGTTTTAAGATTCTAAAAACATAAACACTTTGTTTCTAAATCATTTTACCACTGAGCCTTAGTACTTTGAACTTAGGCAAAATATGAAAAAAGTCATTTTCAGGAAAATACATTTTAAATGGTCGCTAGTCCATTAAACTGTAACTACAATTACAAAAGCTCATTTGCTCCTGTTCCAAGTGACCCCGAGCATTTAAATTTTGTATGGATATTCGCAAATACGTATTTTATCGTTTTGTGAGATAAAAAAAAAATTGAACTTAAGATGATTTTTGGCCGAAAATGGGGTTCGGGTGTCCCTTAATTCTCCGGCTCCTCATCTACGTAATGGGGTGTTATATAATATGTAATATAATGTTCCTCGCAATGATGGCCATCATAGATTAATCGAAATCTCGAAATCTACTTAAAGGAAAACTCTCGTTACATAAATAACAAATAAATATCTGAATCTTCTAATGCCAAGCATACTTACGGTTCCAGTAATATTCCAGTTATTTTTTAACATGCTTTTATGCTAATAGCATCTCAGAATTTAACTTTCATAAAAAAATTAGCTTGAAAAATCTGATTATTTCACATTCTCTGCATCTTTTCTGCGCAGAATTTTTTTTTTCATTTTTACTTTAGAATATATATTGTGTATTAATTAAGATCTTATTATTATTATTAAATTTGTTTTTTAATATTTATTTTTATTTAATTTTCGTATCATTAAAATAGTATTATGATTATTATTACTATTATTATTATTTTATTACTATTTAATTACATTTATTGCATATTATTTTTTCTTTTATTTTTCTTTTTCTTTTTACTTTATGTTTTATTGAAATATTTAAGTATTTGTTATTTAGTTTACTACATAATTCTATTTCTTTTGTTCTTTTGATTGGAATATTCTCTGGAGATTTTAGCTTTTTTTTTCTTGCTATTTTTCAACTTGTTTCTTTTCCTTATATATCACTTCAGTCTTGCTACTTTTACCAAAGTAGAAGCACGTCATCTTTAAGGCTGATAAATAAAGGCAATGTTCTTTTAAAAGATCTACCAAAGTCATATATTTTTATGGTGTTTTATGAAGTTCTTTTGGTTTTTTTAATAATAGTAACTTCCTCTTTTAATTTCGTAGAAAGAATAATTCCTTTTTTTTTATATACAGTAACACAGTCTTTTCAAATACAGTGTGATTCCACAACGTTCGTAATAAACTTTATTTACGAAATTTAACTTTATTTTAGACTTTTTTTATCATTACTCTCATCATAAGCTTTCTAATGGTATCATATTCCGTACATTAATTATTGGGGTATGGTTATTGTTAACTTCGCGTGAATCATAATCATTGCAGAATAGCAACGTCACCTGTTGTTAGTTTACACAAATCTAATCAGCAACAACTTATGTCAACTTCGAACAGATTCTGAAGTTCAATGAGAACCCATGCATTCATTTTTAAGACAGTAATATTGAAAAAAATCTTGAAAAAAAAAAATCTAGCCTAACAGTGCCACCTTTTGGGTAATTGATACGTAAAAGTAATCAGCAACAGACAGTATCAAAGCATAACATAAGCCAAATTTGATTTAAATTCGTGCATTAGTTCTTAAAATAAAGTGGTCACAAAATTTCAAACAAATGTTTTCTAAAATAATCTATTAAACCATATTCAGGACTTTTTAAAACCACAGAAGTTAAAATCTCCAACGAATCTATTATTTTTTTTCAAAGATATATAGAAGTAAAAATAGTATTTCTAATAACTTTTATGACTGACTATTACCCTATAAGTACGAAATAATGAGAATAAATGATATAGTAATATACATACATTATATTGGTTGTGCCATTTTAAACTACTTATAATTACAATAATTTACACAAAACATACATGTTTTTAAATGTATATGTAAATAATAATTTGAAGAACGCTTCGAATGAGGTTCTGAAAAGAATAATAATTAATAATGCGTAATTCTAAACGTTCTATTCATTTTAATTATCTATTTCTGTATGTATTTCTCAATACTCATACATAAAAACTCCGCATTTAAATTCAAATTTAACGGTTGATAAACGAGAATTCTAAAAATATATTTTGAATATAAAATGTATTCTACTTTAAAGAAAATGGGAAAAATTCCGTCAAAAATGTATTCACATGTAAATGATTTACAGATGTTAAATCCACGAAAAAGCTTTTGAGTGATAAATATATGCATTTTTCGGTTTTGAAAAAGCAGCATTGGGATATGAATTTCACATTTATAATGTCACAGTATATCCGGATCATAAAGATGACATGTATCCAGCAAAAATTGTACTTGTATGTCGAAATATATAGCAAAACGTTGATTATAACTATTTTTTATTAAATAAATTTTATCCTTATTTTATTTATTTTTAATAAAATCTCAAATATCTAATTTTCTGAAAATAATATATTTGAAGTGCACATGGTTTTATATATATATATATATATATATACATATATATTATTTTGTTGTTATTAATGTTAGTTTGACACTAACACTAGCCAAACTAAATTAGCAAATACTTGTTAAATTTCATACATTTTGAATTTAACATAAGGTAGATACTTTTTACAGAAATGCAGAATAATTGGTTTAATTTTTTACATCCTTAATTTTGAATAAATTTTGTGCTTCACTTGAAAGATCATTTACGATATTGACGATATATAAAACATCCTATGTTATATTAATTTCTTTTTTAGATATTTTTAAGACTAACATATTAAATGTTTCTGTGACTGACACTGAACATTCGTTTAGGTCACTTCAGTCACTAGTGACTGACAGCATAAAGCATAATATAAAACTAAAAAAGAATACACTGTTTTAAATAATTATTAAGAAAGTATAATTCTGTAATAAATAAAACATACTTAAATTTAAAATAAGTTATTGGTAATTACTTAAAACAATATCTATCTATCTATCTATCTATCTATCTATCTATCTATATATATATCTATATATATATATATATATATATATATGTATATATATATGTATATATATACATATATATATTTATCTATCTATCTATCTATCTATATATATATATATATATATATATATATATATAATTTTTATATCATATTTTAGATTAAAATAGCAAATAAAGCCTTTGTGCAAAAATGTTAAAGGATAGAAAACCAACGATTATCAGTGCACAACTAAAGTATGAAAAGAGAGCAAACAGCTGTTTCGAATTTACTATCGAGATTCTTCTTCAGTGCAAAAACTCAAAGAGCTAGACAAAGCAAAACTGAGCAAAGAGTCAGAGAGACGAAGGCTTATATACCCTCTACGGGAACGATCCCGCCTAAAGGAAAACAACCAATGAGAAGAAGGCAGTCTGAACAAGTGGGTGGACAAGTAGCGACATCCACCGGAGAACAAACAAAACAAAAAATAAAAAGAGAGAAAAAAATAAAATAAAGAAACGAAGAAATAAGAGAGAGAGAGAGAGAGAGATAAATTAAAGATTTCGAAATGCTTGGAAAATAAGGAGTACTTGATAAGTCATTGACTAAGGACTGAGAGTTTTTAATGATGTGGTAAGCTTCCCAAAAATTAGGCTGACAAAGGTGGTCAGATTGTTGTTCTTGCCAAGTCTACATATTTGGAAAAGTCCCATAAATTAATTGATGACGGTCCCTATGTGGATATCCACAAAGACCCTTCCTCTAGTGAAATTAATACTATCAAAACGGACATTAAGTCTTCACACATTATTCCTGCTAAATTAAAGAAGTCTCTTATTCCTTCAATTGCTCATTGTGCCAGGTTTTATACTTTGCGTAAGGTCCATAATCCTGACATTCCTTTTTGGCTTATTGTCTCCAGTATCGGTACGGCTTCTTATAAACTTGCTAAATATCTTGTTCCCATATTTTCTCCTCTCTCAAGCTGTAATTCTTTCCCTGTTAAGAATTCTTTAGAATTTGTTAAGAAACTTCACAGTTTTAATCCACAAGGCCACATGATGGTTTCTTTTGATGTTTCATCATTATTTACTAACCCGCGAGTAGTCGCGAATTTTTTCACAACGTCATTAGTCGCGCTCGGTCTTTTTGCCGCTTGCCCCCCACATACCAAATATGTAAAATAAGAAATATTTTTTACCTAATATACGAAAATAACATTTCGATGAAGATATAAATTTGCAGTTTTCTTAAATTATGCATTTTATTCATGAGATCTGGAGTAATTATAAAAAGTACAAATGGACTGACATTAGTGATTGTTACGTAGACTTTTTCGCCAATTTCAACTTTGTTTCTAAAAATGTACGTGAAAGAAAAACAGAGGTGTACTGTTACTTCACTAAGGTGGTCTAGAAAGCTTCAAAGTCAGCTACATGGTAGATCTCCGTTGTATTTGTAATGTGATACAAGTTAGGGGAAGATAAGTTATAAGGGCGGCGAAAAGACCGACACGCGACTACTGACGGGCTAATGTTCCAGTCGAAGGGGCTTTAGATTGCCTGAAGAAAAAGTTCTGTGAAATTCATTTTTCTTTTTTCCAAATCGAGGAGCTCATTCATCTCACTCGTGCTTGTTTATCTCACAATACTTTTGTATTTAACAGGAATTTCTTTCGTATGACTGACAGTTTGGCTATGGATAATCTTCTTATTCCGATTTTATGCGCTTTGTACATGCACTATTTTGAAATAAAATTGTTTGAAGTCTTAAAATTGCATTTTTATGTTCGTTACGTAGATGATATCTAAGCTTTAGTTGAAGTGAACTCAGATATAAATCATATTCTCTCTGTCATGATTTCTATTGATTCTTGCATTAAATTTAGTTTTGAAGTTGAATCGAACAACTGCCTCTCTTTTCTGAATGTCCTTGTTATTCGCAATGAAGATAATTTTCAGACTATTGTCTTTCGCAAACCTTTTGCGGTCAGTCTTCCACCTCAGAGATATTCTTCTCATCCTCCTAACCAGAAAGTTGCGGCTTTTAAAACTTTTGTTTTCCGGGCTTCCAATATTTGTTCTACTCCTCAGTTACTCAGTAATGAACTTTATTATCTAAAAGCTATTGCTGTTGATCGTGGTTATTCTCCTAATATTATAGATTCGTTTCATAGAAAATTGACAAAATCCACCAAATCTGAAAGAAAAAATTTTAATTCGAACTTTAATACTTTGGTGGTTTTGCCCTTTTTCCCCAAAATCAGTCAGCAAGTTGCTAAAATTTTAAAAAGATTCGATTACAATGTTATTTTTTCTCCTATTAATAAAACTGCTTTTTCAAATTTTAAGCACCCCATTGCTCGCTTAGATAACTGGGGTATTTACCAAATTTCTTACCAGTGTGGTCTTTCTTATATTGGTCAGACTAAACATGCTCTTAGATTTCGTTTAGCTGAACATAAAATGTATGTCAAAAATCAAGAGCTGAAACGCTCTTCTATTGCTGAACATTGTTGGTCTTCACAACATAAATTGAACTTTTCTTCAGCCACCATCATCCATAAGTGTCCTTCTATTCTTTATCTTAATTTTTGGGAAGCTTACCACATCATTAAAAATTCTCAGTCCTTAGTCAATGACTCATCAAGTACTCCTTATTTTCCAAGCATTTGGAAATCTTTAATTTAAATCTCTCTCTCTCTTTTTTAATTAATTAACTAATTTATTTTATTTTTTCCTCGCTTTTTAGTTTTAGTTTTGTTTGTTCTTCGGTATGTCACTACTTGTCCACCCACTTGTTCAGACTGTTTTCTTCTCATTGGTTGTTTTCCTTTAGGCGGAAACGTTCCCGCAGCGGGTATATAAGCCTTCGTCTCTCTGTCTCTTTGCTCAGTTTTGCTTTGTCTAGCTCGTTGAGTTTTGCACTGAAGAAGAATCTCGATAGTAGATTCGAAACAGCTGTTTGCTCCCTTTTCATATTTTATTTGTGCACTTATAATCGTTGGTTTTCTATCCTTTAATATTTTAGATTCTCGGTCTCCGATGATTGACGCGACTGAAACGAAAATTTCAATGTCAGTCATCGGCGAAGGACGTGGCACTCAACGTGTTAAAATTGATTTCTAAAATCAGGAGTTAGAGGGCTTTTTGCAAAGCATTTACAAGAATTAACAACAAAAAATAGCGTTAGGGACATCTCACAATTCTCATTGAAAAATTGCGATAATATATGTATCAGAGAACTGTTACAATATTTTTCTTATCATTCAATACTTACAAAATAATTAATTTGTATATGCTACTGTTTTATCTGTACATGAAATACACCTTTTAGTGTAAAAGATTCAGCATCGCCAGAATTATAAAAACATACAAATATTCCATGCACTGTAACTGACGTTTAATTCCTTAGTATGAAATGCTTCGAGACCGAAGTCGCTGATAACGTAAATCTATATACATTACGTGTCATTTTCTAAGAAAACTTTGTAATGAAATCATTCTTACATATATTAAATTAAACAAGAGCAAAAAAGAAAATGTATTTAATTTGGACACTTAAAATTTTTGGTTACAAATTGAAAACAAAAAGTATAAAAAAAGCTGACAAACGAACGCGGGCGGCACATTAGCATGTATTTTGAAGCCACTAAGTTTCATTCAAATTGGTTTATAAAAACTATAGTTACCACATGACAAAGATTAAATATACATATAAATGTACGTATACATTCATTTCGTGGTTTGTGGTTTATATCGGTTAAAGTGAACTAAAATTTTCCGGAAGTGCTTTTCCTTGGACGGTTGCAATAGATAGCTTGTTTATTTTTTGAAATGAAAACTACCTAAAACATTATAAGTAAGGTACCCTGGGGTAATAACGCCACGTTAAGGTTCTACCAATTTTCACGGCTCAGTTTTAGTTTGTATTTTTCAAAGGAATATATGATTCGATACAGCAACTCATTGACTACCTATATAAAAAAATAATTTAACAGATATGTATTCATAAAATGTAATGGCGTGATTTCTTGACCAATGTTATTTGGCGTTATTACCCGCCTATATGGGTAATAACGCCATGCAAACAAAACTATGAAATAAGATGGAATAATGGCATGTAGATTGCCCAATTCTAAAAATACAAACTCTACAAACTTAGAAATTGACAAAATGCATTCTAAGCTATTGAAAATGTTCAATTTTTTGTGAAAGTGTAAGAAAAATAAAGGTGTGGTGAGGGGGAGGGGGGGGAGGATGAGGCAAAAAATATCAGACCGTGAGCTTCTTTTTGCTTAAAAAGGACCGCTTAAATAGAATTATTGGAAACATTGCACCGTTTTAACTGTGTTTATTTGAATCAGTATTTAGGATGTAGCTCGGGCACTGTAGGGAATCAAACGGTGTATTAATGCCAAGGATTGGCGTTATTACCCAGTTATAGTTATTGCGCTGTACATTTTAAATTACAAATTATCTCGAGAAGATATCCAAAATCTTCAACAATATTCTGAAAGTCCATGAAATGTACTACAAATTTATGTAATTAACAAAGTATTTCTTGATTAAAAAAATAGTCTTCACATCACAAAACGTATTTCGCAAATTTTAGATCAAGCGTGAATTTAAGTTGCTTGTAAAAACAATAAGACCTAAAAATGAAACAAATTAACTTGAAGCTGTTTTTTGCGATTTATATGACTCAAAACCCTTCTGCGCAGAGCACATGGGTGTCATTTACCAGATTATTTCATAATTATGCAAAATATTAGCACTTGGCGTTATTACCCACTGCCCCCTCTACAATGCCTATTCACTGAGCAGACGACAAGCGTGAAACGTCATGAAGTGGAGGCGAAATAACTAACCCTACTGGTTCCACAATCACCACGAAGCTCAGAACGCGATCGTTGTCAGGGAAACCGCCTCCACTACGTCACAAGCGAGAAGGCTTTGTAGAGGAGGCAGTGTATTACCCCGCCTGGCGTTATTACCCCAGACCACCTTATATATATATTTCACCGTTTTTTTTATTTGATGATTTAAATTAAAGTTTGATGGTATAAGTACAAGAAAACCATGATTATGGAATCATTATTGCAGAAATATTATTTTTTCGAAAGAACATAAAATATCACATTAATTTGCGAAATTTATGTATAAAATACCCCATCCCTCTACATTTTATGACACTTTAAATAACTAAATTACACTCAACTGGGTACGCATACATTAATTAAAAAAAACAATTTTAAAAGTTTGCTACTTGAAGAAAAAAAAGGAAAAAAGCCGATAATAAGCTCCTTTTGGAGATATCTCCGTTTTGAAAACAAACAAAAGAGACAAATGATTGCACGCGATCCAAAAGCTTATCTAATTCCCCATTCAATTGCTAGTTGTTCGTGTTTTTTATCTTTTTGTATAAGCTAGAAGACTGTTTACACTGAGAAACATTTGTGGAAACGTTACACCGTAAAATAAGTGGCAGCATTGCTGCCTCCAATTTTATGGAGTATTTTAACCGTTAAAATGGGTGTAACATTGTCATGTTACACCAGTAATATATGTTTACATTATACCATTGCATATGTGAAAACAATTACTCCATGAAATTGGAGGCAGCATTTAAAACCATTTTTACACCAATTGTATGGAGTAACGTTTCCACAAATGTTTTACAGTGTAATGATTCGAAAAAAAGAAAATTTTCAAGGGATATAATATTTCGTCTCGGGAAATGCTTTTTTCTTAAAGAAAAATAAATCTGAAACTCATTCATTGGTTATTTAAGTTACAGAAAATAAATACACATTTCTATAATTAAGTATTTTTTACAAAGAAATTAATACTATCATTAATAACTTTTCTTGTGAAGTTTGTTAAAAAGTACCTATATGTAAATGAATTATGATAAAAAAGAGAACGCAAATTATAATTTTTAAATATGCCTATGTGATTTTGATGTATTGTTATAAAGAAACCTAGTATAATCATAATTTCTTTAAAAATATAATTAAATATATTATTGATTAACGTTTTGAAAAATATTTGTGTAACGAAATGTTTCCATATAAATTCAGTTTTTTTCTTAATATATATGGGTCTATTTATACATAATTAGAAAAAATTACTCATTTGTTCTAACTTGATTGAGAAATTTCTTTTGTATGTCATGTAAAATGAAAATGCGCACGAGAACTAAAAACACATTTACAGGAATTACTGTTGATAGTTTCACTGTAAAAAAAAAAAAAAAAAAAAAAAAAAAAAAAAAAAAAAAAAAAATCCGCTACTTTTACGGCGCAGCAATGTTGCCAGCAGTTCTTGACGCAAAAATTTCAGCTAAATTGCTTCTAATTTTACTTCATTTTTTTACGAAAAAAATTGCTGGCTAATATAATGTTTTTTTTTTTTTTTCAGTCCTTTAATATTTCAATTACTATATTTTTTTCCCTCCCAGTTAAGGGGTCGGTAAAGGTAATTTTTTTCCTCATAGCAAAATGGAACTTTGTGCATATATACACTTCATCAAAAGCATATAGAACACAATAAAAAAATATCCAATATTATTAAAATTTTAATTTAAAGAAATGTAACTTTTTAAAGGAAATTAAAAAATGCTCCTCGTGTATTAATTTTTGAGATATTTTCTTGCTTTTGCATTTATATCGCTGAAAACTCTATTCTAAACAAATTTGAGTAAGATTTTTTAATCCCTTGAATAGTTAAGATTTTACAGATTTTTTTTCTAAATTCCATATCGATTTTCATTAAAATTTTGCCTTTTAATAAGTAAAAAATCAAATTTGACTATCTTAATGAAGAAGAATTTTTAAATTCTTACACAATATCTTTCTAAACAATACCAGCAGACTTCCTTATCAATTTCATAAATATTGATAAAAAATTGCGTCGTAATTAGAATTTCAAAAATCTAAAAAAGTATTTAAACTATATAAATACATTCACCCTTATTATTTACTTCTTACAACATTCTTAAATGATATTTTAATAAGAAAAAATTATTTTGGTACTATTATGCTACATAAATGGTCCTTTTTTACGACGATTTTGCTCAATTAAAGATTCACTGTCCCCTTAAAATCTTTTGTGTATAACGAGAAATTATAGACTGATTAAATTCTGCATTATGAATCTTGTGCTAAACATCAAACATACGTAAACAAATTTCAATACCTTTAAACTAATTTAAGATTATTTAAATACATGTCGTAACGATAACGTTACGACATCGCTTAAATATATATATATATATATATATATATATATACCGGGTGTCCCAAAAATGACTGGTGGATTTTAAAATTCAATAACTTGGAAACGGTGACAGCTATTTAAAAAATTTTTGCAGGAGGGTTATGTATAATGTCAGGAGTTTTTTTTTTTTTTTTTTTTTTTTTTTTTTTTTTTTTTTTTACCGTAATTTTTTGTTTTAGTTCGAATTTCAAACAATAGGTTGCGCTGACGGTGATTGAAGGCCAGGTCGACGCTTCACTCAGCATTGATCACCTTGCCTTCAATCGCTGTCAACGCCACCTATTGTTTGAAATTCGAACTAAAATAAAAAATTACGGTTAAAAATAACTTCAGACATTATACATAACCCTCCTGCAAAAAAATTTTAAATAGCTGTCACCGTTTGCAAGTTATTGAATTTTAAAATCCATCGGTCATTTTTGGGACACCCGGTATATGTATAAATGGAACAGCATAACCTAAAAAAAATATATATATATATAAACATATATATAAGAATTAAAGTAAAATTTTGAATTTATTTTATTCAGTAACTATAAACAAGTAATAATAATAATAATAATTTTATTTATTAGGAAAAGATAAAAGACATTATTTTTATTAAATCTGTAAATTTTATTCATTTACAACATCTGGGGTAATAAATAAAAAAAAAGATCTGTAAAAAGATCACATGCGATGAGTTGGGAACTTCTTACCATAAAACTTCAGTGAACAATACTAGAAGGCCATAAAATCAGCTCGGTGCCAATTTTTGACGTAACAAGCGGAGCCAACAATACAGGATTTACAACCAAATTTTTGACCTCTGCGTGTGGCCGGCAGACCCTCATCGACGAGTGCTTGAAAAAATTTGAGTAGGGAAAGAAAATAAAGAATACTGCCCAGTTAAACTGATGGCATTGAGCTCACAGGCTACAAATACTAATTGTACATTAAAGCCTTATATTTTCAAGGGTTAATTCCGTTAAAAAATTAAGAAAGGGAAACAGCTCTCTTCTTTCCTCTTTTTTTATACTTAATCATTGAACCTCCTATACTATCAAAGACATGCTTTATCATATAAAAAATCTATATCCAAAATTCAGAGCAAATTAGATAATTCTTAATAAAAACCCATTTAGCATTTATATAATTTAAAAGGAGTTATCCCCCTCTTTTATACTTAACCATTAAACTTCCAAAACTATTCAGAGATTTGAACGAAATCTGAAAATTCTGCTTGAAAAACCCATTTATATAAATTAAGGGGGGGAGGCATTAGAACCCCTGTTCCCCCTATTTATACTTATACAATGAACACCTAATAACAGTCACTGAATCGCCTCATCTGAATGATCCTAATCTAAATTTTGAACGAAAACTTAATTCTGCATGAAAATCCCATTTATATCAACTAACGGGGGGGGGATTAGAACCCCTGTTCCCCCTATTTATACTTATTCAATGAACACCTAATAACAGTCACGGAATCGCCTTATCAGAATGATCCTAATCTAAATTTTGAACGAAAACTTAATTCTGCATGAAAATCCCATTTATATCAACTAACGGGGGGGGGGGGATTAGAACCCCTGTTCCCCCTATTTATACTTATTCAATGAACACCTAATAACAGTCACGGAATCGTCTCATCAGAATGATCCTAATCTAAATTTTGAACGAAAACTTAATTCTGCATGAAAATCCCATTTATATCAACTAACGGGGGGGGGGGGGATTAGAACCCCTGTTCCCCCTATTTATACTTATTCAATGAACACCTAATAACAGTCACGGAATCGTCTCATCATAATGATCCTAATCTAAATTTTGAACGAAAACTTAATTCTGCATGAAAATCCCATTTATATCAACTAACGGGGGGGGGGCATTAGAGCCCCTGTTCCCCCTATTTATACTTATTCAATGAAAACCTAATAACAGTCACGGAATCGTCTCATCAGAATGATCCTAATCTAAATTTTGAACGAAAACTTAATTCTACATGAAAATCCCATTTATATCAACTAACGGGGGGGGGGGGATTAGAGCCCCTGTTCCCCCTATTTATACTTATTCAATGAACACCTAATAACAGTCACGGAATCGCCTTATCAGAATGATCCTAATCTAAATTTTAAACGAAAACTTAATTCTGCATGAAAATCCCATTTATATCAACTAACGGGGGGGGGGGGGCATTAGAACCCCTGTTCCCCCTATTTATACTTATTCAATGAACACCTAATAACGGTCACGGAATCGCCTCATCAGAATGATCCTAATCTAAATTTTGAACGAAAACTTAATTCTGCATGAAAATCCCATTTCTATAAATTAAGGGGGGCGGGGCATTAGAACCCCTGTCCCCCTATTTATACTTATTCAATGAACACCTAATAACAGTCACGGAATCGCCTCATCAGAATGATTCTAATCTAAATTTTGAACGAAAACTTAATTCTGCATGAAAATCCCATTTATATCAACTAACGGGGGGCATGAGCCCCCCGTTCCCCCTCTTATACATATCGAATGAACTCCAAAAACTAATCAGGGAAGCGCCTTGTCAGGATATACCTACATACAAAATTTCAAGTGGATCCGATATTTTTATCATGAGTTATCGCGTTACGCACATACGCACATACATACAGAACGGACGGGCACATAAGCTCTCAGGCTATCATAGCCTGTGAGCTAAAAAAGGGGAGATACATACAAAAAGCGTACTGCTCCCTCAGACAATACCAGCCAATGATATGTGTGAATTCACCTGGTACCAATGGAGAACGTTTATAAGTGGACCAGTTGAAAATAAGAAAAAAAAGGGTTGGAGAAAAGTAAAAGAAAAAAAGAGGGAAAACTCCCTCTCTGAAAATCTTTTCGGACTTGGAGTGATTGACAAGGGGAAGCAGGATGTGTTGCGATGAGGAGTGGATCCCGGTGAAGAACTTCTTTTTGTTTTGATGCGTGAACGCCTAAGATTTTCGGTCGACTTGTTTTCGACATCAGTTATGCTGTAAAACACTCGATTACCAAGATTTCGTAAGCGGGAATCACAGAAATTTTATGAACGAATTGATTGCAGCCATGTGCCAATCGGACAGTGTGACCTCAGCTAGATGTGCAAAGAAATGAGCAGTGCCTTCCGGAGAAGACTTATTTTTGACATCAGTTATGCTGTAAAACACTTGGTTGACAAAATTTCGTAAGCGGGAACCACAGGAAAGTTATTAACGAATTGATTGCAGCCTTGTGCCCATCGGACAGTGTGACCTCAGCTAGATGTGAAAAGAAATGAGCAGTGCCTCCTGGAGTAGACTTATTTTCGACATCAGTTATGCTGTAAAACACTCGATTGACAAAATTTCGTAAGCGGAAACCACAGAAAAGTTATCAACGAATTGATTACAGCCTTGTGATCATCGGACAGTGTGACCTCAGCTAGATGAGAAAAGAAATGAGCAGCGCCTCTCGAGGAAACAGTACGACTCCTTATTCTAAACTCTGTGCGTCTTGGCTATGAACTGTGCACCCCTATGATATGTCAGTATGGACACAGTATGGATGCGAAAATAGTGCCCCTGGATTTTTGATGAACTATCTGCTTGCATCTTACAATGGTGAAAAAATTTCAACTCTTTCCCATGCGATTGTCATTTTTTTAAATAATTTCTTTGCTCATATTTTAGTATAAAAAATTATTATTGAAACTTAATTATTAACTCAAAATTAAGTTAAGGAATTTTTAAATAAAAATTTAATGCATAAATTTTGGCTATGCCTTTTTAGTTGTGCTGTGTGAGCGAGCGTAGAGGTTTATGATTATATAAAATGCAAAAGAAAGAAAAAAATATTGAATTGAATAATAATTGATGATGAAGAGGTAAAATTTATGTGCTAATATTTTGAATTGTGTTTTTTTAGTGTGTTTTGAATTATGAAAGTGATATGTTTGAAAAAAATATTTTTATGTGTATATATCTGTGTTTTCTTTGAAGTGTTCTTTTTTCTTTATTTATCTTTAAGTAAATTGATAGATGCAGATTCTGTAATATTAAAATTAATATTAAAGACCGTTATTTTAAGCATTCAATTATCCCATTAAAATTCTAATTTACAAATTTAAACGTTAAATAAGTCGATCCTAAGTTATTGCAAATTTATTTTACTTATATTATTATTCCAAGGTTTTAATTTTATTAATTGGTGATATCTTGCTCATTCCTTTACAACGCGGAATGGGATATTATTATTATATTTTTTTTTTGTACTAACCACGTCTCAATCACGAACCCAGTATGTGCCGTCATTTTCCTCACCACAATACACAATAGGCGAATTTTCTCCAAACTATAATGTAACGGATTTATTTTAAGTATTCCTATAAATGAATCTTAAATACTGTACACTTCATTTTCAATACGAATATTCCATGGTAAACACATATAACATATATATTTCATGTCAATTTGGTAATTTTTACGCAAATTAAGAGCACGGACAGCCACAGCCAAGAGACTGCCAAATACTTTTTTATTTTTTTTCCCTCCCAGACATCCTTTCTTGATTCAGAGTTTTTAAACAGCATATTTTTGAACATGAGCATGTATATGCAAGAGCTTCAGTATCAAATGACATTTGTAGAGATGAGAAATTTGCTTAAAGACTGAAAGCTATAGTTTCAGTGAAATCGCAAAAAAATAAAGTATTAACTAAAAAATAATTTTTGTTAGTTTACTTTTACCGGACTTATTTTACAACTTCCTAAAATGATTATTTCTAGTCATTCATGTTTATGGATTTATATTCTTGAAAGATTTATTGGGATAAAATCGAAATATGCAGATTATTACCTCCGCCCAAAGAAAAATAAAATTTTGGATATGTAGAGATATTTTCTATCAAAATTTATGTCGCTCGAAATGATATCGTTTTAAATTGGCCATTACGATATAAAACATTCTTTCAAAATGATTTGTTGGAGAAATCCTTTAAAATAGCTTTTGCTTAAATATAATACAATATGTGAGTTTTATGATGCAAATAATTGAATGATGTGTAAGTTAATGCTTCCATGTTAGTTTTACGACATTAATTTACAGTATTTTAATATTTATATAAAATATAACATTCTGAAATTACATTTTCTAATATAGTAAAACGAAAACTATGGAAATTGAAATTTTCTGAATCTTCAGCTTTTATAAACATTTATGAACGTTTCTTTTTTTTTCTTTAATTTTGTAATAATACAGCGTAATTAAATATTATGAACCTTTTGGAAAAGTGGTGTTATTTTAGGTCGAGAATACGGATATTTGATACACATCTGAATCATTGTGATGCCCGTTTTTTTTTTTTTTTTTTTTTTTTTTTTTTAATACTCTTTTTGCCACTATGACAAAAAGTGTTAAAAACTACAAAAGTAGTAGTAATAACAATGATAATAATAATTTTAAAACAAATTGCATTTAAAAGTACATTTCCCCACCTATACGACGATAAAAAATACAAATAAGTGATGTTTAAAAGTTTAAAAATTGGCAAAACTGAAAATTGGAAAATTGAAATTTCATTTAAAATTTGAAAGTGTTGCCAGGCGCAGGAGTACGTATGCATTATTCAAAGATATGTTTGAACTTTAAAATATATATGTGGTATAAATATAACTAATTTATAAATTGAATAAATTCAAACAGTAAGAAACACTATCAACTCTTTATTTTGCTTTTAAAAATAATAATCAATCATTTAGGATGAAAATGGCTGCATAAATTACAATAACTTCGAGATTTTTTATCTTTTTTTTTAACTGTAACTGTAAAATAAACACATATTGTATGCAGAAAAATAGTAAAACACACACACACACACACACACACACATATCTATATCTATATATATATATATATATATTATTTCCTTTACTTTTAAGTCTTAAATTTTAGTCTTTGAAAAAACCCGTAAGACATGGTGACGTCACTGCAACGTCGTTGTGAAGTCACATTGTGACTTTGTGAGCAGCGATTGTCGATGTGACGTCATGTGACGTCGATGTGAAGTCACAGTGACTAAAATGTGAAGTCGTTATGGCCGTTTTAGAGCTTTTTTGTGACGTCACGTTGTGACCACTTTGTGACGTCACAATGTGACCAATTTGTGAAAAGTGTGTCATTTGTGACTACTTTGACATTAACATTGTGACGAACTGTGAAAATTTTTTTAGAAAGTCACATCTTAGTCACAATGTGACGTCACTGAGTGGTGGCATTTTCGTCACAGATGTGTTGTGACCAAGGTGACTCACAGTGACGTCATTGTGACGTCACTGTGAACATGCATGCTATGAGGGAAATGTTGTACTAATGGTTGTTGTACTTTATTAAATTATTATTATTTTTGTCTTTTTTAAGCAAAGATACAGGATGCAATCCTATGAGAAATATGTAAGATTTAATACTCATTTACACGGAAACTACCAGATTTATAATACACAAGATTTATAGAACTCAGTTTTTATTCGCCTAAAACTTTTTATTTTAGAGCACAAGCGATAGCAATTTTTCAGAGAATTTCTATTTTTCAATTTTTTATTTTCTGAAACTAATTAAAATTATTTTATACTGTCTGTTACATACAATATTACATTTATATTTTCCCAACAGAAAATGTTTAATGGAATCGTTCGATTACTTTCGGAGTTAACGGAGTTTCTAGCTGAAAAGTAAAAAATTTTTAAAGAGCTAAATAAGTTAATAATACACTGTTAACTTGTGTAAAATTTTTACACAGTTTTATCAAACACACGGATTAAAGTATAAACGCCGGGTAAAATTTAGTTACACATAATAATTGAGTAAAAAATGATTGAGCATTAATCATGTAAATGGGCGTGGCTTCCAAGTCATGTCGTCCCTTATAGAAAAAAGTGTCATTGAAACGTAAATCTATCTGAAAAATAACAACACATGTCAAAAAATTATTTAAAAAAATATTATCGGCTTAAAATACCTATAAAACATTGAACTTGCCATGTTTTCTTTTTTATGATTATGTTTATGTTTTTGTTGTTCATTTGATTCTTTTTCAGTTAAAAAGATCAGTTCCAACTTCTGCTTTTTCGAATAACTCCAAAACTGTGTGAATATAGCAGACTCTGTTCTGAAAATGAGCATATAGCCATCGAAGACATTAGGCTTTCACAACAACCATCGCTGTACAAATACTTTGCATACTTTAGGTAGCATGATTATTGAATCTTTCTTGTAGAATAACATATCTGAAAATATCACGTTGACATGAATTTACCTGTTCTGATAATGTGAAATACAATATTCATAGGACATATATTTTGAGCTACTATTTTAACCACCTGGCTGCAGGAAAAAAGGGCAAATTTGTAAAGCTGTTTTCACTTAATTTATTTTAAATGATAATAAAAGAGGGATTTTCTAAACTGGGTATAATTTTTTGTTAGACGTACGCTTATAAGCCATGGAGGTATCAATCATAACTTAATTTCTTAAAAATGGATAATATTTGTAGAATTATATTAATTTAAATAAAGCTTCAATTGCAGTGAAAAATTCTGTCTAGTAAACAGTGGGAATGTTTTAAACTACATGTTTTTATATTTAAAAATGCACTTCCTTTAAACAAAAAATGTCTTGCAAAAGGAAATAAATCTCTTATTGCTAGGATATCCATAAATTAAAATTTAATGAAATTAAACTTAAGAGTTACTAATAAACAATTGAGATTTCGTGGAAAGAACATATATATATATATATATATATATATATATATATATAAAATGTTTTACAGAGCAAATAAAACTATTTTCATAACCGTATTATAACAAGTATACTGGGTGATTATAAAAAAAATGCCCCGACATTTGGGTCCCTAACTATTATACCATTCACAGTAACTGACTGAAATTTTGGCAAAAGATATTTTTAGGTATGCGCTTAAGAGTGATGTGGAAAACATCAGTGTCACTCAAACAGTTACGGTTACAGTGAGAAAATTTCGAAAAAATCAAATGGCAACACCTATTTTTTAAGTTTTGGAATGTGATCTCCATTTTGAAAAACGCTAATTAGCGTTGGAAGGGCAACTGTAGCAAAAAAATCACTGAAACTTATGCCATTCCAAACAAGATGCCGCTTTCAGGGAAAGAACGGGGGGGGAATCGTAAAGATTTATTATCTTATTGGACAAAATGCCGCAGAGACATTGCGTGTTTACCGCCGCAACCATGGATAACGGTGAGGCCCGTGCACTGTTACAGCTGTACGGGACTTGATTCACAAATTTGAAGAAACTGCTTGAAAATGCGATCGACCTCGGTCTGGATTACCTTCCATTCCTTTGGAAGCTGTTGCAGAAGTTCATCAAACGATAAGCACAGTTCGTCCCGCAACTGCAGCGGAGTTTCGCGTGTTCTGTATATGCCAAATTCAACTGTACACAAGGTCCTGCGCTCTGTTCTAAACATGTTTCTGTATCGATTCCAGCGTGTGCAGATGTTGGAAGCAGGAGACTATCGATTACGGCTGGATTTTGCAAATCAATTCCTTATCAGGTACGATGAACATAGCAGCTGACCTTTATACATTCTGTGGACATATGAGGCGCATTTTTCGTTAACTGGTAACGTGAATTCAAAAAATTGTGTGCACTGGGCAGAGAATAATCCACATGATATGCTTGCCCGTCCATTACACGAGGAAAAAGTGACCGTGTGGTGTAGTATAAGGAGTACGTTCATTCTCGGCCCTTACTTTTTTGAAGAGGTTATTGCCGGTAATTTTCAAACGTGTACAGTAACGAGTGATCGCTAGCTGGACTTGTTAACTCGTTACGCGATTTGCGCATTGCAACGGCGAAATGCTATATCTGAAGTTGTGTAGATGCAAGATGGTGCTCCTCCACATGTCGAGTCTTCTGTCAAACGTGCCTTAAATCAACAGTTTGGTAACAGTGATATCTCCCGTCATTTCCCGTTGCCGTGGCAATCAAGGTCTCCTGATCTGACACCAATGGATTTCTGGCTGTGGGGATTACCTTAAATCCAAAGTGTATCAGTTTCGTCCTCAAATTGCATCTCATTTGAAAGATGCCATTAGAACTGCGATTCAAGCTATTCTTATTGCCTTGGTATGTACTGTAGTGGTATCCACTATCTGCCGCATGCAAAATCTCATCATGTGTGAAGGAGGTCTTGTGGAAAATTTGTGAAACACAATAAAATGCTTTATTTTCTACTGCTTCCCTTTCCTTATCGGTTGTCCTCACTTTTAGCCCATCTACCGCCGCTCATTTTCATGCTGCAGTTTCCGTTCCAACGCTATATGGGGTTTTTCACAATAGATATCACATTCCAATACAAAAAAACTGGGTGTTGAAATTTTATTTTTTCGAAATTTTCTCACTGTAACCGTAACTGTTTGAGTGACACTGTTGTTTTCCATATCATTCTTGAGCGCATAACTTAAAATATCGTTTCCCAAAATTTCATTCGGTTTCTGTGAATAGTATGATAGTTAAGAGCCCAAATGTCGGGATAGTTTTTTTATTATCACCCTGTATTCATTGTTCTTTGAAAGTTTAAACAAAAATAATTTTCCCATTTCAGCACCTATTTCTAAGCGCTAAGTAACAGCAACTCCATTTGTACTTTGAAAAAAGTTATAATTCTCTGTAATTAATATTAAAAATCATGTAGGCAGTTTTTTTTTTTTTTATTACAGCTCATGTTTATTTGTTTTAACATAATTCATCTACATTTAAACGTTTTTACCGAACTTGCCAACTACCAAGGAAAATGATAAATTATGTTATTAGTTTGTCTGTAAAAAACAAAAGTAATAAAAATAAATAAATAAATTATTGCTTTCTGTAACTTAAATAACCGATAAATTTCATGTTGATTTTGTTTTCTTTTTTGAGAAAAAAAATTATTCCTAAAAGGAAATAACATAACATAATCCTTGAAAAATTATCTTTTTTGAAAGCTCTTTGTAATGATAAAGCACACTTTTTATCTTCAACAGAGAGATAAAAACATGAACAACTATCAGTTGAATGGGGACTTTCATATACTTTTCGGTTGCATGCAACTATTTGTCTTTTTTATTTGTTTTAAAAACAGTGATATCTCAAAAAGGGGTTTGTTATCAGCTTTTTTTTTATTATCATTTATTTTTCTATACGTTTAAAACTTTTAAAAATCGATTTGTTATTAAAGTTTTCGTACCCATATGTATATGCTTAGTTTATTTAGAGGATAAAAGCAAAATAAAATGCGGAAACTGCACGTTATACAAAGCATTTGCAAATTAAAGATTTTGTTCATTCATATAATTCGATTTTTTTTATAATGCTGTTATAGTATTATCGTGCTTTTGCTCTATTTTACGTCATGCAACATTAATTTAAATAGCCAAATCTATCTCAGAGTGAAAATTTTACACTTGCTGTGTTTTTTATGTTTTTGTCTCTGTTTCTGTTTTGGTTCTTCTTCAATTTAAAAGAGTGATTCTGATTTTAATTCTGATCTAATTTCTTGATTTTAACTTCATCTTTTCTGTTCTTTCTAAAACTGAATATAATGCTTTTTCAATTTGCATCATTATAAAATACAATAATTAATGCGCACATAAAACAAAAAAAAAAAAAGGTTTTATTCTTTTAATGATCATATTTAATATTTCTTGAAATTTTTCACTATATAAAATAATAACGAAATATTTTGATAAAATAATCCCGTCAAATGTTTGTAGGGCATACGACATTTTTAATTAGGAAAAACACTTGTTTTTATTTTTCTTCAATTATTTTTTTATTGTTTGTTTATATTTCTTATTCTACAGTTATTCTGATCTTTATATTTTTATACTAAAATCGTCGATTTAATCTATAATAGTTAAGGCTTTTCAAATGTATAATTATTCTGCATCATTTTTTTAAATCTATAAACTGATATCTATATGATATTTTCTCAGTTCAAGTATGAAAATAAAAAGATCATTATCATTTAAATAGTTTCATAATCTTTGAAATTAAAAGTGTTACAACTTCAAATATTTTAAAATAAAAAATACTAACATTGGTTGCAATAAATAAATAAATAAATAAAGGTTTATTAGGTTTTATTATTAGCTTGGATAGTCAATACATTTCTAAAAGCTTTAAATTCTATGTTTATTAAAATAATAAATAGATGGAGTCAAATGATAATTCATATTCTTTAAATAAGTACAATATAGAAACTAATTATATCTTCAATTTTTCAAGACAACAATTGAAAAAAAATTTTTTTTTGTTTTTTATAATAATTGAAAAAATATATTAAAACTCTGTAATCTATAAGCCTTTTTTATTGTGAAAAAAAAAACTGTTAACTTTCTTTTTCTAGTGTTTCACATTTTACTATTATTTTTCAAACAAAAGTCCCGAAAGCTTTCTGACCTTACGATAAACAATATACCGTATTAAAATGCTCTTTAAATTAATTTATGGTGTCACTCTATCTATGTTACATTGAAACGATGTAGTTTTAATAATTAAGTATTTTCTCATAAAATAAGCATTTTTTCTTTATTATATTTTATTTTAAACTATCTGGTCCACCCAGCGTTGCTCGGAACATAGATGTTTTCAAACAAATTGCGAATATTTAAAATCTCTTTTCATGCTAAAATAGAAAAAAATATATTTGGAGAATATTTAAAATTTCACATGAGTGTACAGAAGTATGTATTTGTGCTACGGAAACCATGTTTTGGAAAGATAAAGAAATATAGTCTTTGATAATAGCTATTTTGATCCACAAAAACAATGCAATAATTGATACATTTTAAAATTCCTTTCTTCAATGAGGCCTACTCCATGAAAAATCTTCTGAGCACGAACGCGACGTGCACTGCACATCTGAAAAAATCCTAAGAAAACATAAAGGAAATGATTATTTAATTTACTACATTTTTTTGATGATGCCATGGATAGATTTTAAAGATCGATTGTAAATCAATCAGGAAAAACAAAATCATCTAAACAGGAAATTTTAACAAAAGCATGTGCAACTTTTTGTTGGCTTTTAGTCGTGAAATGCAGTCATTAAATTATATTCTTCTGTTATTTACCGCCTGCTCTCAATGCTTGGCGGTTTCGTTTCCACGGGTTAGTGGCTAGTTTCAAAGTGCCTCTAATCTGTTTGCTTCATTGCCGTGGATTTGTGGAAACCTGAAAATATCCTCTTACCCAGTAAATTTTATTTAAAAAAAATCTTAATTGAAATTTAAAAATCTATCTGTGAAACGCACTTTTCAGTGTTAGCATCCACACATGACAGAAATTGACGAGACCTGAATGTTATGATTTTGGCGCTATCAGTGGTCAGGCAGGCAGACAGACATATCTTATGTATATATATACCCAGCAGCAGAATTTTTCCTGCAGTCTGCAACACAAGTAAAAACTTAAAAAATAGTCTGCAGACCAATCCCTCGCACTAAAACCTCTCAAATATTTATGTTAGACGTAAAAGAAAAGTATACTTTTAAAAAGAAGTTGTCTTTGTTCGCAGAGTTTTTAACACCTGATACCAATGTTGAATTCAGGCACTTTTCTCCGGGAGGAACTTCAGTGGCTCCGGGGGGATTTGTACTTTTTGGCCATTGAAAACTCAAATTTTCCGGGGGGGGATGTTCCTCCGGGGCCACCCCCTGATTCAACACTGCCTCATAGCTATCCGAAAGAGGAAGGGGGGGAGGGTGATTTTTGCGTGTTTTTTGCGATCTATGACGAAATTGATTTTTTTCGAGGACTATTTATCGAAATTCGCGATACATTTTATGTCCGAATTTTTGGATTTAGAACCGAATTTTTTTAATTTTTACTAAATTTTTAACAGTTGAAAAATAGTCTGCAGACTTTCCCAAGAGTTTGCGACGTGCATCGCAGCGTTGCGCCGATTCTGCTCCCGGATAATGTATATATATATATATACACATAAACATTAATAGCTTTTTTGAATACTAAATTTTTTTGCTTGTTTACAATGATACTAAATAAAAAACCCATCAACACTTTTTACGCTATAAACATTTACTATAAGCATCGCAGGATTTTTTTAAGAAATACCCTTATACAAAATATCAGGAGTGAATAGTTATGATTATTCACGGATGAATAGTTAAATATTTTAAAGGAATGAGTTATTGCTTAGCTAAAATTTGTAACGCATTAAAATCCCTCAATTTAAAAAACATTTGTATTTAGTCAATTTTTCCTTTTACAAATTTACCAAAGCAAAAATGTAAACCTAAACCTAACCCATAAACCTTAACCTAAATTAAGAGGGGGGATTGCCTCCATTCCCCCTCTTTCAACTTATCCAATGAACACCCAATACTAATCATTGAATCAACTCATCAGAATAAGCCCATATCTAAGATTTGAATGAAATCTGATAATTCTGCTGGAAAAAAACCATGTATATAAATTTAGGGGAGGGGCATTAGCCCAAATTTCCCTTGTTATGCATATCGAATGAACTGTCAAAACTAATCAGGGAAACGACTTATTATAATAGGATTATGTCCATAATTTCAAATAAATCCATTTTTCGTGAATTTTTTTTATTTTTTAATTAAAAAAATCGATTTTTTTATTTAAATCGAATTTTTCTAATTTAAATCAGATTGCTTTTATATATTTTTTGTAAGTCGCACATTGTATTAATTTTTTTATATGACTTTTTTTAATTTACAAAATATAAATTATAAATACATATACATGCATATTATTATTATTATCAGTATATATTTTTAATGTTACACAATTTACAAAAATGATTCAAAGGTAAAATTTGAGGCTATGGAGAAATCTTTATTATATAAATGTAAAGGAAAAGTACAAATCATATGTCAAAAATTAATTCAACCTTCAGTAATTTAGTTAAAATAAAAATAACTACACCACATAAAAATTTTAAACAAATTTGAAAGTTAATTGTAAACTAAGTTATTTAATTTTGGTTTTTGTTTTGTTAAATGGCTGGTATACAGAAAAATGAGTTTAGAAACTTTATAATCTATTTCTACTTTTCAAATGTACTAAATGAAAGGCAGAAAACATTCGTTTCACTGAATAGATGAAGTTATTGCAGTAAAAAGCTAGTTGATCATGAGTTATATAAGTTTTTGAGTATCATGCTCTCCAATAACTGTAACAAATACCTTATCTTCCACCATTCTAAAGAGGATCAGATCTAGTATGTTAGATTCAAAAGAAAAATCATTGAATGGTTCAGATTTTGGACAAACTTTAATAAAATAGGCATTACCAAAGTTGACCACACAGTTTTATTTTATCTCAACTTGCAGAAGTTTTTCAAAATACTAATAAGTAAATATTCCAATATTTAATATATTTCTGTTTAGATTTCCTTACTGTTGCAATATTACTTTGAAATCATTTTCTTGTAAACTTTACATTTGTATTTTATTTTGACAGAGATTAAGCTTTATCTTTCTAAAAACTGTTTGATTATCTGTATTATAGAAAGATAAATTACATTAAAGTACATCAACATGTTTGTTTACATCTTAAATTTATTTAAAAATAATTGTAATAAAAATTGATTTAAATCAATGATTTAAAAAAATCAAGCTGGTTTAAATCACGAACTCTGAATAAATCGGATATTTTTATCATGAGATATCGCGTTACGTACGTATATTCCCACGTACGTACATACATAGAGAAAGGAAAAAGCGGGGGAGGGGCTCATAAGCTCTCAAGCTTTTATAGCCTGTAAACTAAAATTTAAACTACAATTTGAAAAAAAAACTAGTTTTATCGTGTATTTCTGGGTTTAAAAAATCTGGATTTGCAATAAAAACTGATGAATCCAGTCAGATGAATGCAGTTTTTCAGGATTTCTCAAAATTTGATTTTCTGAATAAGGCTGGTTTTCAAGCTTACTTGTTCATATATACATTATTTCTTAAAATTTTAACGATGTTCATGCCGTATACATGTGTCATTATTTTATCTGTAATTTGGAGTAGATTGTTAACCCTTTAGGCGTTCCGAAAAATTTTAAATTCATGTTTGACAATTCATAATGTAATAGCTGTGAAATTGGGTGGTATTAGAACTGGTAGTTCATAACTATATATATTTATTTCTTTTATGCACTTAAAAAAACTAACATTAATATTCATTTTGTGTTTTCCGTCAATGAATTCAATCTTTTAATAATGGAAAAATACGGTTAAAATTTTTTAAGGATTAAACAAATGTTTTACTAATATTTCAATTTATATTTTCAATTGAATTCTTTGCATTTTATACATTTTTTACTTCATAATTACTCCTTAGTAAAAGAGGCAGAGCTTTTAAATATGAGCCGCTTCATGCAATTAGAAGCATTTTTATTTACTTTGTACTTTTTAAAGATAAGTTTGAAAATTGTTTTTACCATAGCGTAATAATTTTTGAATATTTTAACATTACAAAGTCATTTCAAACACTTGCGGGCAGTCTATTTCAATATTTGCCTTTCTTTTTTTTCGTTAAATTTAATTAATGCATGTTTTCCACAAAGAAAATTAACTTTAATATTTCATGCATATAATAAACCTCACAAAATTTGCTTTTGAGAAGACGAGCAGCGAGCTTTCCGGTAAAAAGTAAAATAGTTTTTTCTGTAAAAATTTTTGAACATGTTACGTTTGTTATTTATTATTTTTTTAATCTTATATTTTTTGTGCTGTAATTAAATGTTTGAAAATAGAAATATTTAATTTTTTATGTTGAATAGATGCCATTCCATAAGAAAAAAGTGCAACTGTAAATAATGTCGGGACTAGGAAAATTTTCAGTTAAAACTACCATTTTCTTTTTATTTTCACGTATAAATGAGCAATAATTACTTACTTTCTTTCTCACGTATAAATGAGCAATAATTACTTACATTGTGTCTCGCTAGCGGTTAGAAATAAAAAAAAAATTACAAAGTATAATAATTACAAAATGAAATGCAAACAAAAAATAAAATAATTATACATTTCAAAGATTATGAAAGGTATAAGGATGTTTACTATAGTATTTTATAAAAGTGATATAAGACATTTTTTATTTTTTTTATTATTTTATTTTTTTACATTTGAGTATAGGTATACTTAAAAGTACACGGTGTGTAAATTACTTAAAGATGACAAAAATATTTTAAAAGGTGTTACATTACATTTAATCCTTGATACTTTCAACTATAAACACATCGACCGAGAATATAAAACTATTTTTGGCATAAAATAATATTTTTATTTTATATTGCATTTTTATTTTATTTTTTATTTTTATTTTATTTTTATTTTTATTTTTATTTTTATTTTACTTTTACTTTTACTTTTATTTTTATTTTTATTTTTATTTTTATTTTTAATTTTATTTTTATTTTTATTTCATATTCTCGGTCGATGTATGTGTTTACAGTTGAAAATACTAAGGAGTAAAATCAATTTAACACGTTTTAAGATTTTTTTGTCTTCTTTAAATATCCTGGACATTGTGCAGTTTTAATTTACCTTTTTAAAAATATGAATATAGCATTCTATTTATTTATTTGCTGAGTATACTATAGATTCAAAAACTGCATGGTAAAAACAAAATGAGCATATCAAAAATTCTAAAACATCTTGCTGTATATATGACTTCATTAAATCATATTTAACCCTTGATATGCTATTTCTTTCGGGCAATAAATAAAATGTCGTGGCACAGATGTCATATACGCACCACATTTGCACGTGTTTTTTCTCCTGCCAATTTGGCGAAAATTTTGTTTTGTAATATATGTTGGAAATTGCATAAAATAACAGCAGGTGATTTTTTTGCACTATAAAAATAAAATAAAGTTAAAAAAATAAAAGAGATTCTAGTATTTTAAAAAGGAAAAAAAAAATACAGTTTCATATAAATAATTATTGATGTGCATTACAATAAAAATAATTTAAAGAATTAAAATAAAAAACAACAGTTAATAAACATGAATTCAATAAAAAGGGAAACGATAAATAAACAGATACAAATAATAAACTTAATAAGTAATAAAACAGTAAACATAATTTTCACAATGAATTGTAAATATTAATACTTATAGCCATATTGAATGCATGCAGTTGCACCTTTTAATCAGCGCATATCATTGAAATCTGTAATTTTCCCCATTTTATTTCGCTGAAAATTTTATAAAATTATAACTAACGGATCCTCTCCTTGGCACAGATGTGCTATGCCAAATTGGCGGGAGAAAAAACACGTGCAAATGTGGTGCGTATATGACATCTTCGCCAGTGTCGTTCCCCAAAAATAGCAGAGATTTACATAAAACGAAGCCGATGTATCTTTGTGTGGTTAACATTAATCCTTTATCTACCGACGGTACTTATAAGGACCATTAAAATTACTTTTGATAAAATTCTTTTAATATATCAAATAATTGTAATACTGTTTAGAATGAGTTACAGATACATAACTTTATCTAGTTCCAAAAGCATTATTGGTTACAGAAAAGAAATATATTTTTTAAAAGGATGATTTCTTTTTCGTTTGTCTCTCTTCAGCTTTCTTGGCGCTGAGGGAGAGGGATGGTGATTTTTCATTCCGGAAATATTTCTATATTTATATTCTAAGAACATCATATTTGTACATTTTATAATTCTACTAGATACTAAAAAACATTTTACAATAAAAGATTTGAGTGGCGTTATAAATATTCCACAAATCCCTGTAAATTCAAATTTAATTAATCCTTCTAAATGCTTCAATCCTTCTAAAATCCTCCAAACATTTATTAAATGATTATATAAATCTTTTAATTTTGTTTAAAAAATACGTAAAATGTTTTAGAATGTTAATTTTTCATGGATTCATAATTTAATAGTCAAAACGTTAATAATAGCTACCGTAATTTATTTAAATTTTAAGCATTGTAGATCTTGAATTTACGCACCTTATTATAGGGAAGAAAGATACTTTTAAATACTATTCGTTTGAAAACTGCATCTAAATTTATTTTTGAGAAAATAATTTATCTTGTACTTATTATGTACATCATCTGTTGGATTATAATAAATAAAAAGCATGCGAATGGCTTGGATATTCAAAAATGGATTATCACATTTTTAAATAATAATATGAAATTCGAAAAGAATTCATTCATTAAAACTGTACATTTTAAAAGTGTATTATAAGTATACGTGTAAAATATTTACAGTCATTCTCTGGTTAATTTTTAAAAGTATGCTTCTCATCGTTTATTTCCTCATAGCCACAAATTGTAAAATACCGTTCTCTAGGCTACCATAGAAGCATATTTGTAATAAAAAAATTATATCATGTTTAAGAAATATATTTTTTATAACAGTTGAAAAAATTAGAGAAAACAACATTACAATATTGCCCTTTTTCTCAGCGGACATTGGACTGTTCCTTATGAAATAATAAATTTATATATATAACTGTTTTACTTGGTAATGTAATACCTACTAATATAAAAATATTCAACATTACAAAATAATAAAAAAAAGTACGAAAAATCCATACATAATATTTAGTTTTTTAATTCGTTAAGACGAAATGTTTAGTTAGATAACGCAAAGCATTAAATCTGTACACGGTATCTATCATTTTCTGCGAAAACGGTATGTTAACGTTCTTAAACATGTATATATATTTTTTTTTAACCCAGAAGAAATTGTATTTAATTTGTAGATATAAACGTTTTTTAAAATTTTTATAAAAAAAGACATGTATGACCATTTTGTGTGATGATTTAAAATTATTATATATGTTATAAATAATTATGATGATTATTAGTGTAGTTATTTTTCACGTTAAACATTAAAACTTCGACTGTCAAATCAGCGTTATAAAAATATCTGATTTTAGCAAATATCCTAAAATCTCTCTTAAATTCGAAAAACGTATTAATGTACAATGAACAGCATGCATAATTTATTATAACTTTAAATGAACTAAAACAAGCACCGTCGCACGCTTAATAGAAAGCATAATAGAAGAATTTTTAAAAGTTTGCAACTTGAACAAAAAAAATAAAGCTGTTAACAAACTCTTTTTGGCGATATCACGGTTTTTAAAACAAATAAAATAGACAAATGATTGCACGCAACACAAAAGCTTATCTAATTCCCCATTCAATTGATAGTTGTTAGTGCGTTATATCTTTGTTTATAAGCTAAAAGAATGTTTAATCATTCGAAACAGCTTTGAAAAAAGAAACTTTTTTCTAGCAATATGTTATCCTCTTTTGGGAAATGCCTTTTATTCTGAAAAAAATATTAGCATCATATTTGTTAGTTATCTAAGTTAGAGAAAATAAACACACATTTCTATGATTACCTATTTTTTACAAAGAAATAAATAGTAGAATTAGTAGTTTTTCTTGTCAATCGAAAAGTTAGTTAAAGGTACATAAACGTAGATAAATTTTGAGTTATGTATATGTATACAATCATAATTTCTTTCGAAATATAATTAAAACTTTTAATGTTTAGCGTTTCGAAATCAATTTTGTGTAAAAAAAATATGCATGTTGTGTAAAACATTTCAATAAGACATGTTGGTTTCTACGACGTAATCTAAATTGTTTACTATCAATGTTTAAATTGAAAAAAATTGTTGTTATGTTTAAATGTTTAAGCATTTGTGTAAATTTTTAAGAAATTTATATCATTTTGCTAAAAAAAAAACTGAAAAATGCACCGAATTTAAAAAAAAAAATTATGAATAATAAACCTTTATGAATATGAACCTTTAATGTCTTAATGGTCAAAAAGGCATTTTTAATACATCACACTAATGACATTATTTATTTCACATTATCAGAATATTTAAATTTATGTGAATGTTACATTTATAGCAGTTTTATTGTAAAAACGGGGTTTTGAAATGCATCTTTAAATGTAAAAAAAATAATTAAAAATAAACAAACACTGATATGCACATACGGTTTTTATATTACCTAAAGAAAATTTCGTTGTTTTTTGTTAAGGAAGGTGAACTAGTTTGCGATTGAAAAGGTCCAATAGCGTGTCTATCTAGATCTTCTGAATTAACACCTGAGGAATTTTTTGAATGAGGATATGCAAAAAAAGTGTTAAAAAATCTTTTACACTTCTCTGTTTACAGGTCGTAAAATTACTAAAATGAAAAGCTAATTACAGCGGCAGCCAGACTGTTGATTTACAACCGTTCTTAGAACGTGGTTAGAAATCTAGTATAGATACGTTGTGTTGTACGAGATTTAGCGCGTAAATTGACATCTGGGAATAAAGCATCGCAATTAAAAATTCATGTTTTCTTTATTAAACATAAAACACTGTACTTACATAGTATTGTTTGATTACTTTTTATTAATTTTTTAACGTTAAAATTTCGGCCACCCTGTACTACGACAACGATTTTATTTATATGAGTGTATTCTATGACATTGTTCCACCAAAGGACTTCTCTTAAAGAAGGACTATGCAATTATACAAATACAATAATTTATCACACATATGACAGTGTAATATATAATCACAATGATTCTGCTTACATCTACATTGTTCTACCAATCCTCTTAAAGAAGGACTGTGTAATTTTATAAATATATTTTAGTTACCATGTATTATGACAATGATTGTACTTGTAAACATTTTCTATCAAAATATTTCTCTTAAAGGGATTTTGTAATTTATATTTTAAACTCTTTGTGTTATGACAATGACTTTTCTTATAAACATTGTTTTACCAAAGGATTTCACTTAAAGAAGGACTAAGTAATTTTTCAGACACATTTTATGTACCCTTTATTAGGACAATGATTATACCTATACACATTGTTCTACTTAAGATTTTCTTATAAAGAAACACAACAGTGAATAAGAATCGTATGAATTAAAATTAAATGAAAAATAAAGTTTCTAAATTTGCTGAACGTCAGTTGTTTTATTTTTCTAAATACAACATAGACAAAATATTACTTATTTGGCTGCTGTATTATAAGTAAAAAATAGCAAACTAAATTAATAACATTTTAAAAAGCTTGAATTGTAAATTACCAGATTTGTCAGTGCATTTTTGTTCCTCTTCACGGATGCTATGTTGTTAATCAAGTTAATCATTGAAATATTTTTATTTAATCATTCCATAGATACCGACCACATACCAGGTTTTAAAATTATAAAAATACTTAAATGCAACTCATTAATTTAACAAGAATGAAAACTCATCTTTCCAACACTGATTACGTAACACTTTCCAACACATTCTGCATACTGTAACAAAACTTTACATTTTACTAAAGTGAAAGCTCATGTTTAAATAAGCAAATTGAAAAAAAGCAAAACGCATTTAAAAATTAATTTTCATCCGTTACCATATAAAGTAAAAAAAAAAAGTATCAAATTTTATTTTGTGTGTAACTATTTGATGTTGGATAGCTTTGTAATTGATCTTCCTATTATTCTCAGAATTGCACTGGTTAAATGTATAGCAGAATTGAAATTCCCCATTCATTAATTTATGTTAGCAAACGTAAAGGTATTTTCGTACAGACATGAATATGATCTATAGAAATTATACACACTGGGTATTATTTTAAAAAATAGTTCAATTTAAAAACGGATAACACATTTTTAATAAACTCGTTTTCGCAAAAAAAAATAAATAAATAAATAAAAAAAAAAAAAAAAAATTCTGCTGTTACAATCAATAATAGAAAAATATCTTACATTCCTTTTCTGCAGAACTGTATATGATGTATAAATTTGTATGAATACTACATACTGTGCTGGAAGCTTGTTTTTTTAAACAAATAGCAATACTTAATTTTTCCATTCAGCGATTTCTTGAATAAATAAGAGAGATATTGTGTAGTCCTGCATATAATCAGTACAATTTATAAACAATAATCAAACATTTAAAAAAGGAGCTCATGATTAAAAACGCACACGAGAGCTTAAAACGCGCTTTCTTTAATTACTGTTAGTAGGCTACAATAGTTTGATTATTGTTTATTTTTTCTTGCAGCCAAAAATCTTTAGTATGTTTCTGTAAATAAACATTGAATTATTTGCACAATTAAATTCTACATTAAGCGTCTTGTATTAAGCATCAAGCATATATACAAATTTCAATATCTTTAATCTCTTTTAAAATTATTTAAACACACTGTAGACGATTTTTCTCTAGACCGTAATGTAACGAAATTATTGTAAGGTGGTCTGGTGTAATAACGGCAGGCTTGGTAATAACGCCAAGTGCTAATATTATGCATAATTACGAAATAATCTGGTAAATGACACCCATGTGCTCTGCGCAGAAGGGTTTTGAGTCGTATAAATCGCAAAAAAACAGCTTCAAGTTAATTTGTTTCATTTTTAGGTCTTATTGTTTTTACAAGCAACTAAAATTAACGCTTAATCTAAAATTTGCGAGGTACGTTCTGTGATGTGGAGACTATTTTTTTATCCGGAAATACTTTTTTAATTACATAAATTTGTAGTACATTTCATGGACTTTCAAAATGTTGATGAAGATTTTGGATATCTTCTCGAGATAATTTGTAATTTAAAATGTACAGCGCAGTAACTATAACGTGGTAATAACGCCAATCCTTGGCATTAATACCCCGGTTGATTCCCTACAGTGGCCGAGCTACATCCTAAATACTGATTCAAATAAACAAAATTAAAACTGTGCAATGTTTCTAATAATTCTATTTAAGCGGTCTCTTTAAGCAAAAAGAAGCTCACGGTCTGATATTCTATTACCTCACCTACCCCCCCCACACACACACACCACACTTTTATTTTTCTTGTACTTTCACAAAAAATGAACATTTTCAATAGCTTAGAATGTATTTGTCAATTTCTAAGTTTGTAGAGTTTGTATATTTAGAATTGGACAATCTACGTCCAATTATTCCATCTTATTTCATAGTTTTATTTGCATGGCGTTATTACCCATATAGCTGGGTAATAATGTCAAATTGCAATGGTCAAGAAATCACGCCGTTACATTTTATGAATACATATCTGTTAAATTATTTTTTATATAGATAGTCAATGAGTTTCTGTATCAAATCCTATATTTGTTTGAAAAATACAATCTAAAACTGAGCCGTGGAAATTGGTAGAACCTTAACGTAGCGTTATTACCCAGGGTGCCATAATAATTTTTGTAAATGACCCTTAAATACTGCATATCTCATTTTCAATAACGAACATTGCATAGTAAAACCAAATAACATATATCATGACAAACTGAATGTATTTACTCGAGTTATTGCATAGACAGGCGTCAGGTTGTCAATTACTCTTTACCTACTCTGACACATATAGACGTAGGTTATTTAATGTTTTTAATCATAATCTTGAACATAAACTTGTGCGAACAATAACTTCAGCGTCAATTTATATTAATACAGAGGGACTTGCATAAAGCTAGAATGATACAATTTCAGCGAAATCACTAGCATATACTGTACTGCAGAAAATTAATTAAATTATTTAATTTATTTTATAAATAATATTGCACAACCTTTTCTGCAGTTTCCAAAAATGATTGTTTATAGTCATTCATGTTTATGATTTTCATGTTCTTGAAAGATTTATTCGAATAAAATACAAAAACGCAGATCATTACGTTCGACCAAATAAAGGTAAAATGCTGGATTCGTAGAGATATTTTCTATCAAAGTTTATGTCGCTCGAAATGGTATCGTTTTAAATTGGCCATTACGGTATAAAATCTTTCTTTCAAAATCATTTGTTCGAGAAATCCTTTAAAATTGCATTTCCGTAAATATGATACGAAAATTTGAATTTTCATGATATAAATAAGCGAATGACATGTAAGGTAATGCTTCTTTACAACATTTAATGTTTACGTACATTTAATGTAACGTTAACTTTACAACATTTAATGTATAGTATTTAAACTATGAGAATAAGAAGTACATTATTCTAATATTAAGTTTTCTAATATCTAGTAAAACAACTCTGCGAATTCGAACTCTCGGAGAGTTCCATTTTTTTACATTTATGATTTATTTTTAATCTTACAATATAATTGTAGATTAATATTCTGTTATATTGTAAAAACGTCAATTATCGTCCCAATAATAACAGCGCGTCTATCTCTCTCTCTCTCAACGCGCACTTTTCTAAATTTAGAGAAGAAATGTTTAGGTGTGAAATATATACATATATATATTACTGTGGGGTGTAATCACACGACATGCATAGCCGCATTTTAAAAAATCTGAAGAAATTTTAAAAAATAATCTGTGGAATATCTATAGTCAATTGGCCCATTTAAAAAAAAAAAAAAAAAAAAAAAAAAAAAAAAAAAAAAAAAAAAAAAAAAAAAAAATCTGCAGATTATGTGTCTTAAAAAAATCTACAGACACTGTTAAAATAAAGCTAAATTTGCAAAATTTCTTCAGATTTTTGTTGAATATCTGAAGAAAGATTATTTTTAATGGGGATGTTTCAAGAAATGTAATCAAATAACAAATTAAAACTGAGAAAAACTTATTTATTAGAAGTATTGATGTCTGTTTGGTTCACTCATTGGGATTGCCTTATCCGAAGTCTAAAAATAGATTTTCTCCTTTTATCCTTGCTTAACATAACATTTGTTGATATTTTGTACTAAAATTCCTTCACTTTCATGTCATATCTATGATGCGCGTTATATAACATAAAAAATCGCCTTTTTTTAAGTACGGAAAAAGTGTTACACATGACTGCGCATAATGCAAGAGTAAATACGGTAACCAATTTTTTTTAAGCAAGTTTCAGATAAATGAAACAATCAAAGAAAACAAAAACAATTAAATGTAATTCAATCAAATGCTTGAAAGTATTTTTTAATCAAAATTTACTTTAAAATTTTTTTATTTATCAATAATTAAGACTAAAAATTTTTAACCTAATTGCCAGTCACAAAAATATCATTTAAAAGGTAATGCAAGGCTTACGAATAAATTTTGTTTGTTCCTGTTTTGTTTCATCTCATACAACATGGAATTACATTTTGCAATCTGAACGCTGCTATTTTATTTTTGCTAAAAAAAACGCAAAACCAATTAACTCTGTGTTGTTTTTTCTTTGTAGATTCTGAATCATTAGATTTTTTTTAACCTTATGTTTCTAGTTCTTCCTTTCCATCTTTTTATATTCAATTATTTTATGCTTATTTTGAAAATATTATATTCCATTTGCTTTGTGCTTTGAAAGTTTCACCTTTATCCCTTTTTTTTCATCTTAGGTTTACATTATGTGGCAAGAATATTAATAAAGTTCTTTTTGTTTCAACTCTGTTCTTTGACGCAACTGATTTTGGCTAGGAAGATGACGTTTCTAATAATTTTCGACTTTTGGAAGCAGTTTCTTCCTGTAAAGTTCTTGCGGATAAATTCCTTCACATTGTTATCTTTGTTGTTACTGCAGTATTAACAACTATTGTTTTTACTGATATTTTTATTCCTGGCTGTTTATTTGCATTGTTTTTCAATCTCTTAGTTTTTAGTAGGTTTACTTATTACTGATTTTGACTTCGAAATCTCATTATCAGATGAAACACTCAGATGAAACACATGGATATAGTAACTCCCGTGTTTATCTCCTTGTCATAAATATCTGGAATCGTGTATCTGATCCAATTAAAGCAACTGAAATATGTCCAATTAAAGCAAATGCGCTATTTTTTGAAACAATATCAGGTGTAATAACGAAAACGAAAGAAAATAAATCCGCCTTAAAAAATATGAACAATAAACACATAAATGTATATATTCACATGATAATATAACAACTTCATTTAAATTTAAAATATTTCCTTAAGTTTATTAGAATACATTGGATCGAAATTGCTAATTGTAGGTTTTTTAAACTATTAGAAAACAGCACGGATAAGGCGGTGTTATTGACGATATTGTAATGAGTAGGATTTCAGCAACACATGATATCTTTTTTGTACAATTAATTACAAAATTACGACGGCCAATTTAAATAAATGGACTAAATTTGGCTCCTCTCATCTGCTTTCATAAAAAATTGGATTTATCCTACAAAAACATATTTTCTGTTGAATTCATCATAATCACATGAAACAATATATAAATCCTAATTCCTCTTTTCTTCTAATAGACGAATTAGAAATAGGAGATTTAACATTAAAAATGATTTTTTATATATTCTGTCAATAGTTCAGAAAACAACATACATGAGCAAATGATGGTGATAATGAATTGTGCACTGGAAATATTACTTCAATAACAATAAATATCAAAATAAAATGAACAGTTTTATTATCCAAATAAAGCACAATTTATCTCTAGGTATAGAGAAAAACATATAAAAATTAATTATTAATACACAAAAAAAGAAATTTTGCCTAAACCTATTAAGAAAAGATTGATAAAAGTAACAAATCCACGTTTTAAACTTCTTGTGCTATCGAATCCAGGAAAAAATATAACGTTCAAAAATATCCTGTATTTTAGTTGTGCAGAATACAATAAGACTTCTAAAAATCTCCCATTCATATTAATTTAATTATTCTGATGATAAAGTTAAATAAATGATTGGTAAAGCGTTCTTTTTTTACCCGTCTTTTTAAAATACCTTTTTCCCATTAAAATCCATAGCATTGCAAAAATAATTTTTGTTTGCTATAATTACACTATGTTTCTGTTTTTTGATAATTGAAAATCAAGTAGGCGTTTTTTTATTATTGTTTTTTTTTCTTTTAATTTCACGTAATTCATATACAATTTGGTGTTTTTAATAAACTTGTCAATTTACAAGAAAAACTGGTAATTATATAATTTCTTTGTAAAAAATATATAATCACTAAAAAATGTATTTATTTTCTGAAAACCAATTATAAAAATAACCAATAAATGTGATGGTGTTTTTTTTATTCTATTTTTTTATATTTTTAAAGGTAATAACATAACGCTTGTAAAATGTCTTTTTTGAAAACTGTTTCTAATGATTAAATACTATTTTATTTTAAACAGAAAGATAAAAGGCACGAACAACTATCAGTTGGATGGGGACTTAGATAATCTTTTGAGTTGCATGCTATCATTTGTCTTGTTTTTTAGTTTTAAAAACACGATATACCCAAAAGGTGTTTGTTAACAGCTTTATTTTTGCTCATATTTTAAAATTGTTTTGTTATTAATATGTGTTTGCTCACGTTGCATGCATATTTTAGATTGTTTTTGTGAAAACAAAATAAAATAATGAAAATGTATGTTATATAATATCTTTTGAAAATTAAAGAGAGAGTTAATAATCATTCGTATAAACCGATTGTTTTTATGAAACTTTTAGGAATGGTATTTTAGGATAAGCGGTATTTTACTGCACTTTATACTATCAAACGTTAATTTAAATAGACAAATCTTTCACACAGTTAAAAGTTTTTAAGTTTTGTCATGCTTTTATTTTTTCTAATTTAGAACATCGTATTCTATAATTTCATTTTTTTTTTTTGTCTTTGAAAAAGATAATATAAAGCTCATTTTTTACATTATTATAAAACACAATAATAAGTACTTGCATAAAAATAGTTTATATTATTTGAATGTTTGTTTATCATATTTCCTGACAGCTTTAACTATATGAATATATAAAAATACATTTTGATAAAAAAAAAAAAAAAAAAAATCAGACCAAAATTTTGTAGATTATTCCACATTTTTCATTATGAAAAAAGCCTGTTATTTTCGTTTGTTTGTTTTTCTGATTATTCTTGAATTTTCTTCTCCTATTATTTTTATCTGTACTGTGTTCTTCAACTATCTACTATAGCTAGAGCTTATACATTGTACAAATATTCTACAGCATATTTTTGTAGATAATCTAATATGTATGAGATATTTTGTCCGTGAACGTGTATAAAGTAAAAAGCTATAAATTTAAAATAGATATAAATGCACTCTTATAAATTAAAAATGTTACAGCTTCAAATATTTTAAATAATTATTAACATTGATTACAAAACTAATATGTATCTACAGCTATAAAAATCTTGGTTTACTTGAAGTTTGTCATCTGCAGCCTTAAAACAAATTAGGTTTTATTAAGGTTTAATTTCTGTTTGGACATTCTATGTGTTTATAAAAGTTGAACATTGAACAAAATAACAAGAGAATGTTGGAAAATGTAGAAGAAAAAGTTAATTTATATCCTCAATATAATAAGAGAATATGAAATAATTATGTCTTCAATATTTCATTAATACATCAAAATTGAATTTTTTTAAATAAGTAACAATTAAAAGAAAATATTTTGAAACTCTGTACCCAAGACTTTTTTACTCAAGAAAAAAAACATGATAGCTTTCTTTTTTAGTGTATTTCATTTTAATATTATCTTTGAAACAAAAATTCCGAAAATTTTGTGACTAAAAAATAAATAAAATTAAAATTAAATAAATAAAATAAATCATGCATCTTCATAAAAGAGGTTTTTATATAAGTATATTGGCTTTTCTACAACAGTTATATCAAAATGATGTAGTGCTAATAATGAAATCTTTTCTAAGAAAATGAGAATTTTTTTCATTTCATTTTATTTTAAACAATTATGCGTCTTCACAAAAATATTAACAATAATGTAATCTGCACTTTTTATGTTACATATTTTTACTATAAGCATCTAAGACAGAATTCTTTCAAAAACATTTCACTCTTCAATGGTTAATTATTTTAACGGGAATAGATACTTCCTGAGTATCATTTTATCGCATTCAAATCCCTCAATTAAAAAAAAAGGCCTTAATATTTAGTCAAGTTTTTCTGTAACAAATGTCCCAATTCAAATTTCTTACATTCATGCAATTTCTTCTTAAACATTTCATTTGTTGGTTTAAAAATAGATACTACTGCTAAAAATTTAAAGGACTTTTAAAACTTGTAACATTAACGTTGTTTAATTAAAAAATCGTCTGCTTTTTATCCCAGTGCTTTTCCCTCTGCGTAGGGATAATATGTGTTTTTCCCTCTGCGCAGGGATATTATTGTTCTCTTATGTTTACCTTATAGTTGAGTCTGTGAATCTCGACAATATGTGCATTGTGTTCCCTCAACGGATTTTATTTGTGAAATGTGTTATTAAATTGTGTGAAAAGTGATTATACAGTCTACTGCTTTCTTCAAATATATCGATACAACATTTTGGTCGCAATCGAGTCCGGAGTATTGCGAAATTTAAGTAAAAAGTTAATAGAATAATTCGTGAGTGAAATTCATTCTAAAGTAAAATGAGCTAATTGGAATTGTGCCAAATAGAATAACACAAGAAAAAAAAAAATGGATAAGAAAATATTGACTGATAAAAAAGTTTTAAAATCTTCAATTACAAGAGTGAAAAATAAATTCTTCAAAACTGATTTGAGTGTGTGCGACTTGGAACAAATTCAGTTATTTAAAAAAGAAATTGAAAAATTGGATGAAGAGTTAAAGAATTTATTTAAATCGATTTTTTATGCATGTGAAGAAAAAGACATTGATTTATTTATAGAAGAGAAGGATGGACAACAAGACATCTTAGATGAATTAACTGTAAAAATTGAACGTGAAATTAATGCTAGAAAAATAAATACGGACAATCCAAAAAAGGAGGTGAGTGAAATGAAATTACCTAAACTTTCTTTACCATCTTTCAGTGGAAATATTCATGAATGGTTAAGCTTCAAAGATTTGTTTACAGCAAGTATACACGAAAATGCTAATTTATCGCCTGCTCAGAAACTGCATTATTTAAAATTATCGTGTCATGGAGACGCGTTAAAAATTATAAAATCAATACCTATTGAAGATTCGAAATACAATGTAGCATGGCAATTATTAACGGAACGGTTTTCAAATAAAAGGGAATTAATATATTCTCATATAAGAAGATTATTAAATTTTCCATTCGTGCAAGGCGATTCACCGGCAGCAATACATAATTTAGTGGATATGACGAATGAATGTGTTCGATCTTTCGAAATCTTGGATCAGAAGGTAAGTGGCTTTTCAGAAACTTTGTTGATTTATTTACTTTTGCAAAAACTTGACTCTAACATTAAACTGTGGTGGGAACGGCAGTTAAAAAATGACGAACTTCCAACGTTAGATCAATTAATAAATTTTCTGAAAGATTATGCTCGTTCAATACAATCTGCTAAAGGAAATAGTGTTTATAAGAAAAACAGTTATCCTAAATTAACTGCGATGAATGTTTCTGTTAACAATAATGAGTGTAAATATTGTTCTTCACCTAGTCATAAAATACCTAAATGTAGTGAGTTTCTAAAATTATCTGTTCGTGAAAGAGTGCAATTTGTAAAAAATAAAAATCTTTGTTTTGCATGTTTATCTGCTGACCATAAATTAACCAATTGTCAGTCAAAAAGAGTTTGTTCAAAATGTAATTTGAAGAGTCATAATAGCTTATTACACTATGAAAGACGAGAAACTAACTATCCAGATATAAAAAACCAAGTAACGCCTCAGTCCTCGTATCATACTAGTGAGACTGCTCTTGAAACATCTAATAATACAAATTTGTCCATAAATTCATGTCTTGGGGAAATAAATTCAAAATCATTTGGCATACTTGCAACTGCGCTAATTAATGTGAAAGATAATTATGGAGGCAATAAATTATTGAGATGTATAATAGATGTCGGAAGTACTAACAATTTTATAAGTGAGCGTGCAGTACAATTATTAGGTATAAAAAGAAATTCTGCTGATTTACAGATTAAATGCTTGGGAATGGGATACTCCGAAGAGACACGTGGTGTTGTAAGATTGGAATTATCTCCACATTTTGATAAACAAAACACACGATTAGGTACTTTTTATATTTTGAAAAAGATAACGAGTAATCAACCAGTTGTATCATTTGATATTAATGCATTCAGTCATTTAAAGAACATAACACTAGCTGACCCTAAGTGGAATGAACCGGGACCAATAGACTTATTATTTGGCGTGTCATTATCATTATCTATAATTAGAGGAGAAAAAATATTTGGAAAACCAGGACTTTCTTTTGCAGTAAATTCAGATAATGGGTTGTTAATAACAGGAGATAGTGATACATTTTCAGAAAATAAACCAAATATTATAGTTAATTTTGCAAATGTTGAAACAGATTATGTAAAAAGATTCTGGGAGTTAGAAAACATCCCCTCAAAAGAAATATACACAAATGAAGAAAAATATTGTGAGGAAATTTTTTATACAACTCATTCACGCGATACTAATGGAAGATATATTGTGCGTTTGCCATTTAAAAAGCAATGTAAAGAATTAGGGGAATCAAAATCGTTAGCTATGAAAAGATTTCTAAATTTAGAAAAACGATTTAATAGAGAGCCCGATTTGTATGAAAATTATTTTATATTTATGAATGAATATCTTGAAATGGGACACATGGAGAAAATACCAAAGAGTGAAATTCAAAAACCCGTTAATGAAATCTATTATCTGCCACATCATCCAGTAATCAAGGAATCTAGTACAACAACCCGTCTTAGAGTTGTGTTTGACGGTAGCGCAAAAACTACAAATAATGTTTCTCTTAATGAAAATTTAATTGTAGGTCCTAGGGTTCAACAAGAGTTATTTTTTATTTTGTTAAGATTCCACACACACGCTATAGCTATTAATGCTGACATTGCAAAAATGTTTCGTCAAATTAAAATATTGCCTGAAGATCAAAATTTTCAAAGAATTCTCTGGAAGGATAAATTTTCCGATGATGTAAGTGATTATCGTCTTACTACAGTTACATACGGACTAACGTCTAGCCCATATTTAGCTACTAAGGCTCTACAGAAATTAGCGTTGGATGAAAAATTAAATTTTCCATTAGCGTCAAATGTTGTATTACGTGATTTTTACGTAGACGACTTACTTACAGGTGCATCATCTCCCGAAGAAGCCATAAAATTAATATCAGAGTTACAAAAATTAATGAAAAGAGGCGGATTTGAGTTACGCAAGTGGGCCTCGAATGACATTAGTGTACTAAAAAACATTCCTGAAAATTTAATTCAGTCTAAATCAGATTTATCAATTGAAAACGATAACTCAATAAAGGTGTTAGGATTAAAATGGGACTCAAATCTCGATGTCTTTAAAATTAGTGCCACCATAGAACCAACATTAAAAGAAGTCACAAAGAGATCCATATTGTCAGATATAGCAAAATTTTTCGATCCACTTGGTTGGATCTCCCCCTTTATAATTTCTGCAAAAATTCTACTTCAGGAATTATGGCGAAGTAATCTGGCATGGGACGATCCAGTTCCACTTCTAATTAAAAATAAGTGGATAAAAATTCGGGAAGAACTCGCATGTTTAACATCAATTATTGTGCCTCGTTTAGCAATTATTCCTTCAGCTAACACATTTGAAATTCATTCATTTAGTGACGCTTCGTTAGTGGCATATGGTGCAGTTGTTTACTTAAGATCCTTATCAAATGATTCGGCTGTATCAGTTAGAATATTAGCAGCAAAAACAAGAGTTGCACCTTTAAAAACAATAACTTTACCTAAATTAGAATTGAGTGCCGCCCTGCTATCAGCCCGTTTGGTAAAAACTGTTCTAGATTCATTGTGCTTGAACATCTCTAAAATTAATTGTTGGACGGATTCAACAATAGTTCTCTCTTGGCTATCAACCGAATCAAGAAGATGGCAAACTTTTGTTGCGAATCGTGTTTCTGAAATACAGCAACTTGTTCCGTCTGAGTGCTGGCATCATATAAAGGGATAGGAGAATCCAGCAGATTGTGAATCAAGAGGTCTATCACCCTCAGAATTATCATTGCATGATCTGGGGTGGAATGGCCCCAGTTGGCTCAGTGATCCATCTTTCGCTTCTCCAAAATCACAATTAGGGAGTGTTTTCTGTGAAGAAGCTTTATTAGAACAAAGGAAAAATTATTTTTGTGCTACAGCCCAATCAAGTGTGGAAATGCCTATTCTCTCAAATATATCATCATTTACTAAGCTAAAACGTGTTATTGCTTGGTGGTTGAGATTTCTTACGAATTCTCGTTTACCTGTTTCAAAAAGAAACTTCGGCTTTCTTACACATACAGAAATTCAGAGTGCCTTAAAGGTGATAATTAAACAAGTGCAAGAGTCATCATTTCCTGGTGACATTAAATGTATGACTTCTGGTAAGTGTTTACCTCGCAATAGCAAACTGATTAATCTTTCTCCATTCCTTGATAAAGAAGGAATACTCAGAGTTGGAGGACGTCTTCGTCATTCAAATCTCACACAAGAACAAATCCATCCAATATTGTTACCAAAAAATCATCCAGTGACAGTGGTGATTATCAGATATTTTCACTTATCTCATTTTCATGCTGCCCCTCAGCTATTATTGTGTGTTATCAGACAGAAATTTTGGATTTTAAGTGGACGAAGTGCTGTAAGAAAGTTCGTAAGGAATTGTGTAATCTGTGCTCGTGCTTCTGCTTCTACAGCTAAACAAATCATGGCTGATTTACCTTCAACTAGAGTGCAACCTACCCGTCCGTTCCTTATTACAGGAATTGACTATGCAGGACCCATATTGTGTAAATTTAAAAAAGGTAGAGGTTCAAAATCTTTTAAGTGTTATATTTCATTATTTATATGTTTTTCTACTCATGCAATTCACATTGAATTAGTGACTGACTTATCTACTCAGGCTTTTTTAGCTTGTCTGAAGCGATTTATATCCAGACGAGGAAAACCAAAAGAAATTGTAAGTGATTGTGCCAAACATTTTGTCGGTGCGAGCAAGGAGTTGAAAGAATTGTATAAATTTGTGGCTTCTTCTCAGCATAATGAAGAAGTGACAAAATACTTAAGTTCAGAAGAAATAAATTGGCATTTCAATCCACCCTCAGCCCCTCACTTTGGAGGACTTTGGGAGGCTGGCGTTAAATCGATGAAATTTCATTTAAAAAGAACCGTTGGCAATTCAGTTTTAACATTTGAAGAACTTTCAACTCTTTTAGCTCAAATCGAAGCATGTTTAAATTCTAGACCCCTTTGTCCTTTAAGTGCAGATCCTAATGATTTACAGGCCTTAACCCCTGGTCATTTTTTAATTGGTGCTCCTCTTACTTCAGTACCAGAAGTAGATATTTCAGAAGTACCTGCATCAAGATTGACCAGGTGGCAATTAGTGCAGAAAATACAACAACACATTTGGAAAAGATGGAGCAATGAGTACCTTTCGACCTTACAACAGAAAGTAAAATGGTTTAAAGAAGAGCCTAATATTAAAATAGGTGATTTAGTTATAATAAAAAATGAAGGTCTCTCCCCTTTACAATGGAAATTAGCTAGAGTGATCGAAACTCACCCTGGATCTGATAAAAAGGTCCGTGTAGTTACCCTGAAAACTAAAAATAGTGAATTAAAAAGGCTAATAACTAAGTTGTGTAAATTACCTTTAGAGTAAAATTTTTGAAACCCTTTCGGCTTTCAAGGCCGGGAGTATGTTTAATTAAAAAATCGTCTGCTTTTTATCCCAGTGCTTTTCCCTCTGCGTAGGGATAATATGTGTTTTTCCCTCTGCGCAGGGATATTATTGTTCTCTTATGTTTACCTTATAGTTGAGTCTGTGAATCTCGACAATATGTGCATTGTGTTCCCTCAACGGATTTTATTTGTGAAATGTGTTATTAAATTGTGTGAAAAGTGATTATACAGTCTACTGCTTTCTTCAAATATATCGATACAACAAACGTTAACGTTTAGTTTGAAGAAATTTTACAATTCCCCTCTCCCCCTTTCTCAAGAATACCATTAAGTACATACATTATAAAGTCGCACTTGACAAGATTTGTAAAATGTCTACTTATAAGTCATTTCCCGAAATGGTATTTTAAATTATTGGTATTTTTAATTTAATACATTATTTTAAATTTGGTTTTTGAAATTATTGGTATTTGAAATTTAAATTAAAAAAATTAAAACCTTCAGTTTGGTGAATCAGCAACACAAAAAAAATGATGCCGTCCTTTGCTTAGCTTTATTAATTAATTGTGGGTATTTCAATGTTTTAATATTTTATTTACTTGAAGTTTATGTTTATATGCATCATGACATCAAAATACGCATTATCCAAAAATTCAAATATGAAAAAACCGCGAAAAAACTCTGTGTAACCAATGGTTTACATTATGTACCAAGATTTTGTTATTCAAAACATACGCGTTAAAACTAGTTCTTTTTTTCATTTGTAGTATTTTTCAATGCAGGTTCACCAATAAATTAATTTCGTAGATAAAGCTTGTTTATTTATTTATTTTGGAGGAGGTGAATTTTTAAATTCACGTCCTTATACTGATTTCCACAACTTTCGTTATAAATAAATCAATATTTTCAAAAGCACTTTACGTAATAATACATATCAATGCGTTATGTAGCTACACAACTATATAATATTTCATTTATACAGCCTTAAAAAGTTTTCTATATGTGGTTTCGTTATCAAAAATCGTCTTCCAATACTTCCAAGACATGAGAGAATTTTATGTATTTTAGAATGCCAGTTTGCAAAATTATACATTTGTATTCAATATATATGAATATATATGATATCATTCAATATATATGATATCTTAGAATATCTGTCAATCTGTCTATATTGTCTGGGAAATTTTGAGAATTATAGAAGGGCGTTAAGGGTGGAAAACTGAATAACAATAAAACTATTAACATAAACAATAAAAAGAAGATATCCTGTTTGATGCTTTTTTCCCACAATTCTCATAATTTTCATGTTTTCAGATAAAAAACTATATATTTATATATGTGCGCAATAATAAAAATGTTTTTGTCATTAATTTTTCTAAATATTTTTTATACTTACACCTCTCTAAAATAATAATATGAAATATTTTTTTACATTTTAATCACGTATATTTCATCTACGCATTTTTTCTTTCTTACTCTAAAAAAACCTTAGTCTGTTACAAGCAAAACTCTCCCCAAAACTCCTATTACTTTAACTTGTTCTTTAATTCGTTTCTAAAATCTTTTATTTACGTTTAAAAAAAATCATTCGCTATCCCATAATTCCATGCGAGCGAAGTGCCAGAAGCCTGATTCCGTAAAATATTCATCGGATCGACTGTGAGAATTTATTTCTTTTTTGGCTTATTCAATTTTCGAATCGGTTAGTGTCTCATTTTCTCAAAATTTAATTAGCAGCAATGACCGTTGATGTAAAATCAAGCATTCATTCACAATTAGATAAAAACCACATTACTTCGAGATCTAAAGTTCTATGTGTTTGTTTACTTCAATAATCCATGTTATCTGGTTGTACCTTTTTGGCACCGAGTGTTATGCTCTAGTATGTTAATTTTTATGCTATTATCTATATGTAATAAGGCTCAAATATGTGTTCAAATCCTTTCGTTATTTGACAGCAGTAAAGTAATTAAAGCTCTATCTCACTTCTTTATTTCAAGAGGAAATTCCTTATGAAATTTTAAAACGTTATTCTCACTCTGAGATCATGCTCTCGGGTTAATAGCCATTTCGGGCTAGCCATTCGGGTTAATATGACCCATCCGTGGCATTTCACGAGACATTATATTGTGAGCGACTCAAAAAATTATCTTTAAACTTCTTTTATGGGGACATGCTGTCTACGAAAGTTAATGTGTTTTGCACTGTTGTGGTTGAATTGACTTTTGAGTCTAATGTTATAGGGTCCCCGTAATTTAAAATGTCATGTATATATATATATATGTGTGTGTGTGTGTGTGTGTAATAATAAAAATTTTTCGGGTTAATTCTAAGTAAATTACTTCCAAATTCTTTTAATTTTGATCTTTTTCTTTTCTTTTTACAATGTCTTTACACATTATTTTTAATTCCATAATCGCACTTTCCCAGTTTCGCACTTTGTCCACTGTCCGAAAATGTAAATGAGAATCGACATTCTGCGATACGACCAAAATATATGCTAGACAGAAGTGGCTATATTGGGATTAGATTTCTTAGATTTTTAAAACTTCTCAGCCGACAATTAATAAAGTGTTTTCGACAAATATTGCGACATGAACCCTTTCGTTGGCAGACAGAAATTTTACGAGGATTTGCCAGTAAATGGACGTTTTTGACTGATTCGTAAGCAGTTGTTATTTGTGACTTTTGTTTTTGATGTGACTTCTCCACGGAGATCCAACCAATATTTTTTGCGTGTCGGATTGTCATAACATATGCGTTTTTCATCTACTAACACGCTCTTTTTCTTCTGCCTGTTTAGAAAATCCTCGCACTTTAAGACACAGTAATCTTTCCTCCTCTGGATCAATGAATGTCGCAAATGTCTTCATGCCATATATATTTTTTTCCCTATTACGGACAATTTATTATTAACAAACTTTTTTGTGCGTGTTTGTACGGTTATTCTAATTATTTGGCAAATTTATTTTACGTCAATGATGCATCTTCATGAAACAATACTTGCAAATTCCTATGTCCACGATCGCTAACATCAAAATCGCCATCTTTAAGATTATCAAAACCATATTCACATGTGATTTTCGATACGATTTCCTCTCCGTGAACAGTAGAGATTGTTTAATATGCTTTTGCAACAATTTTTTGTGAATTGTGTAACAATAAAATACTTATAATTTGAAAGACACGAAATGTACGTGTAATGAACGTGAAATGTATTTTAAAAATATAAAATACGTATAAAACACTATAAAATACTAATTTTAAAAAAAGACTTATGACAACTTTTACCTTCTAAATTTCAACTTTATTTTAACATTTTTCCAGCTTATGCTTCGATTTGAAAATGCTGAATTGGTTTTTATCACACAACACAAACGCTGACTATTGTTTGGCTACTGGGTGCGACTCTTTAGATTTTTTTACGACTCACAATATATTATAACAAAAGTAAATTTTTCAAGTGGGTGAAAAAACTCTGGGCCAGGATTGAAACAGGGAAGTATTGGCTAGAGCCTACTATGCTCCGCCGCCATGGAAAATTTACTTCTGTTATAATTGATTTACAGATTGAAAAATCGTGTTATATATTAATCTAACCACAATATATTGTATTACCTTATAAGTTATTTGATAAAATTGACCGTTGTTATAAATTAAAATGCGTGATTATTTTATCTATATTTTAGATTGTAATATTAAACAACTGTTTTACAATTGTTTCAGTTTAGAATTTCAAGTACTTTTCTTTAATATATTTTCTAAATTACTATTTAGAAAAATAAATATACAATTTCACAGGTTTTAATCATAAGATGGTTCATACAATTGGAAACATTTTTATTTATGTTGTACCATTTACAGATAATTTTGTAAATTTTCTCCATTGCGTAATTATATATAAATATTTAAACTTAACAAAGGCATGTCAAACATTTATAGGCAGTATCTTTCAATATTTGTGATTCTTTTATTCATTAAATTAAATTAATGCATTCTTTCCAAAAGAAAATTAATGTTATTACTTCATGTTATAATAAACCTCACAACCATTAGTTTAGAAGACACATAGTAGGCTTTCAAGTAAACAAAAACATGGTTTATTAGAATAACTAATGTGTTCATATTACGTTTATTATTTAGTGTTTATTTTTTTATCTGGTATTTCATGTGTCGCAATTAAATGTTCGAAAATAGAAAAGTGTAATATTTTATTTTGTGCTGCATATTTTCCACTCTATGAGAAAGAAAAAAATTCTATTTTAAATTACTCTGAGACTCAAAAAAAACCTTCTTTTAAGAATATTTTTGTTTTCAGTTATTTTAAGGTTAAATGAGCAATAATTACATAGCTACATTCTCGTTGGCAGTTAAACGTAAAAATAAATAAATAAGCATAAAAATGCAAAAGAAAATGAAAGAAAAAAAATGAAACTGGGTAATTATACAAGTCTAAGATTTCGAAAATTATAACAATGTTTACTAGAGTATTTTTTAAAAGTAGTATAAGACAGTAAAATCAAAAGACAAAAAAATAATAGAAATTATTTAATATAATATCAAAGAAAATTAAATATAAAAGAAATTAGTTTCATGTTCAGGAAACATGTTTAACTGAAACTTAAAATTAGCAGCATTGACAATAACATTAAAATGAACCTTTTTCTGTTTTAATTGTATGCACAATTTAAGCTATGCAGTTGAAAATGTTTAGTTGAGGTCTGATGGAATGAGAAAAACCAATTATCCGAGAGAACTAAAAAATGCATTGTAAAAAATCCCTGTCGGTCTGGTCTACAGGCGCAGGTAGATTTCAAATACTCATTTCAATTTAAAAAAAATAATAAAAAATAGAGATAGCATAATTTAGCAACTTTATTTGGCCGCTTTTGAACAATTTTTAACTTTAATTTTTCTATAAGAACCGGTTTTATCAGAATCATCTTAAGTAAAATTCGGTTCAAATGCCCACTTTAACAGCATTTTTTGAAATATATTCTGATTTTATGAAAAAATTGCCCAATACGGAACATTATATAGTTCTTAAATAAGAAAAACTGCCAACTGAATTCGTTTCAGAGCAAAATTGAATTTAAGAGTGCGTGATAAAGTAACCATTTTGTTACTTGAATAAATCCTCAACTCTTCAATCAAGAAAGCTTTGGGAAATTTTGTTCAAAATGCCCACTTTAACTGCATTTTTTAAAAATATATTCTTCTTTTATCAAAAAACTGAACAATATGGAACATTATACAGCTCCAAAGTAAGATAATATGTCAACTGGATTTGTTTGAGAGCAAAAATAGATTTAAAAATAAGTCAGAAAATAAGCAATTTGTTATGTGAATACTTCCTCAATTTTAAATCACGATTCCTTCGAGAAATTTATTTCGAAATACATACTTTAACAGCATTTTTTGAAATATATTCTACCTTTATCAAAAAACTGTCTCAATAATAATAATAAAAAAAAAAAAAAAAAAAAAAAAAAAAAAATCAGGAATATAAGCTCTTAGGATTTGAGATTTTTTCTTCAACTTCTATTTTTGTTTAATTTTTTTTTCTATAAGAATTTGTTCTATTAAAATCTTGTGAGTATAAATATTGTAGATATTATTGAGAAGAAGTAAATTACATTTTCTCGGATTTCATATTTTAATAATTGATGAGGTTAGGGGTTTTTTTCTTACTCCATACGTAAAGCTTGTAAATACAAAAATTTAAAGAATCTTAAGAGCATTTATGAAAAAAAAATGGATTTGATATCTTGAAAATTGGCGAAGTTATGATTCTTTTTCTCCCAAAAATCCTATTTTTCATCCCCTTGAGACAATTTTTTATTTTATGAAAAATCTGTTATGTTTAAACTTTTGGGTACTTCTTAGCAGCATTTAGACTTTAAGCCGATTAATATCTATTTCAATCTAAGAAGTTATGTTTTTTTTTTCTCTTTTTACAAAAACGCTTCTTATCCCCCCCCCCCCCTTTGGTCCGATTTTGCATGTTAACGAACTTGACCGATATTTTATAACCTTTGATTTATGTATCTGCTTGGAAGAGATTTGAGCAGAATTATAGAAGCTATCGTGTCCATAAAAAAGCGATATAGATAGCTAGATAGCTATATAGATAGATAAAGATTTTTACCGATGACAGTTTTGGGGTCTAGATATCATGATCGATGTTGATCTTTGAAATTTTTCAGAAATTCCAACATGGGAACGACGCCACTAGGTAGTATTTTATACGAAATCTACCTAAAACTATTAAAAAACGTTTCCAAAAATTACGGGCAACTATTAAACATTTATTCTTTAAAAAATTGTCTTTAAATTTTGAAAATAAGTTGTTTTGTGAAGCTTTTAAAAAAAGAAAATGCTTTTCGAAGTGCCCGGGTTACATGAAAACAGTTATCTAATGTTTTTGTTCGTGATTTTATAAAGTTTTAGTAGCTTAGGAAACAACTGTATTTTTTACTGTGAACTTTTTTTTGTTAGGGTTGATTGTCTGTATATCCTGAAATAATATTAAAAAATGCATGTAGGTTTTATGAAAGGAAATTAACAAAATCTAATTTTTTATCAATATATATTTTAGAAAGTGTTCTACTATTTTAGGTGTATTTTTAAACATATTAATTATTGATTACTGATATAGTATATGACTTTTGAAAGAAAACCATATTTATACTTCAAAATGTGACAAGAAAAAGTATATATAATTTTCAATATTGCTGAAAATAATTGTATTGCTGAAGGTAATTGTATTATGGAAATGTATAACTATGTCAGGATTTTAAACTTTTATTTAATATAAAAAGTCGGAAATTGCAGTTTAAACAAACCAAAATTCGTAAGATAAGGAAATTAAAAAAATATGTATTAAGATCTTACGGTAATAGTACATAGTTACAATGGATACCATATAAGTAAATGAATGAATTCTTTTCTATGAACCTATAAATACAATATAATTTTATTAGAGAGCAAGAACTTGTTGTAAACATTATCAACGTGTATCATTTTTTTTTTTTAAATATGTGAAATAACGTAATATAATTAAAACACGCCATACTTTTCACCCCATATTGAAAAAAATGTACAGTTTTAGAATATGCATTACAAATACATATCAATTTTACTGTGTTTGAAAGTTTGTAACATCATAAAAATGCATTTGAAAATATACTTTTCCATTGGTCGTAATGTAACGAAATGATTTTGATTGTCCCTGTAATTTTACTATACACCCGATTTTTATGATATTTGAAAATCCTCGACTAAATTATGCAACAATTATATACACTTTTTCAAAGTTCAAACGATTCTGTTCGGTAGTTTTTACGTTGTTATATGAGCACGGACAGGCTGTCAGCAGACAGATAGAAAAACGGACAAAACTATGACGATAGGTGCTAGGTACTTGTATAATACCGAACACACCAAAAAACCTTATTAAATATTTGTTGGATTTCGATCTCTAATACCTATATATATATATATCCTATTTCCTATATATATATATATATATATATATATATAAACCACTGATATAACGCCTACAGGACAAGGGTTTACTACAGAATAATTTTATGCATAATACATCAGATGTAACCTATAAAATCACGAATCCCAACTATTAAATGTTAATTTAATTCGTATAAATAAACAAAAGTATATAATCGTTTTTATATATTCTGTGCACCTAGAGATAAATATTTTCCGTCTTTCATCTGTGTTTAAAGAGAAAATAAAAAAATAAACTTTTCATACAACATTTCAAAAATAAATTGTACATACATGTTTAAGAACCTATTGATGATAAAACACTCTTTTTCTCAGAAATATCAAAATGTGAAGCACGAAAAACTATTAGAAAAATGGGGGTTTAAAAAGAATTTAGAATGCCACGCAGTCATTAGTCTTTCATATCGAGATTAATGATGGTGACATTTTAGAAAAAGTTTTGTACAGCTACCAAATTTTTAAAAATGATATAAAAGTTTCTTTATTTTTTTCCCGATATAGTGCCTACCGGACAAATCATGTCTACAGAAACTATTAAATGCTAATTTAATTCGTACAAATAAACAAAAGTATACTATCGTTTTTATATATTATGCGTACTTAGAGAAAAAATATTTTACATCCTAATTATGTCTTTGAAGAAAAGAAAAAAAAACTTTCGACTCAACATTTTAAAAATTGTGCATTCCTGTTAAAGTACCTATTGATGATAAAATGCTCCTTTCCTCAGAAATATCAAGATGTGAAGCACGAATAACCATCAGAGAAATGTGGGCTTAAAAATAATTTAGAATGGCACGCAGTCGTAAGTCTTTCATATCGAGATTAAAGATGCTGACATTTAAAAAAAAAGTTTTCAGCAGCTAAGCTTTAAAAATGATCTAAAAGTTTCATTATTATTTTTTTCACGTAAACAAAATAAACTTTGAAGCCATTATGATAGTATGTCTTTAAAAATGACTTAACAGAAATAAAACAGAAATTTTTCATGATCAATTTTCAAATTAGAAAGTTAAATAAATATTAAGGTATTTTTGAAAGAACATAATGAGAATATTGTTTTCTTAATGAGTTGTGTAAATGCACATTAAGGTGGCTCTGTAATAGTACAGTACATTTAGTACTATTTTTTCATGTATTATATATTCCTTCAGATTTATTTGCTTTAAACTTACAAGATAAAACCCGTCAAATTTTGACGAAAGAAAATGTTTAAGAAGGAACTGTTTCATTAACTTATAATAAACCTACAAAATTAGTTATAGTAAAAAATGCATTTTATAATGGTACATCTAACTCTTAAACAAACGATATTTATCGTCAAATTAACAAAATACTATTTCTATAAATATCAGTTGTAGAAATTGTTAAAATTAAACTTTAATCGCATATGTAAGCAGTAAAAAATAATAAAGATATGTTATTATGATAATGTTATCGTTTAAGGTTCATATGCTAGTATTCCAAAACGATAAAAAGTAATATTTTTTCAACTTTGACTCAATCATAGAATTTTTTTTCCCGTGAAATCTAAACCCGGCATCATTTTCACCATATTAAAATTTACAAATGTACATTTCACATCTGTATTCACATTTTTTAAAAATTGGCATTTTAAATTGATAATTTTGATTCAAAACTTGAAGTCTCAATGGCTATTAGCTGAAATAGATATTAAACTGTTGATATTTTTTTACGTGTAAATCAAATTTTGTAAATGAAGTAAAAATTCACCGGGTTTTCTAACAAAAGATATTTAAATTTCTATTTTTTCCCTTTTAATGATAAAATGGCAACATAAAGATACAGCACTCAATTTTTTCCCCTTTGCTTTAAATAGAAATGGAGTACTCCTGTTGCCACGATTAGAAAAGAGTTAATAAAAGCAACAAAAAAATTAATTTTCAAAAACAAATTAAGATACAGTTTTCAAACAAATTTCATTTAAAAGTACATTTTCTTCCCTACACAATGGTGTAAAAATTGAAAATGTGCGATATTTATAGGTTTGAAAATTTGTAGTAGCAAAAATTGTAGTACCGAAATTTCATTTATAATTTGAGAGTGTTGCCTTTCGCAAAATGACGCATGCGTTACGCAAAGATACGTTTGGCCTTTATAATATAGATACCTAACTATAATATGATTTCATTGGTCTTACATAGTAATTTTGTCTAGAAAATAACATTGAATTTGTATATACTGTTTGTATATTCGAGCACTGCATTGACTTGATCTGAAAATAAAAGTTTTATTAAAAACTTAATTATTATTCCTAAATTTTATTCTGAAAACAAATAAGAACAATAAGATATAGTTTTGTGTTTTGCTAATATTCCCTTCACAATATAAAATTTTCCTACTATGTCCTCTTTCTCATCATTAGATAACTGTTGAAAACATAATGTATGTTAATGTAAGTACAAAGTTTAAGTAAATTTAAATGTTTCGATTACAATATTTCAATGACATTAAGTCTGAAACTAAGTTTAATCTTTATTGTCTATTAATTATTCTTAATGCTATCTGCGCAATAATTTTGAAAACATATTTTTTTCAAATCCGGGTCATTCATTTATATTAATTCTGCATAATACTAATTCAAATCTTATTTGATTAAAATGTCAACAGCCAACAGAGTGACAAAGTCACCAAGCCGAGAATGGAACCCAGGTCTCTGATATAGGGCGTACCGGACAAACCGTTTCTACAGAGATATCTATATTAATAAAAGAACAAAACACTCTGTCTGTGTGTGTATGTGTGTGTGTGTGTGTGTCTGCGATGGCTAGCAAAATCTACAGCATGTACGAAGCTCAAAATTTTTTTGAGAATAGTCCCAAATCTCTCCTGATGCACCTGAGCTTCAGAATTTCGAAATTATATTTATTAATTGAGTAATTAATTAAATTGCAAAGCTCACTCTCATAAAAAACCGCCTTTTTTCTTATTTTCTTCCTTTCATTTGTTTATGGTTGGTTGGTTGCATAAAATTTTCGCAGAAATAATTAAAAAAGCTGGGACAGATCTTTAAAATTCATAGACTGGTAATCTGTCAATTTAAATGATAATTTTTTACCACAGCTGTTCTATGCCATGGTGGAAAAAGATAGGTAAAGGTTAAATTAAACAAAAAAGGTTTGCAATATGAAACCATTTATCGCTCAAATTTTAATGTCCCAAACAAAAGCATGTGGAATGGATTTTGTATTAATAAGACGAATTGAAAGAAATGAATTACAGCTGAAGCATATTTTACGAAGAAATGGTAATTTTTTAAAATGGTCTTTTTTTTTATTATATTATTTATTTTTAAAAATGTTTGCTTTTAAAATAATTGAAATTGGTAAATTCGAAATCATTTAATGTCAAAATAAAATTAAATAAAATATTGAAAACATTTGATTTGAACTAAAAAATGTATTATTAAAAGTAATCTATTTTTTTCGGAACTTTTTAATACTTTATAACGTAGGTGAAAGATATTTATGATTTAACAACATTTTAGTAATTCTATGTCAATATATAAAATATATTTATGAAAACATTCGTTTGAAATCATGCGTGAAAATTTAAATAACAAATATTAATCTAAAATCTAGATTCCAGAGTGCAGACGATTTTAAGACATTAACGAAAGAATGTTAACTTTTCAAGCAAAATCTTAAATGATGCTTCTATATTGATATTTCAAAGTCATATGATAAAAATAATCAAATAATTCTTGCCTATGATTGATATATTTGTATCTTTTATGCATTCCGATCGTGCATTATAGCCAATAATGGCACAAAACGTTATTTTTTAAACGAAATTTTAGTCATCTATTCAATAACAGTTTAAAAGGTAAAAAAACAAAGAAATACGGGTTTAAACCTGCTTGAATTGATCGGCGTGTCAAAGCACATGCTTTTTTCGTGCTTATTTGGACTTTATTTAGCGGATTTTAAGGTTACATTTTTGGCGTCACTTCAAGACATACTTCCACTCAATTTCTTTTTACTGTATGGTTGTACGCAGATTTTTTGCATTTAGAACATTAGAATGTATGAGTCATTAGTTGTGTTGCAGTAAAAAAAAATCACACAACACTTTTCTAGGAGTTTATTTTTTTTTATCATTGATAAAATTTAAATGTATTCTATTCAGTTTAAAATTGTATATTGGCTTTAATTTGTTTTTAAAACAAAAATAGAATATAGCTGTTTGGCGTACAATTGTTCGAATCCGCAAACGATTTATACACCATAATAAATTATCAAATAGGAAAGTAAATTAATTATCAGCAATAGCCATAAAAAGAATAGTATCAAAACTGATTATAACTTAATGTTTAGACTAATTAACACATAACCCGATCCCAACAAGAAAAAAAACAGACCACACTCCGAGCCGTGTTAGGCAAAATTTCTGTGAGTATAAACCCGACCCAAAACTAAAAATTCTGTTAAAAAAAAAGAAAAAAAAAAAAAAAAACTATGGATTTGATAACTGGCCCGAACCAAATCTCAATCCCGTAAAAATGTTCAAATGAAGCGTAACCCGATCCAAACAAGAAAAATAATTTTAGTAGGCATGAAAGCTGATCCTAGCCTAAATATTTTCTTTTAAAAAAACTCGAAATATGACCCGAACAAAATCTGAAACCGATAAAAATAAATGAAATCTTGGACCTACGCTGTAAACATTATAAGATAAAAACAAAAATTATTACTTATCAGCGTAAAAAAACAATTTATTATAGATTAAAAATTCCTAACGTTTCGAACTCAATCTAATGAGTCATCTTCAGAGGAATATTTTTAAAGGAGAAATAATTTACATTAAAAACAGATTGGCATAATATAAATTGACAAAAATTATACTAAATAAACATTAAAGGCCAAGATTCAAAAATAAAAATATGATTCAAAAATAAAATTCATATTTTTATTTTTGAATCTTGGCCTTTAATGTTTATTTAGTATAATTTTTGTCAATTTATAGTATGCCAATCTGTTTTTAATGTAAATTATTTCTCCTTTAAAAATATTCCTCTGAAGATGACTCATTAGATTGAGTTCGAAACGTTAGGAATTTTTAATCTATAATAAATTGTTTTTTTACGCTGATAAGTAATAATTTTTGTTTTTATCCGATAAAAATATTCTAGAGAACTACATCCCGATCCCAGCAAGACAAAATACTTTCCGTGGTCATAAACCCGACTCAAACCTAAAAAATTCCATTTGAAATATCCTGAAATTTGACCCAAACCACATCTAAATCCGACCAAAATATTCGAAAGAACCATAACCGGATTAGAGTAAGACAAAATAATTTCCGTGGACATGAACCCGATACGAACATAAAACTTCCATTCGAAAAAATACCTGACGTTTGAATCAAACCAAACCTGAATCTGACAAAACTATTTCAAAGATCCGAACCGGACCCGAACAAGATAAAATATTTCCATGGACATGAACCCAATCCGAAACCAAAAATTTTTTTTTGAAAAAATTGCGAAATCTGTACTTGGCAAAATTATCCCAGTGAAGCATGTCCTTATTCGAACAAGACAGAATAATTCTCGTGAACACGCAAGAAGACCCAAACCCAAAAGTTCCATTTGAAGAAAAACCCGAAATCTGAATTGAATCAAATCTGAACCCGATAAAATATTCCAAAGAACTATAATTGGATCCACGCAAGACGAGATAATTTCTATAGACATAAACCTGATTCGAACCTAAAAAATCCGATTTGAAAAAACCTAAAATTTGACCCAAACCATACCTGAATCCGATCAAAATATTAGAAAGAATCATAACCGGACTCGAGTATGATAAAATAATTTCCGTGAACATGAACGGGATTCGAACCTAAAAATTCTATTTGAAAAAAATACCTGAAATTTGAATCGAACCAAATCTGATCCTGAAAAAAAATATTCCAAAGAACCATATCCGGATCCGAATAAGACAAAATTTCTATGCACATGAACCGAATCTGAACCTAAAAACTTTCTTTGAAAAAATCTCGAAATCTGAAATGAACCAAATCTGAACTTGACGAAAATATTCCAGTGAAGCATGTTCTTTTTCGAACAAGGCATAATAATGTCCATGAACACGCAGGAAGACCTGAACCGAAAAATTCCATTTGTAGAAAACGCCGAAATTTGAATTGAACCAAATCTGTTCCCGACAAAAATATTTCACAGAACCATAACCGGATCCGAGCAAGGCAAAATAATTTCAATAGACATAAATCCGACCCGAACATTAAAATCGAATTTCAAAAAGTACCTGAAATCTGAATCGAACCAAATGTGAACCCGACGAAAATATTCTAATGAATCATAACCAAGATCCGAACAAGACAAATAATTTCCGTGGACATGAACCCAGTATATGGTTAGGTTGCATTTTTGTTATGGTTAGAATACGGATAGGTTACAATAAAGTGACGGCTAAGTTACATTTATGTTATATTTAAGTTACGGTAGGGTACTGTTAAGTCGCAGTTAGGTTACGGACAGGTTATGGTTACGGTGCAAAAGTTTACAGTTAGGAATTTGTCCACAGAGTGAACATTACGCATGCTTTGATTTAAAATATACACTTTTGTTAAATGGCTCTGAAATTATAATACTATGTACCAACCTTTTATCATCGAGTATCGATTGCATTCACGGTATAGTCGGATTTAAGAGTGATGTAATTAGTTTGAAATTCAAAATATTTCACTTGGAATTTCTATACGAAAAAAATTATTAGTTACGTGACTTAACGGGTAAACGTGACTTAACGATTTTTACGGGTAAATATCAACACTTTAACACGAAAATAATGCAATCGTTGGATACATGTTCCCTTTCGCGTTTCTCATTGCTAAATTTAAGTATTTTTAGAGCTTAATATTAGTTGCTGTTTTTTAAACCGATTTTTTACACAGTCAGATGCGACGTATTTCAGACAAGGCATTTCTGCATGCTTCGAGTTATTGATAAAATCATACAAATTTAAAGTTTTTTTAAATATTGTTATTACGGTCCCGGGCAACGCCGGGCGGGTCAGCTAGTTTTCTATATAATAGAATAAAATTATTGTTGCGTATATAGGGCTCTTTTGATCTTATGGCTAGACAACTTCAAACTCTTGTCTCTTAGAAAAATAGAAAATAATTTATTTACAAATCTTCAGAACAACAGAGTCTTCGAAACTCACAAATATTACTAGACATTCAAAAATAACTGTTCAAATCTATCGTACAAGTACAGATATAGGTCCCAGAGACTCTTTATACAATGTCCCAACACTAAATCACAAAACAACGTAGATAAAACTCAAGCAAACTTGCTTAAACAATCGCCTAGTAGTTCACTCAATGACTGACTAATAAATAATAACAAGAACAGCTCGTATCACTCTCCTTATATAGACTCGCAGCATGCACTGGAAATTTCCACAACCTTCTCGAAAAGCTTCCAGAAAACCACGGAATAACATTCAATGTATCAGTATATCTATAAGGGGGTTACCTTAGAGAGGGAAGGGATACCATCGCCAAAGATCGCCAAGTTTGTCGCCAACTTGGCGATATCTATAATATTTCGTCAATCTGCCGTAGACATTCACTGAAAAATAATAGACAAGTTTGCTTGATAACAGAAACAATGTAACAAAAACTAATATTAGTAAAGTAATGGAGCTTAATAGGATTATTTACATTATTTTACAGTACAAACACTAACTATTCTCTATAATACAATGTAACAAAAACTAATATTAGTAAAGGAATGGAGCTTAATAAGATTATTTACATTGTTTTACAGCACAAACACTAACTATTTACAAAATTTGTAACAGTATTAAACCGAACAATTATGTTCTAAATTAATTCGAACAAATAAACAAAAGTATATAACCGTATTTATACGTTATGCGTACTTAGAGAAAAAAAAAATTCCTATTTATGCCTTTTAAAAATATATATAAGTATCATTTGATGTTAAAATGCTGATTTTCTCAGAAATATCCGAATATGAAGCATGAATAACCATCATAAAAATGGGGGTTTAAAAAGAATTTAGAATGCCACACAGTCATTAGTCTTTCATATCGAGAATAGAGATGGTGATATTTTAGAAAAGGTTTTCAGCAGCTACAAAATTTTTAAAAACCATCTGAAAGTTTCATTATTTTTTATTTTGCGAAAACAAAATGAACTTTGAAGCCATCGTAATTGTATGTGAAAATAATAATAATAATAATAAAACCATACTACATTCTTAAAACAGAAATTTATCTTCCGTTTTTAAATTAGAAAGTTAAATAATTTTTTAGCTATTATTAGAATGAAATAATGAGAAGGTTTTTTTTTTTTCTTAATGAGTTGTATAAATGCACTGTAAGGCATTGGGACTTTTTTAAAGTTTGGTGTATGGCAAATGTTTCGGCTCACTTGGTTGATTTTTTTAATTTTTGTCGTCCGATTATCTACGCTAGGGATATAGTACCAGGGGTGGTGCCCTCCGTGAGGGCCTTTCTAAGGGAACCTAACCCGTATTTACGCAAGGTTCGAAGAAAACCACGGAAAACTCCGAACGGTTAGGCCGACAGTCGTGATTGGGTTCGAACCCAGCACCTGCCGTCTACCATTTGAGAGGTCCGAAATTCTCGGCCACTAGTGAGGCATTTCAGTTCACTTGGAACTTACGTTGAAAAATAAAATTACTCCCTATTTTTAATTTTTCATTATTATTATTATTATTAGTTTGTCTTTCATGCACACGTTTGTCCACAGTCGGCAAGGAAAAGTTATTTTTCGGACTCCCACCCCGTATATATAAATATAAAAGATCCAAAATCAGTGATAGAGCGCGTACAGCACAAATGTTTTCTACAGAGAAAGTTTTTGTATAATAAATCAGATATGATCTATAAAATCACGAAATCCATCTATTAAATGTCATTTTACTTCGTACAAATAAACAAAAATACATAATAGTTTTGATATATTCTGCGTATTTAGAGAAAAATATTTTCCATTCTTCTTCTATTTTATAAAGAAAAAGAAAAAAAATTAAAAATTTCAAAAATTGTGCATACCTGTTTAAGTACCTATTTATGATAAAACACTTTTTCGCTGAAATTTTAAGACTTGAAGCTCGAATAACCATCAGATAAATGGGGGTATAAAAAGATTTTAGAATTGCTTACAGTCATTAGTCTTTCATATCGAGATTAAAGTTTCGACATTTTAGATATTTTATAAAAACTTTTCAGTAGTTATCAAATTTTTAAAAATGATCTAAAAGATTAATTATATTCTCTTTTACGTAAACAAAATGAACTTTGACGCCATTGTGATTTCTTGTCTTTAAAAAATAGCTTGCTAAATTTTTAAAACAGAAATTTTTCATGGTCAGTTTTCAAATTAGAAAGCTAAATAAATATTCAGCTATTTCTTAAATAAAAAATATTAAGTTTTTTTTCTAAGTGAGGTACGTAAATGCACATTAAGATGGTTTTGTAATTTTACTGCACATTTAATTCTAAGATTCTTTTCAAACAATCATATATTTCGTCATATTTATGTGCTTTAAATTTGCTCTACTAAAAGCTTATACCTAACTTTAATATGATTTATAGTCTTTACTTAATTTAGCCTAGAAAATAACATTCTATTTGTGCATACAGTGGTGGTCAAAATTAAAAGGATAATGTAAAAATTGCTAGATCTTGGCTACATTTGGTCGGACACTTATGCAAATTTAATGGCTGGAAACAAATGAAAAACGAAGAATATTTTTGTAAGTTTTTATGGAAATATGTGTAACATTCATATTCATAAAATGTATTGTGAATTTATACAGGTATGTTATATGGAAAAAATTATAATAAAACTCTATTTTTGTAATCTAAAAAAGTAATATTTGCATGTTTTTTTGCTCTGCACATTGAACTTCCTGACGGTATAAATGGCTAGTAAGCGTTTGGGATAATTATATTCTGTTTTTCAGTCATGGTGCTGGATACAAAGCTTTCAGAGTTTGAGAAAGGGAAAATGGATGCATTTAAAAGTTCGGGACTTTCTTTACGCAAAATCTCGACAAAGCATAAAAGATCAAGAACGATTAGTTACATTCATCTTAAACATCTCGATAAATATGGACGGCAAAGATAGTCTATCTTCTGTTTCTGTATTGGAGAAAAGGATGATAATAAGGTGAGTTTGCTCCAAAAAACAAACATCAACAGAAATAAAATGTGAATTGTACTTAGAATGCAGTGATCGAACTTTTCAACGTGTTTTATTGGAAGAACAAAAAGGTGCGCTATGGGAAATATATGTCACGACTGCCACTTACAAAAGTTCATAAGAGGCTGGAATTGGAGTTTGCCAAAAAATGCATTACTATGGGAAAAAGTGGGATGATGTTGTCTTTTCCGATGAGAAAAAACTCAATTTGCATGGATCAGATGGTTTTGCCTACTTCTGGAATAATCTGCGTAGAGAAAAAGAAATTTTCTCAAAGCTTGCATTTGAAGGTGGTTCAGTAATGATCTGGGGAGGTTTCGCATCAGGTGGAACTACTCCAATAATTTTTATGTATGATAGAATTAATTCTAAGAGTTATATTGATGTATTGGACGATAATTTTTTACCGGAAGCGCTGCTAATAACGAGTGGAGATTTTTTTCCCAGCAGGACAATGCTGGGACAATGCTGCTCAGTACTTGTTCTTCAAACTTCAAAATCGTGGTTTGATGCTAATTTCGTGAAATTACTTGATTGGCTGGCCTGAAGACCTGATCTGAATTCAATGGAAAGTCTGTGGGACGTTCTGGCACATGAAATATAGAAAAATGGAATACGATATGAAAACAAGGAAGAACTCGTGTCCTCCATCAATAAAACCTATTAAAAAAGTTTTCATAACTGACATCATGACTGATAAAACTGATTAAATAGAATAGAGAGATTAGTAATTATTTGTGTGTTTCAGTCAATAACTTCCATATTATTCCTCTTCCTTATAATTTTTTCCAATTTTTACAATGTATTTTTTTAATTATGACAAAACATTCATATTTTTCGATTTCTTAGCATAAAAAAGCATTTTATGTATAAATTTCACTTTATTTAGTTCAGAAATAATTTTTTGTGCAATATTTATTTGTTTTTATAACAAACAAATAAAACGAACAAATAAAAACAATAGGGGATAGTTTATCGTTTTGCTAATTTACCTTCATAACATTACTTTTCCTACTTTGCTTTCTTTTTTATCACTGAATAACTATCGAAAATATAATATATATTAATTTGAATTAAAAGAATTTGAATACAAGATTTAGTAAATTTAAATATATCAATTAAAGTATGTCAATGAGCTTGAGTCAGAAACTAAGTCTATTCTTTATTGTCTATTAAATATAATTATTTTAACATGCGCAAAAAATTTGGAAACATAAATTTTAAAAATGCAGTGCTCAAAGCACTGAGGAAGGTATGCTATATGCTATCGATACCGGTATGCTTGGAATACGAATATTCTGGTGTTCTAACGTTGAAAATAATTTTAACTTTATAATATTTCAATCGCTTTGAGTCTTGAAAGATGTCTATATTTTACTAGCTATTAAGTATTCTTATTATAGTCTGAGTAATAGTCCTGAAAATATAAATTTTTAAAATCCATGTTATTCATTTGTGTTAACTCTGTGTTTATAATAATTTAAATCTTATTTGCTTAAAAGCCATCCACCAGAGTGAAAATGTGAACAAGCCGGCACTTGAACTCGAACCACCTGAAATATTAAATTCCAATTAAATTTGTACAAATATGAAAAATATACATATTATCGTTTTTATATGTTATATACCTAGATGAAAATATTTTACTTCACTCTTCTGTCTTATGAAAGAATAAAAAAAATTATATATGTATTAAGCATTTATTTCAACTTTTCAGAAACAGAGCTTCCCTCTTAAATAAACTATTGATGATAAAACACTTTTTTTATCAGAAACATCAAGATGTGAATCACGAATACCCATCAGAAAAATGGAGGCTTAAAAATAATTTAGAGTGGCACACAATCATTAGTCTTTCATATCGAGATTAAAGATTGTGACACTTTAGAAAAAGTTTCAGCTGCTACCGATTTTTTTAAACTGATATAAACATTTTATTATTTTTTATTTTACGTAAACAAAATGAACTTTGAAGACATATTGAGATAAGACTTGATATAAGACTTTGAAGTAAAATAACATATCTTGATACATTCTTAAAACAAAAATTTATCATGATAAGTTTTTAATTTGAAAGCTAACTAAATATTAAGCTATTTTTGTAATAAAATAGTGAGACTCTTTTTTTTTCCTAATGGGTCTTGTAAATGCACATTTAGGTAGTTGTGTAATTTTACAGTAGTACATTTAATTCTGAGGGTTTTTTTTCACTTTTCATATACATCTTCAAATATACTTGCTTTAAACTTGCTCTACTAAAAACTTATAACTATTATAATATGATTTCATTGAACTTATGTCATTTAGTGTAGTAAATAATATTGAATTTGTATATACAATCCACCACATTGACTTGGTCTGTAAATAAAAGCATTATTAAAGATTTATTTTTAATTTCTAAATATTATTCTGCAAACAAATAAGAAATTTATGAGATAGTTTATCGTTTTGCTAATATTTCCTTCATAATATAACTTTTCGTGTTATGTTTTCTAGATAACTATTGAAATATCGAACTATTGAAAATCGACATCATTCTATAACTATTGAAAACATAATGCATGTTATTGTCAATTAAAAACATTTGAATGCAAAGTTTAAGTAAATTTAAATATTTCGATTACAATATTTCTAAGTCAATGAGTGTGAAATTATGCCTATTCTTTATTGTCCATTAATTTTATTTATTATAATCTGTGCAATAATTTTGAAAATATAAATTTTTAAATTCCGGGACATTCTGTTGTGTTAACTTTTATAATACTTATTCAAATCTTAAAAACTTAAAACAACTGCATCCAACAGAAAGAAAATGTGTCCATGTAGGGTCCCGAATCCGGGTCACTTATATAGCAGCTACAGGACAATTTTTTTCTACAGAAAAATTCTCTGTTTAATATAATATATATAATCTATAAAAGCGTGAAAACGAGCTATTAAATGCTAATTTAATTCGTACAAATATGAAAAAATATGCATATCTTTTTTACTGATGTTGCACGATATACATATGCGTATTTAGAGAAAAATATTTTATGTCATTCGTCCGTCTTATGAAAGAATAAAAAAAATATATATATTTATGTAGGTCGGCATCGGTGTCTAGGGATAATGAATAATTACTCACAGTCTTTTGTTAAGACGAACACATTTAATTAAAAAATGCACACACACAATAAAAAAGAAGATACAGTAACTACAAGATTGCATACTGATAACACGCGGCTTCTGCATATCGTTCGGAACAGAAAAACATTTTAAAGAACATAAAGGGGTTGCATCCACACATTAACACGGCTCTCCCATCGGAGCCGAAAAAACAACTACCCGCTTTTTTCTGTTACGGCACATGACGTCTTCTCTCCCAAACCGTTGCCAGATACATAAAGTACAAATTGAAAGAACGAAAATAAGTTAGATTTATAGTTAAATTACGTACAACAATGATAAAGAAATGAATGATAATAAAGAAATGATAATGACATTTCTCACATATAATAAACAATTATTTAAACTTTTCAGAAAGAGCGCTTCCCACTTAAAATACTCTTTCTTTCTGAAATATCAATATGTGGAGCTGAGATACCCATCAGAAAAATGTAGGTTTAAAAAGAATTTAGAGTGGCACATAGTCATTAGTCTTTCATATCGACAATAAAGATGGTGACATTTCTGAAAAAGTTTTCAGCAGCTACCAAATTTTTTAAAAAATGATTTGAACGTTTAAATATTTTTTATTTTACGTAAAGAAAATGAAGTTTAAAGCCATTGTGATAATATGTCTTTAAATATAACTTCCTACATTCTTAAAACAGAAATTTATTACTATCAGCTATTAAATTAGAAAGCTTAAAAAATATTAAGCTATTGTTAAAATAAAAATACTATCATTTTTTTTCTTAATGAGTTTTTTAAATGAACATTTAGATGTTTCTGTAATTTTGCAGTACATTTGACTCTATGTTTTATATGTTTTCTCGCGTATCACATATCTTTTCAGGTTTCTTTCATTTAAACTTGCTCGGCCAAAAACGTATACCTAACGATAATATGATTTCATAGTTATTATGTAATTGTGTTAAGAAAATATTATTGTATTTAACACATTTATTTCGTCTGAAAATAAAAGTATTATCAAAGATTTAATTTTCCTTTTTAAATATTATTCGGAGAAAAAATAAAAACAAGAAGAGATAATTTTGTACTTTGGCTAATGTCTTTTAAGTAATACAACTGTTTCTACTTTATTTATTTATATATTTTATTCATTTTATGTATCATTCGATAACAATTAAAATATTATGTATGCAGCGTGAATTAAAAGTATCTTAATAAAAAAATTGAAACGTTGTATTTTCGAATACAACATTTCAATAATCTTCATTCTGAAAATATGTTTAATACTAACAATTCCGATCTATTAAAATCTTTCGATTTTTTTAGTGCATTTGTAAAATCTTATTGTGCAATATTTCCATTACCTCATCATTATATTGGGTTGGGAAAAAAGTAATTTCGCTTTTTTTTCTTATTTTTCAAAGTGAATTTATTTATATAATTTAAAAAACTAATTAATAAAATATGTGGTGTTTTGTTCGGTCACCTTCTGCCATTTTTTATGGTAAAACCATAATTTCGTCCCTGTAAAACTTCTCAGATTTCTGGGTTAAAAACTGAAGAAGGTGATATTTATAAGCCCCATTTGAAGCCAGGTTAACACTATTAAGACAGTTCTGCAGAGAACGGCATCAATGGTAATCGGTTGGAGCAGGTCCGAATTAGACGGTGGATGCACCAAAACTTCCCAGCAGTGCTCACTCAGTTTTTTGCCGTGTGAATGGTTCTGCGCTGTCGTGATGGAAGACAACACCTTTCCTATTGATCAATTCTGGCCGGGTTTTATTAATCGCCTGTTTCAATTGTATAAATATTTCACAGTAGATAGTTAAATTAATAGTTTGGCCACGTTTGAATAACTCATGATGGAAAATTTCCTTTCATTCCCACCAAAAACTCAGCATCATCTTCTTAGGCGCCAATCTGGGCTTTGCCAGCCTTTGCGAAGCTTCTCTAGACTTCAACCACGATCTTTTTCGCACATTGTTGATGTACGTGATCAATTTTTCATCGTTCGTAATCATTTGTTTCAAAAATGGCTCGATTTCATTCTTTTTCAGTAGCAATTCACAAATGGAAACTCTGACCATTAAATGTTTCACTGTAAGTTCATAGAGAACACAAGTATCGAGTCTCTTTTGGCATCCAATCTTATGTAAATGGTAACTGTTTTAGATCAATGCTTAGTTTTGTAGCAATGTTGCGGACAGAAATGTGTCGGTCTGTCTCAATTTGTTTTAAAGTTTTATCGACTTTTTCAACGATAGGTCGGCCAAGGCGAGGTAAACCTTTAAAATCGAAATTTCTGGAATGAAAACGAAAAATGCAATTCTGACACTAGCATTTACTCAAGTACTGATCACCATAAACGCCACACAATTCTCGATGAGCCTGCGCTGAATTTTACCCTTTAAGAAAAAAAAAAAAAAAAAAAAAAAAAAAAAAAAAAAAAAGAAGAAGAAGTGGCGAAAATGAGTTTCTGGAATCCTCATCTTTAAAATTCAATAATTTTTGACTGATTAAACAGATGACGCTATCTTTATATCTAGAATAATGTAGAGACTGTTACCTTTGAAACGCTGTATAGTACGGTTTAATCGATTAAGTATTACTCGAGATATGCGATTTTAAATCCATATATTGCGAAAAAACGAAATCACTTTTTCCCCAACTCCATATATTTATGTCTCTCTCTCTCTCTCTCTCTATATATATATATATATATATATATGTGTGTGTGTGTATGTATAGCTAACTATGCCAATAAAACATGATAAGAAATAATACATTTTTCTCTGTAAAATTATCGAAAAAAAAACCGTGATGTTTAAAAAGAATATGGAATAATTTTCTTTTTTTTTAATTTCTCACTTGTAGAATAAACATACAAAATACTTTTCTATGTAATATTTAATTAATAAATATTCATTCATATAAATGACGAAGTATTCCTCATATGAGTGTTTTCAGACTTAATATTTAAACAGCTTCTGAAACGATCTGCCTGAATCCTTTCAATATAAATCTCTTAAATCTTATTTAATGCTCTCTCTCTCTTTAGTAATCCTCAATGTGCTGCAAGATACGGCTTTTATCAAGTTATATCTTGTTAAAGTTAGATTGCTTTCCTAAATCCTTGTATAACTTGTATCCAGTTGAGAAGATTTATTAACTTTGTATATATACAGTTATATATATATATATAGAGAGAGAGAGAGAGATAGATAGATAGATAGATAGATACATAAATATAGTTTTTCTCTTTTGTAATTTTATTTTTAATGGTCAAATATATGGCTTGTTTCTTCATTGACTTAAATTTTGAGGTTACGATTTATCGGGTTATATAGAAATCATTTTTTTGCATTTTCCTTATTTCTAATCAAATCGTAATTGTTGTGTCTACATGGTATTACCGTTGAGAACGAGCCATGTACCACAATTTCCAATAACATCTTAATAATATATAACTTAGTACTTAAGGTACTTAAAGCAAGATTAGTGCTAATTTTGTCAATTTGACCTCTTTTTTTTTAAATTTCGATTTTATAGAGAATTTTTTAACTGGAGAATTTTTAAGTATTTACGAAATGTCTGTCTATGATTAATCAAAACGAAAATTTCTATTCAAAATTTCTCATGTGAATTCAAAATTTCTGAATAAAAAAGGAAGTTCAGATCGGCGACTCTAATAAAGAGTTCTCTAATAATTCGACAAACAGATGGACCGTGCTCATTTTGACAACATAGAATTTAAAGGAATTAAATGATCTTAAAAACCTGTTTTCAACAATTTTCACAACATGATTTAACTAGGACGTCCCTCAGAGAGATAAGTCTGAGCGATATTGCCGAGAATATAGGTTTAATATTAACTTGCGAAGAGTAATAGAAAATAATGAGATGCTACCTTTAATTGAACATATACTGCCACAAGTTTAAATGACGAAAATCACCAAAGTGAACAATAGAATTACAAAACATTCTATAGAAAATCGTATATATGGTTAAAAACTATGCAAGCTATTCAAAACAGCCATTCATGGGTGAAATTGGAAGTACTCATTACATTAAATGTAATACAGACAATAAAACACTAACATATCTCGTATCCGAATTTGAATTCTTTGAAATTACTTCAAGAACATAAACAAATTTTAGTAACTCCACACCAATTTTAGTACCTAAAAATTGCATATTTCATAATGGTTGAATAGGAAGAGTGAATTTTTATATGATGTGTGGACCCTTTAATATTTAATACAAAATAGTTAATATATATAACAGTATAATATCTACATCTGATTTCTATTGATGCGATAAAGGTATGAATAAGAATTTAGAGAATTCTTTCTTCAAAAGGTAATACATAAAAATCCCGAAAATGGCAACAAAGGAATTCGATGTGTTGTTTGAGTGTGTTCCGGATATGATCAATCGTATTTAAATGGGTATTGCAGGCTGGCCATTACTTACTCTGTTTTGTTTTCTTTTGAAACCTATTCTCAAGAAGTTGAGATGTATTTCAATTTAGCATGCATTAAATAAAAGGGATTGGCATTACATATAGTATAAGGTACGACACAAGAGTTGAATAATCTAGTGTGCATAACCTTTGAGCTGTTAAAGTGTCATCACAAGTGATTTAGAAATCCGAGCACATTTTTACAGCTAAACATGCAGGCCCAAATACGCTCAAGAGAACTTGTTTATACAGTTTTTCCTGTATAAGTTATTATTTTAAAGACCTTGTAATGAGAAATAAGAAAATGACTCTATAAATGAAATCTCTTGATTGAAAAAAATGCCCCACCTCCTCATACCATTATGCTTCGGAATTTTTTTGTGGTGCCTGGTAAATGAATAATAAGTACTCTTTGTGCGGCATATTCTACAAAATTTCTATTTTAGTGCTCTTCATAAATGCATGTCAATTTCTTTTTTATGTTTCGACAGGCGTTGTAATAAAAAAGCACTTGGATCTAATTCAGCCCATGGGCCGCAATGCAGCGAAATACTTTAACTTCTCCTGTATTTCAACTATATATCCTGTTTTACTAAAATTTTAAAATACTCATCAAAATTTGGCACCAAATATATATTTAAAATTTCAAACGATTTGGTTGGGTAGTTTTTGTTCTGTTATATGCGAACAGATAGTAGGATAGCCTGACAGACGGGCGGATCACACGACGACTGTAAGTGCTACGTATTTATAAAATTATGAACATACCTAAAAAATAGTTATATTTTAAAGCGTATGCCGAAATTAAAAATTCATTTCAGCAATTATTACTAAAATGCATTATTGTAGCTGATTTCTTTTGTGTGTCCCTATAAATGGATATAAAAAGCTATGAAAGTCAAAACTCAGTGATTTATATCAGTTCTGCAATAGCGTAATATCATTAAAGTACTGTGTAAACGTTTTTTTTTCTAAAGACCATAATGTAATCGAATCCCTTTGGGTGCTACTCTAAAGGAACTTTAATCCCACATACAGTGGCGGTCAACAGTTTCCGGCCAGTTAGTTTCTTCGATTTATTTACCATAAAGTTTCAGCAAAGATGAAGCACAATTGCTTCAAAGTTAGGAATATGTCAATGACCTCTGACCATGTGATCATTTTGATTGGATACTGAAGATGCTTTATGCAAATGGATAAAATTCGAAGTTCGCGTGTGCAAAAGTTTCCGGCCACTTATAATTCTTCAGTTTTTTTTCTATCGGTAAACTGTTTTTGGTTGTGTTTATGAATGAATCAATGTGTATAGCATAGTCTGAATTCAAAATTGAAAAGTTCAACAATTATTGTTTATAAATGAGTGATTAGTTTGTCGCTAAAGGCCAATCTTCTCGAGATATTGCAGCAAAGTTATCGATCGGTTAAATCGACTTTAAACGATATTTAAAAATTATATAATGTTGACCGTGGCCTTCAGGACTTTCAGAGGTCCGGGAGATCCCGGAAAATTACTATTCCTGCGGACAGAATTATCAGAAAAACAACAATTGATAAACCGCATAAAAATTCCGCTGCAATATACTCCGATTTACGGAATGAAAATATTGCTGAAATAAGTCCGTATATCGTATCAACATGCTTACGTGATGCATAACTTTATGGAAGAGTCGGTGTTAAATTTTTTTTAGAGTTAAAAAAAAATACAAATGTACCCGACTGGCGTTTTCTGAAAAACACAAAGTCTACCCTCATAGCATGCATGTTCACAGTGACGTCACAATGACGTCACTGTGAGTCACTTTGGTCACATCACATCTGTGACGAAAATGCCACCACTCAGTGACGTCACAATGTGACTAAGATGTGACTTTCTAAAAAAAGTTTCACAGTTCGTCACAATGTTAATGTCAAAGTAGTCACAAATGACACACTTTTCACAAATTGGTCACATTGTGACGTCACAAAGTGGTCACAATGTGACGTCACAAAAAAGCTCTAAAACGGCCATAACGACTTCACATTTTAGTCACTGTGACTTCACATCGACGTCACGTGACGTCACATCGACAATCGATGGTCACAAAGTCACAATGTGAATTCACAACGACGTCGCAGTGACGTCACCATGTCTTACGGGTAGTCAAGTGAAAACTGGAAAAAAGTTCTATTTTTTCCATCAATCGAATTCGAAACAGTTTTGGAAGTGATGGCAGACACAACCTCCGATGACTTAGCAACAAAAGATATGATTCGACCTATGTTATTCCTACAATGAAGCAATGGCAGAGGACACGTAATGTCGTAGGGAGCATTTTCTTCAAAAAGTGTCGGTCCATTATCTGAAATCCACAGCCAGGTGAATGATACAATGTGTAATGATATCTTGCAAGACTATTTTCTGCCTTATTAGTGAAAGAAATTTGGTCGCAACTATTTTTCTTAACATGATAACGACATAAATAATGTTTGCAAACCTCGATAAGCAATGGTTTTCGCACAAAAAATTCGTTTTTGAAATGATCAGCCCAAGCGTCCTACATGAATCCAATAGAAAATCTTAGAAAAGAAGTTGACAAAAGTCTGCGGAACTGTAAATATTCTAACTCAGCCGAAATTTCGCCAAAATTGCAAGAAATGTGGGAAAAACGTACCATAGACGATCTTTAACCGTTGATTGTATGGATGTCATGTTGCTGCGCTGCAGTACTTATTACTAAAGCTAATAAAATAGTAATACGATAAAATACTAATTGTAAATGTTGTTGATCACTGTAATTTTCCATTACAATATCACTTTTTTACAAACGTGTGAAGGTGGCCGGAATCTTTTGAGAACATGCGTTTTCCTTTATACTTAATTTTGTCAGTTAAATTTATTGATATTTACATGTTCTTTTATAAGTAAGTTCCTAACTTTTATGTCAATAAATGTATAAATATCACTTTGAGATTCCTCTTCATATAGGTGTATTTACAAAATAACTGAAAAATTTTGCTGGCCGGAAACTTTTAACCACCACTGTACATCATACACTATACCAAACATGTCTAGGGGAGTTTAGTAAGGTTTAACAATTGCATTAAAATAAGCGTATATTTAGAGCGATTATTAGAGCTAGGCCAAGCGGATGGATGGCCAGAAGGACAGACAAACCGAATGCATATACACTTTTCAACTTTCTTGGAAAATATTAAAAATGGAACCCCAAAAGCATCATACCAAATCACATCGATTCAGTTAATGCCAAAAAATAAATTAAGTAAATAAATATAAATGCTCACCAAAAAAGTCAGAAAAGAATATGAAACTCTTCCGCATAATTGGCTCCAAAATATCGTTATTTTGCATAGCTTGGTAACCTGGCTACTGTTTATTTTTTAACCGACTTCAAGGAGTATGTTATGATTTCGACATGTATGTATTTCTTGTTCACTCATAACTTCCGTAAATATGAACCGATTTCTATAATTTTTTTTTGTTTGAAAGTATAAAATGCCCATGTGGTCCCATTTTAATTTCGATGATTTTAATTATGATAATTAGATCTTTTATAAAATAGAAAGTTTAAAAATTCAAATTCGTTTTGAAGCAATCGTCCAATTAAAATCGTTCATTCTTTTCAATAAAATGTATTCAAACATTAAAAAATACAATTTCGTTTCACGTTACATAATAGGCAAAATATGCCACGAGAATTAAAATAAAATAAATAAACATGGATAATAGACTTAACAATATCCAAAAAATACGAAAAATGGGATGCTACCAGAAGATATTATTATTCCGACAAAGATACGAAATCTTTTTTTTTTCCAAGTTCGAAATCTAGACTAGACAAAAGCCGGGGTCTAGATATATTTTGAGAAGTTAGCGAAAGCAGATTGATCCTAGTTTTTTCTAGCAGTTTGGCGTTAACGCATATGAATGCATAGTTTTAAATATGCTTATGATTTTATAGAAAAATAATGATTTATCGCAAATTATCTTTGATTGTTGCAACCCTTTTCAAATCATCTATATATTTAAAAGACCTGGCTGTTTTTTGGTCATCAGCCCTGAGATTTCTACTGGCCCGATTTTGATAATTACTTTTTTAAATGAAAGCTGTTTATGTGTAGATGTGCCCATCTTGGCTAATTTTTAATTTATTTCAATTTTTATATTTTATTTTTAATTTTAAAAGCTTTTTCATGACTTTTCTTCAAAACAGTAGCAACAGGTTAAGCTTTTCTCAAAATTTATTTTGTTTCATTATTTTCCACCAATCAGGAGCTTAATCTCATCGGCGAATGTATAATAGCATTTCAAACAAAAAATACAAATAAAAATAAATAAATAAATAAATAAAGGTTTTCGTTCAATTTAATCATAATAAAATGATTGCACATAGTTATTCCCTGCAACACACAGATTATTTACTGAGTAATAATATTAAGTATTATATAAGTAAAGTAACAGAAGATAAACTTTAATAAAATATAATATCTAAAGTGAAATTTTGTCGATGGAGAAAATGTCGTCATACAGAAACCAGATAAATTTATTCCATGAATATAATATACATTGTTATAGCTGTGTCAGTGATGATGTCATATTCACTGACTTTAATTCCTGTATCTAAATAAAGTGAACTTCTATTAATTTAAAGGTCCGTGGTGTGCACAAAGAAAAATATTCCTGTAAACTGCGCCATTTTTATTTAATTATAATGAATATTTTATCAAACTAAAGAATTCTTAAATAACTGCATAAATCACGCTTTTATTTAAGAAAAGATGAGTATTATGGTGATGATGATGATAAAGGTGTAAATGATGTCATATTAGAAAAAAAAAAAGAATAAAACCTGTGATATGCCGGTATTACTATATTTCTATCTTACATAATATCAAAAAATAATTAAAATCATTTCTTTGTATTAAGTTATTGTTAAAAAAATATTCTGCATTTTAGCAACAAATAAAAAAAAATTTTATTCTTTTTAATAACAGAGATATCGTTTTTTTTTCGTTGCCATAACAATAAAATTAATTTTTACAAGTTCATGGAGGATACAAACCAATAAATAAATTTATTGCAAGTGCTGTAAATGTGTAGTGGGTTGGTTAGGCAGTTTAGTAAGTCCCTGTTTCTATTATAATTAAAATGTTTCATTGATATTATAATTATTGTACAGTTATAAAGGATATTTAAACGGAGAAAAAATAAACTATGCAAATATTTTTCAATTCGTCTTCCGGGGTATAATATTAACTTCCTAAATAACTTGGCATATAAATAATATTTAAGGTTTAGAAACCGCATTAAAGAAAAGATTTGTAGCTGAAGTTAAGTCCAGCATAATAATTTATGAATTGTTTTCCTTTTTTTTTTTTTTTTTTTTTTTTTTTTTTTTTTTTTTTTTTTTTTTCTGAAGTTTATATATTTTCATCATGAAAAGCTATGTTATCCCTATTTTAAGAGGTGGCAATTTTTTATTTCGCTCAGTATTTTACTGTCTGTGTAAGATTGATATATATCATACCTAATATATATTCTTTAGACGGGTGCAGCTAGTAAACATATTAAAACTATACATTCATAAGAGTTAGTGCCAAATTGTCGCCAAGCTTGATTCTTTTTTTGAAGTTGGTTAGTATTTTTTAAAAAAAGCATATTTCTTATTAATCAATTATTCTTGTACAAACAGAATCGAAATCTGACAAGTATTTTTTGAGATTTGCTTGACGAAAGAATTTTTTGATTTTTAATATCGTTACGTACTATGTGTATGAGACTTCGCTTCGCTCAGACAATAAATGAGAACAAAATAATAATAAATATTTCGAAAATTATTTACAAAAGGAAAAATATGTATATTTAATTCTTAAAAGCTTTTGTGCACACAATTTTATCATTGATACTTTCATCACATTGAATTAATGTAGCTCATATCATGTTTTAGATTATATAAAAATATAAAATTATTGCACTTAAATGTTATACAGGCAGTAATTAAATACAAAAATCTTAAGATAAGTATCACTAATGTTTTTCTTCTTGTTATTTTCGTTATTGCAAGATGCTCTTATTTACATTTTAATGTAAATTTTAAATGTATTACATTTGGAAACCCTGAAAATTCAGTATTTTTCAGACGGATTTTTTTCTTCCACTTTTTATTTGTTTATTAAATTGTTTACGCAATTTTATTTTGCGCACTTATTATCATTAAAATGTCATCGTTTAAAAAAAAATGAAGTTTTTTTTTAGCAAACACTTGAAAATATTTGCTGGAAAATAATATAGCAGTAAAACTTCAGAGTTTCAAACATATTGATTTTAGATACCTTATTGATTATACTTTTAGATACCTTATATTTTAATTTGACTTTCTACATGACTTTCTAATTAATATAATAGAGTTTTATTCCAAATGAGTGCTCTAGAATTTTTTTATCAAAATTTCAACATTGCAAAACTTGTACTACCCTATATCAAACTATTTTTAATAGATTATTTTGTGAATGACACATTGTACTTAAATATCTCCAATTTAAATTTTAGCAAGCGTCTACATGCAATTAGTATCATTCAAATAGCATTAATGCAATTAGAATATCGTCTTTGATAATTAAATTCAGTATTTGAATGGATATCCCTTTGGCTGTTTTATAAAGTGAAAATGACATAACTTCTATATGTTAAAAAAATTATTAAATTAAATTTTCAAATGTTGAAATTATCTAAAAGTATAAAGATTAGTTAAAATAAAATACACGTGACCATAACATCACTAACAAAAAACTTAAAGAACACACATTTCTTAAAATAAGCATTGCATACACAGCAATAATGAAAAAAAAAATTGTGAAAAAAGTTAATTTACTTTATGAACTTAACCAAAGAAGAATATTTCACAAAAGAGAAGATTCGGAGTTTTCCGTGGTTTTCTTCGAACCTTGCGTAAATACGGGTTAGGTTCCCTTAAAAAGACCCCCACGGAGGGCACTACCCCTGGTCCTATATCCCATTAGCGTAGATAATCGGACGACAAAAATCAACCAACCACAAAAGAGAAGAAAAAAATTCTGCCAATTTTTTTATAATGATTATTTTTTCTTTAAGCTATGGAGTCGTTCTTGAGTTTCAAGATATTTAGATACGAATATTTGTATGGTGTCTTAACAATATATTGCTCTCGAAAAAAGTTTAGAATAAATCCTGTAAATCGTATTTAATACTTTCTGCCTTAAGTAATCCTCTTGTGCAGCAGAAAAAGACTTTACCGAATTATATAGCAATGAGATTGCACTGCTAAGCACCTGTGTACACCAGATTCGAATTAAAATCTAGACGCACAAACGAAATTAAAACCGTGCTTTATTCAATGCTTGGAACTGAATAGTGTTTTTCATTGAAGAATTATTTTTATTACAAGTTGTTGTTAGTGCATTTAATGATAGGTGGTATGTTAAATATTTTTATAAAATAAGCTACGAATAAAAAAAGGAAAATAAATCACAATCATTTATTTATTTATTAATATTTTTGTAATTATTAACTACTTTAATGCATTAAGTTTCCTAAATCATGTCTAAAAATGACAATAAAATTGCTGAGAATAAGATTTTTAAAATACAAAGCTAAAATTTCAAAAATGTCTTGAATATAATTTAAATAACAGTTTAACAAAGCATATCAGAACTAAATGCATAAGTAAATATTTTTTCCATTTTCGCAGCAAAAATCATCTAAATAATTCTTTTTTTTTTTTTTTTTTTTTTTTTTTTTTTTTTTTTTTTTTTCTGTTATGAGTATCTTGCAATATTTTCAATCGCTTAATGTGGCCGGGATATATTTAATATATTTAAAATATATTTTTTTTTATCAAACCCCAATATACACAATACATACACAATAAAAAAAAGAAATTATTCTTGTTTCTCTTTATATCTGAAACGCCTTATTATAGTTAAAAACATGTTTTAAGTATTCACAAGTAATTTAATTGAAAATACATATTAAATTTTTCGTTTGAACAGAAATAAAGTTATTAAACTATGTGAGTTTGAACAGTAAATAAATGAGGGGATTAAAATATAACTAAATTTTTAATTAATCTTTAAATTATATATATATATATATATATATATATATATATATATATATATATATATATATATATATAACAATAATGCAGGTAAAGAATTATTAACAATACTTACAAAAATGCTAGATATTGCAAAAACTAATAATAAATTCTACAGTATAAAAAATAGTTTACATCTTGTAAATAATATCAAAAATTTACAAAACATTAAGTACATCAAAACATATGACTTTAATGATTTATTTAATACAATTGATATTGCAGATATGTTCAGGATCATTAATTTATTATTCAATGAATATAGGAATTCTCTAAACATACATGTATCTTTATCTTACTTCAAATCTTTAACCAAATTTATTCTTTATCATAATTATATATTATTTAATAATACAATATTCAAACAAATAGTCGGTCTTAAACAAGGTGGGATTGTATCATCCATCTGTGCTGATCTCTACTTACATTATTATGAACGTAATACTTCTATTGTTAATTGTTTTCTATACAGGTATCTTGATGATATAATAATTTTATATTCTAAAAAGTCATCTAACTATTCGCTACCAATTAAATACCACAAAAATTTAAAATACAGTTATAATGATATGCATAATAATACAATTAACTTTCTTGATCTTAATATTACGCTTTCTGATAATAAAATTCTATTTGATATTTATGACAAACGCAATGACTTTCCTTTTAAAGTAAACCTCTTTACTCATTATAATTCTTGCCTACATAAATCTGTCTATGTCAATATATTACTTAATTTTGCTCATAGAATTAAAAATATTTGTTCACATAATTTTAAAATGCATAATAAAACTGTACAAGAAATTGCTATAAGATATGGTTATCCTTTACATTTGGTTAAAAAAATATTATCTGTATAAACATTTATTAAGTATTAACTGTCTATTTTCTCTTCAACCAATATTACCATATGATGTTATTGATAAAAACTCTTATAGTCTTTAATATATAATAAGTTATTACATGATCTTAAAAATAATTAACACATTGCGTAAAAAAAAAAAAAAAAAAAAAAAAAAAAAAAAAAAAAAAAAAAAAAAGTTTAAAAAAATTATAAAAAATAAAAATAATACAAAAAAATAAAAAATACAAAAAATAAAAAATATAAAAAAAATATAAACAATAGGATGGTTGGGTGGGTTAGATGTTAGATTACGGAGGAGGGCGGTGTTGTCTGGATAATATGCAATGGTTAATTATTATATATTTAATAATAAAAAATAAAAAAATAAAATAAAAACTTTACACATAGTATTAAAGTTTATGTTTACCTAAAAACTAATATGCATAACTTAAAAATGATCAAGTTATTGAGATAAGCTACTTGGAAATTCTTAGCTAATAAATAATTTATTTTTTTTTCCTATAATGGAGGGCAGCACCATAAGCATATAATTTAATTAATATATTAATCCTTTAGATGGCAGCACTAAAATAATTTTCCGCTAGAAGTTGTAGTAATATATTCTAGTTAATTAATATAGTAATATTAATAATTGATTTAAAATAAAAATATAATATTTCTAATAGTAGCATCTATTTTTTTTTCTAAATATATTATAAATTATATAGTATAATATGTGTTTTACTAATTTTTATAATTATTGTTACAACTTTATTTTATTATCTATGTGATTAATACTATGACCATAACCGTGACTGTTAGTAAGTCACATGTAGTTTGTATCTGATTGCACTACAAATCTTGCTAGGATATGGGTAATGGTAAATTATCTTAGTATATATATCCTTTTTTTTTTTTTTTTTTTTTTTTTTTTTTTTTTTTTTTTTTTTTTAATGGACTAATGTATTATTGTTATTTTGTCATATTGATTTTATTTTCTTTTATGTGTATCTTTCTACTAATTTGTCATCTGAATAGCTTCCAGCCAGTCGGGTGTATTGTGAGTCGAATTCTTAGCTTTCAGCACGACTCATAACAGAAACTGGTTGGATGTTTTTGCTTTTTTGTTAAACTATACACCCCTGATGAAGTAGTTTAATGGAAAAGCCTTCTACTGCCTTTTTATCCATTTATCTTTCATTATTTTGGTAATCTGCCTTCTATTTCATTTCAAACTTCAACTGTTTTCAATAAGATGATTGTAAAAATACTGGTTCCATTGGTTTATTGTATGGTAATATATGAATTACTCTGGTTATATAATGCCCATTTATCCACATATTTCTTAGTAATTTGGTAATCTGCCTTCTATTTCTCTTCAAACTTCAACTGTTTTTAATGATATGAATGTAAAAATACTGGTTTCATTGGTTCTTTTATTGGTATTGTCTTAATAACTTTGGATGTATTTATAAAAGTATTTATATATATATATATATATATATATATATATACAGGGTGTCCAATCTCAACGGTGGCCAATAGCTAATTTCTAAACCGTCATAGACATATAGTTCCAGTTGCAAAAATGCTTTAAAAAAGCTAAAGAATTGTTTTTCAAGCGATTTCGGTCAAAAAATTTTTTATTAAAAAATTACGAAAATTAATTTTTTATACGGTCTCCCGGTCCTATAAGTGATATTTAGTTAATTTTTACCACTACTCTAACAAATCATACAAAAAAGTCCTATTCCTCTACGATTAAAACTGACAGAATAATCTATAAAAGGTACCCTGGGGTAATAATGCCACGTTAAGGTTCTACCAATTTTCACGGCTTAGTTTTAGATTGTATTTTTCAAACAAATATAGGATCTGATACAGCAACTCATTGACTATCTATATAAAATAAAATAATTTAACAGATATGTATTCATAAAAAGTAATGGCGTTTTTTCTTGACCAATGCTATTTGGCGTTAATAACCACCTATATGGGTAATAACGCCATGCAAACAAAACTATAAAATAAGATGGAATAATGGCATGTAGATTGCCCAATTCTAAAAATACAAACTCTACAGCTCTAGAAATTGACAAATTGCAATCTAAGCTATTGAAAATGTACAATTTTTTTTGTGACTCTGAAAGAAAAAGAAAGCTGTGATGGTGGCGGGGGGGGAGGAGGCAAAAGAATATCAGATTCTAACCTACGTTTTGCTTAAAAATGACCATTTAAATGGAATTATTAGAAACACTGCACGGATTATTTGAATCAGTATTTATATTCCCATTCTATGCGATAGAAAATATTGATTTTTTTGTGAAAGTGAAAGAAAAAGGAGTGAGGGGGAGCTTCAACAGAATATAACACCCTGTGTCTCTCTTTGCTTAAAAAGTCACGCTTAAATATGATTATAAAAAACATTGCATGGTTTTAACTATTCATAATGTAATATTTTAATCATGTGAAGTTTTATAATAACTAGAGTTATATGTAATAAATATTTTTGTTAAACCTTAACTGCTGTTAGCGTCTCACATACCGCTAATTTTTTCAAGTTTCAGAGTTTAACTTGCAATTTTTAGTTTAACTATATATACCGGGAAATTTCTGTTTCATTTGGAGTCCTGTTACTATCTCTAGAGACTTTTGAATAGCTGAATTTTATTTATAATAGTCTTGAATATAAGGTTCAATAAAAAAATAATATTGTAAAAGTTAATTTAACATTTTATTCATCGTTAGATTAAGCGGTCTGACAGGCCGCTCACAGTAAGTTATGCGACAATTTTTGTCACAGCAGTTAAGGGTTAATACTATTATAGTAATCTAGTAAATAGTTTTTAACCCATAACTCCACACTAATGCGGATGCTCCAAACCTACAGTTAAATTTTCGACGTTTTAAAGAACATGCTTTAATAAATTTTTAATAAATTGAATAAAATTTTTGATTAAAAAATATTATCCCAAAGATATCTCTTATTCAAATTTATACATAATTCATATGGTTATATAACATTATCTCTATATTAGCAACAAAATTAACCTTTAACTGCTGTTAGCAATCTGACTGAACACTGTACCCCCTCCCCCCCCCCAAAAAAAAAAATAGCTTTTAGCTTGTATTTTCCAGTTTAACAATTGTTAAAACTGAAATTCTCTTTCGAGTGGAGTTCTCGTAATATTGTTAGAAATATTTTAATAGATTAAATTTAATTAGAATTAATTCTGTACAAAAAGTTTAGCGCAGGAACAGTATTCTATGATTTTTAATCCTGGATCGCATTTTAACCTTTAACTAATGTTACCGGTCTCGTAGACCACTATTTTACTTTTAATTTTTTAGTTTAACTTGTAATTTTCAGTTTAACTGCAAACACCACCGAAATTTTGTTTAATTTGGAATTTTAGTACTATCACCAGAGACTAAATAGGTGAAAATTAAGTATAATACTCTTGTAAAAAGTTTAGTACAAAAACACAATCCTATGAGTTATTCCCGCCTTTTATTCATCTTTCAATTTTGTGGTCTCACAAACCGCATCACATTCATACGTTACAATTTCTGTCACATCAGTTAAAGGTTAAATTTATAAAGTTTTGAAAAACCGAACGCTGAGAAAGCGGACAGTTAAAATTTCGAACTCAATTGAACAATCCAGGGGAAATTTAATAGAAACCTGATTTTGACGATGTTCGAATTTGAATCTCGAAAACATTTTGATATAGTTTTATTTAAAAGAGTTAAAAATTATTTTTTACATTAGTAAAAATAAAAAATAATAATGTAAAATAAAATAAAATAGAGAGATTATTTTTAAGTATTGGGCACCCCCCCCCCCTTAATCTTACCATTTCAACAATGATGATAATGCTGTCCCATATTAATATATAAACCCCCTTCGGATATAGTTCGGCCACTGTTGGGAATCAACCGGGGTAATAACGCCAATCCCTGGCGTTATTACCCTGGCGAGATCAAAAACCTTATCTCGCAAATTTTAGATCAAACGTTAATTTTAGTTGCTTGTAAAAACAATAAGACGTAAAAATGAAACAAATTAACTTGAAGCTGTTTTTTGCGATTTATATGATTCAAAACCCTTCTGCGCAGAGCACATGGGTGTCATTTACATGATTATTTCATAATTATGCAAAATATAAGCACTTGGCGTTATTACCCCGCCTGGCGTTATTACCCCAGGGTACCTTATATATAAATGAAAGTCTGGATTTCGTATTAATCACGATACAAAAAAATCTTCCGAATCAAAAATTTTGAAAATTGTGGCAAAAATACTACTTATAACATCGAAAGCCGCTATGAAGGGATTTTCAAAAATTCCACCCCTAAGGGGTGGGGGGTAAAAAAAAGAACAAACTTTTAAAAAATTTCTTTAAAAATCGGCTTTTGTAGCTGTTCTTCAACTGATATCATATTTTTGTGTATTGTTTCATGCTGAATGGAATGGTACTAATCAAATTCTTTTAAATCCATTAGTTCGTTAGATACTTCAAATTTTCCAAATTTGGCGATTTTTTCCGCGCAAAAACCTGAAATTTTCAATCCTTATCTATCCTTCTATAGTAAAAAAAACTAGCCTTAAAAGGAATGACTCCTGGAATGATGCTGATGTGGAAGATTTCCGGAACTAACGAATCCGGGTTGTCCACTCCTTCCATGAGTCGAATAGACCAATCAGGAAAGGACTCCGTCTATGCATCGCCGTATGGGTTACCATAAAGAGAGGAAAGGTTACCATCGCCAACAATAGCCAAGTTTGTCGCCAACTTGGCGATATATCGCGAAATTTGGCGACCAAAATTAGTTGTCAAAAGTGACGCCAACTTGGCGATAACTGTAATATTTCGCCAAATTTTTAATTTCTTTACAACACCAGTCGTTTGATACATCATTTGAGAGGTTTGCAACTGCTTATTCATATAATGGATGTCTTGTGTGTTATCCCCCATTCTGCTCCCCAGGGGGGACACATTTTTAATTTCTTTACAACACCAGTCGTGTTACACATGATTTGAAAGGTCTGCAACTGCTTATTCATATTATGGATGTCTTGTGTGTCACCCCCACACTCTGCTCTCCCCAGGGTGGGGTCACATTTTTAATTTCTTTACAACACCAGTTGTGTGACACATCATTTGAAAGGTCTGCAACTGCTTATTCATATTACGGATGTGTTGTGTGTCATCCCCCACTCTGCCCCCCAGGGGGGCACATTTTTAATTTCTTTACAACACCAATTGTGTGACACATCATTTGAGAGGTCTGCAACTGCTTACTCATATTATGGATATCTTGTGTGTAACCCCCACCATCTGCCCTCAGAGGGGGCGCATTTTGTAATTTCTTTACAACACAAATTGTGTGACACATCATTTGAAAGGTCTGCAACTGTTTATTCATTTTATGCATGTCTTGTGTGTCACCCCCACTCTGCCCCCCCCGGGGGGCACATTTTTAATTTCTTTACAACACCAGTCGTGTGACACATCATTTGAGAGGTCTGCAGCTGCTTATTCATATTATGGATGTCTTTTGTGTCGCCTCCCACTCTGCCCCCCCAGGGGGCACATTTTTAATTTCTTTACAACACCAGTCGTGTGACACATCATTTGAAAGGTCTGCAACTGCTTATTCATACCATGGGGTATTGGCGAGCGCAGCAAGCAGGGGTAGCCAATAATTTGGAATCGCGAAGCGATTACGTGGGGGGTTGGCGAGCATAGCGAGCAGGGGGGCGGGGCCCCCCTAGTATATTTAAAAGAAAGTCTGGATTTCGTATTAATCACGATACTTCCAAACGAAAAATCGTGAAAATTGTGGCAAAAACACTACTTATAAAACATCAAGTGCCGCTAAGAAGGGATTTTCGAAAATTCCGCCCCTAAGGAGGGTTAAAAAATGAACGAACTTTAAAAAAATTCCATAAAATCGGGTTTGGATGTTGTTCTTCAACTGATATAATATTTTTGTGTATTTTTTCATGCTGAATCGAATGGTACTAATCAAATTCTTTTAAATCCATTAGCTCCTTAGATACTTCACAATTTCCAAATTTGGCGATTTTTTCGGCGCAAAAACCTGAAATTTTCAATCCTTATCTATATATATATATAAGAGAGTCTGGATATCGTATTAATCACGACACAAAAAAATCTACCAAACCAAAAATCTTTAAAATTAGGGTAATAATACTACTTATAATATCGAGTGCCGCTAAGAAGGGATTTTCGAAAATTCCACCCCTTAGGTTGGTAAAAAAAAGGACGAACTTTTAAAAATTTCCTTAAAAATAGGTTTTTGTAGTTGTTCTTCAACTGATATCATATTTTTGTGTATTTTTTTATGCTGAATCGAATGGTACTAATCAAATTGTTTTAAATCCATAAGTTCGTTAGATACTTTACATTTTCCAAATTTGGATATTTTTTCGGCGCAAAAACCTGAAATTTTCAATCCTTAACTATATATATAAAAGAAAGTCTGGATTTAGTATTAATCACGATACAAAAAAATCTTCCGAATCAAAAATCTTAAAAATTGTGGCAAAAATACTACTTATAACATCGAGTGCCGCTAAGAAGGGATTTTCGAAAATTCCACCCCTAAGGAGGGTAAAAAAAGAACGAACTTTTAAAAAATTCCTTAAAAATCGGCTTTTGTAGTTGTTCATTAACTGACATCATATTTTTGTGTATTGTTTCATGCTGAATGGAATGGTACTAATAAAATTCTTTTAAATCCATTAGTTCTTTAGATACTTCACATTTTCCAAATTTGGTGATTTTTCCGGCGCAAAAGCCTGAAAATTTCAATCCTTATCTATATATATAAAAGAAAGTCTGGATTTAGTATTAATCACGATACAAAAAAATCTTCCGAATCAAAAATCTTAAAAATTGTGGCAAAAATACTACTTATAACATCGAGTGCCGCTAAGAAGGGATTTTCGAAAATTCCACCCCTAAGGAGGGTAAAAAAAGAACGAACTTTTAAAAAATTCCTTAAAAATCGGCTTTTGTAGTTGTTCATTAACTGACATCATATTTTTGTGTATTGTTTCATGCTGAATGGAATGGTACTAATCAAATTCTTTTAAATCCATTAGTTCTTTAGATACTTCACATTTTCCAAATTTGGTGATTTTTCCGGCGCAAAAGCCTGAAAATTTCAATCCTTATCTATATATATAAAAGAAAGTCTGGATTTAGTATTAATCACGATACAAAAAAATCTTCCGAATCAAAAATCTTAAAAATTGTGGCAAAAATACTACTTATAACATCGAGTGCCGCTAAGAAGGGATTTTCGAAAATTCCACCCCTAAGGAGGGTAAAAAAAGAACGAACTTTTAAAAAATTCCTTAAAAATCGGCTTTTGTAGTTGTTCATTAACTGACATCATATTTTTGTGTATTGTTTCATGCTGAATGGAATGGTACTAATCAAATTCTTTTAAATCCATTAGTTCTTTAGATACTTCACATTTTCCAAATTTGGTGATTTTTCCGGCGCAAAAGCCTGAAAATTTCAATCCTTATCTATATATATAAAAGAAAGTCTGGATTTAGTATTAATCACGATACAAAAAAATCTTCCGAATCAAAAATCTTAAAATTGTGGCAATAATACTACTTATAACATCGAGTGCCGCTAAGAAGGGATTTTTGAAAATTCCACCCCTAAGGAGGGTAAAAAAAACAACGAACTTTTAAAAAATTTCCTTAAAAATCGGCTTTTGTAGCTGTTCTTCAAAATATAACATATTTAAGTGTATTTTTTCATGCTGAATCGAATGGTACTAAGCAAATTCTTTTAAAACCATTAGTTCGTGAGATATTTTACATTTTCCAAATTTGGCGATGTCTTCGTCGCTGAAATCTGAAAATTTCAATCAATATATATAAAAAAAGTATGGATTTCGTATTAATCGTCGTACAAAAAAATTTATTGAACATACAATTTTGAAAAAGTGATCTATAATCAGGTCAACATGATTATATTCGCTATATTTAACTAACTCAATATATATAGAAAACGCAAAGTGAAATTTCTTCCGCCCGCTTATAACTTAAATTCTACTTGTTAGATTTTAATGGAACTTACATTGTGTTGTATAATTTTTCAGAAATTTCGTAATAAATAAAATATAGCATTCTACGTTTTTTAATTGGCTACTTATGGAGATGTCTGAAATGAGATGAACTCAATTACAAAAGTTTGGCTTTACTTGAAAGTTTCCGCAGAATGAATTTTTATTTGATTAAAACTGTTAACATGTTGACCGCTACGTCATTCATTAGTGACTAACATTGAACTATCCGTTTAGATGACTGGCTTTTCACTGAGGACAAACACTAAAATATGATATAAATCTAAAAATTACTATGATATAAAAATTTCTTTTGATTCAAAGATTCTTTAAAAAGAACGACCAGCGTAGCGGGCGAAGGCTGCTAGTAGCTGTTTAAAGTTGAAGCATCTTTTTTGCAGCAAATTAGGGGTCAGTCAAAAATGTACTGGTAATAAAAATAAAAGCAAGCTATAAAATTTACCATTAAACATTGAGAATAAAATAATTTTTACAATATTATTTTTAAATATATGCTGATGATTACATATTAAACCAAAATTTGTACTAAAAATATAAGTAAAAAAATAACAAAGTTTTTTAATTTAAATTATGAAAAGTAACAATCACAATTCGTTACAAAATGCCATATGTTGAAAATTCTATTAGATTATTTAATCTAACAGAATTTGGTGTAGACCTATAAAATAAATAAATGATACGCACCTAAAATTGTATTAATATTTGTCATTGGTTGTAAAGAAGTGTGCGAATTGAACCTCGATCGGATATTGCGAAGTGAGTTAAAATTTGAATAGAAATTTTGAACTAGGGAAATATCCATATCCATGATTCAAGCAAAATAAAAGCTTGTAAAAAAACACACCTTTTTAAAATAAAATTGCAATATCTCAAAATTTGATTTTCTCGATAAAAAGAATTTTAAAACTCACGTCTTTAAATAATTTAGTCAATCTAGAAGTTAATTAATAAAAATCAACATGATCTTAAAACTTATACGATGGTAGCACCTTTAGTTAAATTGCTTTAAAAGTATTTCTTTAATTTATTAAAACATTTTTGTAATTGGAACTGTATGTCTGTGACAAATGGTTCAAGAACTGGAAAGCGTTGGAGATGGACGTCCTTTAAATTAATTTAAGCACTTAGTATACGGTCCCTGAAAACTTAGTCCAACTCATTCATTTTTAGCTACAGAAAAGTGGTTTAAGTCATGAAATTTAAATTGATAACTCGGTCAATTTTAATGTTAAATGAATGGGACTTTTTTATGTTGCTTGATAGGGTGATGGACAATTTTCACTAAATATCACTAATAGGACCGAGGGCCGTATAAAAAGTTAATTTTCGTATTTTTTAATAATTTTTTTTGATCGAAATTTGTTGAAGAAGAATTCCTTACCTTTTTTAAAGCATTCTTGAAGTTGGAACTATATGTCTAAGACTAACGGTTTAGAAATTAGCCATTGGCCACCGTTGAGAGTGGACACCCTGTTTTTATACCGGGTGTCCCAAAAATGACTGATGGATTTTAAAATTCAATAACTTGCAAACGGTGACAGCTATTTAAAAAAATTTTTGCTGGAGGGTTATGTATAATGTCAGGAGTTTTTTTTACCGTAACTTTTTATTTTAGTTCGAATTTCAAACAATAGGTGTCGTACAGCGATTGAAGGCCAGATGATCAATGCTGAGTGAAGCGTCGACCTGGCCTTCAATCACCGTCAGCGCTACCTATTGTTTGAAATTCGAACTAAAATAAAAAATTACTGTAAAAAAAAACTCCTGACATTATACATAAACCTCCAGCAAAATTTTCTTAAATAGCTGTCACCGTTTGCATGTTATTGAATTTTAAAATCCATCAGTTATTTTTGGGACACCTGGTATATATATGTATATATGTATGTATGTATATATGTACATACATTATAAATCAATCTAATATTTAAGTCTATCTATATAAAATCTATACATTTTAGTTAAATATTACCTTATGTAATTTTTTTCCAAAAACAAAAATTTGTAGAAAAAAACAAATGTTAAAAATAAAATAATTTAATCGCTAAGCTAATGAAAAAAACAAATAAAGGTTGTTTCAAAATTAAATGTATAATGTATTTTAAAGTTATAAATATTCTAAATAATATTTCGAATGATATAATTATATAAGCAACTTTCCAATAACCGCTATAAAATGTACTTTTCGAAACTATTCTATAGAAAAGTAGGTATTTCCACTGAATTAGTTCCTTATAGATAAGTGTCGTATAGGTATTTACAATTTATCTGAAACAGCTGAAGATAAATCCTGTAAATCGTATTTAATACTGTCTCTCGTTAGTAATCCGCTTTGTTCCATAGGATAAGACTTTTATCAAGTTATATCTCGCTGCAGTGAGATTACACTGTTAAACCGTTTCTCAACTTGTGTCCAGCTGAGACGAATGAAATTACATATATACAATTTTATTGTAGTATGTGTTTATGTATAATAGAAACATTTAAAAATAAAAATTTACCATAAATATTTATTAGTGTTTCCATTATAATACATATTGATTTCAATAAATTAATAGATAATCACTTATGTTACACTATTGAGAAGAATATTATTCAGCAAGTATTAAAATATTATTAGGAAATGTTTGAAGACAGCTTAATTTCGTTAAGGGGGTCTGCGACACATTTTAAAATAATTTTGAAAAAATTATCAATATTTTGAGTTAAAATTTGGAAGATTTTTGCGATGGTTAACCATACTATTTGTAAACAAAATCACATGATATTTTTAATAAATTAACTTATCTTATATACATATATATTATAATTTATTAAAAAAGTGGGGTAATATAAAATTGTTATAACTCAAAATATTATGAGTAAAATTTCACTTTATTCACATTTAGATAAAAAATCTAAATTTTGATTCAGCTTTTTAAAATATATTAATTTAAATACTATTTAAATATTATTTAAATATTAAAATAGCAATTTGAAAAAAAATGATGTAACTTTTATTTAAAATATATTTTCAAAAGAAAATATATTTTTTTTTGAATTTGCCAATACAAAATTAAAGTGAAAAAAAATGAGAGAAAGAAAATTATTGCAAAAATAATTTTAGATAATATGAAGACTTTTGTGTCTTTTCCTATTTAATGTTAATTTTTAAGCAAAAAGGAAAATTTTGCGAAAGTATAAGGATAAGACTGATAATGTGAAGTGAACGGGAAAAATTACTGAACATAAAACATATCTTAAAATTCAATTTATACACTCGTGAAAAATCATCGTATTGAATAGATGTATATTTTAAAATTAATTTTAATTATATAAAGTTTTAAAACGCAAAGATTTATTTTCTCTGTATATTTATTTCTCAGAAGATTAAGAAGCTAGATTAAACTAGATTTAGTAATATTTTTCTAGCAAACTAGATTTTATGTTGCAACGATATTTTAAATTACTTCTAAAAAAACAGTAATGAAATTCACGAACCATATCGATCCGAAAAAGAAAAATAGAATGTGTAGATTGGAAAAACATTATGTAAAAAATTCATTAAATTTATTGCAAAAACTGCTGGCAAGAATATCGCCTGCAGATTTTACCGTAATTACGGTAAAATTAGATGTAATAAAAACCTTTAAATCTAATTTTCTCGCAGTTTTTGCAGTAAATTTAATGTTTTTTTTTTTTTTTTTCAGTGAATAATAGAGATGGTCCTACACAATATAACTAATTAAAATGTAATATACTGGCGAATAAAAGTTTGCTGATTATCAAAACCTGCTAAGATTGACTAACGATTCCCAAAATCATTCTGTGTCTTTCGAATTTAAATAATAATAATAATATAATTTCGATATTTAAAGATGCAGTTGTAAAGAAAGTTTCTTTTTATGATAAGGATTTTTGATTATTTCAGGAGTAAATGTACTAGAACTTCCCTCAGAGGGATTAGTCTGAGCGATATTGTTCAGAATACACATTTAATAACTTGCGATAAGTAAAGAAAATGAGATGTTACCTTTAATTTGTCATTCATTGTGATAAAATATGATGAAAATAAGCATATTGAACACATAAGCATAAGCATAAGACACTTAGCCAAACGCAGGTAATAAATCGCCAAATATTGTTCTTTTCGCCCTCTCTCGAAATGCACTTTTTCCGTACATTTAAAAAACACGATTTTGAGTCATCTTATTTAAAATTCAAATAAATAAATAAGAGGAAGCAATAATAGCATAAGTCAAAACATTTATTTCAGCATCAAGGAATTGTATCGTAGTTACACATGTGGAAAAATGCTGCTTTTGGCCAAAAAACGTTGTCTTCAGTAAATTTGAATCCGATTAAAAAAAAATATCGTGATTAATTAAAATGTTATAGGCAGAGCTGCCAAGTCTCCGGCATTTTGGATAACGGTATTTTAATACAGAAAATGCTTTATTAAATTGGAACATTCTGCGGATTTAAAAAAATAACTTTTCCTATAAGAAAATTCTGCTATTCAATAAGCAAGGGCTTGGCATCTCTGTATAGGAATATTTCGTAATCTACTTTTTTACCTTAAAAAAAGCAACGACCATTTTTCGGGTACAAAAAGTATTGCTAATTGTTCCATTTTGCATACAAGGTACTGATTGTAATATTGATACATCTATGCTGATAAATTTCCAATACTTTTTCAAATCCCATTTATTTCATTAAAAATATAAATCTTTTATTCATTTAGTTTAAAATCAATGGTTTTTAATTAATTTCATAATACTTTTGAAATATCACTTTTCATTGACCATTTTTTTAAAGCATTTAGAAAATGGTTGTTGTTTTCAGTCAAATATAGACTTTCGTCTGTCCACATTTTATTTTATTACTATTATTATTTATAAATGGTGGATAAGTATTCATACTTAATCCATAACTTACATAATATATGACTCTGTTATTACATAAGTCACCTTTTTATTATCATAAAAATTATGTTTTTACTGATTTTTATTAACTCAATAGGAAAAATTTTGTGATTTAAACAATAGATGTCCACATTTCATTTATTTATTTATTTTAACAAAATTCTTCGTATTTAGAGAATTTTTTATTTAAATAGGAAATCAAATGTCACTGTTAATAAAGAAGAAAGTTACAAAAAAAAGTTACAAAACGAATAGACGCATACTATCAAATATGGAAAAACTACGAATTAAAAAAAGACGTCGTAAGAAATATCATCTTTTAAAGCAAAAAAACGAGGTCTGATTATCGAGCCTACTGATTACGAAATGTGCATTACATTAAAAAAAATTACTGCAAATATTGATTATTTTTTCTTTTGTGCAGTTTTGGCTTCGAAAGGTGCGCTATGTTGCAAAAAGATATAAGCCACTATGAAAACACACTTGGTAAACATTCATGCTCAGTTTTACAAATAAATATGGCACATACATGCCCTATACACACCGAGGTACCTAATTGGTGCCACAATGCCGTTCAGTTGCCTAACATGCTGGCTATATAAATGTTATAATAAATTGTTTGTTCTAAAAATATTATCATTTATTGATTGTTATTTCTTTTTTTTTATAACAGAAAATGTTTCGTTTATTCCTTTTTTTTTTCATTTTGAAATAAATAAATAACGTGTTATTATAACATACTATATGTATCTGGTAATCAAAACGATGTTTTTGCCTAATTGACATAAAAAATCTCGCCAAACCCGGTGCTTATATATCTAGTGTATTATCTCAAGTATTTTATTTATGTATACTATAATTGATTTTACATACCACTTACTTCTTCTTGTATATAAAAATAGGTAAGTGGTTCCTTTATGCAGTATAAATAGTATAAATCTTTAAAAAATAGCCCCCGTTGCCCCTTTTTGGATCGAATTAAAAAAAAATCAATGTCTAATTCCAGTATTGCTCCCAGGTATGCATACATATTCCAAATTTCAAAGTTGTATGCCAACAGGAAATGAATGAAAAATGGGAAAAGATGTCACATATGCACCAGGGTACATAATTGGTGTCAAAATGTCATTATTTAACCTGAGATGGTGATCCGGCTTTATTTATTTATTATTTGTTTATTTAGTCATAAAATGTTTATTTACTTTCATTTAATTTTTTTAATTATAAAATATTTCTTTTTATAATTATTAATCATTATTAGTATTTTATTTACTGTAAGTTCTTTTTGAAAATAGAAAATAATTTAAAAATGTGTATGTAAGCATTATTTGAAAACGGAGTTTTCGCCAAACGAGCTTTGAAAAAAATTGCGCCAAATCTGATGCGCTTGTGGTATCCGTGCCGAAAAATTAATGAGCAGAATTGACTTCCACACACAAACAAAATATAAGTTAAAAGAAAACATGCAAAAAAATATATATAAAGGGAAAATGATGTCATAAAATAAACTTTTTATTTAAAAACGTAATTGTTTCTAATTTTCACACGCGAAATACATAAAACATTCTTTTAGCGATCAAAAAAAGCTATTAAGAGATTATCACAAAATCTAAAAATCAAAGTTTTTATGACATTTTTTTAATATAAAAAAATAACAGTTTTATTTTCCTGCATGAATAAATTTTAAAATGTTTTATTGCATTCAATATTTCTGAGTGCGTAAATGATTAATATTTACTCCATGTACTGATTCGGTTATCTACGAAATATCCAGCTGGTGAAAATATCACGTACACCAAATTTCTGTGACGTATGCAAATAAATTGTGCTTTTTTATAAGTTTTTTAATATAACTTTTAAACTATTTGGAATTAATTTTTAAAAGTAGGTGTATTCACGAGATTACCTTCATAGGTACCTTCTGGTACAAACAGAATCGAAATCCGACAAAATTTGCTTGACGAAAGAATTTTTTTGATTTTTAATATCGTTACGTACTCTGAGTATAAGACTTCGCTACGCTCAGACAATTAGAGTATAACTCAGTATTTTTAACGCGGAATAATTGTTTTTAAATCGAGTTTGCTTGTCAATCTTTTTGTCGAAAAAAAAGAGATTTTATTCAAAAAAATACATGTCTTTTAACTGCAATTTTTATGGCAAAAACTGTTGGCAACATCGCTGCCAGCAATTTTTCCGTAAATTTAACGGATTTTATTTCTTCTTTTTTATAACTTACAGTGGATTAAAAAAAATCTTCTTCTAACTGATATCACCTGACGAATACAATGAACAACTACCTTGTATTTGATGCTAAATGCTTCTTTACCACCGTAATAGAATAATAAAATATCTCTGATTTTCCCCTCAGGTACATTTCAAAAAAGCAAAATTGAATTTACTGGAAAAGACTACGGAACAATCCGTTCATTTTTACTTTTTCCCTTATTCCAAATCACACGAATAAAAAATATAACTTAAGAAATTGCAAATTTAAAACTTCATAGAGATATAATATTATAACATTAAATGAAAAATGCTTCTTTTTTTCATTTTATGCATGCAGAGGGGCGGAGTCCAAATGCCCGAGCACAACTAATAATTTTCTGAAAAAAGACGCGAGTACTTTCGAATTAACAAATTATCATCATAATAATGTCTTTGCTGTAACGTTCCTTCTTTATTAAATGGAAGTTTCCCTGTATTTGAAATTACATTTTCAACACAAACACTTAAATTGAATAGCTAGAACTAATAATATAACTTATTTTAATGTTTTAGAAAACAGATAAAATTCATTTGGGACCCATTATATAATATATATATATATATATATATATATATATATATATATATATATATTATATAATGGGTCCCAAATGAATTTTATTGCTCCCAGGTATGCATGCATATATATATATATGTGACGATTTAAAAGTTAGGAGCCAGAGACATCAACGCCGGGTTTCCCATTCACCGCAGAGAAGTCATGGCCACCGAGGTAAATAAATAGATAGATGTAGAGAATCCAAACAATTACTCATTGGCTGCTGTAAGTTCATTTATTTAATCCGTAATCATGAGAAAGGTAAAAGGTCCTTTTGCAAACATTCCATCATTATTTCAGCGAGCCGTACTCATCGAAGAAGAAAAAACCCAAGAATCCTCCTTCTCAACTCGAGGCTTCCTTTTTTAAATCTAAAACGAAAATTCTAGAACATTCTGTAACCTCAAACCATCATTCTTTTATGTAAACAGAATTCTTGTCCAGCTACGAGACTATTTTTCACAGACGATAAATTTATTTTTAAAAAAATATTATTTAACCAATTTATAATCTACTCAGGATTTCTTAGGCAGACGATTTTCATAGACTATTAATTTTAAGAAAAAAAGAAAAGAAATGAATTTATTGCTATGCACACTATCAAAGGTTGACTGAGGAAAATAAATAAATAGATAAAATAAAATAATGATATTTTTTGAAAGGTATGGTTTTGGAATAAATTTAATAAGACTGTCTTAAAAAGGGTTAATAAAAACATAGAAGAATTTAGTTTTATTTGGAATATTAATTAATAAAGTTTCATTAAGAATATTTTTAATTTAGAGCCATCTTTTTAAATTTACGCATACTGGAATAATGTTTTTAAGGCAAATTAAGAATTTATATCGTCTGCATAAAGATTAACAGATTAGATCTAGAAACAAGATTTTAATTTATTAATTTGAAGTAAGTACGGAACATTATTATAAGAAAATTAAGATAGTATAAAGGTTAGTTTTGGCGAAAATTTTTTAAAATTTGTAATATATATATATGTTTCTGAATGCGTTCTATTATGCGTGAATTTTTTCTTTTATTTTTATTAGCATCCGATGCTATTTCTTTCAGACAAGCTAAAAATGTCGTGCCATCAGCCCTGAATTTTCTAGTCAACCGATTTTGATAATTATTTTTTTAAATGAAAGCTATTTATTTTTAGTTGTGCCCATTTTAATTATTTTTTAATTTACTAGGGGGGCCCCGCCCCCCTGCTCGCTATGCTCGCCAACCCCCCGCGTAATCGCTTCGCGATTCCAAATTATTGGCTACCCCTGCTTGCTGCGCTCGCCAATACCCCATGGTATGAATAAGCAGTTGCAGACCTTTCAAATGATGTGTCACACGACTGGTGTTGTAAAGAAATTAAAAATGTGCCCCCCCTGGGGGGGCAGAGTGGGAGGCGACACAAAAGACATCCATAATATGAATAAGCAGCTGCAGACCTCTCAAATGATGTCACACGACTGGTGTTGTAAATAAATTAAAAATGTGCCCCCCTGGGGGGCAGAGTGGGGATGACACACAACACATCCATAGTATGAATAAGCAGTTGCAGACCTTTCAAATGATGTGTCACACAACTGGTGTTGTAAAGAAATTAAAAATGTGACCCCCCCCCTGGGGAGAGCAGTGTGTGAGGGTGGCACACAAGACATCCATAATATGAATAAGCAGTTGCAGACCTTTCAAATCTTGTGTAACACGACTGTTGTTGTAAAGAAATTAAAAATGTGTCCCCCCTGGGGAGCAGAATGGGGGATAACACACAAGACATCCATTATATGAAACAGCAGTTGCAAACCTCTCAAATGATGTATCAAACGACTGGTGTTATAAAGAAATTAAAAATTTGGCGAAATATTACAGTTATCGCCAAGTTGGCGTCACTTTTGACAACTAATTTTGGTCTCCAAATTTGGCGATATATCGCCAAGTTGGCGACAAACTTGGCGATTGTTGGCGATGGTAACCTTTCCTCTCTTTATGGTAACCCATATGGCGATGCATAGACGGAGTCCTTTCCTGATTGGTCTATTCGACTCATGGAAGGAGTGGACAATCCGGATTCGTTAGTTCCGGAAATCTTCCACATCAGCATCATTCCAGGAGTCATTCCTTTTAAGGCTAGTTTTTTTTTACTATAGAAGGATTTCCATTTTTATATTTTATTTTTAATTTTAAAAGCTTTTTCATGACATTTCTTCAAAATGGTGGCAACACAGTTTAGCTTTTCTCTCGATAATAAAAAGATATTTTCTAAAATGATTGCGTATAATTATGCACTAATTGAGTTAAAAAATATGTATTTACTGAGAAATAATATTAATAATGTAAATAAAATGACAGAAAATAATTTATGATAAAAATTAATGTCTAAATCAAAATAAGAGAAATTTCAAATGAGGAAAATTATGTCATTCAGCAACCAGATAAAAGGGAATTACAATATTATTATGAAAGCCTTTTTCATAAACAGTAACTTTTAAAGAACATTTGAAGAGAAAATGACTTCACTATTTAAAACATTGTATTTTTACTCATAACGATATTAGGTACTACTCTGTTATCCCGTCGACCAATTTTGCCAAACTATACAAATCGCCACATTAATAGCCAAACTATACATATTGACATACTTTTTATTTTAAATAACGAAAAAATAAATAATTAGTAGAATATTAATAAAAATATTAATAAAAATCACTTAATGACATTTTAAACACATGAATCGTATTTAATGTCATTGAATGTGACATTCACGATCATCCATTATTGGCATTTAATCTTATAGTTTGGCGATAATTTTTTGGTCGATGGGATAACCTAGTAGTACCCGATATTATTATTTTTCTTTTTCTTTTTTTTTTTTTTAATAAAGCTATTTTTCTGTGAGTGCATATAAAATAAAATTTCTGGATTTCGCCGGCACTCATATTACAATTTTAACTGTAGATGTGCGAATATATGAATGCAAAATTGTAATCGACAAATTTGACATTTACTTTGTAAATATATTTATTATATATTGATTCAATAATGTAATTACTTTTGCTTTTTTTAAACCAAATCGATCGGGTCTTTTAAACATTTCATTCGTCGAATTCGACGGGATTCCATTCGTTTTATTGTTAAATTGAATTTCCTGTTACTCAGAGTCTATAAAAAAGCGTTTAAACTAAAGAAAAAATCCGTTTTTGATGAATCTAATCAATGAAGAAGTAGCACGTCAAATTGTATCTCTTTATTATTCCTCAATTCCAATGTCTCAGACAGAAATCGCTATTCAATTGGGTATTTTACGCCGTTTTGTTTGCTATTCTATTGATAAACACAAGAAAAATGAAGTTAGTTCATTGCAATCTAAACGCGGTCGCCCTTCTGAAAAACTTCTATCGATTTTTTTTCTAATCGGAGGCGAAACTGAATTCTGCAATGGTAGAATCTACATTCATCTTTTATTTTTTACTTTTATTTTTAAACGCTAAGCAACAAAATCATTAATCATACTATACAAATTTAACGATAAAATTTTTTTATCAATAAATTAAAAGCATATATTCAGTTTTTTATATATCTTTTTTTTATTTATGCGTCATTGATGCGTCCTTTGTTTGATCGTTCCATCAGTGGCCCAAAGGTTTTGCCCTCGAAATCGGTAACGGTAGGTGGTGGGTTCGAGTCAAATCGCACTCACCGACCTAATCGTTCGGAATTCGGTGCTTTTCAAACCTTGGATTTCCTTTCGTAAACACGGTTAGATTCCCTAAGATTGACGCCCCTCCCCCCCCCCCTTACGGCCTATATCCTTCGAGTTGATATTTCACCGTCATAAATTCATACAATCAGTCTTTGTTTAATAATTTTTCATTTTCATTCATGTGCTTTTAATGAACATGCGCATTCACAAGGGGAACTGTTAAATATATGAATGATTTCTTTGTAAAAAAAAAAAAAAATGCGCAATGATACAAATTAGCATTTTTTTTCTGTAGCTTAAATAACCAATAAATTTCAAATGCATTAAAACAGTATCACGCAAATGGAAATATTATACCGCTTCAAAAATTACTTTTGCTATTTTTTTTTTTTTTTTTTTTTTTTTTTACTTCTATTAAATATCTTTCTAGTGATTTAACATTTTTTTCGCCCAAACACAAATATAAAAATTCAGAACAACTAATCAGTTAAATGGAGACTTAAGAGGATAATGTGTTGCGTGCAAATTTTTGTCTTGTTTATTTGCTTTAAAAATGGCGATGTCCCAAAAATATGTTTGTTATCAGCTTTCTTATTATTATGTTCAAGCTACAAAGATCTTTTTTTGTAATGTACTGCTAATGCATGCGCTTACGTGTAAGCGCAGAAGCAGTTTCGAAAGAATTTGTGTATACAGCTGTATACAGGGTGAGTCATAAATATTGAAACAATAGGCTATCTTCTTAAATATTGCCCCTAGACCCATACTTCCAATTGCAAAGTTTCATTAAAAAAGGTTTTTTTTTTTTTTTGATAAGATAAGTTGCAACTCCATGGGGGGGGGGGGGGGTCTATTTAAAAAAAAATACGAAAATTAAATTTTTATACGGCCCCCAAAGGATAAACCTTCCAATTAGAAAAAATTTTCTTATCCACTCCTGAAATGAACAAAAAAAAATTAATCTTGATATCTTCAAAACTCAGAGAGTTAAGACAATTTTAATAAATCGTGAGATTTCAAGGGATCAGACACAAATTGAAATGCGTGTAATTGAAGAAACAATGTTGATGTAAGTTGCCCAGGCAACATTTATTTTATTTATTTATTTATAGAGTTAGAATTTGGAATGTTTTGTGATGGTTAACACATAATTTGTAAGCGTTATCACATCATAAGCTTTCTTAATAAAATATATTTAAAAAAATAGAGTAAATTAAAATTGTCATAACTCAAAATATTTCTCGCGTTGAACATTTTCTTTTAATTAAATGAAAATGTCGAATTTTCAATTTAGATTTAGCATTTTAAATAATATTTTTTTAAATAAAAGTATTTAAAATAGCAATTTTTAAAAAATGCAATTTTTTGCAAACATGTCATATTTTTAACCCTCTAAGCGTTTGTCCCGTAATATTCCGTACACTAAGCTCCAGGTTTCACTGCAATATAAGCAATGTTTAAGATATTATAATTCTATAAATTTAATGAATTTTCAAAGCATTGAAGAATGATTAAGACTCTCAAGGATTACATTTATATTCCTAAATAAGATTTTTTATGTAATATTGAGAGAATCATAGTTTATTTGCATTTAAAACAAAATGCAGAGAAAACAACATTACAATTTTACCCATTTGCAAGACGCTTGGAGGGTTTTAAAAGTAAATTTTCTGAGGTGAAAACTTCTTTCGGCGCGTTGGGCATTTTTTTTTAAATGTTAAAAAATTATTGAATTCGGGGACTGTTACCGTAACCGACGGTTATTGATTTATGTCAGTTTAAAAATGAGAAATACTGAAATAAAAACATGTGATGCAGAAAAGTGCATTTAGTTTTAAACAAAGATGGGCTCCTAAAGTTTAAATGCTTTTTAAAAGTTACTAGGTGATTAACTCCGTCTTGTATAGTTTCGATTTCAGATTTTGTTTAAGTTTTGCCTTTCTCGCCTTCTTTAATTACTATTTAAATACGTCAGTTGATTTAAACCTCATTTTTTATCACGCCGATTTCAATTTTTTTCATTGTTTTAACCATATGTACTTCATATTTTTCTTTTTAAAATTGCTATTACACGATGCGTAAAAGGTGCCTCTAATATGTGCCTCCAAACTGGTAGACGGTAGGTGCTGGGTTCGAATCTAGTCGCGACCGTCGTCCTAACCGTTCGAAGTTTTCCGTGGTTTTCTTCGAACCCTGAATTTCTTTGTGTAAATACGGGTTATGTTCTCTTAAAAAGACCCTCACGGAGGGCGCCCTTCCCCTCACGGCCTGTATCCCTATTGTAGATAATTGACTGGCATAAAAAAGTATCAAAGTGTTAACCGCTGTAAGCGGTCTCAGGGTCGCTGCTTTTTTTTATTTTTTAGAGTTTAGCATACAGTTTTCAGTTCAACTACAAATACATTTTAAATTTTGTTTAACTTGCGAATCAATTATCCACTATAAAACAAGAACAGGTGTTTAATGAATCTTTGGCATATTTAATTTAAACGTTTTAAGTTGAAATTATGCAATTAAATTTCTTAAAAGATATTTGGTTGGAACGCATTAAATTTTGATCGATTAAATGCACTTATAACGAAATATTAGTGGGAGCTTACCATAAAAAAATACCCAACAGAAACGTAATACTCTTAGACTTTAACATTCGAATAAATATTTTTGTTTTTTTAAATGCCGTTTGGAATAAAGAAAATATTCGGATGTAGCAATTGGAGGACTCTAAAGATACGAAATTCCGTGCATTAGTACTTAATATCACTGAAATCGTGTAAATTATACAAAAATCATTATAACAGCTCCACCAGAAAGATTATTGATACAAAAACGTAAACAAAACCAATTCATGTCAAGAAGTAATTGAATCTGACTTTTTAGGAAAATTCCTGCATTAGTTCTTAAGATAGAGCTATTGCAGAAATCGTAACAACTGCAGTGTTGCAGCGCCACACGTGGAGCTATATACAATAAAATATAAAAAACATCAAGTCATGTCAAGGACTATCTGAATCTGAAGTTTGATGATTTCCCTTACATTAAATCTGGAGATATTCTATTGCGAAAATCGCATAAAAGCCTGTACAGTAGAGCCACCTGTTACGCGATTCACGCCAAAAAAAAAAAAAAAAAAAAAAAAAAAAAAAAATCAGCACCAATTTATGTCAAGGACTAAGTAAATATAAATTTTTATTAAATTCCGTGGATTAGTTCTTCAGATAGCACGCTCACAAAATTTATGTCATATACAGTGATAAAGGAGCAGTGACTCACAGACAGGAATTTTGTAAAAACATGTGTTTCGGTATCTCTGAGCCCTAAAACGTGTGAATGCGTCGAAAATGGAATTAAAAATTTTCATGAATCCAATACCTTTCTCTTGTAAAGATAGAAAAAAGTGAAAATGGGTTTAAAACCACATAAATTTTGAAGCTGAATAGTAAAAACTAGATTTTTAAAAATATTTCTGTGTAATTTATTAAAATATATTTCCATTAACATTAAAATATACATTAACATTAAAAGACACTCCATATCATTCAGTTAATAGAAGTGTCATTATCGCTATTACTATATTTATTAAACTTATTGTCTACGGCAATAAGTTTTAAAGACACGTTTAGTGAGAGTTTAATTAATATTACTTAATTTAATAACACTTTTAATATGTGTTTAATAAGACGGTCCGGCCAATGGGTCGTGCCAATTACGAGCCTGCTACAAAGCTCGAGTTATTGCAGATATCTAGAATATTTCAAGGAAGTTTAAAGCAAAAACATATACGCTTTTATTTTATATCTAAAAGTTAAAATATTGTCTTGGATCGACATATAATAATGCGTAAATTAATGATCGATCCCTGAATTGTATTTCAAATGAACTGATATCGCTGAGCTCAGAGGTGTGCTTAAGTGGTGTAAGTTACGAATTTTGGAAAATTTTGGATTTTAATATCTTTTACGGATTTGTAGATATCGAGATGATTTTTTTTTTTCGATTCAGGAATGGATAAGGAAAATTCTTTTAATTAGAAGTTTTATCCTATAGGGCCGTACAAAAAATTAATTTTCGTCTTTTTTAAAATAGACCCCCCCCCCCCCATAGAGTTGCAACTTCTCTTATCAAAAAATTTACCTTTTTTGATGAAGCTTTGCAATTAGAAGTATGGGTCTAGGCGCAATACTTAAGGAGATAGCCTATTGTTTCGATATTTATGACTCACCCTGTATTTATCATTATATGATAATAGTTTTGTTTTATAGCCCTACTAGCCAAACCAGAATTCCAAAATGAATCGTTGAACACATAAAACACAGCATTTAGGTTAGCGATTTTAAATTTATTCAATTAACTTTAAAATTAGTTTAAAACGTTGAAATGCAAACTCTCACATCATATTCCAATATTTTAAGACAATTCATTTGATGTCAATATAAGTAGTTTATTCCTTATTACGAGAAACTGTCGAAAAATTATATATCTAAAAGTTCATCACCGCGTAATTTTCATAATTTTCTGCGTAATATATATATATATATATATATATATATATATAATGTATATATATATATTTCACATTATGCAATGAAGGTTCAAAATTTCAAGGATAGAGTGTATGTCAAAAAGGTAAACAATTAACAAAGTTAAAATTAAACAAAGGTAAACAATATATATACACACACACATATATGTATATATAATACCATTAAAAGTAGACAAGATTCACCAATGGATTTTATCAATAAAACAATAAACCAAATATATATATAATATATACGATTACTAATATAGTGAATATATATATTGGAAATTACTGAAAGTTACAGATACTGCAAAGTTTAAAAATGTTTCATACTTTTCTATTTATAAGTGTATATACTACGTAAGCTCATTAACATTTGGGACAATTTTTAGTCACTGAAAAAATATTATGGGGATGGTATGATAATTTATTTATTTTTTTTTATTTTTCCGATTTGATCCTCTGAAAATTTTAATGTACTTCAAAAAATTCTATACGTTTTCTCATGTAATTTTTTAATTTATGGTATATGTGTATGATATATGTGATCAACTTAATTAGTTAATAAAAGCAGAGGTCAGTGTTTTAAGATTCTCTGTATATATATATATACAACCATAATAAATTCATTATTAATTATAATGTATATTAAATATTAATTATAATTATGTTTTAACATAAGATTCAAATATTATGATTTTTAAATTTAGTCCCCCCCAAATTATATTAATTTAACACATTAAATATTAACAAAATATTAACATAAATGTTTAGAAATATTTGGCTCATATAGTCAAAGTTTTAAATTAAAGTAATTTTAGAAAGAAAAAAATGACCATAAAAACATCATTAAAGTCATTGCTAGTATCATTAAAAAATATCCAAAATGCAGTGTATCAAAATTGAAAAACATGTAATTTTATTAAGAAAAAATACAAAAAATATAAAAAAGTCAACGATACCATTAATAACAATGAAACTTATTTATGTGAATCATATTTGGACACGAAAAGCAAAGTACAGTTAATTTTTGAAAGAGAAATAAGGAGCCAGTTCTATTTCTCTATCGCCCAGCTTACCATATCCAACAAGATTAGATGTAAACAACCCAGACCTTACAAATATTAAGATAGGTACATGAAAGTAAATGATTTACAGTTTTCATATAAAAAGTTATATGTATGATACTTATAAACAGTACAATAAAGATATTCGATAAAAATAATAAAATTGACTGTTAACGCGTCAGTAGTCGCGTGTTGGTCTTTTCGCCGCCCGTATAATTTATTTTCTCCTAACTTGTATCACATTACAAATACAACAGTCATCTACCATGTAGCTGACTTTAAAGCTTTCTCGACTACCTTAGTGAAGTAACAGGACACCTCTGTTTTTCTTTCACGTACATTTTTAGAAAGAAAGTTTAAATTGGCGAAAAGTCTACGAAACAATGACTAATGTCAGTTTATTTTTACTTTTTCCAATTACTCCAGAAAATACTCATGAATAAAATGCATAATTTAATAAAAATCCAAATTTATATCTTCATTGAAGTGTTATTTTCGTATATTAGGTGAAAAATATTTCTTATTTTACATATTTGGTATGTGGGGGGCCAGCGGCGAAAAGTCCGATCGCGACTAATGACGTTGTGAAAAAAGTCGCGACTACTCGCGGGTTAAACTTTATTTTAATTTCTACAAATTAACAGAAATACATAACCGTTTTTATATGTTACACATAGATAGAGGAAAAAATATTTAACATCCTACTTATGTCATTTAAATATATATATATATATATACAGATAAAACTTATGATTCAACTTTTCAGAAATAGCGTTTCGCTGTGAAAGTACCTATTGATGATAAAACACTCCCTTTCCCTGAAATATTAGATGTGAAGCACGAATAACCATCAGAAAAATGGGGGCTTAAATGGAATTTAAAATGACGCGTAGTCATTAGTCTTTCATATCTGGATTAAGGACGGGGACATTTTAAGGGAAAAAGGTTTCAACAGCTACTAAATTTTTAAAAACGATCTAAAGCTTTCTTTCTCTCCTTTACATTAACGGCAGTAACTTTGTAGCTATAGTGATAATATATCACTGAGTTGCTTCATTCTTAAAAGAGAAATTTTTCATTAAAAATCTTAAAAATGGGAAAACTAAAAAACTACTTATTTGTTATTGAATTATAATGAGAATTGTTTTTATACTTCTTCTTCTTCTTATTACTATTATTTAACAGGTTGATTTAATTTAAAACTGCTCTTGCAAAAAATTACACATAATTAATAGGGAATTTCTAATTATCATTCTTTCGTAATTTATCCTAGACTATTATACTATTTTTGTATGTAATATCGTATTTTCCATTGTTCTGGTGTGTTATTCAGTGTCAATTTAATGCATTGCATCAAAATGAAAAACATATAAATTCATTTTAAAAAATGAAAAAGGAATGTAAAAATGTGAATTACTAGACATAAATAGTATATATTAATAAAAATTTAGCTTATGATGTGAAACTTGTTTACAATACTGATATTTCAACATTATAAATAAAATACGGTTGATTTTTGAAAGAGAAATAGGGAACCATACTTTAAAGTCTATTTTTCTTATTACTAATTTAACCGTATCCAACAAAGTTACACATAAACGCTCCAGATCTTTCAAATATTAAGACAGGAAAATGTAATTGAATGACATATAGTTTTCATAAAGAGAAATCATGTATACTAGGTAAAACTCGTCGAATTTCGACGAAAAAAAACTTTTTAAGAAGAAATTGCGTCATTGATTTATAATAATTCTATAAATTTAGTAACTATAAAAAATGCACCTTATATTGGTAAGTCTTACTGTTAAGTAATGATATTTAACCTAAAGTTAACAAAATACTTATTCTATAAAACTCAGTTTTAAAGTTATTAAAATTAAACTTTAATCGTATATGTAAAACATAATAAAGATCTGTTACCACACAGTTCTCAATTAAGGCTCGTATGCTTAGTATACCAAACGGAAAAACATCAAAATTCATTTCCCTTTGACTCATAGAATTTTCCTCCCATGGAATCTAAACCCGACATTATTTTCATCATCTGAAAATTTACAAATGCTTCTCTCCTATCCCTATTCACCTTTCTTTACGGAAAATTGATATTTTAACTTGATCATTTTAAAATCATTTCAATTCAAAATTTGAAATGTTGATTATTAGCTTGAAATAAGTGCTAAACACTTTATACTATTTTATGTGTAAGTGAAGCTTTCTGAAACAATTTGCATGCAGTAAATACGATAGACAATATTCCTGTGACGTCACATAAGGTAAAATGAGGATTTTTAAAGCTTCGTACTCAAGTATTTGTCTATCTCAGCGAAGAGAATTCACCCAGTCAAGAATCAAATCCTGTAAAATAAATCGCTATTTTATGAACAGGGACTTCCGACCATACCATGCACATTGGATGTCATTGCTGTTCAATAAAGATCCTCTAAAATTTTGTAAATCACTTAGTTTTAGCAGTATGAGATTTTGATTATGTTATTTTTAAAGGCGAAGTATTTTCACATATAAAATATTCTAAAACAACTGGGGTGAAACTGCCGCCCTTCCACAAAACCTATTACAGTTTTAAGAATTAAAATAGACGCTTTTACTTAATAAAATGAAATCATTTGCATGACCTAATACATTCCAGAACGACTATTACGATCCATTCTTAAACAGCTATAGAAAAGTGTACATATGATGTCATTAAAGCGGAAACTCACCAAAATTGCAATGTCATCATTCCAGAAGCAAATCGGGTGTCTAATGATAAATATACCGACATTTGTTTATAATAGCTACATGTTTTATCCAAAATCATTCCTTTATGTTTCTTCAAAATTTAAAAATTATTTTATACACGGATTAATAAATTTGCCTTTCTTCAACTACTTGATGCAAATTAAATAAATGCGGAAAAAATAAGTCAAACAGCTATTCTTTAAAATACATTTATGTAAAGGGAAAGTATATCGTATATAAAGTAAAATTGAAATTAAATAAAAACCATTTAATTGATAAATAAAAACGTAATAAAATCAAAATTCACCTGGTTTATAACAAATATTTTTATAACATAGCACATATTTTTACTTTCTAAAAATTTTCACGTTTTATTAGAAAGTGGCAACAAAGATACAGTAATCTTCAACATTTTCCCACTTTTTTTTTGATAGAAATGGTGTACTTCTGTTGCTAATATTACATAATCGGTATTAAAAACGACAAAAAATTGATATCTCAAACAAATTAAGATAGCATTAAGATAAATTGCGTTTAGAAAGGCATTTTTTTCTCTGTAAGGAGGTGTAAAAATTAAAAATGTGCCGTGCTTAAAAATTTAAATATTTGTAGTAGCAAAAATTGTAAAAACGAAATTTCGTTTCAAATTTCTAAGAGTTGTCATTGGTAAAATGACGTATGCGTTACGCACATATAGGTTTGGCCTTTATAATATATACTACTCGGCCTTTGCAACCAGTTTGGTTTTCCTTAAATGCATGCTAATAAGTGTATCATATTGCTTTTATTCATAATTAAATTTACTTGCACAGTTTTTTTTTTTTTTTTTTTTTTTTTTTTTTGCAAAATCATAAGATTTTGTTGGAGAAATCAGGAATTATATACATTTATGCCAGCCGAGCGCAGGTAATAAATCACCAAACTGTGACCCCAGGGCATCTTTTTCATATTTTAATATTTTTATTTCAAATATAAGCCTTTCACTAACTTCATTTTTTATGAAGATAGCAATACATAATTTTCACTATAAACTGACAAGTTAAAATTTATGACTTTTATTTATTTATTTTTCGAAGTAAAAAACAGAAAAAAACTGTGATATTTTCAATATCTACGATTGCAACGAAAGACTGAAACCTAAATAAACCCGAATCACCTGAGCCTAAATCTTACCCAAGCTCTTTTACACAATAACCAATAAGATGCAATTCATTCAGGCGTTGCCATTGAACAGTTAATAAAAGATCGCGATTTCTGTGCTATGTATGATAACGTAATATATATATAGAGAGAATATACAATAGACGTAGTACAATAAACATATTCCTTAAAAAAGTGAAACTGAACTGCTAAATATTAGTTTAATTGGTAAAAATTAGCAGAAATATTTAACCGGTTTGATATGTTACATTTACTTACATAAAAAAATAAACATCTAACATCCTATTTGTCTATTTTAAAATAAAAGAAAAAATATAGATAAAACTTATGACTCAACTTTTCAGAAATAGCGCTTCTCTGTTAAAGTGCCTACTGATGATAAAAGACTCATTTTCACAGATATTTCAAGATGTGAAGCACGAATAACCATCAGAAAAATGGAGGCTTAAATGGAATTTAGAATGGCGCGCCATCATTAGTCTTTCATATCTAGATTAAAGATGGGGGCATTTTAGAAAAAAAAGTTTTCGACAACTACTAAAATCTTAAAAAGATCTAAATCTTTATTTTATTTTATTTATTTATATATTTTGCTTTACGTCAAGAATAGTAGTTTTGCTGCTATAATAGTAAAATGGCACTGGGTTGATTCATCCTTAAATGAGGAATTTTTCATTAAAAATCTTAAAATGAGAAAGTTAAGTACGTATACAATTGTTTTTCATATTTAATAATAAAAAGCATCTTTTTAGTTTAACAAATAATGCAAATATATTAGTAGGTTTCGCAAGTTTTACGATACATTCAGTAGCAAGATTTGTTTAAATTTTTGTATGTAACACATACAGATTTATTTCGTATAAATCTGCCTTTGCGAAAAATTACGCCTAATTCGAGTATGTTTTAAAATTTTAGTTCTTGCGAAATTCATCCTTGAATATTGTATATTTCTTTATATGTACTATCGCACAATCCATTATCCTAATATGATTATTATTATACTTTACTTATGATACCTAAGACTAATAAATACAGTAAGAGCACATTTCTCACTTTCCAAATGCTTTCCTTCATGATAGAGTATTGACTGCTTTGTTGTTCTTTATTACCATTTCATAACTGTCAAAACATAATACATGTGGAAAAGCACATTTGTTGTTAGATTCGAGGTGACGGGTTTTAAACGAATTAAATGGTGCCTGGCATTAAGGTGTTTGGTAGTGTTCATTCAACTAAATAACGAAATTTTAATCTTTTTTAGATTTTACAGAGATAAAACTATTTAAAATATGAAATTATTTACCTATAATTATAACACGGACACTTTAACATAGACATAATGCACATAATGGAAAATATAATGCATGAGGATAAGTATATTTATTGTTATGTTGTTTTATATCTATATTAATAAAATAACAAATCGCTCTGTGTGTGTGTGTCTGCGGTAGTTAGCGAAAACTACGGTACGTACGAAGTTCAAAATTTTTATGAGAGTAGCCCAATGTCTCTCCTGATGCACCTGACGCTCAGAATCTCAAAATTCTATTCATTAACTGAGTAATTAATTAAATTCCAAACCTCACTCTCATAAAAAATCGCTTTTTTTTTAGCTTTTTTTCCTTTCATTCTCTTATGGTTGGTTGGTTGCATAAAATGTTCGCAGAAATAATTTAAAAAAGTGGGACTGACCTTTAAAATTCATAGACTGGCAAACTGTCAGTTTAAATAAAAAATGTTTTTTTTTTTTTTTTTTTTTTTTTTTTTTAATCACAACTGCTGTATGCCATGGAGGAAAAAATAGATGGTGTAGTCCAGTCATTATAGTAGGTTCACCTCGGAATTCGAGATACCAAGCTGTAAGTCTGTAAATACTTGTGTATTGACACCCTAAAAGTTGTCTCAAAACCTACATATGGTAGGGTGTACGCAACTATTAAATTTCAAGGTCAAAGGTCACAAAAATCGGTTTTTTGCGCTTTTTTTTGTAAATATCTCATTTCCTATAGGTTTTTTGCTGTTTGTATTTATTATCAATATTGTAGAATACAAAATTCTCTACAAATTTTGTTTGAAAACATTTTTCATACGTCGAACCGTTTTCGAGATAGAGGGCGGAGAGCGCGCGGTCGCAGCATCACTTCAGGTCAAATGGTGCCTCCGGTCGAAAACGCGCCATATATCATTTTTTTCCTAACCTATCCACTTTTTATTCAGTATTAATTTATTTAAAAACACTTACATCTCCATGTAATTGCAGAATTGTTAATGAAAATATAGGAATTATATTTGAATTTTAACTTAATTAATATAATATTAATAACTTCTTACATGATGAAAAAAAAAACAAATAAATTATGAATTAATCGTTTTATTAAAAAATACTATTCAATACATTTATTTTTATTAAAAGTAAAAAAACGGAATAAAGGGTACAAAAACAATAATTTATGTTTTTAATCATCTTCTTCCTCTTCATCGTCATCTTTCGGATGCTGGTAAATTTCAAACTGGTCTTCATTATCGTCTTCAACGACATTTGTTTCAAGTTGTTCCATGATTTCGGGGTCAAAGGTTTCATCTTCGTTAATGTCGCTCTGATATGGTTCTGCATTGAGACAAGCTTGCCCATTACATTGGCCACAAGCTAAAGAGCATTGCAAGCCCACTTTCCTGCATTCGCATCGCGAGCCACAACCACTCTTGCAGTTGCTGAATTGTATTTAGCAAATCTTCTGGAGCAGGTGGTAAAATTGTCATGATAGGCTCCAGAAAATCGTTTTGCATTGCCCAACCCCATACCCGGGGTTCCAAATCATGCTCTAACCAAGTTTGAACTTGATAATATACACGTTTGAAATGTTGATGAGAAGCTGCACTTGTTGGTGGAAGAATTAAAAGCTGCACAGGTTTATTAAGTTTTGTAGACTTGACGTAATGCATATAACGAAGATGATCGAGACTTTTCACAGATTTCGGAGCATTATAGACTGCCAATAAGATTTGAGTTGCACTCTCTAATAATCTCTGGGCCGAACTATTTTCTTCCTCAAATGCTGCAGCTAGTTCATCCAAATTCGTCAGTTTCTCAAAAACTTTAAAAAATGATTTTCTTCCCTTTTTAAAAAGCGCAGAAGTCGAGTCACAGCCACCTAATGCATGCAGAAATAAAATATGTGTTTTGGAATGAGGATAATTATCAAAACTTTTAGTCGAGTATATCTCCGTTTTTACATTTCCTTTCCCAACTTTTTTAAAGGAAATTTCTTGTTCGTAAGACAGTGTACGCCCAATTAAAATGACAAGTAAATCAATATCTTGTGCTATTATAACTGCAGTTTTTTCAGACTTTGATTCTTCAATTGCAGTTTCAACAATAAGAACATCCGCATCATCTCTGGCTTGTTTAATAGTAATATTTGCAGCTTGTAATTTTTCAGTTAAGGTATTAATGAGCATATCTTTGTTATTTCGATTTGATAAGAGTTTTTCTTGAGTAACTGGTACAACCATTGTTTCATCTAAACAGACTTTATACGTTTTTGAAAGTGCAGCAGTTCTTCTCTGCTGCTCCATAGTGTTTACGTTCTTACTGTAGTCTGAATATCCGTCAAATACAACAATTATTTTGGAACTGTAATGCCTTTTTAAATAATTAGTGTATTTATCAAAAAAAAATAAATAAATAGATAAAGTATCTTCTCTCCTCCATACAACATGATGAAGAAGAAACCCGCCATCAATAATGAACGTCACATTATTTTCATTGAGAAAAAAATCAATTGGGCTCATGTTGTCATACAATGACGATTTTGTTGTTTTTCTCATGCCATCATTAGCAAATAGAGCTGTTGGAGCTGCTGCAGCCTCATCAGCAACTTCGCCACAAAATAAACATTGATTCTTAAAATCAAACACTGCACCTCTTTTTTTACGGAGTACTAATGAAGAAGTTATAGTTTCTCCTTCTTCTTGTTTCCGTTTTGCTGCTTGGATACAGTTTTTACTAATGTAAACACTTCGGCACTTTTCATGCACTTTAACAGAGGTTACTGATTTTAAATAATCAATTTTTCCGTCGTTTCGTTCGACACTTGCAGTTCGTAGAGTTTTCATACCGCGCACTACTTCAATAAGCGATTCACCTCCCGAATCTGACTTATTACATAGAAAACACAAATCAGCCATATTTCTTGAAATTGTACGTCCGTAGTTACCAAGAACAGTTACCCGCAATAAAGAGAAGACGGTCGTAACTATACTATACAATGCATAAAGAAAAAGATAAAATATAATATAATAGTTAATAAAAATTAATAAATATTTATAATCATTGATTTATCGATAGTTCATCAACTATATATGGCGCGTTTTCGACCGGAGGCACCGTTTGACCTGAAGTGATGCTGTGACCGCGCGCTCTCCGCCTTCTATCTCGAAAACGGTTCGACGTATGAAAAATGTTTTCAAACAAAATTTGTAGAGAATTTTGTATTCTACAATATTGATAATAAATACAAATAGCAAAAAACCTATAGAAAATGAGATATTTACAAAAAAAGCGCAAAAAACTGATTTTTGTGACCTTTGACCTTGGAATTTAATAGTTGCGTACACCCTACCATATGTAGGTTTTGAGACAGCTTTTAGGGTGTCAATATACAAGTATTTACAGACTTACAGCTGGGTATCTCGAATTCCGAGATTCTTACCTAATTTAAGCTTAAATGACTGGACTAGTGGCGAAGTAAACCGAAAAAAAAAGGTTTGCAATATGAAACATTTATCGCTGAAATTTTAATGTCTCAAAATAAAGCATGAGGAAGGAATTTTGTATTAATAAGACGGATTGGAAGAAATGAATTGCAGCTGAAGCATATTTTACGAAGAAATAGTAATTTTTTAAAATGTTTTTTTCTATTATATTATTTATTAAAATGAATGTTTCCTTTTAAAATAATTGAAATTGGAAACTTAAAAATAATTAAATGTCAAAACAAAATTAAATAAAATATTGAAAACATATGATTTGAAGTAAAAAATTGTATTACTAAAAGTTTTCTCTTTTTTTCAGAAATTTTTAATAGTTTATAACGTAGATGAAAAATGTTTATGATTTAACAACATATTAATAATTCCATGTCAATACATAAAATATAGTGATGAAAAGATTCTTTTAAAATCATGCATGAACACTTAAATAATAATATTGATCTAAAATCTAGATTTCAGAGTGCAGACGATTTTAAGACATTAGCGAAAGAATGTTGATTTTTTAAGCAAAGTTTTAAATGATGCTTCCATATTGATATTTCAAAGTCATATGATAAAAATAATCAAAATATTCTTGCCTATGATTGATCTAATTGTATCTTTCATGCATTCTGACCGTGTATTACAGGCAATAATGGCACAAAACGTTATTTTTTAAACGAAATTTTAGTCATCTATTCAATAACAATTTAAAAGGTAAAAAACAAAAACAAAGAAACTCTGGTTTAAATCAGTTTGAATTGATCGGAGTTTCAAAGCACATGGTTTTGTTGGTGCTTATTTAGACTTAATGTAGCGGATTTTAGAGTTACATTTTTTGCGTCACCCCAAGACATTATACTGCCACTCTATTAATTTATTTTTACTATATGGTTGTACGCATATTTTTGGCATTTCGAACATTAGAATGTATGAGTCATTAGCTGTGTTGCAGTAAAAAACATTACACAACACTTTTCTATGAGTTTATTTTTTTAATCATTGATTAAATTTAAATGTGTTCTATTCAATTTAAAATTGTATTATGGCTTTAATTTGTTTTTAAAACAAAAATAAAATAGCTGTTTGGCGTACAATTGTTTGTATCCGCAAACGATTCAGTCGCCATAATAAATTATCAAATAGCAAAGTAAATTATCTATCAGAAATAGCCATAAAAAGAGTAGTAGCAAAGCTGATTATAACCTTAATGTTTAGACTAATTTAAACATAACCCGATCCCAACCAGAAAAAAAACAGACCACACTCCGGTCCGTGATACACAAAATTTCCGTGATTATAAACCCGACCCTGACCTAAAAATTCTGTTTGGAAAAAACTATGGATTTGATAACTGACCCGAACCAAATGTGAATCCCGCAAAAATGTTCAAGTGAAGCATAACCCGAAAAATAATTTTCGTGGACATGAAACCTGACCCGAACCTAAATATTTTCTTAAAAAAAACCCGAAATATGACTTGAACGAAATCTAAAACCAATAAAAATATTCCAGAGAACTATAACCCGATCCCAGCAAGACAAAATACTTTCCATGGTCTTAACCCGACTCAAACCTAAAAAACACCGTTTGAAAAATCATGAACTTTGACCCAAACCACATATAAATCTGACCAAAGTATTCGAAAGAACCATAACCGGATTCTACTAAGACAAAATAATTTCCGTGGACATGAACCCAATACGAACCTAAAACTCCCATTCAAAAAAAAAAAATACCTGAAATTTGAATCGAGCCAATTCTGAATCTGACAAAACTATTTCAAAGAAACGCAATCGGATCCAAACAAGAAAAAATATTTTCATGGACATGAACACAATCCGAACCCAAAAAATTTCTTTGAAAAAAATCGCGAACTGAACGAAATCTGAACTTGGCAAAAATATTCCAGTGAAGCATGGTCTTATTCGAACAAGACAGAATTATTTCCGTGAACATGCAAGAGGACCCGAATTCAACAGTTATATTTGAAGAAAAAACCCGAAATCTGAATTGAACCAAATCTGGACCTAATATTCCAAAGAACTATAACCAAATCCAAGCAAGACGAAATAATTTCTATGGACATAAACCCAAATCGAACCTAAAAAATTCGATTTGAAAAAAACTGAAATTTGACCCAAACCACATCTAAATTCGACCAAAATATTCGAAAGAATCATAACTGGATTCGAGTATGATAAAATAATTTCCGTGGACATGAACGAGATCCCAACCTAAAAATTCTATTTGAAAAAATACCTGAAATTTGAATCAAACCAAATCGGAACCTGATAAAAAATATTCCAAAGAATCGTAACCGGATCGGAGTAAGACGAAAATTCCCATTCCCATGAACCGAATATGAACCTAAAAAAATTCTTTGGAAAAATCACGAAATCTGAACTGAACCAAATCCGAACTTGAAAAAAAATATTCCAGTGAAGCATGTTCTTATTCGAACAAGGCAGCATAATTTCCGTGAACAATTTAAGAAAACCCGAACCCAAAAATTTCATTTCAAGAAAAAGCCGAAATCTGAATTGAAACAAATCTGTTCCCGACAAAAATATTCCAAAGAACCATAACTGTATCCGAGAAAGGCAAAGTAACAACCCGAACATTAAAACTCAATATCAAAATATACCTAAAATCTTAACCGAACGAATTCTGAACCCGACAAAAATGTTCTAATGAATCATAAACAGATCCGAACAAGACAAAATAATTTCCATGGACATGAAACCAATATATGGTTGGGTAACATTTAGGTTGCAATTACATTACGGTAAGTCTTTGATTATATTTAATTTACCGTTAGGTTACAGTTAGGTCACGGTTAAGTTAAAGTTAGGTTAAAGTTAAATTGCATTTATTTTATGGTTAGAATAAGGATATGTTACAATAAAGTGAAGGCTAGGTTACATTTATGATATATTTAATTTACGGTAAGGTACTGTTAAGTCAAAGTTAGGTTACAAGCAGGTTATGGTTACGGTACAAAAGTTTACGGTTAGGAATTTATCCATAGAGTGAACATTACGCATGATTTGATTAAAAATAACACTTACTTCTGTTAAATGGCTCTGAAATTATAATACTACATACCAACATTTTAGCTACCAGCGAGTATCGATTTCATTCATGGTAAAGTCGGATTTAAGAGTGATATAATTAGTTTGAAATTCAAAATATTTCACTTGGGATTTCTATGTGAAAAAAAAAGTAATTAGTTACGTGATTTAAGAGTGATTTTTGATAAATATCAACATTTTAACACGAAAATCACGCAGTCGTTGGATACATATTCCCTGCAGCGTTTCTCATCGCTCATTTTGAGTTTTTTTAGAGCTTGACATTAGCTGTTTTTTAAACCGATTTTTCACACAGTCAGTGGCCACGTATTTCAGACAATGCATTCCTGCATGTTTCGAATTAATGATAGAATCATACAAATTTCAAGTTCGTTTAATATTGTTAATACGGACCCGGGCAACGCCGGGCGGGTCAGCTAGTTGTTATATAAATGCATATAATGCAAAACACAATGCATGTGGAAAAGTGCATTTATTTTTATATTCGAGATGACGGGTTTTGAATGAATTAAATGATGCATCGTATTAAGGTGCATGGCATTAAGGTGCCTTGCATTAAGGTGCATGGCATTAAGGTGCTTGGCATTCAGGTGCCTGTTGTGTTCATTCAACTTCATAACGAATATTTAACCTTTCTTAGACTTTACAGGGATGAAATTACATACAATATAAAATTATTTACCTATAAGTATAGCATGGGCATTTTAACGTAGAAAGAATCCTTCCTCAACATTAACTCGACATGACCCGTCTAGCCGACATGTTGAAGCACCTCTTCAGACCATCTGACTGCACCTAATTCCCGATTGCTTCTGTCATTGTTGTTAGAGTAAAATCTCCATAGTTCATCAAAAATTGTATCGTTCGGTTGAAAAGGATGCGCTCGAATAGCCTGACTGAAAAATGTGCCTTAATTGCAGGACAAAGTTCAGTCTCCGTTTTTTGTCATCACATTTATATAGTGTGAAGTAAAAGTGTTTGAATAAAAATGCTATGTAGGGTAAATTGGTTAAAGATGCCGTAACTGCTGATTTAATTGTTTTAGAAACTGTCAGTTGATTTTTTCTTATTAATTTATTTCCTGTTAAAGTTTGCACTTTCATATATGATTTAATATATATTTAAATTACAGATTTATAGATAGAATTGAAAATTTTGTTCGGCATCTCACCTAAAGTTATGGTTAAAATAATCATTGACAAGAACCCAGTCCCCAGCAATGATGTGAGAGGCAGATCTGGTTACCATTTATGCTTTTTTGAAATAGCAGGTATCAGTATTTTCTGACATACGGTTTATTTATCTGGTATTTAAACTAATAAATATATAGGAAAATAGAGAAGACACATAAAAGATTCCTCACACTTACTAAAAGTGTTAAGGAGAAATAACAATAAAAAAGGACCAGTATAAAGTTTTTAAAAATAATGCAAACTAAAATAAATATCAGTAGGAAGCCGTCTTTCTTAAAAATGAGCGGCGCGACTTTTTCCTACAGTGCCTGGGCATATGTAAACTAAGTGATGCGGCATCCTGTACGAAACGGCTTCTCATCCCAAGTTACCCTAGTAAGAAATTTTTTGATTAGAAATTTTAAATGACGTTGAATCGAAAGCTTTATTTTAATACAAACAACGCCTGAGTTTAAAAAATTATGATTTGTACAGAACATTTGTAAAACTTTCATCATGCAACATAAATATTTTTTCCTAATTAATTTTTAACTAATTTAATAACACATGAGAAGAAAATATATGTAATTCTGTGCGATACAATAACACCATGATTTCTTAAAAAAAGAAGAAAAATATCGAGTTGTTTCAAAATAGTATTGAATAGCTTTAATATTTCGATAATTCGGACATAAAAACGGATAAAATATCTTTTTTATAACACTCAATTAATAAATAAGAAAACTTATTCATAAAGAAGTATTTGTCGTATGGGTGTTGCTAGATTTAATGTTAAATCAGCTTTTGAAACGGTCTGCCTGAAACCTTTGAATGTAAATCCCTTAAATCGTATTTAATGCTATCTATCTCTTCAGTAATCCTCTGTGTGCAGCAAGATACGGCTTTTATCAAGTTATATCTTGTTAGAGTTAGATTGCTTTCCTAAACCCTTGCATAACTTCTGTCCAGCTGAGACGAATTAAACTTCGTATATATATCTCAAATAAATATTCACTGTAAGTTATTGGGTGTATTTTATTGTACAATTCAACTTTCATTTTAATGATATTATACAGAACTTTTGTTATATATAAATTGTATACATTAAACCTTTCCAACTGATGTACACTGCAAAAAAAAATCTGTAAAGGTACTAAACATTTTCTAGGAAACTGGGATTCCAAGAACTTTTCACGTAACGATAACAGGAAAAATCCATGTAACCGATTCTAAAACTTGAGTTTTTGTTGTTACCGTTACAGGAAAAGTTCTTGGAATCCCAGTTTCCTAGATAAAGTGTAGTACCTTTACAGATTTTTTTTTTTACAGTGTACTATTAATATTACATGTCCTTTAACTGAGTATCATTTTCTTTGAACATACACTTTTGTTGCTGTTTACATGCAGTAATGTTAGTATGTGTCTATGCTATTACTATATGATTTCATTATCATTTATGCATTTAATAGTAATAATAATAATAAATATTTGCTTAACTATTTTTGCATCATTTGCGATACTTTTATTATAAACATATATTTCACTCTATAAATTTAAAATAAAGTTTACTTTCCTAAAAGAATAATATGTAATAAAAAACAAACAATTATTAGAAAGTTTTCACATCGCAGTGTAAAAAAAAAATCTGCAAAGGTACTAAACTTTTTCCTCCAAACTGGGATTCCAAGAACTTTTCCTGTAACGGTAACAGCAAAAGTTCAAGTTTCAGAATCGATTACATGAATTTTTTCTGTTATCGTTACATGAAAAGTTCTTGGAATCCCAGTTTCCTAGAAAATGTTTAGTACCTTCACAGTTTTTTTTTTCTTTTTTTTTTTTTTTTTTTTACAGTGCGCATTTAAGTTACTTTCCTAATTTACTCTATACACATTTTTATAGACGATATACGTTATCATCCATATTTTTATTCAGTTTTACGAGCTGTTTTACGATTCTGTTTTTTTTTTACAGTGCACTGAAATCTTCTTTCAATGTAATGTTTTCTAAACATCTCCAAAAACTCTTCCTTAGCCTATTGTCACATGAATATGAATTGAATAGCAGGAAAAACAACAACACTCGTTATATTTCATACAATGAAATATTCGTTAATCTCTATTTAATGTATTTGGACAGCTAGTCTTAATGCTACAAACGTAAAAGTATTTTTTATCTGAAAATAAAAAAAAGGGCCCAAAAGGGATAAAACATAATCTCAATACATAAACTCAGTTACATAAACTCAGTTCAAATCATAAGCTCAGTTTTTTAGAAATAACATAAGAAATCATTTAACTACAAATTTCATACAAGCGATGCATTAGCTCAGAAAAACCTCAATTTTTATTACAATAGTGAAAGAAAATGATATGATAGTGTTAAGGGGTCTAGTACCTTTTAAGGCTTCAAAAATACGATTTTTCAATTTTCATTAATTATTATTATAAAATAATTCGTTAGAAGTATTTTAAAACAAACCGCGTGCAAAAATTCCCATTAGAACTGAAGTTATAGCAAAAATAAGATGCTGATTTTGTTTGGTAATTAACTAAAGTTACAACTTTGAAACAGGTTTTTGAAAAACTGCGTTTTTAGACATTGCGCGCATGATATCTTGAGAACATATGTATAAATTGTTATGACTTTTTTTTTATTTAATAAGCACATACACTGTAAAAAAAAATCTGTGAAGGTACTAAACATTTTCTAGGAAACTGGGATTCCAAGAACTTTTCATGTAACGATAACAGGAAAAATTCATGTAATCGATTCTGAAACTTGAATTTTTGCTGTTACCGTTACAGGAAAAGTTCTTGGAATCCCAGTTTCCTAGAAAAGGTTTAGTACCTTTGCAGATTTTTTTACAGTGTACGTATGCTTAAAATGAACTACTTTTATGTATTTATAGCGATAAAAATTTTAGTTATGAATAATTTTTTTTTTTATTAAAAAATGTAAAATTTTAATTTTTTTTATTTAGAATTTTTTTTTTTTTTTTTTTTTTTTTTTTTTTTTTTTTTTACAGAGTTATGAAATAATTTTTATTTAAGAGTAGTTCATTTTAAAAATACATTATTCTTCTTTACAGAAAAAAAAATATATATGCAAAAATATTGATTTATAGGGTCGTTAGGATGCGCGCAAGGCACGACGGAGTAAAAAATAGAGGTTTTTAAATGCATATATTATATGAAAGACTATTAAATTTTTATTGCCAGTTTATTAAAAAGCATAATCTTTTCTATTGAACGGTGAAATTTTCATGCTAATATGTATAAAAGTTTTAAAGATACACTGAATCGAACTTTGGATGTTTTTGTTGATTTTCATCCCGTTTAAAAGGTACAAGACCCCTTAAATAAATAGAAATCAATATTTTTAATTTTTAAAAATAATTTTGCAATTTTCTTGTTTATATACCACATTAGCTGACGTTGTTGCGATTTTTTCCTTCCCTCAGGTAGTAATAACAAAAAACAAATATTTTGCTTTTGTAAAGTTAAAAATATTTATTATGTAATTAATATATGTTACAGGTAATAAACCCTGGATAACTGTAGTAATTCTAGATAAATGACATATAAATAAGGTTTTCTCGGGTAATAATGCCACCTTAAATAACGTATCCTGTGATAATAACACCACATTAAATTTCTAGCGATTTTCATGTCTTAGATTTATTATTATTAATATTATTATTAATATTATTATTATTATTACTGTTTAACAAATATAGGATTTGATACAGTAAATTATTGACTATCTAAACAATAAAAAATATTTTTGAAGATATGTATTCTTATAATGTAGTGGCATGATTTCTTGAGCAATACGCTTTGGCGTTATTACACCAATCTAGGTAATAACGCAATGCAAACGGAACTATGTAAAAAGAAAAATGTTATACAGTTTGTCCAATTCTAAAAAAAATTAACTCCACAACCCTAGAAATTTACAATTTTCTTTTACTAAACATTTCTTGTGATATCAGGATGTAGGGATAATCTTTGATATTTTGTAATCTGACATGAAAAATTAGCATCAAATTTCGCTTTAAACCTTTTTAAATTTTTATAATGATTCTTTTGTGTATACAAAATAAAACCTCTTCGAATGTATTTCCAGCACTAAAAATAATAAACTGAAAAAATATGCAAGGATGGCGTTATTATCACAGTATGCTTATTGAACAATATAATTTCAATTATAAACAACATTGCTAACACATATAAAATCCTCCAAACACTTTAAAAGTACATAGAACACACTACAAATTTATTTAGCAAACAAACTATTTCCTAATAAATATACAGTCTTCACATCTACAGAACTTACGCCGCAAATTTTTGATCGGGTGTTAAATCTTATGTGCTTCTGACCGCAATAAGGTCTTCAAATATGGAAAAAATTATATTTTACTGTTATTTGCAGCTTAGATGACTCAGAGCACTCTTGAGTAGAACCCGAATATGCCATCTAACGGATTCTTTCATAACTACCCGTAATATTAGCAACTGGCGTGACGAACCCACGACATCTTAATAACACATTTTAGTAATAGTATTCTCTCAAAGCAACTGTATCTAAGGCGATTTACAATGCTTGGATTAATTATATCTTCTATTGGAGATAGTGAACAACTTTTTCAGAAGACATGAAAAAAGTAAAAGTTGCATAGGTAGAAGTAACAGTTTTTAACAAAGAATTTTACATATATGCATGAAAACAAACTATAATATTAACTAGAAAAGCAACATGACACTTACTGTCGTGATATTTGAAGAGACTTATAAGTGATCTGGTGTTTTTATTTTTCATTCAATTAATTAGAATTTGAGCAATTATTTTATCAATACAGCCATATTTTTAATTTCCAACACTATCGCTTCGTGAAATTTCGTCAAAATGCTCACTTTGATATCATTATTTTTAACTATATTATGGATCTATGAAAAACTCGATTAATGTGGCACGTTATATTTTTGTCCCATTTTCAACATGTAATAAGACAGTTTTCTCAAAACCTCTTCATACAATTCTCAACATTATTGCACCCAATTTGCCCATTAACAGACTAACCGAGATTTTGTGGCTCTGAACTTTTTGTAACCGTTTCGAAGAGATTTCTCCAGAATTATGGAATGAAAAAGTGATAAAATTGATTTAATTAAAATTGCAGGCTTTTTTTATTTTACTATTTTTCTTGTGACACGAGGTATTCAGCTGTAAGGACACGAAATTTGAATTTTCTGACCTATACAGTTTTTGTGTGCAGACCTGTATAGATTTAATTAAAATTAGAGACTTTTTTATTTTATGATTTGTCGTGTGACACGAGGTTTTCAGTTATAAATGCACAAAATTTGAAGATTCTGACCTATACAGTTTTTTTGTACAGACCTGTGACGGGCATACAGACAAAGGACAGAAGCGAAGAGTGTTTCGCCAGATGAACTAAACCGTAAAATACGTAAAACTGAAAGTCATAAATAATAGTTATAATTGATGTTTGGCTATACATTTAAAAAAACAAGAAAAAAAATTTTTAGGTAAATTTTATCTTTATGCTATGGAAATACTGTGACATTATAAATGTGAAATTTATATCCCTCTGACGTTTCTTCAAAAGCAAAAAATGCATATATTTATCATTCAAAAGCCTTTACGTGGATTGAACATCTGTAAATCATTTGCATTTGAATACCTTTTTGACGGAATATTTTTCATATCCTTTAAAGTAGAATAACTCAAATATTCAAAATATGTTTTAAGGATTCATGTTTATCAACGGTTAAATTTGAATTTAAGTGGAAAATACTTTACATGTCTTGGAGTATCGACAAATACATAGGGAAATGAAAAATCAAAAATTAATAGAAAGTGTAGAATTCCGCCTCATTATTTATTATGCCTTTAAGGATTTCCCTGGAAACATTTAGGAACATCACATTTAAAAACAGGTATGATTTCTGCAATTTATTTTAGTTGAAACTAGATTAGAATTGTAGAATTATTACAATAAAGGTACACTATTATTTTATTGATTAACTCAAATATTCAAAATATGTTTTAAGGATTCATGTTTATCAACGGTTAAATTTGAATTTAAGTGGAAAATACTTTACATGTCTTGGAGTATCGACAAATACATAGGGAAATGAAAAATCAAAAATTAATAGAAAGTGTAGAATTCCGCCTCATTATTTATTATGCCTTTAAGGATTTCCCTGGAAACATTTAGGAACATCACATTTAAAAACAGGTATGATTTCTGCAATTTATTTTAGTTGAAACTAGATTAGAATTGTAGAATTATTACAATAAAGGTACACTATTATTTTATTGATTCTCATTACCCCGTACAGACAGAGCAATGTTTGTTCAAAATAGTTAATAAAAATATTATTTTTAGTTTCTTTTATCTTTAAAATAAAAATGTTTTGCAGAGCCCATTATTATTAAAAAAATATTAAATATGTATTAATCTTTGGTTTATTAATGTTTTTGCAATGGAAAAAATTATAATAATAAAAAAAAATTCTGAGAAATTGAAAAAAATCATTTTGAGTCCCCATGCATCATCAAACTTTAAGTACAAAAAATTAAACTTATTTTTTTTTATTTCTGTTCTTAATTATCAGTTTTTAATATACAGGGTGGTCATAAAAAACTTTTCCGATATATGGAGCTCTAGCGAACAGTCCGTTCAACCGATCGAGGTGAAGAGATGAAAGCTATTCAGAGGTATAAGGTCGAGATTCTCTGAACGGCAACAAATTGGCGCTCACGGTTACGGTTACAGTTATAGAAACTCAAAAATTTCCAATGGCAACACCCATTTTTTTCATCGCAAAATGCTCAGCGTATGCGAAAACCCTAAAGAACGTTGGAACCGTAAGTGTATAGCAAGAACGTTATGCACGCACAAAAAAACTGTTCTACGAATCCCCCCCCACCATAAAAAACACGACTGGGGCGCAAGGAGTAAATTTGCATATGAAACAGAGTCATTACACTAATCTCTGATTACAACACAGATCGGAGAAAATAAAACTTTTATTTTGATTGCACATTTTCCACATGGGTGCCATCACAGGCAATTACACATTGCATGGTGGCGACTGTGGACAATACAGCCTAACGTTACATTCCATGAGGGATGTTTGCAATATCACGTTTGATAGAATCTTTCAAATCTGGCAATGTTGGCGGATTGCACATGTACACTCTAGATTTTAGATATCCCCAGAACTTGAAATCCACAGGAGTGAGGTCGGGGAATCTCGGAGGCCATTGACCTTACCAGTTAAGGTGAAATGTGCCTCGTCCGTTCATAATATGCGAAGAGGCCGATCGTTATCTCCAACATATTGGATGAGAAATTCATTAATAAAGTCTACATGTTGTTGACGGTCTCTCACGTCCAACATCTGGGTGCGCTGGTACCGGTAAGGAAACATGCGGATTACAGAGCGCAGTAACTTTAAGATAATTGATTTTGGTACATCAAATACACGAGATGTAAAGTTAAAACTATTTTCAACGTTAGAACACCAGAATATTCGTATTCCAAGTATACCGGTTTCGGTAGCATATAGCATACCATCCTCAGTGCTAAAGATAGTGGGAATTTGCTCATATATATACAGGGACATTGGGGATTCAAGCGACAAGTTTTTTGACCAATAGGAAAACAGAGGATCCTAGGCAACAGCTAATAGGAAAATTGGGTGGAAAATGGAAAAGATATTGCGAGAATTGCATTAAAAGATTAAGAAAAATTAGTTTTAATGTAATATTTCCAACAGTCTGATAATGGTGGAATAGCAAAATCACAATTAACGAGATTAGAGAGATTTTTATGGATATGGAAAGCTTCAAGGAAGTTAAGTTCTTGTATAGAAGTAGGTTTAGTTAGTATCTTAACCGAATTGAAGTCAAAAACATGACTCGTCTCCCAGCAATGTTTTGCGATTGAGGATTTCTTGATTTCTTGTTTTTCAATATATTGCTTATGTTCTTTAATACGAAATTTTAGACTGCGTTTGATTTGACCAATGTAAGAAAGACCCCACTGACAATTAATATTGTAAATACCCAATGAATTTGATAATTCAACAGGATCTTTAAGGTTGGAAAGGGTGAGTTTATTAGTAGCAGAAAAATAATTTTGAAATCCAACCGACTAAGAATTTTAGCAATGGAAAAACTTGATATTGGAAAGAAAGGTAAGACAATGCTAATATTGGAACGAGTAGAAGAATGAGATGAGTTTGAGGAGTGAGAGTTTTGTAATTTAGAAAGGAATGAAGTTGTTGACCCAATCTCCCCCTCTGATGAGGCTTCGCTGATTGGGTTGCTCAGCAATTAAATGAGCAAATCCTATAGAAACAATGCCCGTTAAAGCTAGAACAATAAGTAATAGGTTGTTGCCTGGTGCAATATGATAAATTTAAAATTATTTTCAACATTAGAACACCAGAATATTCGTATTCCAACCATACCGGTTTCGGTAGCATATAGCATACCTTCCTCAGTGCTAAAGATAGTGGGAATTTGCTCATACATATACAAGGAGGATGGGAATTCAAGTGACAAGTTGACCAATAGGAAAACAGAGGATCCTAGGAAACAGCCAATAGGAAAACAGGGAACAGCTAAAAGGAAAATTGGGTGGAAAATGGAAAAGATATTGCGAGAATTGCATTAAAAGATTAAGAAAAATTAGTTTTAATGTAATATTTATATTAATTTATACAATATGTAATTGTCAGTGTGGTGTTTCTTACATTGGTCAAACCAAACGCAGTCTAAAATTTCGTATTAAAGAACAAAAGCAATATATTGAAAAACAAGAAATCAAGAAATCCTCAATCGCAAAACATTGCTGGGAGACGAGTCATGCTTTTGACTTCAATTCGGTTAAGATACTAACTAAACCTACTTCTATACAAGACCTTAACTTCCTTGAAGCTTTCCATATCCATAAAAATCTTTCTAATCTCGTTAATTGTGACTTTGCTATTCCACTATTATCAAACTGTTGGAAATATTACATTAAAACTAATTTTTCTTAATCTTTTAATGCAATTCTCGCAATATCTTTTCCATTTTCCACCCAATTTTCCTATTAGCTGTTCCCGGTTTTCCTATTGGCTGTGGCCTAGGATCCTCTGTTTTCTTATTGGTCAAGAAACTTGTCGCTTGAATCCCCATCCTCCCTGTATATATATGAGCAAATTCCCACTATCTTTAGCACTGAGGAAGGTATGCTATATGCTACCGAAACCGATATGCTTGGAATACGAATATTCTGGTGTTCTAACGTTGAAAATAATTTTAACTTTATCATATTGCACCAGGCAACAACCTATTACTTATTACACGAGATGTACCTTTTGTAGTTTCCATGCGTCCTCTGGTGACTATGTGATGCATTTCCATAACAGTATCCTCAGGAACAGTTGGTCGTCCGGATCGCGGACTATCACAGGTGCAGCCAATTTCTTCGAATTTCATTACTAAAGCACAAAGACCTTGTGAAATGCATAGACCACGTATTTGGCGATGGTTTTGACGGTAAATGCACCAGGTTTTCGCAGCATTCATCTCATTTTGATAATAGTTTATCCAACTCACCACGAACGAAGGCATTTTGTTGGCAACTGCGAGCTCCGACTGAAGAACTAACATTCCCACCCTACATTTTATCCATTTTCTACGCTGATTATCTGGCAAACGACGTTCTGTGAGTGGTATTTTGTCTCTGTCATTTTCAAATTTTCTTCGTGCGCCTTGGTCGTGTTTTTTTGGGGGCCGTTCTTAGAGCTGATTTTGTGCAAGCATAACGCGTCCGTTTATTGCAATAACCATACCGTTCTTTTACCAAAATTTAGGGTTTTCGCATGCGCTGGGTATTTTGCGATGAAAAAAATGAGTGTTGCCAATGGAAAATTTCAAGTTTCTCTAACTATAACCGTAACCGAGAGCGCCATTTTGTTGTCGTTCACGGAATCTCGAACTCCTTACTCTGAATAGCTATATCTGAAATTTCACTTTGATCGGTTGAACGGACTGGCCGCTAGAGTTCCATATATCGTCAAAGTTGTTTTATGACCACCCTGTAAATCGAAAACTGAAAATTTAAAAGTGTATGTAAATAACCCCTGATATCTAAAAATTGTAATAATACTTTCAATTAATATACGAAATCCTCTGAGCACGAGTAATACTCTCCGTTCCCTGTCAATTTATATGAGGTTTGCATAAAGAAAATTAATTTTTAAATAAATATATATTTTTTAACCGTTTATACGCAAATTTTCCCTAATGGGAACATTGCATTATTTGTAATACAAAACATATATTTTCCAACATAATAACGATGTTCTTTTTTTCCGATAAAATATAAGGTTGATTTGAACTTTTGAATAAAAATTATGTTTAAGCATTTATCACAGGTATAAGGAAAATGTAAATTCATTAATTTGCATAAAAAATGTATTATTTGCTTTTATCTTTTTCTCCACATTACTTACATTTGACCGTTAGGAATCTAAATGTTTTTTTTTTTTAATTTTTGAAAATACTCATGAACAATATACAATAGCTTATGGCGGAAAATAGTTTGCTATATTTGTGTAGGTTGTCAATCAATAATCATGTTCCAAAATGCGAACACTGAAATGAAAACAGCCAAAAAAAAATGCAGAAATATTTTTTGGGATAATTTCAAAATGCATAAATTAAAACATTTGAAGCTGCAATATAGGAAAAACAAAATTATAATTACATTGAGATATTAATTCGAAATGTAAACGGTTAAACATTCATATGTGTCTGAATGTAAATAAATGTGAAACTTAACCTTGTATATATTTTATACTTTTATATACCTTTAACATAAATTTAATTTAAAAATTATTTACTTCGTCCAGCAATAGAAAAAAATTGCACTGAGGAAATCATTTTATTAACAATAATTTGAAAGAACAGAGAATCAGTCGAAGGTGAATGTTTTTAATGTTGTTATTTTTTCAACCTTTTAATTAAGTGCAAACTTTATCTTGTTTAAAAAAAGTCAAATGAAAAGTTTTAAAATTACAAAACACCTCCGCAACATATTTATCTTCACTGTTTTTATAAAAATTGTGCGGTTTTCATATCAAAATATTTTTTTTTCATTTATTTAATAACTCTTGTAAATATTAAAAAAAAAAGATATTTAACTACCGATTTATAATGTCTGTATTAATAAAAAATAATATAAAGAAAGTTAAATTATTATTAACCATTTGGAAAATGGTTGTTGATTTCGTACCAGAATGGACTCTTTTTTCGAATGTTATTTATTTATTTATTTTATCGGTCTAGGAATATTAATCTTTAATCCATAATGTACGTAACGTAATAAATCTCTTAACGTAAAATGGGGTGAATCGGAACACTTTTCAACTTTAACATTAAAAAAAAGCAACAACTGATTTTTTAATATTTTTAGGTGCGTTCGTAAATATGCAAATACGTAGCACCTATTGTTGTCGTTCAGTCCGTCTGTCCGTCTGTCTCTCCGCATATAACAACGCAAAAACTACCAAACCCAATCGTTTGAAATTTAAAATACATAATTATTACATAATTTTGTCGAGTCATTTCAAGTTTTTTGAAAATCGGATGCACAGATCAATTACAGGGACAATCAAAAGTATTCCGTTACATTACGGTCAATGGGGTAAAAAGTTTCAAATGCATTCTAATCGTTTCAAATTTAAAATACATAATTATTACCTAATTTTGTCGAGTTATTTCAAATTTTATCAAAATCGGATGCATAGTTCATTACAGGGGCAATCAAAAGTATTCCGTTACATGACGGTCAATTGGGGAAAATGTTTCAGATGCATTTTAATGGTGTTACACTCATTCGACTATATAAAATCGAACATAATAAAATGCATATGTATCTATAAAGTACCTATTATATATACATTTTGCACAATCTGTGGTGCAAACAACATTTGTTATTGATTTACAAGGCCACACAAAAGTATTCCATTACATAATAGTATAGGGAGAACATTATTTGGTGCGCATTTTAATTGTAATTAACTATTTACAATTTTATGAGATTGATATATGAGAGTGATGTTTTAAAACTTTGTTATCATACGAAGGCACCTCATTTGCTACGCTTTACGTGCAATTTCTAACTTGTTAATTTTATACTAGAAACTTCGGTCTTGTTTTGTTCTTTACTTTTTAAGCAAAAACGAAACATTTTTGCTGTTTATTTATATATTATTTATTTTTTTAATGGTGTTCCGATTCACCCCGCAGATAGGGGTGTATCGGAACAAATGTTATAATCTCTATTTATTCCGATTCAAACTTTAATAGAGTTAGTAAAAACAGGTAATAATGATAAGGGAGGAATAAGAACACGTAGTTACTGTGAAACAAAGCATTTATTTTATATACAAGTAAAGATTTGCCTTTTTAAAAATTAAAAAACAACTGTGAAATCAAGAAAAATTAAAATTTATTTTAAGAAAATATATTCGAATTGCAGAAGTAGAATTTAATACAAATTCAGTACTGTTCTGTGTTATCTTTTACTAGCCATTATGTAAGTGGATCTATTGAGTAGCCCCAATCGCTGCATGTATTAATACGATCTACTAATATGCCCTTATCTCCAGCCCTTAGTACTGTTTGCATCCCTCTCTTTTTTTATTTTTTTTTTTTTATTTTGAGATGTTTGTGTGATATTTTAGATGCCAGATAATAATTCTGTGCAGTTTTTCTAGCGAATTTGCTATTTTTAAATTCTTTAATTGTGTGTTCCGCGTTTGTTGGATTAGGCTTTGACTTTTTTTATTTAACCAAATAATTTCTTGGCACCTTTAAACTCTTCAAGTAATTAGGACCAACAAAATATTGTTACAATACATATTCAAACATACGTTTTCATATATTACATGAAACTATTATTGTATAGAAAAATAAACCATGAGAGAAAATGCGTTCCGATTCACCCCGTAAATCTTAAACTTCTGATATTATAACCCATTTTTCATTTTTTCTTAATTTAGTTAAGAAATAAATAGAATTTAATACAGCATATCGTTTACAGGTCTATCATTAATTAAAAATACCCTCTCTTAAGTTTAGAATATGAAAAATACTGTAGTTACATACAAAGTTTTGAAGACGTTGAAAAAATGAGGTTTTTGAGGATCATCTTGAAGTTTTTTATATACACCAGTAGTGGTGCCAACATGTCAAAACCGAATTTCCCAACGCTTAATGTTATTACCTTCTTATAAAAAATTGGCAACTAAAAATATCATCACATTATTTGTATTCACATTATTTGTTGTCGTTCCCATTCACCCCGCTGTTCCTATTCACCCCATTTTACGGTATTGCATAGACTACATTTTGATCATTTTAAAAATGATGTTTTTAATGATTGTTATTATTTCAGTAGGAAACATTCTAACATTTACCTTTGGGTAATATATTTATTTATTCATACATTTTTGCAAAATGTTTTACATTTAGAAGAATTTTTATTTGAGTACAAAGTCGGAATGCCGTTATTAATAAAGAAGAAAGTATAAAAGTTACAAAATGGGTAGATGTAAATTACTAGACATTGAAAAAACCGAATTCAAAGAAAAATGTCGTATACAAATTTCTCCTGTAATAATTTTAGAAAAAAAGGAAAAAGGAAAACAAAGACGCTTGATTACAAAGCATACCGTTTACGAGACGTGCGACAATGTAGGAAGCATTCTTATGCTGGATCGATTGATTGTAAAAGAATATATGTATATTTTTTAACATAGATTTTACTTCCTATAAGTCGTAAATATTAGTCTTTGAGAAAATCATCAAAACGGCAGTTGTAATTTGTTAAATTACGGTTTTAATTTGAAATAAAAATCAATTTTCTTTCGTTAAACACCAATTTCCCCCGTGTACTCAATCTTTAAAAAAACTTTTAGTCTAATGAAACATGATATTTGACTTCTATTCCTCTTTTATGGAAGTAAACTTTCTTCCAGATGAACCTGCATATTATTTGGGGAACATTAAATGAAATATTTCATTTTCCACCGACCGGCAATCTTGCTTTACTGGATCAAATTTCACTGTTTAATTTTGGTAGTTGTTTCGAAATTATTTCATATATATATATATATATATATATATATATATATATATATATATATATATATATATATAATATATACATATATATTTGTAATTTCAAAAATAATCTCTAAAAAAATATTTTTTAAACAGGTAAAAGACTACCATTTCAATTTCGCAAGCTCCCCTTTTTATTGTAATTTCACAATTTTATTGTTCCTATTTGTTGTTTTATTTTCATAAATCTCTCTATATATACGTTTTAAGTATTTGTTATTAATTTATCATTACTTAATTTTAATCATATATAAATTACCCTTTTTATTTAAGTTTCATATTTGCTAAATTTGTTCATTATTTAAATGAATCATTTTAATGTTAAATGAACATAATGCATATGAAGATAAATCAGAAGTTAACTAGAGACTGCAAAAAGAAAATATTAACTTTAGGGAATAATTAGTTACCGTAACATAAATCAAAACGTATAATAAAGCTTCTTTTATGCATAACGTTGAATAATTACTCATTTAAATTATTTAATCAAAGAATTATAATGTATTCATTTTACATTTTATTTTTATACATCAATGTAACTATAATGATAAACAAATCGAGGGAAATGAGAAAATTCTGTTGCTTAAACTTATTACCGTATCAGTAGGAGTACTAAAAAAATGCTTAATTATAGTTCATGCTAAACATTAAAAACTATTTTTAAATAATCAGTGTCTTTTGATTTAATTAATATGTATCTATATATGTATTTATATACTTGTTAAATACGGTAGCTTCCTTGTAAATGAAGCATTTCAATGGAAAAACTCTTTGTATTATAAGTCCGTTGTTTTGGAACAAATAATTATGTATGTATTTTTCCTAAGAAAAAAAGAAATGCAGATATTATACAACGTAAAACTTAATTTCAACTAGAAATTATTAACACAATTTATACAAATTTATTCACCTAAGGCATAATTCAAATCATAAATTAAATGTGCTTGTTGTTACTTTTTTAAAAGAAATTCGCAAAACCTTATTGTATATCATTTTTTAAGTATTTTGTTGTTTAGAATGTATATTCATATATAAATTGACATTTTTACGTAGGCTTAAGATTTGGTATATTTATTTATTTATTAAGCGTGATATTTTCTTTTCGAATAAAACTAATGCAAATAAATCAGTAATTAAAAAAGGACTCTTGCAGAATAATTAGTTACGGTAAAATGCATCAAAACGAGTATTAAACTTATTTTATACATAACGTTAATTTATTACACATTTAAATTAACTAATCAAATAATTATAATGTATGCATTTCACATTTTATATATTTTCATACAGTAAGTCAAGGAAAATTAGTAAATAGTCGTTTCTCTAACATTACTTCAACACGTGGGTAAGTGTGATAGCAGATCGCACAGAGGGTTTCGTTTAATATCGCCTTCAAAACACTTTATCATTATATTAACAAACGAAAAATTGTTTTTCGGCGCTATTTTGACTTTTCTTCCAACCAGGATAGAATATATAATTTTTTCTCTAAATGATGCCTTGATCGCATTGATTTCTTGATTTCTCTATTAGAATCTGCAGACTCAGTAAAGCTACAAAATATAAATAAAATTATAGTTAAAAGTAAAATCTTGCAAAGCGTAGCATAATTTTAAGGGAGACAAAACTGGTCATCTGAGACAGCTAGTAATTTAAATGAATAAGAATTTAATAAATAAATGTGGTTTTTGTGTACGGACTCTGTGACAGACACAGAGACACACAGAGGTCAGAGACGAATAGGGTTTGGTCAGATGAACGAAACCCTAAAAATTCAGTTGATCAAATTGTAGTTCATGATAGACATCAAAACCCTTTTTTTTAAATAATCAGTATATTTTTATTTAATAAATAAATGCTTTCTTTGTGCTGAATTCACTAACTTCTTTGTTAATGCGGCATCTTAATGGGTAAAAACTCTTCGTATTATAAATTCTGCTATATAATTAGTCTATTATCTTTTTCTCAGATCAACCTGTATAATATTTAATGCCTCTCTCTTCATTAACATGATGTATCCCATACACCACAGATAAGTAATCTTGCTTTATTGGATCAAACTTCTTATTAGGTGCATTCTTTAAATTCGGTGGTGGATGTGTACTTCATTCATTAACACACACAAACACACACATAAATATCGATTTTTGTATAATTTATATTTTTTATTCTTTCATATAACACTAGTTTTTCTTGTGAGTTACAAATATTGGATTTTGGATTTTCTATTTCATTTCACTTGTTCGTTGATTTTTTTAAAACAAATCTTTCATTAATTTTAGACTTCCGATATGTTAGAAGGAGCTTCATTTTGTCTTTTTCAAGCCTTTTGCTGACAAATTCGACGAAATAATTTACCTTTTCTATAAACTAGCCTGTATAGCACCTTTGATGAATCTGTATTCTTCTCATAGATTTAAGGCTTCCACATTATTGCTTATACTGTTTATCTATTTAATATTATACTCATTTTATTATATATATATATATACGTGCGTGTGTGTAGGGAAAAGATAATCTTTTAAGTTTAGCAAGCTTTCCATCTAAATTTATTCTCCAAATTTTGTTATTAATTTTTTTAAATATCCACAAAATCTGCACTATATACGTTTTAACGATTTATTATTAATTTATTATTATTATTATTTTATTCTTATCTAAAATAACATGTTTTATGTAAGTTAAACGCTAAAACCGCCGGCTATTTTGTTCAAGTTTTATAACAATTGTTTGACACCAGATTTTTATTTAAAATTATTTAACTTATTTAATTAGTCTGTTTTTGGGTATTGTTATATTTAACCAATCTTATTTAGAAATTTCTGTTTCAATTGGCTATTTTCAATTTAGCAGGGGTCATAATGACCCCTAATGGCGGTTCTAGTGTTAATCTTCGTTAAATTTGTTTATTTTTAAAGACATAATTTTCATATTAAATGAATCTAATGCATATGAAATGAAATTGAAGTCAACTGTAGAGTGGCGAAAAAAAAAAAAACCTTTAGGAAATAATTAATTACGGTAAAATGTACCAAAATGAGTAAAGTTTCTTCTAAGCATAACGTTGACTATTTACACATTTAAATTAACAAAATCAAAGAATCATATTGTATGTATTTTATATTTTGTTTTTATACGACAAATAAGCACAATGACAAACAAATCGAGGGGAATGAGAAAATAACCGCTTGCACTATACTTTAAGAATGCTTAATTATAGTTCGTGCTTGACATCAAAAGCAAGCTTCTCCTAATAATTTAATTTCCAATGTTTTTTATTAATTTTTTAGATGTCTACAAAACTTGCACTATATACGTTTCCAGTATTTATTATTAATTAATTTTTAATATTTTTTATTATTATGTAAAATAACATTTTTATGTAAGTTTAATCTCTGTTAAATTTGCTTATTTTTAAGCACATCGTTTTAATATTTAATGAATATAATGCATTTTAAAAGACATCAGACGTTAATTATAGACATGCAAAAGAAAAAAAAAACCTTAGGGTAAAATTAGTTACGGTAAAATGCAGCAAAATAAATATTAAAGCTCCTTTTATGCATAGCGTTGACTAATTACACATTTAAATTACCTAAATCAAAGAATTATATTGTATCTATTTTATATTCTGTTTTTATACGACAAATAATCCCAATGGCAAACAAATCGAGGGAAATGAGAAAATAACCGTGTCTACTATACTTCAACAATGCTTTATTATAGTTCGCGCTAGACATCAAAAGCTGGTTTTAAATAATCAGTCTCTTTTGATCAAATAGTTAAAGGGTTTCTTTGAATTAAATTCAGTAGCTTCTTTGTTAATGAATATTTTTAATGGGGAAAAACTCTTATTTTAATTTTTTTTTTTTTTTTAAGGAAATAAAAAGGAATACAGATATCATACAATGTAAAAATTAATTTCAACTAAAATTTATTATAACAATTTATGCAGATATATCCACCTAAGACATAATTCTGATCTTAAATTTAATGGAATTGTTATTATCCTTAAGTATTATTATTATTATTATTATTATTATTATTATTATTATTATTATTATTATTATTATTATTATTATTATTATTATTATTATTTTGAATTTTACAAAACCTTTACTGTATATAGTATTTAGTATTCAGTATTTTAAAACGTGTGTTCATATATAAATTGACATGTTTATATGCTCTAAATGTTTTGTAGATTACTTTTCGTGCATTTAATATTTTGTATAAATATTGTATAATTTTGTATATATATTTTAAATAAAATGTAATTGGTGTCTAATTAGACTGGCAAAAAATAATAATTATTAGACTATAATTTTTAATTATTATATTTTTATTCATATGTAATTCTACTTTTTTATGTAATATTAATAATTGTTAAATTTGTTCATTTTTAAAAACATCATTTTCATATTAAAGGAATATGAATGTATATGAAAAGAAATCAGATGTTAACTATAGACTCGCAAAAGAAAAAAAAACCCTTAGAGAATAATTAGTTACGGTAAAATGCATCAAAATGAATAATAAAGCTTCTTTTATGCATAACGTTGACTAATTACACATTTAAATTAACAAAATCAAAGACTAATATTTTATGTATTTTATGTTTTGTTTTTATACGACAAATAAGCACAATGGTAAACAAATCGAGGGAAATGAGAAAATTACCGTGTCTACTATACTTCAAAAATGCTTAATTATAGTTCGTGCTAGACATCAAAAGCTGGTTTTAAATAATCAGTTTCTTTTGGTCCAATGATTAAAGGATTTCTTTGTATTAAATTCAGTAGCTTCTTTGTTAATGAAGATTTTTAATGCGAAAAACTCTTATTATTAGTATTTTTTTCATTTTTAGGAAATAAAAACGAATACAGATATCATACAAAGTAAAATTTAATATTAACTAAAATTCATTGTTACAATTTATACAGGTGTATTCACTTAAGACATAACTCCGATTTTAAATTTATTTAATGGAATTGTTGTTATAATTTATTTATTTATTTATTTATTATTAATAATATTTTGAATTTTACAAAACATTTTTTGTATATAGCATTTAAATATTCATATATAAAAAAATCCTTTTTATGTTAGTTTAACCTATGTTAAATTTGTTTATTTTTAAACGCATCATTTTCATATTAAATGAATATAATGCATATGAAAAGAAATCAGAAGTTAAATATTGACTGGCAAAAGAAAAAACCTCTAAGGGAATAATTAATTACAGTAAAATGCATGAAAATGAACAATAAATCTTAATTTATGCATAACATTGACTAATTACACATTTCAATTAACAAAATCAAAGAAACATACTGTATGTATTTTATATTTTGTTTTTATACGACAAATAAGTACAATGGCAAACAGATCGAGGGGAATCACAAAGAACCGTGTCTGTAACATTACTTCAAGAATGCTTAATTATTATTCCTGCTAGACATCAAATGCCGGATTTAAATAATCAACCTCTTTTGATCTAATGATTGAAGAATTTCTTTGTATTAAGTTCAGTAGCTTTTTTATTAATGAAGAATTTTAATGCAAAAAATCCTTATTATTAATCTGTTTTTCTAAAGAAATAATCGTAAATGTATTTTTCTTAGCAAATACGCAAAACAATTCCTTAGCATTTTTTTTAAAGGAAATAAAAAAGGAATACAGATATCATACAAAGTAAAAATTTATTTCACCTAAAATTTATTAAACAATTTATGATGATATATTCACATAAGATGTAACTCTGATCTTAAATTTAATAGAATTTTTATTAACTTTAACTAATTAATTAATTTATTATTATTATACTTAATATTACTTTGAATTTTACAAAACCTTTTTTGTATATACCATTTAAATATTTTGTTTTTATAATGTGTATCATATATATTATAAAGCAGAAGTTCTGAAACTTCCGCTCGAGTGTTTTCAAAAACTACCCGATGGATTTTTTTTTTCAGATTGCATCATTCGATAGGAAATATTTTTGCGGAGGTTTGTGATTCAAATATACAGGGATAACTCTGATTTTTCGTAATAAATTTCGCATTTTTCTGATTTTTTTGACGAAAGGGTTGCCAGTAGTTATTTTTTGGCGAAAATTATATTTCAAAAAAAAAAAAAAATAAATAAATAAATGGCTTTCTCTTATGGAAAATAATACAAACATATCGAAAAAAACTCAGTTTAATGTAAAATAAAATTATGAAAGAAAAATATTTATCTTTAACAACAACAACAAAAAAAAAAATATATATAAAATTTAAAAAGTAATTCAATGTGAAAGAAAGTTTTGAAGTGACACAATATTTGGCTATTTATTTCTTTCGAGCCAGATTAAAACTAAACATCATCTCAAAAACTTCATTAGGTAAAAATAAGTAATTTTTTTCTTTCTTTTTTAAAAAATATTTTTTTTAAATCTAATTTTTCCATTATGTGTTTTGCAGAAGAAACTCGCAGAATTAACTTTAAAAAATGGCTCTAATTGTTATTTGTATGTTATTTGTTCAGTTGGGTGTTTCAATCTAATTTTGTCGCCAAACAATGTGATTCTAAACCAATAAAGCACAAGACGGAGCGATGTTCGCAAGAACTATGTTCTCTTTTTCTCTTTTTTTTTAAGGTATGAGAGCATTTTTAGGATTTTTTTTACATTTAATTTAAATACATATATAGCAGTTAATACCACAAAAATGAATAATATTTAAATTTTTGGGTAAATGTCTTTACACATACATAGATATTGTAAAATAATTTAACTGCAACTTAAAAAATGTTTTGGCACATATGTCACATACGTTCCACATTGTCGCGATTTGTTTCTGACGCCAATGTCATATATAATCTGAATAGTTAACTGACGCCAAAATGTCATTATTTTGCTTGGTATGGTAACCCTGATGGTGTTGTCTATTTATTAATAAATTGTTTATTTACTTTTTTCTTTTTTTTCTTTTTTTTTAATTATGTAAACTATTTTGATTTAGGCACATTTGTTATATATGCACCACATTTGAGCGACTGCAATAAAATGGTGATTTTATGCCTCAGTTGGAAACCCGCTGTTTATGTATTAATAAACTGTTTATTTACTTTTATTTACTTTTTTCAAAGGATATAAATAGTTTTGTTTTATAATTATTATAATTTTCGCCGAATCGGCATCAGAAAAAAAAAAAAAAAAAAAAAAAAAAAAAAAACGCGCCAATGTGGTGCGTATATGATATCTACACCTCTTTTCCACTAGATTACAGTATTTAAACATGCCGTATAAATAACGATTATTATTGTTTTCCAAACATGGAAGTTTTAGCACAGATGTTACATACGCAACGTGGTATCTGACTGGCACCAAAACGATGCTATTATGCCTTATATGGTATCCCAGCTGTAGTTGTTTTTTTATAATAAATTGTTGATTTACTTTCAATTTCTTTTTAGAAATTCTATAAATTGTTTTGTGCTATAGTTTATTTTTTTTATTTATTGAGATTTTGGTTTTAAAATAATGGAAAATGATTATAATAATGGAAAATGTACATTTCTTCGCTATTCTATACTAAGGATTTTGCCGCATTGGTGTTGGAAGGAAATCTTGCCAAACTCGGGAGGTATATAATGTTTGTGCCTAAGTTTTTTTGGTGAAATATGATATTTTCAAATGTAAATTGAGTGCTACTTGATTAACACGTCGGCCAGTTTCTCCAAACATTACGAATTGCCAAACTATTTGACAAATTATAGAAATTTACATAAATTCATTTTAAATAACGAAAGAACAGTAAAATATAAGAAAAAAGTACATATTAAAAATCACTTATGACGTAAAAAGTACGTGTATCACGTGTAATATCAATGGCAGGTGACACTTACAATCATCGATTATTGGCATTTAACCTATAATCTGGTTATTTTTTTTCTCGACAGAATAATCAAATAGTACCGTAAGTTGTATAAACATCAGTTACTATTATAAAAATAGAGTTAAATAACAAAATTTCGGTGCAAAAACACACATCCATGTTGTAAGAAAAATGCACAAATGTCATATATGCACCATGTTGGCGCGATATATTTCTGGCGCCACTTTAATGAAAACTTTGTTTTCAAATGACAGTTACATTTCTATTTTTTAATTATTTTCTATAACAGGAATTATTTACAATAAATAAAAAAAGTTTAATTAATAAGTATAAACCATAACAATTTGTATCATTTTAAAATGCAAATTAAAGTAAATAAATAGTTTATTAATAAATTAAAAACAAAGCTTAGTTACCATATGAGGCATAAAATGATCATTTTGTTTCAATCGCGCCAATCTATTGTGTATATGACATATTTTTATTTATTATCTATGCCAAAAAATTAATTTCACACACACAAAAAACATTCAACTTAATTTTCTAAGGAAAACTTTATTTATTTAACTTTATTTATTCTGCTGGATTCCAAAGACGGAAAACTGTAATAGATTTGCCAAGAGCAGATGTACATTTTCAAATACAATATAATATTGAGTAAAGAAGTATTAAGGTTTCCACAGATACCCATATCGTCAAGTTGAGAGGTTTAGAGTTCAAAAACTATCAAATGAAACTGAATCACTTGAAAATTGTACAAACTCAATGGTCAATCTCAGTGATCATAATGCTCGCTAATTTAAAAGTATGGTGAATAGACAATAATTAAATTGTTGTTTTCATAATTGCCTCATTTATCTATCAAACTCTACAATAATTGATTAACTGAAAGATTTCTTTCTTAAAAGCCCGAATTTTGTGGAATGCATAAGCTGATACAGCAACACAATATTTTATTATTATTTTAATATATTTGGCCTTGCAACGGACATTGATTCTATTGTTGTTGTTTTTATTTTTGGTTCAGTTTTGTTTTTCTACCTCGCTGAGTTTTGCACTGATTAAGAATATCGATAGTAGATTCGAAACAGCTGTTTGCTACCTTTTCATGCATTATTTGTTCATTTATAATCGTTAGTATTCTATTTTTAAATACAATGGCGTTTGTATCATTTTCAGAAATGTGAAAGAGCGTTCGAGGTAAAGCTGCTTTAAAAAACGCAATCTAATTCAACATTTTGTTTGATTCATGTTTTGTTTTGAAAAATAGATCAGCGCAGCGGGCTTAGCCTGCTAGTTCAAATATAAATTGACATGTTTATCTGCTCTTACTATTTTGTAGATTACATATTTTGTGCAAATAAAATGTAATCAGTGGCTAATTAGAGACAGGTAAAAGAAATAATAATTATTAGATACGGTGAAATACATCAGAACGAATAATAAAATTTCTTCGATACATCTCCGATAGTTACTGTAAAAGACTTCAGACTGAATAATAAAACTTTTTTCCAAACATCACTTTGATTTATTACACATTTAATTTTACTAATCAAAGTATTATCGTGTTTGTGTTATGTATTTCCATTTTATACATCAAAGGATGTAACTGAGAAAAAATGTTATTTATTATTCCTTCAAATATTTATTAAACTTATTTATTTTTATAAAACTTATTTGTTATTCCCTCCCTCCTTTGTTTATGAAACATTCTAGTGGGGAAAAAACATTTCATATTATTACTGTGTCTTTTTATATAGATAATCGTATTTGTACATTTCATTATAACATTATTCACTTGAATGTTATTATGTGAAAGTCTTTAATCACTAATTAAAAATAGATTTATTATTTAAAAACAGTTACTGATGTATACCAGAAATTTAATCGATTTTTTTTTTGAAGAAATATAACAAGTAGTAAAGCTTTTTTTATGTAAGTATTACTTAATTTTATCTACAGTGTAATAAAACGATGCACAAATTTATGGTGCATAAAATAATTACAAACAGAAATTATTATTAAAATTTATACCGACTTATTCACTAAATATACAATTTAGATCGTAATTTTAATAGCATTAGGTACTCTAAAGATTTTTGAAAATTATATTGAAATATATATTGATACATAATTTTTTTTATTATTTTTTTTCTCATGCTCAACAGGTCATGCATTGCATAGTTTGATACATACTGCAGACTGTACAAAATTATTATTTTCATAAATAGGGAAAAGGGGGGGGTAAATTTTATTCAGGCACCAGCGGTGGATATTACACTGTAAAAAAAATTGGGAAAATTACAAAAAATTTTCTAGTAAATTGTATTCCAAGAACTTTTTATGTAACGGCAACAATAAAAATTCATGCAACAGATACAGATTTGCACTTTGAATCAAACAAATTTTAAGGTTACTAAGAATTTTTTTGGGAAATCGTATTCCAAGAACTTTTTAAGTGACGATAACGAGCATTATAGATAAAATTTTAGTAAAGTTACCAAAATTTTAGTAAATTCTTTTGTAAAGTTACAGATGGTTTTAGTTTTGCTTACAAGTTTTGTAGATTGACATCATTTTCTTGTACAGTGTACACATAAAATTTTAGTAAGCGTAAGAGATTTCGGTTAATTTAGATTACTAAGGTTACAGATTTTTTTTACAGTGTAGAACTGAAAAAAGGAAAAAGAGTGTGGAAATTAGGTAAATGGAAACTTGGATGATTTATATTGCGTTTAAAGAATATTTATGCATGTAAATTCCCTAAAGGAAAAAAAAAACTTTTGTTTTTTTTTCTTTGTTTGTTCCTTATCCAAGCAATGTGTATAAAAATTTTAAACTGCAGGAGTGTCCAATAATATAAAAAGGAACACCAAAGGATACATTTACATAAATTGTAAAGTTTAATGTTTTTTATGAAAGGTGTTATTATAGCAGAAAATAAACTTGCAAACATATTATTTAATATTGGATTGTCATTTCGTTTTATTTTATTTGTATATTTATGCTCGGCCACGGAGATAGCAGGGCAAAATTGCGGAAAAAAATCCCAATATGGAGTCTTTCTTTCTTTGTTAAAAAAATTCTTCCAGAATATACATTTTTATTATAAATATTTAGCTTAAAGCAATGAGATGCTGTTTCATCTCTAAAAGTAGCGCCTAAGATATTTATTTTTAATGTCTTGTACTTAAAAAGGGAATATGAAATCATAAGATTACCACTGGTGTTTATCTATCTGTCTGATATACCCATTTTACATGTAAACTATTGAATGTAAAAAGTAGAAATTGAATGAAATGATAAAGGCATTTGATCCACATATTTATAAAATATTAATACTTCACAAATATTTTAAAGCAAAATGTTGAGGGGCTAATTATTTTATTTGAAAAATAAATCTTTTCCCTTGTATTATGTGGAAGCTTTCACAACACTGAAATAAAAAATGCATTCTTTTTAAATCGATTAATTTATTTTTAGTTATATTGTAGAAAATGTAATGCAAAAATATATTCCCCCCCCCCCGGCGACTATTTTCGAATCTACTAAAAATAAAATTATGAAAAAAGTACAGTAGTAAAAGTTAGGCTAGGACTATATAGTGTTTACCCTAAGTCAAATGTTTTTTTGAAAAAATAGCATTTTCCGTTACACACAAATTTTGATTTTCTGGTTTATTTATTTTTAGTTGAAGAATGCTTAACCCTTAACTGTTGTGACAAAAATTATCGAATAATTACTGTGAGCGGTATATCAGACTGCTTAATCTAAAGAAGAATAAAATGTTAAATTATCTCCCAGAGTACTATTTTTGTATTAAACTTTATATACAGGACTATTATTAAAAAAAATCAGCTATTCAAAAGTCTCTAAAGATAGCGATAGGGCTCCAAACAAAAATAAATGACCATTATCTATAGTTAAACTAAAAATTACGTGTTAAACTCTAAAACTATATATATAAAAATATATCGGTAATTATATGAAATATTAATCCGTAAAAACACGGACGGTTGGGTCAAATATGAAGACACAATGCTCAAACAGCTTTAAAGTCTAAATATTTAAAAAAAAAATCTATTTAATAGAATGCCAAATCACAAATTCATATATATTTGTTGTACAGATTATTTTACCCTTCTATATTACCTTATGTGCGAGCAATATTAGTACTAGTCACGTTATTTTATATATAATTTCATCGGAAATTGAGATACAAATATACCGTTTGAACTAAAATAAATACATATATATATATATATATATATATATATATATATATATATAAATATTCAATATTTCTCTATAGATAACAAAAAAAAATGAAAATAGACATATATGTATTTCAATTTGGAAATGAACACGGCCATCAACGATCATGGTTTCAAAATAATCTGCTAATCACAAATTTACTAACACTCCGCACGAAGGACTATGTTTTTTTTTCGACATGCATGGAAGCGATAATAATTCAGTCAAACTTCAAAAACTCATACACTTTCAATACCTTTGATTAACACATTTTAATCAATGACTCGGAATGTTACTGGAAAAAGATATACAGGGTAATTCTAAATTGTTTTTACAAAAAAAAGAAGGGTGATACTACATGTCAAGACAAACAATACTAAATAGGAAACCAAGGTTCCGAAATGTTTTCCAAAGGAGATAGCCGCTATTAAAGTTTAGGGTCCAAAATTTCAGATAATCATAAAAAAAAAACGAAAAAATTGGTCGATAGATTTTCGGTTTTCACTAAAAATATTATTTATGTCCGTATTGTCTTGAAAATAAATTATAAAGATAAATTTAAAAAATAGCAATAGAGGGCGCTTGAGACTTTTGGTAACGAACAACTATTTTTTGCGGTTATTTTTTGCATCTCATTAAATGTTTTCGGAAGCTTAGACTTAAATTTAAATTTTGAGCTCAAAATTTGAATAGTAGGGAATGGTTAAGTAGCGCAAACTCAACTGTGTTTAAATGGGAGGGGGGTTCAAATTTCAAATAATTATAGAAAATGTAAAAATTGGTCGATTCGTTTGCGGTCTAAAATAAAATTATTCTTTAAGCCAATATTTTCTTGAAAATAAATTTCAAAAAATCCATTAGAGAAACCAGAAGAAGCTTGATACTTCAGAGTAACCAACAACTAATATTAACCATTTTTTGTATCTAATTAAATACTTGCAAAAGTTTATTAATCGTTTTCGGAACCTTAGATATAAACTTAACTTTTGAGCTGAAAATCTGAATTGTCGGGAGTAGTTAAGAAACGCGAACTGAAGTGTGTTCAGGAGTTGAAATTTAACCCATCCCCCCTCGAACACAATCTAATTTTTTGCTATTTAAACACTATGGTGGTGCGAAAAAACAATTTTTTTTTTATTTCCGAATCGCTATAGTGTGAAAAAGTTGTGATTGGTAAATACAAGAAAAACAAAAAAAATAATTTTTCAAATCGGACTTCATCTTCCGATCGCTAAACACCCCTACAAATTAAAAAAAAATTGAAAATTTCCTATTTTTTTAGAATTTTTAAAAAAATATTACATATACATATATGTTATCACTATAGTGAAAAATATTTGCATATTGTACTGTCTAATAAAATTAAAAAAATAAATTGCGTTTAGAGATTATCTTCCGATCGCGCAAGCTCAATAAAAATCGGGAGAAAATTCCATTTACAGTGATTTTGATGTATTAATAAAATAGTTAAATAAGTTCAGTTTGCGGTCTCGTGTTAAAATTTAAATGTAAATTAATACTATTGAGCACATAATGCTATTTTTGAACATACGTCCACTTGCACCATTTCGCCATTTCGTATCAGTGAGCCCGTGAACGAATTTTGTTTGTTAATTGGGTGTATTGTTTTATTTTAAATACATTAACAAGTGACATGGATACGGATATGCATATGTCGATGACCACGAAATTTACTAGACAATCTTTTCATTGTCCTACATTCGGTCATCCAAGAGATTTTTTGCCAAATATTCTTCCAACACACGAAGCAGCAACGCAAACCGCAAAGCAGCAACTTCGATGCTGCTTTGCGGACAGGTTTCTATTAGCAAGTAAACGCAACAACATTAAAATGAGTTTCTCATCTGTCCACAATACAGTGGCACAAAAAATAAATATATTTATTAGAAACCGTCAATCTCAAAAGTTTCTGAGTATAGAATCATTTAGATAATTAGTGCTTACTACAATAAGTGTTATAAACTAACGAAATCTTATATTCGAGACAAGGAAAAGCCAGATATAAAAGATTGATGAATTTAAAAAACAAGGAACTCAGCTGTGTGATATCACAGCCTGCAAATGCGTAATGAATTAAGATTGTGCCTGTAAAATGTCTCTGGATCTGAGCGAATGTCTGATTGAGACTAATTGCACGTCTGAAAAACACAATAAAATTCCAGCCATTGAGCATAGATTTATCTACCTCCAGAGAAAGTACGGAACGGGAAGTATTAGTACTATAAATCAAAAGGAGGAAAAAATAACTGAGTACAAGACTTGAACGACAAAAATATATTGAAAAGGTAACCTTCCAAATCTGTTAAAGTGGAAATGAAAGATCTTGAGCATTTATATGAAATACAGGAGAGTTTTAATGCTAATGTTGGTATATGTAAAATCTTATTACCATGACCGATACAGCCTATCAGATTTAAAAAGGAGAAGTTAACATGGCAAATGAATGTGGAGTTACAATCTACATCTTTACATTGCGATCGCAATGGTGTATCTGATCGGCCAGGTGCTGCTATAGCGTTCAGTCTTCTAGAAAATATTGCTGTAATAACTAAAACAGATGCTTCTCATGTTATTGTCGTATATAAAATTAGAATGGAAATCAGCCGCACTAGAAAAATATAACGTCAAAATCAAATGGATTCAGAAGAACCACATGACATATATTTTGATGGAAGAAAGGCCGATACTTTATTTATTCTCCTCAGTTCTGAGACAAATATCACGAGGGACAACATATACCTGTTTAAAATTACTATAAAACATCTTCAAACATGTATCATTCTACGTATCAATGCATATTATATGGACGCATTTATTGAAAAAGTCTAGAAGCATTTTTAACTATCCTAGAAGCATTTAAATTCATTCAAAGGGTGTTCTTTTGTGCCTTACGTATACAGTTTTAGGTATACAGGAGCTATATTCGTGTGATGGAAGAATATTTGGCAAAATATCTCTTGGATGACCAAATAAAGGAAATGAAAGAATTGCCTAGTATTTTTTATTGTCAACGACGTATGCATATCCGCATCCATGTCACTTGATATTGTATTTAAAATAACACAATACATCCTATTAACAAATGAAATTTGTTCACGGGCTCACTGATACGAAAAGGCGCACTGTGCAAATGGACGGTATGTGTAAGATGGGTGTGCACACGTAGGGCGACTTGAGTGCTGTTTGGAAAAGTGGCTAACAGGAGTTGTGCGAACAACAAAACCTTTTCGCCCTGCAGCGATCTCGTCTTAATAAGATCTAGATTGTTTAAAAATGACATAATATGCTCATTAATTAATTAAATTATTAATTTGCATTTCAATTTTAACAGAAGACGCAAACTGAACTCATTTAATTATTTTCTTTATACACCAGAATCACTGAAAATTGAAATTTTCCCGATTTTTAATGTACTTGCGCGATTGGAAGATATTCTCTAAAAATTATTCTTTTAATATTATTAAATAGCACAATATGCGAATATATTTCACCATAGTAGTAAAATATTTGTATATGTAATATTTTTTAAAAAATTCTGAAAAAAATCAGAAAATTTCATTTTTTTAAAAGTTTTATGTGGTTTACGCGATCAGAAGATAAAATAAGATATGCAATTTTTTTTTAGTTTTTCTTGTTTTTACCAATCGCAACTTTTCCACACTATAGCGATTCGGAATAAAAAACTTTTGTTTTTTCGCACCACCCTATTAAAAACTCCCAACGATTCTGAATTTGAGCCCAAAGGTTAAGTCTATGCATTTGAAGGCATTTACTGAGATTAAAAAAATAACGATTAAAAACAATTGTACGCTACTCTAAAGTCTAAGGCGCCCTCTATCGGCATTTTGTGAAATTAATCTTTAAAATTTATTTTCAAGGAAATAATACCATAAAAAATAATTTCAGCGAAAACCGCAAATGAATCGACCAATTTTTTTTTAAATCATTTAAAATTTGAACTTCTGAACAAAGTTCAGTTTGTTTACTTAACCACTCCCATTTATTCAGATTTTGAGCTCAAAATTTGAGTTCATGCTTACGAAAACATTTAATGAGATGCAAAAAATAATGCCAAAAAAGAGTTGTTCTTTACTCTAAACTCTAAAGCGCCCTCTATCGGCATTTTTAAAATTTATCTTTATAATTTATTTTTACGAAAATACCGACATAAAGAATAGTTTCAGTGAAAACCGCAAATCAATCGACCAATTTTTCCGTTTTTTATAATCATTTAAAATTTAAACCGTCTGAACACAGTTCAGGTTGTGCTACTTAATCACTACCAACTATTCAGATTTGAGGTCAAAATTTAAGTCTAAGCTTACGAAAACATTTAATAAAATTCAAAAAAAAAAAGTAATCATTATTCTAAAGTCTAAAGCGCCCTCTAACGGCATTTTTTGAAAATTATCTTTATAATTTAACTTCAAGAAATTGCCGACATAAAAAAAAAAAAAATTAGAGAAAACCACAAATCAATCGACCATATTTTTTTCCGTTTTTAATGTTTATTTGAAATTTTGGTCCCTAAATTTTAATGGCGGCTATCTTCTTTGGAAAACGTTTGGGATCCTTGGACTCCTGTTTGATATTATTTGTCTTGATGTGTACTATCACCCTTCTTTTATTGTAAAAACAATTTAGGTTCACTCTTTATAATCTGTGCCTCAGAGGCAGATATACCTCCGTATACCTTCGTTGAAATCTGCAGATCTTTTCTTGCGATAGAAAAATCCCTGTCCATATCAATGTGAAAAAAACTAATAGTTTCATGCAAAGGTAAAAAATTGGTTTTATTAGCATGGATTTTACTATACTCTTTCTCAAGAACGTGCGTTGTGAGTATATGTTTAAAGTATTTTGATTATACACATATGTATATTTCATTTCTATGTGCAAACGATTAGATGAAACTAATTCAAATTAAAAAAAAAAAAAATCAAATGTTAACTAGCGACTGGAAAAGAGAACAATTACTGATACATCAAAATAATTGTGTGGAAAAAAGATAGATGCAAGACTTTGACAAATTACACATTAAAATTAACTAACCGTGGAATGTTAATACGCACAATTTACTTTATTAATGACAGATCATTCGAGGAGAAAGAGAAAAAGACACAGAATTGATTATATCTTCAAAAAGAATATTTATTGCTTTATGTTCCACGTCGTAAGCAGGTATCAAGTAAACAAGCAACTGCCTAACTGACATTTCTTTCTTTTAAATGCAATCGAATATGTGTTAATGAGAAATTTAGAAATGCCCAGGAAATATGTATTTTGTTCGAGGAAATACATTGCATCGATTTAACATTTTGTTCATTAAGTAAACGAAAACAGAAATATCTATATGTATACAGGGTGTTTGGTTACGAAATTTCAGGAACAATAGTAACATCATGTAGTAAAAAGTAATGAGAAATTACGTAGCAATGTGCGGTCGGAAACGTATTACTGGCGCAATAGTGACAATACAAAACACAACAAAGACATATAAGAATAGGATGACAAAACATATTTATTATACTTAGTACAGAAAAAAATGTTGGACAATGCTGAGCTGATCAGTTTGCACGCGTCTTGGCAGTTGGTGGAGAAATCCAAGACAAGGCCGGTATTTTAGAGAATATTTCAGGGGTCGGAGATGTTGTACTTCCATGACGACCCGGGTCTGGAACACCAGCTTTTAGGATGAACATTGTCTTTTTTTTTTGTTCTTATTTCTTGGTTTCTTGCTCTACTAAGATTAATAAATATGTTTTCTCACCCTGTTCGTGTCCTACATTCCTTATATTTTGTGCCGTGATTACCGCGCCGGGAAAGCAACCATGCATTGGTTGCTATTGGGATTTTCCAATTATCTAGCTGTACTTTATCTCCACTGACAGACTGTAACAACCTGCGCTGAAATACCCTGTATATACGTATATCAATGTGATGCTTACTTTTCATGTTTGAAAATATAATCTTCTTACAATTTAAATTTGTGTCTTTTTATGAAACAAAAATCAAGCAAAATATTAATGCATTTGGTCAGTATCTAGAGATAGTTCAATTATAGTTAATTTTCTTATGTATAAGCAATAATAAATACACCAGTGCTTGCATGGTAAGCAAAGAAAAGTAAATTCTATCTTTTAAAATATATTTATAGAAGAAACATACTTAGAAAATACTCAGTTTGTGGAAAAATAATGTTTGAGAAAACTAAGAAATATGAAAAAATAAAAGTTAGTTTTCAAATCAACACTAATTTTAACATTCTTTGGGTTGCAAAATTAATGTATTATTTCATTGGAAAAGATTCGATTGCCAGCATTAATTTTTGGGAAAGATGTTACTCAACTACGGGCTATTCAACATCTGTCAAAGGAAATTTTCAGACAGAATACTTCTGGATATTTAAGATAGAAGTAGCGGATAACTTTGAAGCAATATGTAGCGACGTTATTAGCTCAAACACTGATTATAATTGAGCTGCATATGTTTTTAAAGGTAAAAAAAAAAAAATAAAAAAAACTTTGTCACTTGTTTGCAGGCATCACGTTATTGGATTGATAAATAATACTGTGTTTGAAATGTGTATCGGAGTTAAATCTTTATCTTAATCTGCACTATTTAATATTTTCAAGAATATTGGAATTTCATTGATAGATACAAGTACGAATCAGAAATTTCGTTTGATAATGTCGCAAATGATATACTGTCTCAAAATCTGGATATTCAATGCTTAATTTAAATTGACTTCAAAAAGAGGAACGAGGTATACATGATGCACATGTTTTCTCAGTCTGCGTATATTTTAAGCTTGGATCTTGCCCTCAATTTTCAAGTGACTCTTATAAAGATCTGTTGTTGCTGAAATTCCTACTTCAATACTCATTAATACATTTAATTATGTCCAAATCAACATCACCTAAATTTGCTAATTTCTCGTCGTAATTGTCAGAAGGACTTACTGGGTTAGCTTTATTTGAGAGCAGTGTAGGTTTATCAACCAAAAGACGCATTGTTATCGCTTTATAAAATGAACTTAATTCTGAAAAACAAGCTCGAATTTAATCCAAGCGAGTCAGTGTTGCTCAGTATTAATTAAAAAATAAATAATTGGAAGATTGTGTTTTAGCCATGTAACGATATTGTTTCAATTGTTGGCATTTCAAGTTAGATATCTTACATTTGATCCTAACTTGTGGGAATCAAGTGGGGATTATTAACAAGCTAAAAGATTAAAAATCCATACAATTAATAATTTACCATGATGAATGTGCGGTTATATTTATTCAAGAATAAAGTGAATTGTTGACTTATGATCAAACGAAGCTACAATTTCTGCTACAAGCTGTTGACGATTACTGCACAATATATTCAAATAGAAAGACTGTCTTAGCCTATACAATGGCTATAAAATTTTAACATAAAATAAAAAACTATTAATTTGTCTAGTAAATAAAATAAATTGTTATAATTAAAAAAAAATGCAAGTACATGTTTGTCATTTGTATAGTTAATATTCTCATTTTTTTAATAATTTTATAAATTTTGTGCCCATTGAGCTACTTTGAAATATTAAAATTTTTCTCTCAAACTTTTTTACTGTTTAAGGGGACAGTGGACCTTTATTTGAGCAAAATCATCTATAGCAAAATCGTCAGAAAAAGGTCTATTTCTGGGGTATAATAGTACCTAAACAGTTTTTTCTTATTAAAATATCATTTATGAAGGTTTTAAGGAGTAATTAAAAAAGATAAATGTATTTATATACTTTAAATCTGTTTTTCTCAAAACTAATTTTTCAGAGTTTTTAGATTTTTGAATTACTCCTTGTGTCTTAATTTTTGATCAATATTTATAAAATTGATAAGGAAGTATCCTGATATTATTTAAAAAGAAATTGTGTAAGCTTTTTAAAATTCGTCTTCATTAAGATAGTCAAATTTTATTTTTTACTTATTAAAAGGCAAAATTTTGATGAAAATTTAGAAAAGAATCTGTAAAATATTAACTATTCAGGAGATTTAAAAAATCTTACACAAATTTGTTTATAATATAATTTTAAGTGATAAAAATGCAAAAGCAAGAAAATATTTCAAAAATTAAAACACGAGGAGCATTTTAAAATTTCGTTTAAAAATTTAAATTTTTGTAAAAAAATTACAAATTTTAATAAGGTTGGAAATTTTTTGAAGGTATTCTATATGCTATTGGTGAAATGTATATATGAACAAAATTTCATATTGCTATGATAAAAATCAATAAAATAAATTTTTAACGTCCACCGTCCCCTTAAATGCTACGGTTAAATGTTTTACTGATCTGTGGTTTGACATTTCACCAATTTATTGTTCATGGTTACACATATTATATTCTTAAAATGCTTTAAAAATATATTCTAAATTAATTTAAGAGATTATAATACCTTTATTCGGAATTGAATACAAGTACATTGTTTATTTGAAATTAAAGCAAAAGACTAGATTTTAAAATGAAACGAAAATATATTTTAAAAAATTTATTCTTCTGTTCTTTTATAAATAAAAACTGTCAATAACCTATGTCATTTTTAAACCAAAATTTTTAAAATGAGTATAACTTAAAGTAATCTTGCAATTCTTAAGTCAAGGACGACTAAATTGTAGATTTTAAAGACTTTTATCACGAGACCTTTAATTAACTATCTTCCTTTAAAAATGCAATAAAAATAAATAATATTTAAATTGCTGTTATATTTAATATGCAGTGTCATGAAAGACTATCTAGAGTTCTTGCAAACACAACATTTATAAAAAGGCGACAATGACTTTATTAAGTATTCAATCTGTGCTCGTTACATGTTGATATCAGATACGCTAGGTCGAAGATTTTTCTTTAGATATAGATATTACACCAGCTTCCGTGATAAAACATATATGATAGCGACATTTTGCTCATTTCCGTGGACAAATATGACAACGTAAATGATGATAATGTGCAGAAAAATTTGTTTTTGGAGATTAACGATAAGTGGACTTTTGTGTTTGTAATTATGGCAGCTCACGTTTCTTGATAAACAGAATAGATAACACACGCAACAGATAATGGAAATGAAGTATATACTCGTGCAGTCTTAAATATTTTTAACGGTATGAAATAAAGATAAAATATATCATTTATTTTATGTTATCACAAACTTTTTTTCTAGGTATTATAAAGCTATATTTTTTAGCAAGTTATTTCTGAAATATGTTCACAAAAAATGTGTAATATTAACTATACCTATTTAATAACCACTACTAATTATATAGATGTTGATTTTATAAAAATCATCATATGCGTTTATAAAGTAAAATCTCTGAATAGCGGCCACCACTGAGTTTACGATAATGTGACCTTACATCGGAGGTTGCCGTTATAGAGGTTCCACATTTTAAAAACTTAAAATTACATTAGATTAAAATCATAATAACTCATCATTTATTTATAGTAAAAAAAAAATACAGATTTATTACTTTACATTAAAGAAAGGACTTATTTGCAGATTTTTTAAGTATCTTTTTTTCTCTAAATTAAATGTAGATTTCGCTAGACATCGCTGACACAGAGACAGACAGAGCAAAATTTTCTTTAATTCAAATAGATTACACATAATTTTTTGATTGTCACGTTATTTACAGTTTGCACAATAAAACTAGTGAACTAGTATATCCTAGCCCGATGTAGTTTATTCTTGGTCGATTTGGGGTGCTTTTTGTCCCAATGACTTACTTCCCTGTCGACTTTTCAGGAAGACCCACTTTCTCCATGATTTATTTGTATGTTGGCAAAAAAGCAAAAGCAGTGTCAGTTAACTAGCCAATTGTCGTAGAAAAGTTTTGTTACCAGTTAGGGTACATTTAAAAGCGAACTATACAGGGTAAAATGTATAATTATTAGTATAATTTTCAAAGTGCAAATGGGCTAGTCTTTCCTACACTGTAAAAAAAAAAGAAAAAAAAAGTTACATTTATGGACTACTGGCAGCAACGTTACCAGTAGTTTTTGCCGTAAAAAATGCAATATTTTTTTTCTTTTTAAAGCATCTAATTTTACAGCAATTTTTCAGCAAAAACTGCTGGCAGCAGTGTTAAATTTAACGGATTTATTTTACAGTGTGCTTGAAATGCAAGCGTTACAAATTGCTTAAAACTAAATTAATAAAAACAAAATAAACTTGAAATATAAAACTTTTAAAAAATGCACAATCAGTAAGACTTTTATTTATTTATAAACAATTTTTGAAAATAAAATGTACTTAAAAGGGAATTATTCCAAATTCAACATTAAAACATATGTAAGAATGCGATGTTTAGGAAAAAAAATCAGCAAAAGCTTAATTATTATCAGATACCATTATTGTTAATATAAATTTTACTGCTATTAATATAAAGAAGTTTGCTTTGCATAAATTTATTCAAACACTTTCTGATTCTGTCTTAATATTCTTTAATTAATATTCTGTATTATTACACATTTTTTCTCGTTTCTTACCGTACTTAAAATTTACCCTTATCATAACTACTGTTATTGTCAGTGATTAATCATTATTATTTTTGGAATGATTATTTTTCAAAATGTTTTAACTATTTATGTTTTATTTTTTTTATCGAATTCTGTCTCAGTATTTTTTAATCTTTACTCTGTAATTTAACAATTCTTTTCTCTACTTTTACCATGTTTACAATTTATTCTTATCATTACAATTATTATTTCCAGTAAATAATCATTCTTTTTTGTAGGAATATTTATTTTTGCAAAGTTTTGCGCTATTTATGTTTGTATAATTTTCTTTAACTTACTCTGTCTCAATATTAATTGATACTCTATGGCTCAACAATTATTTTCCTGTCTTTTTACCATATTTACAATTTATTCGTATATTTTTTAATCTTATTACCAGTAAAACAATTTATTTATCTTACGAATAGTTATTTTTCCTAAAACATTGTACTGTTTATGTTTTTTCATTTATTTATTCATTTATTTATTTTAACTCTTTCTGTATAATTTAACTATTTTTTCCCTCACTTTTTGCCACGTTCACAACTTATTCTTAACACTCTTGTTATTATTTTACCAGTAAATAATAATTCATTTTGGTACAAATAATTATTTTAGAAAACGTTTGTCGTATTTATGCTGCTTTTTAACTATTAGCGTCCTGTTTCTCTATAACATTTTAATCTTGGCTAACGTATAGAAACTTATGATTTCTTAAAGAATATATAAATACATACAAAATTACCCAATTTTTAACATAATATAATATCATAAAAATGTATAATATTATTAACTTTTATAATTTATAATTTATTATTTATATATTAATTTCCTTATTTTTAATCACATCCATAATTTATTCCTGTCATTATTATTATCATTACTTAAAAAAAAAAAACAGTTTTTTTTGATCAAATAATAGTTTTGTACTAAGCTTGCGCAATTTATGTTTATTTACTTAATTATTTAACTAACTATATCCCAAGGTTTACTCTGTAATTTAATTATTATAATTTCTTGTTATCAATATTATTGTCATCAATAGTAAATAATCATTATTGTTTATATGAATAATTAATTTTCACAAAGTTTGCTCTAATTATTTATTATTAACTATTAACTCTGTATTTCACTGTAACCTTTTTTACTCACTGTAATTTCTTTTTTTACATTTATTCAAGAAATATAAACACGCATAAGATTTCCTACTTTTTTATATACATATTATAATAATTTATTTTGGCTTCTTTCTTTCTTTTTATGACGGCGGGTTATCTGCGCGAGGGATATAGGTCCATGGTGGGAAGTAACCCTTTGTAAAATTTAATTTAAGATAATCTTAAAGTTAATTGCACAAGGATATCCAAGATTCGAGGAAAAAAACAAGGAAAATTTTGATTGTACCGACATCCTGGATTACATCCGACCCCAGCACCCCCCGTCGAATAACTTCGAGAGTACAACCTCTCAGCAACAGATAAGGGAATTTATAATATAATTAACATTTATAATTTAACAAATTTTTCCTCGATTTTTGACGTAGACATTACTATTATTATTACCAGCAAATAATAATTCTTTTTGTGCGTATAATTATTTTTCACATTTATGCTTTTTTTTAACAACTAGCTCCCTTTTCCACAGTAACTTCTTTTTTTTTTTTCTTTTACACTTCGCTAATAGAAAAAAAAATATCATTTCTTACAGAATAAATAAAGAGACATAAGATTACCTGTCGGGACTTTGTTTTCTGGAGAATATTTTATGACAGATATGCTTATCTTTAGTCGGGGATTAGTCAGTTGAACTTTGAGCCAAGGTAGCTTCCACCGGACATTCTTTTTGTGTACGTGACACTCAAAGTCCTCTTGTTTGAAATATGCTTTGTGGCGTGCTGCAACTTAAATATCGCGGGTGCGGATCTTGTTTCTTTCCCTACTCAAAATAAGGCTATTATTTGAAGGTAAGATTTTATTGTTTGAGTAAATTTAATTGAATATATCACTAAAAATAAATGATAAATGAAAAAGAATGGATAAAATTATAATATGCCATGCAATATTGCACCTTGATTGAGTCACAAGATACAGTTTAATAAAAAACAAAAATGTCATTATAGAGATATAAAGTTGTAAAAATCCGTATATTTACTAAAATATTATCTGTATACTGCACAAAATAATGATAAAAAAAGCGTTAATCTACCAAACTAATTTTAATAAAGCCACAGATATTTGTAGGTTTAGAAATGATGTAATAAATAATGTAATGTAATAAGTAATTAATATAAATAAATAAATAAATAAATATCACCATCTAAGGCGCTTCAGTAAAAATGAAAATTATAAATATAAAAAATAAAATAAGATAAAAGCTAAAATAAGTACTTTTGATCAGAAATCCCCATACAAAACAATTTTTAACGATATCGAAGTGAATGATTAAATTTTGTCGAAACTCAGTGAAGCAGGCCCTGACTTGGGCTATTTTAACTTTTTTCCAAGCCGAGCCAAACTTTTTTTCCCTTTATGGGTTGGTCTGGTACTGAATATTTCGACCAGATATTCGAGCATATGTTGAAAGTAAACAATAACAATTTAAAAAATCTATTAAAATTACAATAACTTTTCGAAACTTTTATCTGTAACCCGGGTTGCAGTTAAATGAAAAGTTCTACGCATCCCAGTTCCCCCACCCCCCCCCCCCCCAAAAAAAAAAAAACTCTTAGTAATTTTACAGATTTTTTTTTAAATCCGTGAAAACTTGTATCAGTTATAGGAGTTTTTGTTATTGCCATTTTTGTAAAAAAAGGTTCTAGATTTCCCAGTTTCATAGAAAAAAATAGCAGCTGGTTTGCAGTTAAATGAAAAGTTCTACGCATCCCAGTTTCCCCCCAAAAAAACTCTTAGTAATCTTACAGAATTTTTGAAATCCCTGAAAACTTGTATCAGTTATAGGAGTTTTTGTTATTGCCATTTTTGAAAAAAAGGTTCTAGATTTCCCAGTTTCCTAGAAAAAAATTAGCAACTTTACAGATTTTCCTTTTTACAATGTACACAATAATTTTTTTTAAAAAGATTATTGTTTTATTTAAAAGGACACGAAAACGAAAAATTCGGTGTTGCAAGTGAAAAATACTTCGACTTGCCTTTCCTGCAGCCATAATAAGAGGCTAGTTTAATAATTAATCGTTATGCGATTCATAGAATAGTCACTTTCTCTAAAAAAAATTGTTTAATTTAAAATATGTTTTGCAATATGAAATTCACGTTATTTTATTCTATTGTTATTATATTAATACAAATACGTCACTTCGTTTGAAATAAGAGAATTATATGTATGAGAAATATGACAATGTTGAAAGTGATGTACACTGTAACAAAAATAATTTATAATGTCCACAAATAATTTCTAATATATGGTAAGTAAACCTGCGGTGTTTAAGCTACCTTTTATAATGTAAAAATAGTAAATTTACGATCCATGAACCATTTTCATCAATATTATATTAGTAAATTTACTGTCACTGAACCATCTTTGACAACATTAGATAGTAAATTTACGGTCCATGAGCCATTTTTATAAATATTATGTTAGTAAATATATGGTCAATGGAAAATCTTTGATAATATTCGATAACAAGAATTATGGTCCATGAGCTATTTTTATTAATATTATGTTAGTAAATTTACGGTCAATGGCCCATCTTTGCTAATATTCGATAGTAGATTTACGGTCCATGAGCCATTTATATTAATATTATGTTAGTAAATTTACGGTCCATGAACTATTTCTATTACTTGTATATTAGTAAATTTACGGTTTGTTGACCTTAATACATCTTACGGTTTGCTGACCTTATGTTAAAGTTACGGTTCACAACTGTAAAGTTACGGTCTATGGCCCGGTTACTCTGCTGCCGGTCTATAGACCGTAATCTGACAAGGAAAATTTTTACTGTGTATTTAAACAAATGTTCTAATAAAATAAATAGCACTGTAATAGTTATTAGGGTGTATATTAATAAAAAGGAATTATTTATTAAATATAATCATAAGATGAAATGCAATATTAAGCCTTCATTCAGTCATAAAACCACTGTATGAACTTTAAAATAATCAACATTTATTTAAATAAGAGACAAAAACAATACAAAAATATGTTACAAGTTAAGAATAAACACATTTTATCAAAAATTTCTTAATACGTTCTTCCTGCATTTCTCGATTCATCTTCAGAATATTTTTTTAAAATTAATTATTATTATATTCATTCAAAACGCAACTTCGTTTAAAATAGGAGAAGTATATTTAAAACAAGTTTGACAATATGAAAGGAATGTTACTCTATTCTATTCCTACAAATACGTCATTTTGATTTAAATAGGCAAATTTGATGTGTGGAAAGTATTAAAATGTTGAAAGATGTGTGTTGTTGTGTGAATAATAATAAAAAATAATAAAATATGTAGAATATAAATAAATATTAGGGTAATAATTAATATATGGAAATTATTGAATAAATAAAATTATAAGATGAAACGCAATATTTCAATTTGAGTCAATCGCTAAATACACAATATGAACTTCAAAAAGCTCACCGTTTTAAGAAAAAAGAAACAAATTTATTGATCAAAATAATGAATATTTGATACAAAATAAAAGTTACATGTTAAAAATATATGCATTTTTTGTAAAATAGCTTAGTACTTTCGGCTTAAATTTCCCGCGGACATTGTCAGAGAATTTTATTTAATTGCTGTTCCATTCATACAAATATTTTCTTCCGAGTGAATTTAATCCAAAACACTGATACTTTTATTCTCCAGATACACATGAAAAAGAAAATAGTGATGTATATGAACAAAGTGATGCAGAAAAACAAAAGTATTGAACTTGAGTTAAACATTTTTTTCTACATAATTTCAAAGTAAGGCTCTGCTACATCTGTTATCAACTACCCTAATAATTATACGGACTCTGCTATTTCAAACGAAGTGACATAAATGTATGAATAAATCAATAATTAATTCTAAGAATACACTTTCACGATGGCTGAGGAAAATGCAGGCCAAAGGAACTAAACACTATAAAAGAGAATGTGTATTTTTATACAAAATATGTAATAAGAACATTAAAACATTAAATTTTACTTAAAAGGCGATTAAAATAATGAAAAAAGAGATGTTAATAGTTAATCTTATTTAAAATATTACTTTCAAGCCTTATCCAGTCTCTTCATCAGAGTATATTTTTATAACTAATTTTTGTTTATTTATGCAAGTACATGATTTCGTTTTGAAATTATTGGTTATTATTGTTGTACATAGTTATTGGCTCGCTCATTAAAAAAAAATCATATATATATATATATATAGTTGTTACTGTTATTGTTATTGTTGTTAGTTATAGTTTCCTTTTTTTAAGTATTAACGTGTATGAGATAGAAGAAAATTTTGTGATTGTCACATCCGACTAGTTTTAATTGCTAAGTTGTTGGAAACATGATTTCAGTAGCCGCCATAGTTTACTCGTAATTCAAATTTTAAAGCATTTATTTCAGTTTAGTACAACAAAGAAAATGGGATTCATATAATAGACAAGACTAAAATAATAATATAAATAGAATAGAATATGTGAGTTTTCTTATTATTTCAGATCAGTGAGCTACCCACGATGAATTTTCTACAGATTGGCAGCTACAAGACTGCACTCTGGATAACCGTCACCGTGTCATTCGTAGGCTTCATTCTTATGATCGGCGGTGCGACCTTAACAGGAATTGCTTACACAGAAGTGCGCCCTAATTATGCTGACGAAAACTACAATCGCTACATGGGAGCTAATCTACAAAGGACGGTTGGACCCATATTGCTTGCTTTTGGTACAGTATTGCTGGTTACTGGCTGCTGCTTCTTGGGATTTGTAATGTTTGCGACTACGAGACAATCATCTAAGGCCAGTTCTAGGAGAGATGTCTATTAGAGGTAAGTCTTAACCCTTTAAGCGTCTAGCCTATTTTTTATTTTATGTTTAACGATTCATAACATAATACCTATGAAAAATATTTGTATGGTAATTTGTATATGACTACCTAACACATTTATTTATCTTATGCACTGCAAAAAATAACATTAATATGAGTTTTGTAATTAATCAGCCCTTGATTTCAAAGATTATGTGATCGAAAAATCCAATTAGGACGTTAAAAGGGTTAAATAATTAATTCTCTAAATATCTCATTGAATTAATCGTAAAACAATTTCTCGTAAAATAATTATCACTGTTCAATAAATTTGAACTCTCCTAAAATAGACATTAGGACAAAGTGAGATCGTATATCGCAGTTTTAGTTTTCTTCGAGTAATGTATATAATAAACCAAAATTCTATGTTTACATACATCCAATGTGTCAAATCCTGCATGTTTTTCCAAATTTTTTTCAAAATGCTTTCTCATTTAATTTATTTACCTCTAAATCCATTTATTTTTTTATTACTTAATGTACGATTGTTCAAATATTGTATTATTTTAGCTTATTCACAACGGAGAAAACCTACATTTATTTGTGTAGTCATTGGAAATTTGCATTTGTAATTATACTACAATTCCAGAAATATTTCAAATATTTCAATAATGATATATGTTCCCAGGACATTATTCAAAACTGGGAAATATTCATATTTCAAACATGATTTTAATTCTCCAATTTGAGCATAGTGTAATATGTATGTGAAGTCTAGAGGCTTAGTGGTCAGAGCATCTAACTGCGGCGTCGCTGGTCGTAAATTCGACTCCTGACTAAGCACTGTGCACTCAGCTTTTCATCGCCTCGGGGTCGATAAAATAAAGACCAAGCTTGCTGGAGATTTAAACACCGAGAGACTCACGTTAAGCTGTCCTCGTTAAGAGGCCCAGGCTTTAGTAAACATAGATGGGTACTGTCGGTGCTTATCTTTAATGGATTCTAATGCCACAGAGTTTAGTTCAGTTTTAATTTTAGTGATATCTATGTGAGCTTCGTTTTATAACAGTTCAACATAAATAATATTGGGTCAATATTGGCTACATCTTGGAGCAATATTGGCGCATTGGCGCAATACTGGCATGACATATTGCTTTAATATTGGGGAGTTTACATTTTGCCCTTATTTAGCCAATATTGTGGGATAATTGGGGTTTCATTGAAAATATTGCCAATAAAACGCCAATATTTGTAAAATATTAAGAATTCATTAAAAATATTTCCAATGTAACGCCAACCTTTGCACAATATTGGGAATTTATTGGAAATATTGCTAATATAACGCCAATATTGATTATATATTGTCATTTTATTGGAAATATTTCCAATGTAACGCCAAAATTTGTACAATATTGGGAATTTATTGGAAATATTTCCAATGAAATGTCAATGTATAATCAATATTGGCGTTTCATTAGCAATATTTCCAATAAATAAAAAATTAGCGCAACGTTAGTCTAATATAGGTTTGCTACTAGGGATATTATGAACAATTTTTTTCATTGTATATTTCATTGTTTCAGCACAATTCCACTACTATTATTTGTTAAAATAAGTGCAAACATATATTTACAATATTTTTTAAAATAGATTTAATTCAGAATACCAGTTCCTTAAATAATGTAAAAGAGAATGTAAAAACCTTTATTGCAATAATCAAAGTCATTATTATGCTTAGCCTCTATTTAAAATAACAAAACATTTAAATAAACATAAATATTCAAAAGTAGTAAAGTTTTAGTATAAATAACGAAAAAAAAAATAAAAGTGTATCCCAAATAAAACCCATTTCATAAGCAAATTACTAACTTTAAATAACAATAAAATGTGTCTGGAATAAAATTTACCTAATAATCGAAGCATTTTTAAAAAAGAATAAGTTTGAATAAAATCTCAAAAGCTTTAAACTCCGAGATTTAAATAGACAGATTATATAGTCAGTGTATTTTGCATATCTGAATTATGTATATCTTTATGCCTTTCATAATGAATGAGAAAGCGTTATTAATCATTAGGGATTATATTCAAATATAAAAATCTTGTGCCTGTTCTCGACAAAATGTAAAAATAATCTAAACATTCCTTGAATTAGAATGCAGTGCCATCATTAGTGTGTTTCACTATACTTTAAATAACAAAAAATCATGAATTTCAGTGAAAGTCATAATAATTACTTTTGGGAAAGGAAAACAGAAATGTCTGGTGAATTTATATAAAATTCTGTAATCATATTAATGTAAATTAGCTTTAAAAGCTTTTACATTAATATCTCTCAATCATAAATTTTACACTTTTCCCAAATTTCTGACAAAGTTGTATTTTTAGAGGAAAATCTTTGATATACATGGTGCTCAAAAACTTTGAAAACAGTAAAGTAACTAGAAAAATACATATCGGTCACACACACGCACACACACAGAGAAAGACATACAAAAAAAAAGAAACAAAAAAAATGCACGTTAAATAATTTTACGAAAGTTATTAAGAAATACAAAATTTGACCACTCCCTGTACATCCTTCAAGTGAGAAGGTGAATAAAGAAAAATTTAATTTTTTAATTCCAGATTTGGATTGTTAAGAAAAAATACGTAACGACTATATTAATTTTCATTTCGGAAATTTATAGATGGTGACTTAATCGAGCACTAAACAGCATGTATCGCGCACTAAAAATATAGAACTAAATAGCACTTTGAATCGTAAGAGTCAAAAGACTTATTATATCAAAACATCCCGAATCAAACAGGAAGCTACTAGAAATGACATGCTCTGATCCCGAGCCACAACGCATGAGCCCGAGTTCAACAACTCCTTGCGGGCTCTTTCCCATTTTTTCTAAAGACTTTATTTATTGATGAATACAACAAGTTTATTTTTTTATTTCTAATAAAAATTACTTATTTATATTCAGCTCGTTTTATTTCTATTTTAATCACAATGAAGAGGGAACAGAGATCGTTTAAAAACTGACTTTAGTAGATTTTGTCTAGTATTGCAAACGGCTCCAATAAAACATGGCGAAAAATGAATTATGTTTTAGTCAGATTTTGGATTGTGACAAAGTTTGTTTTTTAATCCAGCCGTTTATTTCATTATATTTTTATTTATAGATCAATTCGCAGTCTAAAATATGTTTGAGATGTGTAAATATTTGAGTTTTAAATGTACAGAAATTGTTTACCTCGTCACATACGATGATCCCAAAACAGATGATTAGTACATAAGTTAGTACATTATTTCCAATAGCTAAAAAGGTATAAGATTAAAATTTTAAAAACAGTAACATATTTTTATTTGAGTGTTAACAGGTTTCCATTTTCCAAAGACATTTTAAAAACAAATGAATAACGATATTCTGAAATTGCACGGTTTATGATGCAATGAATTGAAACGCTACAAACCAGTTTTTCTCGTAACGCATGTTATTATAATTATTGCTATTTTTTAATATATTTTACATGGATGATTATTTCTATTTTAGAAAGCACTAAATATCTCCATGCAGTTTTCGTAAATTAAATGGGAATTTTCAATTGTTTACCTAAAATTGAATTTTAAAAAAGTGCACCAAAGCATTGGAAAAACGCAATTCGAAAAAAAGGCATAAAATATATACACACCTAAAGTGTTTAGAATATATTAGCTAAAACACTTTCAGCACCATGACATTTTAGGTCAAAAACCCTTCGTAACATAATCATTTAGTTCTGTATTTTAGGCTTTTAATTAAATACTGAAAAATTATAATAATTTTTTGTTTCATGCACTTTTAAAATATTTTTGTTTTTCTTTAAATATTGAAAAGTCGGGAAAAAAAATAAAAATTTTAGCACTGAAATAATTGTTAAATCTGTACCAAAGTTAAAGAATTTGCTTAATCAGAAGTTTGATCCATTGAAGCAAAAAAATCTACAAGGAGTTTATAGTCCAAGATCCGACAGCACAGAAACCTATATCATCTCCAACCATGCACAAAAACCTATGAAGAAAAAATCCTTTATTTTATTGAAGAATAGTAATAGGGGAATCGAATGATCCATGTCTGCCGGAAGTGAAGGGGTGCAAAAACCAAAAATTAATACCACTACTGGTTCACTCGCAGATCAGATTCATCATTGTGCTTGTCCTACAAACAAAGGTAAGAAACTGGGAGCAGAAAAACACAATGAGGAACCTACGAGTGGACCACTAATAGTATTCATTTTTGGCTTGTGCACAAGCAACCAAAGTATAAAAACCCCTACACTGTTAAAACTAATGGTGACGCATTGCACCTTTTAGGGGTGAAAGGTTTGTCTCACTAATGACACCCCTAAAGGAGCCAGAATGACACCTTTAATTAGGGTGAAAAGATGGCACCCTAAATCCAGAGTGCTGACTTTTGGCCGTCGAAGGATTCGAACTCACAACGTCTGATCACAAGCTCAGCGTTCCAACCGCTCGGCCATCGAGCTCACCTTCATTCACGTATAGCCATAGATTTTACTTGCCGTCACAGAAAACAGAAAGACACACGTCAGAGCGCATGCGCATGGTTCCAGTCACCCGATGAGGTGCCACATTACTGCCAATACGAAGTGTATGGCACCTTATTTAGCTCCAATCAACCAGTAAGAGACCTGTCGCCACTGCAACCACATATCCAAGCCCCTATGGCACCCTAGGGTTCCAAATGCCCCGGGTTCTAATGGACCCTAGGGCTTTTTCACCTCCGGGTCCCAAATGCACCGGTTTGTCACCTTCACTTTTAACAGTGTAGTCTATGTATGAAAACCTCTACCTCTATCTAACCAGAAGTATGAAAATTTGAAATACTGGGAGCAATAAGCAAATTGGTAAATCTACGAACACACATTAAAATAGTTTTCCATGTGTTTTCTACCAAGATGTGATTTGGCATATCGTTTATTTTTATGACGGGAATAAAGTTGTAAGTAATTCTGGACTTAATTCAGCGGTGAACGCGATCTGGTGATCTGAGGTGTCTGTGCTGTTTCCTCCTGGTCTATAATCAGTCTACTAATAAATAATTCAATTTGTATAAAACTGAAAAAAATATTATACTGAATATTTTTGAATATATTCTTATTATATTTAAATGCTCCAAGCATGACGTAGAAATTACCATTAACTCCGTTCATGTCCATAGGAATCATCTTACAAAGCATTTATTTAAATAAATGATAATTTCAGTTTTTATGGCCTTTGTACGTTCAAACATTATTTCTATGTATATATCTATACATCAATATAGATGTTTTAGTTTTCAAATGTAAATACGTACATACATAAGTATATTTTGATGTTTAAAACGAGAAATGTCAGCATTATGTTAACAAATTTTGACGAAGAAAATAATCAAAGATCTCAAATTGAAATTCACGATTTTCATATTCATACATCTTCTTTTAGCAATAATGACAATTTAAACTCATAAAACCTTTGTTGGAGATAATTTAAAATATCTCTGTATTTCACAATGAAAAAGAACATATACACGTTAAAATGAATGCCTTTTCATTATTTCTATGTATAAAACATGAAATAACATTTTTTTTTCAAAACGATGTTGAAAGCCATCATCATTTTTCAGACCAGTCATCTTTGATAGTAACATAAAACAATAAATGTTATTTAGAAAATTCATGGATATAGGTGCTTTTACAGAAAGAGAGATAAAAATGAAATTCCATTTGTAGGGTAAACGAAAATAAATCTGGAACGAGAAAGAAAGCGTTTCTTGAATCGAATTGGATGCATTTATTTAACTTTAATATTTGGGATATGGGTGTAAGTAATGCGTTAAAATATGTCCATCAAATAACGTATACCACCTATAAAAATGTATGTAGGGTGTATCAGGGAAGCTTATTCAAATTTGGCGGTTTGTAGAGAATACACTCTAAAAAAATCTGTAAAGTTACTAGACGTTTTCTAGGAAATCGCGATGCCTAGAAATTTTTATGTAGTGGCAACAACACGGTGATAACCTATTGTTTCGACAATTATGACTAACCCTATATATAGAAAATTTCTCACATCATGCATGTTTTTTTTTTTTTTTTTCGAATTTTCATAAAAAAATAATTCCTCATTTCAGCTCTTTAACTTCAAAATTCATTTATCGTCCATGTTAGTTAATGTAAGAATGCCCAAACATTTTAGCTTATTCATAAGAATGACAACTAACATTATTTGTGAAGTCGATGATAATTTGCATTTGTAATTCTACTGCAATTTCAGAAATATTTCGTTAATTATGTAATCATTTTTGTTTTCAATTTATTTATTGTATATTATTATTATTATTATTATTATTATTTATCTTTGTAATTTTCAAAACCAGCAAAAGTTTGCATTTCAATTTTTGTTCAGTTTGTTCAGTGTTTTTGCAGTTTTTGTTCTCATTTTGGGCATAATATGATATACATGTGAGCATTTTTTTATAATGGTTCATTATACAATCTGACCAAAATTTTTGTTATTGCAAGCAACAGTTCCACTGCGCTTATATTTTATAGTAAGTGAATTTAAATAATGTTAAGTATATAATAATAAGAATAGCTATTGCTTAAATAATATAAAAAAGAAAATGAGAAATTCTTTATTGCTGTAATCAAAGTCTTTATTATGCTTAGCCTCTATTTAAAATAACAAAACATTGAAATAAACATAAGTATTCTGAAGTATTAAAGTTTTTGTATAAATAATGAGAAAATAATAAACATGTATCCCAAATAAAAGGCATTTCATAAGCAAATTACTAACTTTAAATAACAATAAAATGTGTCTAGAATAACATTTTTGTAATAATCGAAGCCTTTTTTTAATAAGTTTGAAGAAAATCACAAAAGCTTTAAATTTCAAGATGTAAATAGATGGATTACAGTCAGTGCATTTTGCATATCTGAATTATGTATAAACTTATGCCTTTCATAATGAATGAGAAAGGGTTATTAATCATTGGGGATTATATTCAAATATAAATATCTAGTTTCTGTTGTCGACAAAATGTAAAAATAATGTAAACATTCCTTGAATAAGAATGCAATGCTATCACTAGTGTGTTTCACTATAATTAATATAACAAAAAATCATGAACTTCAGTAAAAATCATATAATTACTTTTGGGAAAGGAAAAAAGAAAATTCTGTTGAATATATTTGAAATTCTGCAATCATATTAATGAAGTTAACTTAGATTTAAAAGCTTTTACATTAAAATCTCTCAATCACAAATTCTACACTTCTCCAAATTTCTGAGGAAGTTGTATTTTTCGAGGAGAATCCTTAAAACACAGGGTCTTCAAAAAGTCTGGAAACGGTATAATAACTAGAAAAATATACATCTAGTTAAAAAAAAAAAAAAAAAAAAAAAAAAAAAAAAAAAAAAACCACGAAAAAATGCGTGTTAAATATTTTTACGAAAGTTATTAAGAGATGCAAAATTTGATCACTCTCTATACCTCCTTCAAGTCAAATGGTGTATAATGAGAAATTCCGTTTTTTCAATCCAGATTTGGGTTGTAAAGAAAAGAATACGTAACTGCTGGATTCATTTTCTTTTTGGAAAATTAAAGATGATGATTTAACCGAGCACTAAGCAGCATATATCCTGCACTAAAAATATCGCACTAAATACCACTTTGAATCGTAAGAGTCAAAAGACTTAAAGGAATCAAAACATCCCGAATCAAACAAGAAGCTACTAGAAATGACATGGTCTGATCCCGAGCCACAACGCATGAGCCCGAGTTCAACAACTCCTTGCGGGATCTTTCCCATTGTTTCTGAAGATTTTATTTATTAATGAATAGAACAAGTTTTTTTTTATTTGTAAAAAAAATTACTTATTTATATTTAGCTCATTTTATGGCTATTTTAATCGCAATGAAGAAGGAACAGAAATTGTATAAAAACTGACTTTTTTTCTTTGTCATTTTGTAGATTTTGTATAGTATTGTAAACGTGGATCTGTTGATATGACTCCAACAAAACTTAGCGAAAAATGAATTATGTTTTAGTCAGATTTTGGATTGTGACGAAGTTTATTTTTTAATCGAGCTGTTTATTTCAATTTATTTTATTTTATTTTTATATATAGATCAACGCGCAGGCCAGAATTTCCTTAAAATATGTAACTATGTTAGTCTTCTTTGTACAGAAATTGTTTACCTCTCCAAATACGATGACCCCGAAACAGATGTTAGTACAAAAGTTGATACATTATTTCTAAAAGCTAAAAAGGTGTAAGATTAAAATTTTAAGAACAGTAAAATAGTTTTATTTGGTTGATAGTATATTTCAATTCTTCCAAAGAATTTTTTAAAACAAATGAATAATTTATTCTGAAATGTCACCGTCTATGATGCAATGAACTGAAACGCTATCATCAAGTTTTTCTTGTAACATGCATTATTATTATTACTAGCGAGCTACGCCCGCTAGCTGGGACACTTTTTCTACACGAATCTCGATATTAAGCAGTATATAATAGGCAAAAAAATTCATTTAATAAGCAAGTCTTGGTGTTCGAATCCTCAAGCACAAAAAAGTAAATGGTTGTTATGCGCCCATTATCCCGTTAGAAATATGCGATTTCGCACAGTGGACTTTACGCGCACTTAAAAAAAAAGCTTGTGGATCGGAGCCATGGTCGCTTCGCTCCCATCGGCCCGTAACAAATATTTGGTCTTGCACGGTTGGCGCTACGCGCTCATAAGACATTTTTTCGTATTTTTTGGTTCATCAGAAGCAGACTTTTACCTGAATATGCAATCAGTTTTTTCTACTTTAAAAACTGTCTGCATGATAATTTAAGAAAAAACGTGCAAAAAAAAAGTTTCGGTATATTTCGGCCTGTTTTTTTTTCTAAGTTCAACATTTTAGCGAAAACTACGGTAAATATTCGACGGTAAGTCAAAAGAATTGATGCGGAACAAAGCGCTTTTACTGCAGGGAGAAAAAAAGGTTTTCGGCTGCTTCTTCTTTTAGCCAACGGGGAAAAGTTCAAGTCATTCACCGCAAGATGGCGCAGTGCTCTGCTTCAGAGCTCCGTTTGGGAAATGAGATGTTTTGTGTTCTGCTTCCCGAGGGGTTTTTAATTCATAACCTTTTTAATGTTGGTCCCACGGTCTCGAAAATGCCCAAAATGACTTTCCCGGAATTTTTCAAATCGAAAGACACCTCTCGCGTCTTCCAACTCACCCGCGTTGCGAACTCTAATCGGCTTCAGACAGACAGACACACAGAGGCGCACGGATTTTATTAGTATAGATTATTCCATTCTTGTTATTATTATTTTACTTAAATGATTATTTCTACTTTTTAAACTACAGAGTATCTCTACATAATTTTGTAAAATTTTAATGATGCTTTGTCTTTAGCCATGGAATTTTTAAATATTAAAATCTCTGTTGTTTCTCATATAATAAATGGAATATATTGCTTGAAGGTTAAATTTTCTTATTTTCATTGAAATTTATATGGATATTTTTTTTCTTGATGTAATTTTTAAAGATCTGTGGTTTTCCTATTATATTTAATAACAGCTGAATGGCCGTTAAAATCTCTGTTGTTTCTCTTATAATGAATGGAAAACATTGGTTGAAGGTTAAATTATCTTACTTTCATTGAATTTTATATGGATATTTTTTTCTTGATACAATTTTCCCAGAACTGTGGTTTTTTTTTATTATATTTAACAACAGCTGCATAATCTTTTTTCAGTATTTAAATTTCCAATTTGTCATTTCAATATAGTAATTATTTGATACGTATGCTGTAATTAATGGTGCTTCATATACTCCTGAAAAATTAAGTAAATAAATTGGATCAAGTTTAGTGCAAATTACATTCGGTTGACAACTAAGATAATGTTCAACTGCTTAAGACTATTTTAATTCTTCAAAAATCTCAAATAATATGAATAGAATAATGATTGTATTTTTTCAAATCACATTTTTGTTCAGGCTTTTTATTATCGGTAATACCCGCAATTAATTTATCAATATATTAAACTTTAAAAAATAATTAATGTAAGCAATTCTACGAATATTATTCATTCATTATTCAAATTGTCATTAGAACATACTATACGTTTTATGGAAAAATTGTTGATGGTAATTTCATAGGTTAATGGAAAGTATACATTATTTCGTTTGGTAACATTTTTACCAGTGCTTGCTCAGTAAATAGATACTCTCGATAGATATATTTGTTGTTGATAACATTATATCATGGAATGAAAGACTTTTATTATGTTCAATTTCAGTATTGAATTTAATGTTATTGTCCATTGAATTTAGATTTCTTGTAAAACTCTTGAATTCATCAAGACTGAACTCCCAAATTTTAAAAGTATCATCCACACTTGTAAACCAATTGTGAGGCAAAATTGTAATTTAATTTTAATAGATGAAGAGTAAATTTAGCTATTAAAGAAAAAGGAGAACCCGTTGGGGCTTCATGATTTCGTTTATAATATTTACTATTAAATTAGAAAAAATATTATGGATGATAAGATTAAGTCCTCTTTTCATTGGTAATCGTCAAAATTATCTATCTTTTAAATATCACCACAAATCTTATTACACATTCTCTGCGTCGCATTGTTCCAATTGAAGGATGTAATGATATAATATAATATTTACCATTAAGCATGGAAAAATATGGATGGTTAGATTAAGCGCTTTTTTTCAATGTCCATCTTCAAAATCTTCATGTTTTCATTATCGGAACTAATCTTATTGCAAACTCCCTGTGTGTTAATTGACGGATATAATGATACAATACCAAGAAAAACCATAATATAATTATTTGTTTATTACTTTTGTTTTATTTTCGGAATAACATCTTCTGTTGCAAGCAATTTTATGGCTAGTAAAATATCGATCAGTTAGTCTCCTGCAACGAGTTAATCTTCGAGTTTTCAAAAGAGCGCACGAAATGCGTACAAAATCACCTTGTGAAGCTTCAGAAAAATATGCACAACTAGGGCTACAATGAATTGTTTATTCATGCCTGGGTCAATATGTTATTGACCCAGGCATGAATCAACAATTAAACATCGTAGAAAAGACGAAATAAACCGATAAAAGGGGAAAAAATGGATTAAACATTCAAATTACTCAAAAAAAAAAATAATAATAAAAATAAAATAAAAATAAAACATCCGTGGAAATTGCAAGATGCGCGGCTACAAAATTGAGACTTTTTTTTCACAGCATGTTTTGAAACATTCTTGATTCTGAGTTACCACATTAAGATATTTTTATATTCTACATTTTTTAAACAATTTTATTGTTTTCTTTCTTCAGCATGTTTTGAAACATTCTTTTGCTGACTTATTACATTAAGATTTTTTAAAAAATAATTTACGTTTATTTTTCTATGCAATGTTATTTCTTGAAAAAGGGTGATAAAACCTTAAAAATATTAATTGCGATTGTCTTTATTATAATTAACTTTGCCTTAAAATTAAAAGATATGTATAAAAAACATAAATATTCATGAGTATTAGAGCTTTAAAATAACAGATGACAAACAAATCACGTTTCAGGAATAAAAGACATTTTACATGTGAATTACTTATGCTAAATAAAAATAAAAATATTATCTTTGACAAAAATGTCTGGAATAATTGCGGCATGTTTTAAATGCGTTTTAAGAAATATCTTAAAAGATTTAAGTTAAGAGATTTAAATGTATTATATGCCGCATATTTTCCATATCTGAATAATGGATAACATTGAGATTACATAATTAAGGAGGAAGAATGATTAATCATTAGGGATTATAATGAAATCTAAGTAAGTTGCGACGAAAGTTTCGTGCTTTTTTTACTGTTTCTTTTGAAAATGACAAAATTAATATTGATGTTAATATCAAAATTAATATTAATATTGATGAAACCAGAATAGTGTGCGTATTATTAAATGGTTGCATTATAGTTTGAATACAAGAAGTTATTATGAAAGATAAAATTAGTACCCTTGTAGAAAGAAAGAAGTTCCGCTCATTCACCTTTTAGTTATAAATTCTCCAATTTTAGTTTTACGGTTAATTGAACAGTTTAAGTTTACTTAAAGGAATTTTTAAATAATGAATTAAATAATATCTATAATATAGAAGGTTGAATAAATGTAGAAATCCATGATCCATAAACTATTAATATAGCAAATAAAGCCTTTGTGCAAAAATGTACAAGAGTAGAGAACCAACATTTAGAAATGCAACAATTATTCATGAAAAGGTAACAAATAGCCGTTTCAAATCTATTATCGAGATTCTTCAACCGTGCAAGACTCAGTGTGCTTGGTTCAGCTTTATTTTTTCTAGTACGCTGAGTCTTGCATTGATGAAGATTGAAAACGTATGTTTGATACATTTTCATACATCATTTGTGCATTGCTAAACGTTGGTTCGCTATCATTATATCAATAAAATGATCAATTAGTATAGTAATAAAAAACTAAAAGAAAAAACAGTCATCAATTGCAAATTACAATATATGTGGGGAACTTGTTACATTTAAAGGTATGTAGAAAATCTTGACAAGTCAAATGAAGCAGTTTTTCTGAAATACTTCCATCATATATTTTGCATAAAAATAGAGACAGAATTGATTTCTTTACAGTAAATATTCACATTATAATTCATATATAAATCAAAAGAAATTAATTATATGCATAAATCTGTGTTCAAAAACTAATTGATTGGTTATAAAAATTTTATGAACAATATGCCCGTTCGGTACACTTTTCTGAAAAACTGTTGAAAATATCATCTTAAAATTTCTTGTGGTGTAAGGAAACATACTATTTGAGAATAATACAAAGCGATTTTAATTTTGGCTTAAAAAGAATAAAATATATTTTACCAAACATTTTTGAAAATCCAAAAAATTTTAAGAATAAGTTATTTATGTTTAAAATAAAATACTTAGACCTATAGTGTTAGATATTTTTAATAAAACAAGTTAGTCACACACAGAAATTTTCAACTGTTTACCTAAAATTGAATTTTAGAAAAGTGTTCCAAAGCATTCTAAAACATCTATCGAAAAAAAGGGCGAAAATATACACACATTCACCGTGTTTAAAATACATTATTTAAAACACTTTCAGCATCATAATGTTTTAGGTCCGTTACCTTTTGCCACATATTCATTTAGCTCTATTTTTTAAGCAGGTAATTAAATACGGAAATTTTATAACCATTTTCCGTGCCATGTGCTCTTAAGAGATTTTTGTTTTTTTTTTTATATTGAGAAGTCGAAAATAAATACAAAAAAATAATATTGAATTAATTGCAAAACCAGCACCAAAATTAGCAGTTTAATCCACTGAAGCAAAAAAAAAAAAAAAAAAAAAAAAAATCTATGAGGGGTTCATTAGATACTTTACTTAAAGGAAAAAGGAGAATAACGTGTTAGGTGGAAATAACTAACAGAAAGTTTAGTTTCAGAAAAGATCAGAATAAGTAAGATGGTGGATTTGGTCGTGCAAAAAAAGCTTTATCAATATTATATTTGAAGGGGGGATTAAGAATATTATTTAATAACAATAAGCTTGTTTTTATTTTCAATTTTTATCAAAAATGTATTATAAGGAAATCCACTGAGATGAATACAGATTAGTCTGCAGCGACATCTTTTTCTTTATTATTTCTAACAAAATGTATGACAAATTGAAGAGCAGTAAACATGCGTTTGGGAGCAGTAAACACGTTAGTAAATCTACGAATCAAACATTAAAAGTGGTTTTTCCGATGTTTTCTACCAAGATATGACTTTTGATACAGATAAGATTTTAATATGTAAATCGAGTTTTAATTTTAGAATTTCAGCATTGAACATGATGAGGGGATCTGAGATGAATGTGCTGTCACCTACTGGTCTATAATCAGTCTACTATCAAATAATTTAATACAATATGTGTAAAAATAAAACAAATATTGCACTGAATATTCGAAATTTATTGGTATAATTTTCAAATGCTCCAAGCGCTCTCACTAACACTCTCCTCCCCCACTAAAAATAATCTTAAGATTATCTGAAGAAAACGCTACTTTCTACTGAAATTCTACAGAAATTTGAAGAAAAATTGCAGACTTAGCTTTATATTTAAAATATCTGCAGAATTTTTTAAGATATTCTCAAATATAACTGCAAAGTGGGCCAAATACCTTCGAATTTTCCACAGATTTTGGGCCAAAAAGCTATAGATTTTCTACAGAGTTTTTTAGAGGGGATTTCAAGGAAATTCTACTGTCAGTCGTGCTGCCAGTATGTTTCTTTCAATTGACTGATATGCGTTTTTTCTCTGTTCCAAGTGGTAAAATATCCGCAAATTGAAAAAAAAGCAAAAGCGGAAGACGGTGGATTCGAACCAGCCACCGCAGCGTTAGAAGGCGGACGCACTAGCTCGAATCTAAAATCATACAACGACGGAACCTTTTAAAGTAAATGTATCTGTTTCAGATGGGTATGGCTTAATCAATTTATTTAAAAAGATTTTGATTTTACAGTTAATTTTGGGAAGATTTCGTATTGAATATAATTGTTGCTGGGATTTTTTAAATTTAAGTATTAATATAGGATAAAAATCTGAATTTTAAACATTTTTTTTAGATTGCTAGTTTTACGGAGATTGGTAGATCTTGTATTTTTATTCGATAAGACTCTTTTGAGTAATATCGATTCCTTTTGTATTTATTTTTTTAATTAAAATATATATAAAATGTATTTATTTAAAGTATATTTTAAATGTATATATTTATTTATAAACAACTTTGTAAATTCAAATTTATTCAACATTAAAAAATAAATTGTGAGTATTTTTGGTTTGAGATTGATTGAGAAGATTGAGAGAGAGGAAAGTAATTGAGAAAAGTAAGATTGATTGAAGATTGAAAAAAGTAATTATTTATTTTTAATTCGAAAACTTTTTTGTCTTCTTAAACAAGATTAGGCATCTTAATCTACAGATTTGTTTGTTTTTTAATTTAAAAATAATTTAGAATTTATTTCTAATAGACACAATACGCACGCGTGCTAGAATTCAACGGAATCTCTTCGTCTTTTTTTAGAATTTCGGGGCGAATCCGATAAAATATGTTTTGTAGGAGTATGAAAATTTTTTATGAAAAAATAAGAATTATTTAGTGTATATTGAAGAATATTTCTGACAGTGATTATGACGTGCAATTGAAGATATCCATAGGACCCACCCTGTGAATCATTTATTTAAAAAAGTGATAACTTCAATTTTTATAGCCTTTGTACGTTTAAACATTCTTTCTATCTAAGTATCTATACAATATATATGTATTCGTTTTCTAATATAAAAATGTATACACATAAATATATTTTAATTTTTTAAAACGACAAATGTCAGCAGTATTTTAACAAATTTTGACTAAAAAAATATACAAATTAGATCTAAAATAGAAATTTTCGATTTTCATATTAATATATTTTCCTTCAGAAATAACGACAATTTGAACCCATAAAACGTCTGTTGGAGATAATTTAAAATGATCGCTGTATTTCACAATGAAAAGGATTACGCACACTTTTGAATGAATGTCTTTTCCATTTTCTCTATGCATAAAACATGAAATAAAATTTCTCTTTCAAACCGATGTTGCAACTCATCATCATCTTTCAGACCAATTATATTTGACAGCAGCACAAAACAGTAAATGCTATTTCGAAAACCCACGAATACGAGTGTTTGTACAGAAAGAGAGAGAAAAATGAGAATCCATTTGGAGGGTAAACGGAAATAAATCTGAAACGAGAAAGAAAATATTTCTTTTAATCGAATTAAATGGATTTGTTGAAATTTAAAATTTGTGATATGAGGTGTGAATACTCCAGTAAAATATACTTGTAAAAAAGGAATGAGGTTAACCCATAGCATCAGCGTCTAAAAAATTGTACGCAAGTTTTTATCAGGGACGATGTTTAAAATTCGGTAGAGGCAGAAAATAGAAAAAAAATGCAATTTTATGTATATAAGCACGGAGATACCGACTATAGAAAGAAACACATATGAAAAAATATATACTCGTGTCCACTGTACCTATTTGTAAATATAGAAAATTATTAAAATATTAAATTGAAAATTATTTACAATTAGTCTACTAATAAGTAATACAAAAAAATCCTAGTAGCAAAGCAATATTGTTTCAACGTTGCGCCAATATTTCATTTATTCGAAATATTGCTAATAAAACGTCAATATTGATTATAAATTGGCATTTCATTTGAAATACTTCCAATTAATTCCCAATATTGTACAAATGATGGCGTTACATTGGAAATATTTCCAATGAAACCACAATATTTAACCAGTATTGGCGTTTTATTGGCAATATTTCCAATGAAACCCCAACATTGTCATAATATTGGCTGTAAATATTGACTAAATAAAGGTAAAATGTAAACACCCCAATATTTGAGCAATACTTCATTCCAGTATTCGCCAATGGGCCAATATTGCTTCAAGATGTAGCCAATATTGTCCCAATGATCTTTGGCTACTGGGGAACATATGTATAAAAAAAGACAGAAATGTTGTATTGAAATTATTCAAAATTTATTTTAATTAAGTTTAATCGACGCAAGACGTATAAATTAACAATAACTCTGCTCTTGTTCATCGTGCAAGACATATATACTTAAAAGAAGTAACAGTTTTAGTCTTCATGTCCTTTATACATGAAAACATCCTTCTATCAAAGTTTCTATGTATGATTAGATATGTATTATTTTAAAATTTAAATGCGTTTGAAAATAACTATCTTTTTTGTTCGTAAAACGATAAACGTCAGCATTATGTTAACACATTTTGATTTTTAAAATATTTGACCAGAATAATCAAAGGAGATCCAATATTGAAATTCATGATTTTCATATTCATACATTTTCCTTCAGCAATAATGACAGCTTGAAGCCATAAAACTTTTATTGAAGATAATTTAAAATTATAATGTATTTGTATTTCAGAACAAAAAAGGCCACGCACTTTAAAATGAATGCCTTTTAATTTCCTCTATGTATATAACAGGAAATAACATTTCTATTTCAAAGCGAAATGTTGCAAGTCCTCATCATCTTTACCTCCACTGTACCTATTTCTCAATATAGAAAATTATTAAAATATTAAATTGAAAATTATTTACAGACAGTCTACTAATACATATTATAAAATATCTGTATAATAAGAGAAAGATATATTATATTGAAAATATTCAAAATGTATTTTATTTACGTTCAATCGACACAAGACGTATAAATTAACAAAACCTCACCTTATGTTCATCGTGCAAAGCATCTGTTTAAAGAAGTAACAGTTTTACTTTCTATATCCTTTATACATATAAGAACTTTCTGTCAATATATGTTTATTTATATGTATAATTTAAAAATTTAAATGCGTTTAAATATAAATATCTTTTTTTTTCTTAAAACGACAAACGTTAGCATGGTGTTAACAAATTTTGACGTCGAAAAGAATCACAGGATATCCGAAATTGAAATTCAGGATTTTCATATTTATACATTTTCATTCAGAAATAATGACAGTTTGAACCCATAAACCTTTCTTTAAAGATAATTTTAAATGATAATATAATTGTATTTCAGAATAAAACAAGAACAAATAGTTTAAAACGAATGTATTTTCATTTTCTCTATGTATATAACAGGAAATAACATTTCTCTTTCAAAGCGAAATGTTACAAGTCATCATCATCTTTCAGACCAATCATCTTTGACGACAGAAGGAAACAATATACGTTATTTAGAAAACTCATGGATGTGGGTTTTTCTAAAGAAAAACAAAGAAAAATGAGAATTCATTTGCAGGGTAAATGGAAATAAATCTGGAGTGAGAAAGAAAGCATTTGTTTTATCAGTTTATATGTATATATTTAACTTTAAAATTTGGGATATTATATGTAATTAATGCATTGAAATATGCAAGCAAAACAAACCTTCAAGTAAAACAAAAGATGAGGACGATAACGTATACCGTCTACAAAAATGTATAAAGGTAGTATTAGGAAAGTTGATTCAAATTTGGTAGCGAGGTAGAAAAAACTCTCTTAAGTAAAATCTGTAAAGTTAAGAAAATATTTTAGGAAACTGAGATTGCTGGAAATTTTTATGCATTTGCAAGAACACATTTGTACTGTAAATGAAAAAATGTGTGAGGTTTATAAGAATTTTTTAAGAAACTGAGATACCAAGAACTTTTTCCAAAACTTTTTTGTAAATGCAAACTACATAACATGTACAGCATCTACATAACAATGTAACAGTTATACTTATGTCTTTTATACGTCGTTGAAATAGTCTTTCGGCCACTATATCTATGCATGCATCAATACATTATCAAATATAAATATGTATGTTTGTATATATATATATATATATATATATATATATATATAATTTAAAATGGTTAAAATTAGATAATTTAAAATGGTCTTTGTAGTTGTTCACAATGAAAAGGAACATGTACACTTTAAAATCAATTCCATTTCATTTTCTCTATGGATAAAATAAGAAATAACATTTGACTTTCAAAGCCCTGTTGCATGTCATCATCATATTTCAAGCCAATCAATTTCGCCAGTGGCACAAAACAATAAATGTTATTTAGAAAATTCATGGATAATGGTGTTTCTACAGAATGAGGAAGAAAAAATGAGAATCCATTTGGAAGGCAAACAGAAATAAATCTTAAACGAGAAAGAAAGCATTTCTTTAATTGAATTAGATGCATTTAATTTAACTTTAAAATTTGGGATATGACGTGCAAGTACACTGTAAAATTAAATAAATAAATAAATACAAATCTGTAATTCTATATATTTAAATTTCCCGAAATCTCTATGGTTACTAATATTTTATCTGTACACTGTACAAGAAAAAATGTAAATCTACAAAACTAATTTTTGTAAAGCTACAGAAATCTGTAAGTTTACAAATGAGTCTACTAAAATTATAGCTATTTTACTAAAATTTCATCTGTAACCTGTGTTGATGTTACATAAAAAAAATCCGTGGAATCCCAGTTTCCTTAAAAATTCTTTGTAACCTTACAGATTTTTTGATTTCCAGTGCAAATCTGTATGTGTTACATGACTTTTTGCTTTTGCCGTTACATAAAATATTCTAGGAATCCCAGTTTCCTAGAAAGTTTTTAGTAACTTTTTAGAATTATTTTTTACAATGTAATGCATTAAAATATGTCCATAATAAAGCAATTTCGATAACATATAACGTCTATAAAAATGTATATAGCGGGTATTAAGAACGTTTGTTCAAATACGACGGAGGGAATACTCTAAAAAATCTGTAAAGTTACTAAAACTTTTCAAAGAAACTGAGATTTCAACAAATTTTTGTGTAATGACAATAACAAAAATTCAACTAACAGTTACGCATTTGCGCTGTAAATCGAAAAATATGTGAGGTCATTAAGAATTTTTGAGAGGACTGGGATACCTAGAACTATATGTAATTGCAACATAGGTTACAAATAAAGAAAAATTTCGTTCCTATACATAGAATCCATCGATCGAGTCATCAATATGAGCCATTTTCCCCATTAGCTTTCATTTCATGGTAACGGACTTGACAAGTAACAGATTTGACATTTCAAATAAAACTAAAAAAAAAAAAAAATATTAAAATGAACTAGTTAGTATATTTCTTACTTAAATAACAATTTACATACCTTCTAAAACTATTTAGTAAACTTACTTAGCACCTTACATTTCATCGCTTACATTTCATAGTAACGGATTTGACAAGTAACGGACTCAACATTTCAAATAAAGCTGTTAGACACAAACTAGCTTTATAATTTCTAACTTAGATAATAATACACATAACTTCTGAAACTATTTAGTAAACAATATTTAATTACAAAAGGGCAAAAATCGTTATTTTGATATTAAAATTTACGGTAACAGACTTCACAGTGAAAAAAAAAAAAAAAAACAACGTTGATAAAAGCTTAATTCTTGCCACTGTTACATTGCTTCACAATTGAAGAGTAAAAATGGCAAGTAGTAGTAGCGTGAATAGTTTAACTATATCGCCGAATATTTGCTGCTAACTTTAGGCAGCATTCGAAACTTATTTTGACTAAAATAATCACAAGGTAACGGACTTGACAAAAAGTGAGGGACAAAAAATTTTTGGTAATTTCTTAAGGCTCCTGTCCTCGCTCGCGAGGTAATGCTATTCCTATGAGGAAGCATTTTTCTAATAACTCTTTTGCATTTTGACATTTTTGAATATCTTTTTTGCATTGGATAGCTGAGGTGCACGCCGACAGCGCACCTTTTTTACTTTTTCGATTTTGGTTGCAGATACTTTTTTACAAAGTTAGTTTCACTTTCAAAACCGGTTTCGAAACGGAAAGTGATTTTTTAAAAATATATCTGCAACCAAAATCAAAAAAGTAAAAAAGGAGCGCTATCGGCATGCACCTCAGCTATCCAATGCAAAACAAATTATTCAAAAATGTCAAAATGCAAAAGAGCTATTAGAAAAATGCTTCCCCATAGGTATAGCATTAGCTCGCGAGCGTTTCCTCGAGCGAGGACAAGGTCCTTAAACAAAATATCCCTTGTTAGAATTTTTTTTTTCATTAATAGAACACTAACGGTTAATATTCAAAATAATTAAACCTATTTATTTTAAAAAGTTAGCTCAAATTTTAAAAAAAACAGTTAAAAACACAAAACTAAATAGGACAGGCATTTTTGCTTAGAATCAAAATTTTATAGATTTATATCTCAAACATTTTTATTGATTTTTCATGTTAGAAATGTTCAATATAATCTTCTTTAGCCAATGCATAGCTCAAATCAAACTTTAAATATTAATTTATATTTCAATTTGCTTCTGGTTACTCTGGGACAGCATGTGTAAGCAACATTTGAAAATGGCCCATATGAAAATCTAACAGTTTTATTTTTCATGTCTTTTATACGTTTAAACATTCTTTCGGCCAATGTATCTATACACGAATCTGTATATTATCAAGTATAAATATGTGTATTTTTAAGCACAATTTTCTGTTTAAAACAACAAATTTCAGCAATATATTAACAAATTTTGACAACAAAAATAATCAAAGTGGATCCCAAATAGAAATTTACGATTTTCATTGTACATATATTTTCCTTTTACCAATAATGACTCTTTCAAACGCTAAAAATTTTTGAAGATAGTTTAAAATGATCTCTGTACAATAAAAAGAACCATGTACACCTCAAAATGAATGATTCATTTACTCTATGTATAAAACATGAAACAACATTTCTCTTTAAAGCGATGTTGCAAGTCATCATCATCTTTCATCCCAATCATCTTTGACCGCAGCACAAAAGATAAATATTATTTAAGAAATTCATTAATACGAGTGTTTCTCAAAAAAGGGAGAAAAATGAGAATCATTGCCAGGGTAAAATCAAATTAGATGTATTTATTGTCTTTAAAATTTGCTATCTAACGTGTAAAAAATTCATTAAAATATGCTCGTAAAATAGACAAAAGTGTGGATGATAATGTGTATCGTTTATAAAAATGTATATAGGCTGCCTTAGGAAAGATTATTCTAATTTGACTTGGAGGTAGAAAATACATGCTATAAAAAATCTGTAAAGTTCTAAAAGATATCTAGAAAATTAAGATTCCCAGAACTATTTATGCAACAACAAAAATAAGAAATCATGTGACAATCACACGTTTGCAGTCTAAATAATTAAAGGTAACGTTACTAAATACTTTTTAGGGAGCTGGGATGCCTAAAAATCTTTATGTAATTGAAAACCAGGTTATAAATGAAATTTTGGTAAGACTACTGTGATTTTAGTAGATTTTTTTTGTAAAGTTACAAAAATCTGTAGATTTTGAAAAATTAGTTTTGCATATTTATATACATATTTTTTAATTATAGTAAACATTTCTGCGACTTTACATGCGTAAAATTACTATTTTTTTTTTTTTTTTTTTTTTTTTTTTACTGATTTAGGTAATTAATATAAGAAAAACCACGTTCAAATCTATGGGACTTTTAGTGAAAGAGATATGTTTAAAGAAATCTAATTTTTACTTTTTTAGCTCTATATGCGTTGAAACATTCTTTCTATGTATGCGTCTATACATGACCCTTTACGTTATTAAATATAAATATACATATTTGTAAATGTATTTTCATTTTTAAAACCACAAATGTCAGTAAAATATTAAAAAATTTTGGCGACAAAATGAATCAAAGGACATCCCAAACTAAAATATATTCATAAATTTTCCTTCAGCAATAATGACAGTTTGAACCTATAAAACTTTTGTTGGAGATAGTTTAAAATGATCTCTGTATGTCTTAATGAAAAGGGACATGTACATTTTAAAAATGAATGTCTTTTCATTTTCTCTATCTATAAAACATGAAACAACATTTCTCTTTAAATCGATGTTGCTAGTCATTATCATATTTCAGAACAATCATCTTTGACAGCAGCATAAAACAATAAATGTCATTTAGAAAATTCATGAATACGAGTACTTCTACAGAAAAAGGGAGAAAAATAAGAATACATTGTCCTGGTAAACGAAAATAAATCGGATCGAGAAAGAAAATATTTCTTTAATTGAATTAGATGGATTTATTCAATTTTAAATTAAAATTTGCGATATAACGTGTAAATAATGCATTAAAATATCTTTATAAAATAAAAAAAAATAATGAAAATAACGCATAGTGTCAGCGTCTAAAAAATTTAAAACATGTTTTGTCAGGGAAGACGACTGAATTTAGGTACGCTGTAAAAATAAATCTGTGATCCTACATATGTAAAGTTGTCGAGATCTGATTGGTTACTAAAATTTTACCTGTGCAGGAAAAATGTTGACGATGAAAAAAATGAAGCAGGATCTGAAATAGAAATTTACAAAACAAATACAAAAATATTTAATAATAATAATAAAAATACAAAACAAATTTTTGTAAAGTTACAGAAGTCTGTAACTTTACAAACGAGTCTAATAAATTACTGTTATCTTACTAAAATTCTAGCTGTAACCTGGGTTGCAATTACATGAGAAATTCTTGGAATACCAGTTTCCTAAAAAATTCGTAGTAACCTTACAGATTTTTTGATTTTCAGCTTAAATCCGTATCTGTTATATGAATTTTTGCTCTTGCCGTTACATAAAAAGTTTTAGGAATCCCAGTTTCCTAGAAAACTTTTAGTAACTTTACAGATTTTTTTGCAGTGTAGGGAAGTAGAAATTAGCAAAAAAAAATTTCAAATTCATGTTTGTAAATATGGACACAAATGAGCCCATAGGCTATACAAAGAACCACTAGACAAACATTTATACTCGTGTTTACTGTATTTATTTGTAAATGTAGAGAAATATTAAAATAAAAAAAATAAGAATTATATATAATTTGTCAACAAATAAATAATACAATAAAATCTGTATAAAAAATAAAAAAACATTTTATTGATATGATTTAAAATTTATTTGAATTATGTTTCATCGATGCAAGCAATGCATAAAAATTAGCAAAAACTCCGCTTATGTCCATCGTGCTAGTCATTTGTTTAAGGAAGTGACAGTTTTACTTTTCATATCCCTTATTCGTAGAAACAAATTTATAATAATGTATCTATATATAATTATATACGTAATATTTAAAAAAATACATAAATATATATTTATCTTTAAAACGAAAGACGTCAGCATTATGCTAACAAATTTTGACGACATAAAGCATCAAAGGACATCCGAAATTTAATTTCACGTTTTTCAAATCATAGAATTTCCTTCGACATTAATGACAGTTTAAATTCAATTTTGATTCCACTTTTGTTATAGATAATTTAAGTGATCTCTGTATTTCACAATAAAAAAGAACATATACACTTTAAAACACATGCCTTTTCATTTTCTATATGTATAAAACATGAAACAACATTTCTTTTTCAAAGCGATGTTGCAAGACATCATCATCTTTCAGACTAATCATCTTTGACAACTACACGAAAAATAAATGTTATTTGCAAAATTCATGAATATGAGTGTTTCTTCAGGAAAAGAGAGAAAAATGAGAATCCATTTGCAGGGTAAACGGAAATAAATCTCAACGAGAAAGAAGGCATTTCTTAAATCGAATTAGATGTATTACTTTAACTTTAAAATTTACGATATAATGTGTAAATAATGCATTAAAATATTCTTGTAAAAAAAAAAAAAAAAAAAAAAAAAAAAAAAAAAAAAAAAAAACGAAAGAACGACGATAACGCACAACTACCGCGTCTAAAAAAAATAAAACAGTTTTTTCAGGGAAAATGGTTGAAATTCGGAACACTGAAAAGAAAAATATATATGTATCTTACAGATGTAAACAGATGTAATTCTATAGATGTAATTAGATTACAAAGTAATAAGATTAGAGATGTAATTCTACATCTGTTATCTTACAGATGTAGAATTGCCGAAGATCCGTCCGATGCCGATTAAAGAGATCTGTAACGTTACAAACGAGTCTACTAAAATTACAGTTATCTTACTAAAATTTTATCTGTAACTTGAGCTGCCGTTATATGAAAAATTCTTGGAATCCCAGTTTCCTAAAAAATTCTTTGTAACCTTACAGATTTTTTGATTTTTAGTGCAAATCTGTATCTGTTCCATGAGTTTTTGCTGTTGCCGTTGTATAAAACGTTCTAGGAATTCCAGCTTTGTAGAAATATTTTAGTAACTTTACAGTTTTTTTTTTCAGTGTTTGGAAGTATAAAATAGTAAAGAAAAATCAAATTCATATGTTTACATATATGGACACAAATGAGCCCATCGACTATAGAAAGAACCACTAGACAAACATTTATACTCGTGTTTATTGTACTTATTTGTAAATATAGAGAATTATTAAAATAAAAAAATAAGAATTATATATAATTTGCTAACAAATAAATAATACAATACAATCTGTATAAAAAATGAAAAATATTTTATTCAAATCCCCCAAAATGTATTAGAATTATGTTTAATCGCTGCAAGCATTGCATATAAATTAACAAAAACTCCACTTTTTATCCTTCATGTGATATATTTGTTTAAAGAAGTGACAGTTTTAATTTTCATGTACCTTATGCGTTGAAACATACCTTCTATCAATGTATCTATATATAATTATATATGTAGTATTTTAAAAAACTATAAATGTATATACATAAATATATATTTCTTATTAAAATGACAAACGTCAGCGTTATGCTAACAAATTTTGACGACGAAAAGCATCAAAGGACATCCGAAATTGAAATTTACGATTTTCATATCATAGATTTTTCTTCGACAATAATGACAGTTTGAACTCAATTTTGACTCAACTTTTATTATAGATAATTTAAAGTGATCTCTATATTTCACAATGAAAAAATAACATATACACTTTAAAATAAAAGCCTTTTCATTTTGTATATGTATAATACATGAACTAACATTTCGCTTTCAAAGTGATGTTGCAAGTCGTCATCATCTTTGACAGCATTACAAAAAAAAAAAAATGTTACTTATAAAACTCATGAATATGAGTGTTTCTGTAGAATAAGAGAGAAAAATGACAATCCATTTGCAGGGTAAACGGAAATAAATCTGGAACGAAAATGAAAGCATTTCTTTAATCGAATTATATGTATTTCTTTAACTTTAAAATTTCAGATATGGAGTGTAAGTAATGCATAGAAATATTCTCCTAAAATAGAATAAAAATACTGATGATAACGTATATCATCTATGAAAATGTGTATAGAATGTATTAGGAAAGTTATTTAAATGTGGTAGGGAGGTATACAGTAAACAAAAAAAAAACTGTAAAGTTAAATAAAAATTTCTAGAAAACTGCCTTGCTAAAAGTAATTTTAAGATTATCTGCAAACAAATAACCAATTTTTCGTAAGTTTTATAAAATATGAAGACATTTTGCAGACTTAGATTTATTTTTAAAATATCTGCTGGATTTTTTAAGATATTTTAAGACACCGACAGGTTTCTCACAGATTTTTTGGGCCAAACACCTACAGATTTTCTAAAGAATTTTTTTAGTTGGGTGGGATTACCAAAATTTTATGTAACGGCTACAACAAAAATGCATTTAAGATACTCGTTTGCGCTGTAAATCAATAAAAGTACATGATTACTAAGATTTTTAGATAACCAGGATGCTTAGAATATTTTATGTTATTGCAACCCATGTTATAGATAAAATTTTGGTAAGTTTACTATAATTTTACTAGATCCTTTGGTAAATCTATAGATTTCTGTTTTTTATATTTTTCGAAAACAGCAAATAAACGCAATTTCATATAAGTAAGCATGACACAATTGAGCTAATCGACTATAGAAAGAATAACTATACAAAAAATTCTATTCATGTTCAATGTATCTACTTGTATATATAAAGAATTATTAAAAAGAAAATTACGAATGAATTATAATTAGTGTACTTATAAATAATACAACACAATATGGGTATGTAAAAAGATATATACTTTTGAATTGATTCAAAATTTAATTTCATTATATTCATCCAATGCAATCATGATGGATAAATATGAAAATCGCCGCTCATGTCCACTGTGCAAGACATCTATTACAATTTTGCTTTTCATGTCCTTCATACGTTGAAGTATTCCTTCTATCAATGTATTTATGTATGACTATATATGTATTATTTTCAAATTTAAATATGTATACATATCTAAACATACCTTTTATTTTTAGAACTACAACCGTCATCATTATGTTAACAAATACTGACGCCAAAAAAAATTAAAAGAGATACGACATTGAAATTCATTATTCCCATAATAATATATTTTATTTTAGCAGTAATGACAGTTTGAACCCATAAAAATTTTGTTGGAGGTAATTTAAAATGGTCTCTGTATTTCACAAAGAAAAAGAAAATATAAACTTTAAAATAAATGTCTTTTCATTTTCTCCATGTATAAAACATGAAACAACATTTCTCTTTTAAAGCGATGTTGCAAGTTATCATCATCTTTCAAACCAATCATCTTTCACAATAGCACAAAAAAGTAAGTGTTATTTAGAAAATACAAGAGTACGATTGTTTCTGTAGAAAAAATAGAGAAAAATGATTATCAATTTGCAGGTTAAACGGAAATAAATTTGAAACGATAAAGAAAATATTTCTTTAACAAATTAAATGTCTATGTTTAAATTTAAAATTTACGATATGACGTGGAAATATTGCTTTAAAATTTAGTCATAAAATAGAAAAGAAACGACGATAATATATAGTATATAGTGTATATATATATATATATATATATTACAAATTTTATTTTTTTTTGCCAAAACTAACCTTTATACCACCTTAATTTTCTTATAATAATATTCCGTACTTACTTCAAATTATTAAATTAAAATCTTGTTTCTAGATCTAATCTGTTAATCTTTATGCATACGATATAAATTCTTAATTTGCCTTAAAAAACATTATTCCAGTATGCGTAAATTTAAAAAGATGGCTCTAAATTAAAAATATTCTTAATTAAACTTTATTTCTTAATATTCCAAATAAAACGCATTTCTTCTATGTTTTTATCAACTCTTTTTAAGAAAGTCTTATTAAATTTATTCCAAAACCATACTTTTCAAAAAATATCATTATTTTATTTTATCTATTTATTTATTTTTCCTCCGTCAACCTTTGATAGTATGCATATCAATAAATTCATTTCTTTTCTTTTTCTCTTAAAATTAATCATCTATAAAAATCGTCTGCCTAAGAAATTCTGAGTCGATTATAAATTGGTTAAATAATATATATTTTAAAATAAAATTATCGTCTGTGGAAAATAGTCTCCTAGCTGGACAAAAATCCGTTTACATAAAAGAATGATGGTTTGAGGTTAGAGAATGTTCTAGAATTTTCTTTTTTAGATTTAAAAGAGGAAGCTCGAGAGGTGGTAAGAGAAATGGGAGAGAAGAAGAAGGATTCTTGGGTGCGCTCTTGCATGAGTACGACTTGATGTAGTAAAGCATGGAATATTTTTTGAATGTTTCGGTAAAATATCGTCTGCAACAGGAGCTTTTCCATCTATTATAGCTACAGTTTAATAAAAAACTTGCAGCAGCCAAGGAGTGATTATTTTTACCTTCTACATTTATTTATTTTGTTGTTTTTTTCTCGCTGGCCATGACTTCTGTGCGGAGTAAGGGAAACCTGGCGATGATGTTTCTGCCCCCCTAACTTCAAAATGTCACACACACACACACACATTTTGTGAGGACGTAGAAAATAAGGAAAACAAGTTAGAAATTGCGCGTAAAGTGTAGCAATTGAGGTGCGTTCGTACGATAGCGAAGTTTTAAAAATATTCAGATCTCGCTGTTATAATAGACAGAACTTTGAATGCAATAAAATGGTCGAAATCTTTTTTTTTCTTTTTTGTTTCTATAAATATACAGGAACCGTAAATTTTATTGCACCTCAGTAACGTATATCGTAATCGAAATATGATATACGGTATATAATATATAATATAATATATAATATAATTAAAACGTGGAACAAACAATATTCTCCCTATACCATTATGTAATGGAATCCTTTTGTGTGGCCTTTTAAATCAATAACAAATGTTCTTTGTACCACAATTTGTGCAAAATATATATTATAGTATGTATAGATTAATATCAGTTTTATTATGTTCGAATGAGTATAACACCATTAAAATGTATTTGAAATTTTTTCCCTTTTGACCGTAATGTAACGGATTGTCCTTGTAATTGATCTATGCATCTGATTTTCATAAAATTATAATTATTCGATAAAATTATGTAGCAATTGAATATTTTAAATATCAAACGATTAAAATGCATTTGAAACTTTTTTCCCCATTGACCATAATGTAACGGAACAATTTTGATTGTCCCTGTAATTGGGTACACGACATTTCGGTCCCGCCATTTCGGTCCCGCCGTTTCGGTCCCGCCGTTTCGGTCCCGAGACATTTCGGTCCCTGGACATTTCGGTCCCGAGACATTTCGGTCCCTGGACATTTCGGTCCCGAGACATTTCGGTCCCTGGACATTTCGGTCCCGAGACATTTCGGTCCCTGGACATTTCGGTCCCGAGACATTTCGGTCCCTTGCCATTTCGGTCCCTGGCCATTTCGGTCCTTAATCATTTTGGTCTCTTGTCATTTCGGTCCATTGCTATTTCTTTACCGGCCACTTTATAACTTGGTTTCTGATTGATGAAGGCCCACTAAACGCTGTAAGCTCAACATTATTCGGGCCTTTTTTAATATTTTTATTATCCTGCCCCCCTTCCCTCAAATTTTATACAAAGCTGAATATAATAGTCCAATAAGTTTAATCTATTGTAACTCGTGATAATAAAATCACAGCGAGTTGTAAATTTGATTAAACAATGTTATATAATTTTACACTGTCTTTATTATTATAATTTAACAGAATAAATATTTTAAGTTTTATCATATATTTTTTGTATTAGGTATTTTATCTATACTATAAACTATTATTTTTATTGATTAACTTTTATTTTTATTGAATGTTTTCGCACACTTTCTTAGACTCTTTAAATTAGTGATTTCGTAACTAGGCGTGCTATAAAAAATTTTTGTTAAAAAAATAAAAATGCTCCAACGACCTTCTTTTATGTAATAATTATTAATTGCTTTTTTTTTTTTTTTTTTTTTTTTTACAGTTTTCTTACCTTATGAAGACAATTTTTGTGAGTTAATTTTATTGAAAGTGGGCCTATTTCTTTGTAATAAAATGATTATTTTTTAATTTTATATAATAATATAACTATTATTTTAAATAATTTTATTTTCGATTTTTAACTGACAAAACTAAGCTTTTTTTTTAATTTATCGTTTATTTATTTATTTCCATTACCTTTTCGCTCTCACTATCACAGAAAAAAATTGACAATTTTTATTTTAATTTTATTATTAATTGAATAAATAGTTTTAAATTTCAGTAGCTTTAAATATAAAATAAATAAACAGGTAAACGATAAGCTTCAGTTTATAGCTACTACAAAACATAATGATAAATTGAATATAAAACAGATTATTTATTGAGTTTATGTAAAGTAAAATTCGAAATGCATATTAATAATTTAACAATTTAATTATATAAAGATTCATTAAATTAAAAATACATAAATTTAATAAAATATTAATTTGATTTTCATTTTAAAATCACTAACTGTTTTGAGATTTAATTTATAGCAATTATTCATCACCATAAGTTATTATTCAAAAATTGTTATTTATTTCAAAAAAGGAAATTATTATTATTATTATTTTGAAATATCAATTAATAACGTAACGTAATAATTAATTAAAAATAATAATGCAACACTGTAACAATGCGTAAAAATATTTCTTAACAGGTTTAGGTAACATTATTATCCAGATGCAGATTTAAATTTTTTGAAACAATGTTATAGTTTACAGTTCGCAAAAATCAATCATATATTAATTATTATATTTAAAGAGTAAGAAAAATATGATAAACTAACCAATAAATGAATAAATAACATACTTATTTTGAGAATCCTTATCATTTTTATACATCCTAATGAAGTTAATAACATTATAGTAGCTGAAATTTAAAAAATATGTTTTTTCATTTTTGCTATAACTTCTATATAGTTCTTGTACTAGATTTTAAACAAGTAATTGATAAATAAGTCACTTAAATAATTAATAGTTAAAATAATTTTGAATCCTTATTAATAAATATGTTTGATAAAAATAATTTCATTTTTGAGAATTTTTTAATTTAACAACATAATTATTAATGCTTTCAAATTTTCTAAGATGATGTTAATCATTTAATAAAATAATGTATAACAATCAGTAAATAACAAATCAAAACCGTGTGCCGAGAATTTTTAAACACTTTTTTTATGTTGATTTTCCTATAAAATTGGAAATGTATGCATATAAGTATCAGCTAAGTACTACGATTAATCTCTTTTAAGCAAAAATTCTGCATGTCAATCAATTGTCAACGCCCATCTGAACAAATAGTCATCTTTATACAAGATAGCTAGAAGAGCTAGTTAGTTAGCTTTATTCTACGTATCTTGATCTTTATACACTTGTCAGATGAAACCCTTATTCTTTACAATGCCCTTTATACTCTAGAGTTCAAATGCGGACGGACCTCCCACATAATCGCTTGCATTTTTTAGAAGAAATATGAATGTTTTGAAAAGAACAGCATTTTTCGGTGTTTTTTATTCCTCTTCTTCCTTTTATTAATCTTCATTTCAAACGCTTTTAGTATCAATTAAACCAGTATAAAAAGTAGAATGGAATATTTTTTATCCTTATTATTACAGCTTATGAATGACATTGAAATATTGAAAACTTATAACATAACTAAATAAGATTGTTAGATAAGATATTTACCACCTAGACATAATATTTTAAGTTACCTTTTTTAATTTAACTTACTTTGACAGAAGGCTTTTTTTTCATATTTTTATGAGGGTTTTTACATTTTAATGTTAAAAATAATTATTTTATATAATAATATCAGCTTTAAATGAAATGACAAATTTCAATACGCACTACATTAATAATTTTGTAATTAGTTTCCTTAAGCTGGTTTTAGAAAATTTAACAGATGCGTTGTATAAATGTGATATATGCATAAAAGTATGGCAATATAATTTTTTTGCTGTTGCCGTTGTTTTGGAAAACATTAATAAAAACAGGGAAGCGTCAATATAATAAACATTCTAGATTGTAATAACAACAATAAAAAAAGAACTGTTGTCATGAAAAAATAATTGCTAATAATTCAAGATGTAATTCATTTTTCTAAAATGTAAAAAAAAAAAAAAAAAAAAAAAAAATCTTTAGGTTACAAATCATTTTAATAAATATTTCTGCTCGTGTCATATATTTATGTAATAAAATAATTGCAATGCTAACTACCTCCACATGTTGATATCTGGAAACTCTTTTCTTAATTTAAAAACGGAAAAGTTTAAAAGGAAAATAAATGCTAGTAACCAAAAACAATATATAAAAAATGCCATAAACAAAAAGAGGATTCAATGATAATTTTGGCACAGGGGGTAAAATACCACCAGATACAGATGTTTTTTATTTATTTCAACATTTTTGCTCCTATGCGGGAAGTGGCGGGGGTGCAAAATAATGAAACACTTATAATTCTGAAAATTGGCTTCAGCGATGAAATCCTATAATATGCTAAGTGTCAGAATATAAATTCCATATAACAATAACTCTTTCTTTTCTCCTGGCAATTTAAAAGCCTTTGTCTCCCTGGAGAGGAAACATGCATCTCAGAAGTTAAAATTTTACAACTATTATGGGGTGTGTTAATATCATAAGTTAATTGGGTTATTTTATAAATTTAGTATCAGTTTCCAAGTTAACTTCCCCGTTTCCTCGTTCAAGAATTCAAAACATTCTGGCAGTTTTAAAAAATGCCATTCATCTGTGAATTTTTTTAGGAAATCTCCATCGATTTTTAAATAATTGATCAAGTTTTGGGGTACTTGTTACTTCTAATTAATCGCATTACACTAAAATTTTATGCGACTTTAAGTTAAAAAACCAGTGTTGAATTCAGACACTTTTCTCCGGGAGGGACTTCTGTGGCTCCGGGGGGGGATTACACTTTTTTACCACTGAAAACACAAAATTTCAAATTTTCCGGGGGGGGGGTAATTGATAGCTCCGGGGGGAATGACCTGCCCCTGAATTCAACACTCTAAAATGTCCCTTATAAAATTATGTCAGATATTACCCATGCACAAAATTTCAGCTTGCTGGAGAAGGGACCGAAAAGTCCAGGGACCGAAATGACCATGGACCGAAATGTCTCGGGACCGAAACGTCTCGGGACCGAAATGGCCAGGGACCGAAATGTCTTGGGACCGAAACGTCTCGGGACCGAAATGTCTTGGGACCGAAACGTCTCGGGACCGAAATGTCTTGGGACCGAAACGTCTCGGGACCGAAATGTCTCGGGACCGAAACGGCGGGACCGAAATGGCGGGACCGAAACGTCCTGCTTCCCCTGTAATTGATCTATGTATCCGATTTTTATAAAATTTGAAATGACTCGAAAAAATTATGTAATAATTATATATTTTAAATTTCAAATGGTTTGGTTGGGTAGTTTTTGCGTTGTTACATGCGGACGGACAGACGGACGGACTGAACGACAGCTAAATGTGCTACGTAATTACATAATTACGAACGCACCTAAAAAGAGAAAATTTCAAATATCATCGCCTTCAATGCAACAGTAGGACGTCTAGTAGTAGACTATGAGGTGTCTGACTTATTGCATTGAAAAACTGTTCACCTAGTGGAACAGAAGGGAATTTTTATAAAACACATCTGAGATATTGCATTAAACAAAACTTTTTTTTTCGGAAATTGAGCAACTCGATGCAGATCCAATTTCTCAACGTAGTTTGTCATATACCTCATTTTTTAAATTATTACTGAAGTTCTATTATTACTGTTATTAATAATTACTGTTGAAACGGCGATATGTTAATATCGGTGCAATGGCGAAGAAAAGAATGCTATGTATCTCAATTTCTGCTTATGCGTAAAGTTATTCGATAAGCCCGGTTTTTCTTCATTCGGCATGTTGTTCATACAGAAGTAACATTAGTCATTATACTGTAAATGAATATGCAGACATGCATGAAACTTATGCTGTGGCAGGAGACAGTAGGCGGTGAATTGCATAAATGTTTGTTGATAAATACTCGATCTGGCGCAAACCTTCTGAAAATAATATTTGCACGTGTTCACTGAACGTAACTGGTTCGGTTACCAGTACATGTGATGATAGAGAAAGCAAACAATCTACATGGAAATTTTTCCAATCGTCAAAATTACCTTATAGCATTCTATATGAATTTGCTTGATGAAATTAATGTCGCACTAAACTACCAATTCAAAGAAAAAAAGTACCCCAAATTTGTACTGATTCTCTACACAATTGGCAAGTAGAAAAAGCGACATTTTCCTGTTGAACGTCATAACATTATGAATAATTACCACTTGGACAATCGAAAAGAATCTTCAATTTCAGAGCAATTAATTAATCTCTTCAGAGCAATTAATTAATCTCTCAGAAATATAAGCGGTGACTTTTATGATAAGATCCATTATGGCCAGATCGAGGACACTCACGAGCTAATTTTATTCCTATGGGGAGGTTATTTCCTAAAAATTCGTTATAATAATATATCTAATGTAATAATATTTCTAATACATAATAACATTTATAATAATATATCTAATTCACACTCTAACAATTTTAAACCCACAGAAAAGGAACTTTCTTGAGTGAATTTGAATATGAAATGATATAGACGCAAATAACATAAAGGCAAATTTAGATTCTCTGTAAGTGTCACAAAAAAAAATACATAGTTTGGCAATTAAAATTTATTTTACATACCAATATCATGCATCTTCCTTCGAGGTTCTTATTTTAGCATCCGTGATCTGCATTATAGTATACATACCATATTCTATTGTTATATGATATACCTTTTTAATTGTTAGGCTATACATTTTTTCATCATAAAAGAAAATATTTTTCTACATAAAAAAATATAACTCTTAATGCATTTTCCTTACACAGATATTTTTTAGTTTATTTATTTACATATTTTTTACTATTTTTAATGTACCCGCTTTATCTACTATGATAATAAAATATTGCCTATGAAAAAATTCTTTCCATTAAAATAATATTCCTACTTTTATTTCAAACATTTTTTAACCAACAAAAAAGGGACGTATTTCTGTGATTTTATCTGTATGCATCAGTTTTCAGACAAATTTACGTTTTGTCAATGAGAAAATTATGAGAAAAGTATAAAATAGCTTAACTCAAAATATAAGTACTTAATGCATAAATTTATACTTTTTTGAAATCTTTATAACAAGTGACTTTCAGGTGATATTTTATGTAAAGGTGCATTCACTACTGAATGTTAGTGAATGAAAATATATTAATGCACATAATATCGGTTACTAGTTTAATAAGATGTGGAATATGACAGATTTTAATTAATATCAGTTAATTATGAATATTAAAGGTGAAAATTATACAACAACAGAATTAAAGTAAATTATTCAATTACGCTATATTTTTTATAAAATAGTAATGCATTCACTACTGAATGTCAGTGAATGAAAATATATTAATGCACATAATATCGGTTATTAGTTTAATAAGATGTGGAATATGACAGATTTTAATTAGTATCAGTTAATTATGAATAATAAAGGTGAAAACTATACAACAACAGAATTAAAGTAAATTATTCAATCACGCTATATTTTTTATAAAATAGTAAATTAGTAATAATTAGTAATATAATAATTAGTAAATAATAATAGTAATAATTCTTATATATATATATATATATATATATATATATATATATATATATATATACACTATATTGCCATTGATTATGGGACACTTGCGATTTTAGACATTTTACTAAATATCTAGAAAAATACATGAGGAATCATCTCGAAACTCTTAGTGTATAAATATAATAGTATAAGTCATACATCTCCGTGAAGATTTTTTCCCGAAACTCCAAAGGGGACCGTCAACAAATTAAAAAAGAATGAATATCTTTTGAATAACCCTGTCAAAACTAATGTAGCAAAAGCGCTCAAACTCTAGATTGTGATTGAATGCCTTATTGTAATAAGCCTTGTTCATTTTTATGCAAATAGCATGCATACTCGCAGAGTAATTAAGGTTTTTATAAAAATGATCCCAAATTTTTCCAAGTTTTTTCCTTCTAATTTTCAGAGTTCTTAATATAAAATATTATTTTTTTCAGAAAATATGACAAACAACATTGCACACAGTACCCTGTAATCAGAATTAGAAAATAATGAAAATTGTATAAAAAATGAGTTGGTTTACTAAATAATTTTTTACTGCGCATGCGTCAACGATATCAAAATTTCATTTGCATATTATGTTAGCTAAATGTATAGAGCAACTTTTGTGAAAGTCACAAAATCATAACTTGAAAATTCTGACAATAATCGTCAATTGAATAAGTTGAAAATCCGTTATTCTCAAAATGAAGCAAAAACAAGAGGGGTTGTATCCATATAGTCATTGATTAGTGTCAATATAGAATACACAATATGGGATGTACTACTGCATTTGGATAAAATCCCTCATTTTTTTGCTTCATTTTGGAAACAACGGATTTTGTCCTTTTTCTATAGACGATTACTTTCAGAATTTTCAAGCTATGATTTTGAGACTTTTACAAAAGTTGCTCTATACATTTAGCTAACATAATATGCAAATGAAATTTTGATATCTTTGACGCATGCGCAGTAAAAAATTATATAGTAAACCTACTAATTTTTGATATAATTTTTATTATTTATTAATTCTGATTACAGGGTACTGTGTGCAATGTTGTTTGTCATATTTTCTGAAAAAAATATTATTTTATATTAAGAACTCTGAAAATTATAATGGAAAAACTTGAAAAAATTTGGGACCATTTTTATAAAAACCTTAATTACTCTGCGAGTGTGCATGCTATTTGCATAAAAATGAATACAGTGTACTACAATAAGGCATTCAATCATAATCTAGAGTTTGAGCGCTTTTGCTACATTAGTTTTGACAGGGTTATTCAAAAGATATTCATTCTTTTTTAATTTGTTGACGGTCCCCTATGGCGTTTCGGTAAAAAATCTTCACGGAGATGTATGACGTATACTATTATATTTATACACTAAGAGTTTCGAGATGATTCCTCATGTATTTTTCTAGATATTTAGTAAAATGTCTAAAATCGCAAGTGTCCCATAATCAATGGCAATATAGTGTATATATATAAGAATTAATTGTATTACTATATATGAACCATTGATTTTAATAGAAAATTATCACTTTTATTCAATGGCGGAAAAAAAATAAATGAATACAAATGGAATCTGCAGAACCAAAGCAAAGTCCTCAGGCCCCAAATACTTTGGAACTACAAATGAAATGTGTGGTTTCATCTTCGTATTAGCCAATTAAAAGCAAAATAATACGAATTTGTGGCTACCAACACACATAAAACCAAAATAAAATGAAGAAAAAATATCAAAAACAAAATTAATAAAATTAATAAAAAAAAGAGAAAAATAATAAAAAATTTAACAAATTAAAATCGCATTTACAATGTGATAACATAAAAAATATACCTTATAATAATGTGTAAACAAATACCATTAATTTGACTATGCTAAGCTAAACTCAATATCTTAATATACGATGAAATAAGAAATAAAAATAGATAATTAATACATAACTAGTACACAAGAGAGTTAGATAATTGTTTAAAAATAGTGTGTTAGGAATCTAATTTGTTTATAGTGTCATGTTATAATCGGTCAAGTTATATTATATACGTTCTAATAGTATATGTTAATCATGGAAATTAATTAAATTATATAAATAATATTAATAGAAATTTATTGATGTTACTATACAATTATCCATACATTAGTGTCAAATGAAGAACATGTATAGAATGTTTTGCAATTTAGCAAATGCCTCTCACTTTCTCAGTTTTTTTAATAACCATTGCGTGTTATTTAGACAACACCGCCCTTCACTTTACTCCAACATCTACCCACCCAGCCATCCTATTATATATATATATATATATATATATATATATATATATATATATATGTTTTATATTTTTAATTTATTATTATAATTTTTATGTTTTATTTTTTTTTAAATTTTTTACGCAATCTGTTAATAATTTTAAAGATCATGTTATAACTAATTGTATATTAAGGAATATATGAATTTTTTAGGAAACCCAATATTTAGTACATCATAAATTATCTATTTAATATTTGCATTAATTAGCTGAGAAGAACATAAACATTTTATTCTATATAAATGATTAAGCATATATCTAAGCGAGTCTCCACAAAACATGAAAATATATTTTTCTATAAAGCAATTCACCCAATAAAACAAAACCTCTTTTCTGAACAAGAATAAATTCATATATATATATATATATATATATATATATATATATATGTACACACACACGCACATATTCATATATATATATATATATATACACACATATATATATATGTGTGTATTATAAATTTCCTTCTTTTCTACAACAATAATAAAAACGTTTCTATAAAAGAAATCGTTCTATTAAAAAAATATTCCTACTTTTATTTCCAGCATTTTTTAAACCCACAAATAAGGGAACTTATTTCAATGATTTTATCTATATGCATTAGTTTTCAGACACATTTAGGCTTTGTGTAACTGTCACAACTGCTAAATCTGAAAGATGATGATGACTCGCATTTCGACTTCAAAGAGAAATACTGCTTCATGTTTTATACATTGAGTAAATAAAAATACATTCATTTTAAAATACATATGCTGTTCAGCTTCGAGAGCCATTAACATTAGTTTGAGTTATTGCTAACGAACGCTGTATGTATTGAAACTGTCACAGTTTTCTGCAAGAAACTTTTGAATGAAAAACACATAAAGGCTAGAAAGAGATTGTGGTACCATAAAATTTAGCTTTGGATATTTATTATATTTCATTGATTCCATGCTTAATAACTTTTTGTCAGTAATATATAAAATGGTATAATTTCAAATATAAATATTTAATGTGTAAATTTATACTTTTTTGTGATCTTTTTAATAATTGACTTATAAATGACGTGTTATGTAAAGGTGAATTCACTACTGTATGTCATCTTAAGAGAATATATTAATGCGCATAATATGTGTTTATCTTTTAATAAGATGTGGAATTTAACAGATTTTAAATAACAACAGTTAATTATGAATAATAAAGGAGCAAATACCACAGCAACAAAAATTGAAATAAATTATGCAATCACGCTAATTTTTTGTATAATAGTCATTTTTGATATGTTTCAAAGTCATATATTTTTTTGGCATTAAATACTGGAATTTAAAAATAAACAGCGTCTAGTTGTCATAAACTAGAATATAGAATATATGATTAGAGCAATTCAGTTACAACAGCTACAATGTTTACAAAATGTCTGTTTCAAACTAGAATGTTTTTTTTTTTTAATTTACACAAAAGTATATATATATATAAATGTATAAGTATATCTATCGACGCAAATCTACACGAAATATAAAAACATTTTTTTCTACATAGCAATTCACCTAATAAAACAAAACTTCTTTTCTAGAAAAATACAAATATATATATATATATATATATATATATATATATACATATATATGTGCGGGTGTGTGTGTGTGTGTATGTGTCTGTATAATGTTACAAAAATTCCTCCTTTTCTACTACAATAATAAAAACCTTGCTATGAAAGATTTCTTTCAATTAAAATAATATTCCTACTTTTATTTCTGATATTTTTTAAACCCACAAAAAAGGGAACTTATTTCTGTGATTTTATCTATATGCATTAGATTTCGTACACATTTAGGCATTGTGTAACTGTCACAACTGCTAAATTTGAAAGATGATGATGACTCGCATTTCCGACTTCAAGCAGAAATACTGCTTCATGTTTTATACATTAGTTAAATGAAAAGCCAATCATTTTAAAATACATATGCTGTTCAGCTTCGAGAGCCATTAACATTAGTTTGAATTATTGCTAACGAACGCTCTATGTATTGAAACTGTCACAGTTTTCTGAAAGTAACTTTTGAATAGGAAACACATAAATGATAGAAAGAGGCCGTTATATCCATAAAAAATAGCTTTGGGTATTTATTTTAATTTATTGATTCATGCTTAATAACTTTCAATGAGAAATGTATAAAATGATATAATTTCAAATATAAAAATTTAATGAATAAATTGATGCATTTTTAAGAACTTTATAACAAGCAACTACTGAATGATGTTTTCTATAAATTTTGTGCAATACTGAATGTTAGAAAGATGTTATGGTATCTATAAAAATATAGCTTAGAACATTTATAATACTTTGTTGGCTTTCCCTTTCCAAATACATTTTAATTAGAAATATAAAGAAAATGTAGTTTCGAATGTAGATATTTAATGTGTTAATTGATAATTTTTTGTAAAGTTTATGACATCAAATATTTAAATTTTGTTCTCTTTACTATTGCATGTTAGAAACAGGTTTTGGTATACATAAAAATAGGTTTGAAAACTTGTAATATATTATTTATACATGCTTAATAATTTTAATGATATTTTTTATGAAATATTATAATTTCAATTATAAATATTTAATGCATAAATTGATACTTTTGTTTAGAGCTAATAGCAAGTAACTCCTAATTGATATTTTATAAAAACATGTTTGCACTACTACATGTCAGTGTATAAAGAAAATATAATAATTGTAATAGAATCTATTATTTGATAAATTAAATATGGTACATAACAGATTTTCATTAATAGGAATAAATTATAAAAAATAAAGAAACAAAAATATAAATAATTTTTAAAATAAATTATACAATCGCTACAACTATGTTTATGTAAAATATTTGTCATTGCTATATTTAAGAACCTTATCTCTAGTTATGTGTAATATCTGTGTAAAAAGCTAGTTTAGACAAAGCAGCGCCTACGAATAATAATAAAAAAATACATTGCATTTTACTTTATGAGCAATACTTAAATTTGCGAAACTTTCTTCATTCTTATATTTTAAAAATTGCATGAAATATTTATTTATATTTATCTTTGTTGATATGGAGAAGTGACGGTATAAGGTGGGTATTTATTTGCATCAATAAAGTCTCTTTTTAAGTCCAAATAGATTTTTCATTTTTAAAGACGGTGAAATTTAAAATTTTAGCACATTTATAAAAAAATTTTGAGAATACTAATAAAAATGCTATTAATTTAGCTTTTAAACTTCGTTGAAATGCATGTTTGTTTAATATGTAAAGTTACATATTGAAGCCTATATGTTCTGCAATTTTGTAACGTACAAAATATAAGCGCTAAGCACGAATAGTATATATTTGTAACAGCCATATAAGGGAAAGTTATTTATGTCAAGTCCTTTTGAAGATGATAGTGACATAATTTGTTTTGAGGTCTCAAATCCGATTATTTTTTGTTTATTAGTAAAAACATTTATATTAGTTTCTGTAATGAAAAAAATATGCCCTTTTTAGTAGTTCATATAAATAATGTATGATGACTACCATACTATTAAAATAAAATTCATGCTTTTTCTCATATTTTACACGTCTAAATTTGATGAAGTCAATTATAAAATATACTTAAACTATTTTTTTTAGTATTTTCCAGTTTATTTTGCAACATTTCAAAGTTTTTTTTTTTTTTTTTTTTTACAACAAATTTGAGGAAAGAACTATTCAGGATTAAATGGATTAAATAATTATGCATTCTACTTTGTAATTATATATATGCATCACTTTTTTATTTGAATTATTAGTTTTTAAAATAAAATGTACTGTAAGAATTGTCTGTTTTGTATAGGGTTGTTGAATAAATATCTGATTTTAAATCTTTATTTCTTTTATTTTTTCAGTTCTAGAAAATTACCTCCGAAAGTCCCTCAAAAGGCAATTATAAACTAAAGAATTTCCTACTTTTTCAATCTTGAAGATCTTTCTGGATCATCTTTAAATTATAATGGAGAGTCTTTCAGACATGAAATAGGTGGACTTTGGACTGATGTCTTAATTATCATTTTTTCATTTCATATAAAACTTCCATTTATTGTAAAATTATTCGGACCATTTGCTCTAAAGCCATGTTTTCATATCATGATTTTTAAACTGAAGTTTTAAATTTGTGTATCGTGTGTTATTTTGTTAAATAAATAATAATTTTTAAACGTTTTGTTAAATCATTATTTGTATTTGTTTTAAAACTTCATTTCTTAAATAGAATAAGACAATGATTTAATATAATATGCTCTTAAAAATGCATTTGGATTTTTTTCTGCATATTTGCATTACTCGATACTTTCTGTAGTATAAAAACTATTTATTCTTATTTTATTGTATTGTATTTTTATTTATTGGAGCACGGAGATTTATTTTTAAATATAAATTTATAGTTCCCATGAACTATGTAAAAATTTAATTTTTTTTTTTAAAGATGCAAGTACATTTTCATATGATGTATAAAAGAAAAATAAAAAAATATAAAAAAATCGAACAGTCAGTCAATAGGTATATTCTTTAAAGTTCTTAGGGAATCCCACGGATGCGGTAGTCAGCACCTTTGTGTGCCACGCTGCAGTTCGTGAGTTCGATTCCCGACAGGGTTGAGTTCACACATCCATTTATCTCTTTGGAATTCATAAAAGGTGTACCAAGCTTGCTTGGGAACTAAACACGAAAGTTCTGCCGACCACTTAACAGGGACACATGTTGTCCAGTAAACAAACATGGACACCGTAGGCTCTAATCCTTTATAGGTCGGAATGTCTCTGGTTTAGTTTATAACATTTTAAGATTTAAATAATGCGCGAGGCTTAAATGATTACACCATGTGTTTTCTAAAAATACATTTTTTTTTCTATTTTAAGACTTTTTATATAAAAAACAGAAATTAATAATTTAAAATACCGTTTGATGTAAGTTTTACTTCGGTAACAAAAATTTTCAGTAGTTTAATTTATATGTATGTATATGAATACAGGGTGTTTCGCTACCAGACCGACAAATTTTAAGGGAGATAGTACACATGAAGACAAACATTATTTAATAGGAAACCATGGGACGCAAACGTCTTCTATAGCAGCTATGGGCCATTAAAGTTTAGGGTCCAAAACTTCAAACGATGATAGAAAAGGAAGAAAAGGGTCGATTTGTTTGCGGTTTTCACTAAAATCATTCTTTATATTACGATTTCTTTAGAAAAAAATTTTAAAGGTTACTTTAAAAAATTATCGATAGAGGGCGCTTTAGACTTTAGAGTAACGAAGAACTACTTTTTACCGTTTTTTTCTGCATGGGGTTGAAATTATTCTAAACTGTAGAATTTAACTTAAATTTTAAATTCAAAAACGCAAATATTCGGATCAGGTAACTAGCGAAAATTTAACTGTGAACAGAGAGGGAGATTTTAAACGCTCATAAGCATTGGACAAACAAATCGATTTTACTGCGGTTTGCATGTAGATCATTCCCTTGATAATTATTTTATCCAAAACGACGTACAGCTTTGGTGTCCTGATTTTTTGATAGAGGGCGCTTCCGACACATCTCCGACATTTCAATGGCATTACTCCTGGGTGTTTTACTACCAGACCAACATACTTGCAGGAAACGTTAGGGGTGCAAAGACGATTCGCAATTACATAGGAATGTAACGTTGAAAATGCCTTTTTTGCAAGTTACGGTTAAAGGAAGCAGAGAAAAGAGGCAATAGAAACAGCAGAGAAAGAGCAACACTTTAATGTGACAGAAAGCAGTTTATTTAAATGTTTTACAACAGTAGCTGTTCGAAGTTACGACCAGAAGTAGTTCGGCATGCTTGACAGCGGCGTCGCATGTAATTCCCCACACTTTGAAAGATTCCTCGCGTCTCTGATAGCTTTCTGGCAAGCTACAGAAATATCAGATGCGAGGTCTTTAACTGATGGTACGGGAGTCTCATACACCCAACTTTTCATTTGAACCCAGCAGAAGAAGTCGATACATGGTAGATCCGGCGACCTGGCAGGCCACCACGAAATATCCACCGTTTCTGATATGTTACTTTGAAGTGTCGGCAAATAGCATTGGTAAAATGTGGAGGAGCCCCATCGGGCGTTCATCTTTCAAATGCTTCATTCTAGTACCTTTAGAGCCGGTTTGCGAATGGTCACTTCAAAGTGATCGTTGTTCACATGCATTACCATTTAGTGCCATCTACCGCAAGGAAACCGCAGCACCATCTACCGTCGCTGACAAACTTGCCGGACTACTTCTGGTCGTAATTTCGAACACCTTTTGTAGCATAACCTTTAAATAAACTGTTTTCTGTCACATTAACGTGTTGCTCTTTCTCAGCTGTTTCTGTTGCTATCTTCTCTGCTTCATTTAACCATAATTCGCAAAAAAGGCATTTCCAACGTTACATTCCTATGGCATTCCGAGTCATCGTTGTGTCCCTAACACTTCCTGGAAGTAAGTTGGTCTGGTAGTAGAACACCCAGGAGTAATGCCATTGAAATGTCGGAGATCTGTCGGAAGCGCCCTCTATCAAAAAATAAGGACATCCAAGCTGTATGTTATTTTGAATAAAATAATTACCAAGGAAATGACACTCACGCAAATCGCAACAAAATCGATTAGTTTGTTCAGTGTTTACGTTTCAGTTAAAATCTCCCTCTCTGTTCACAGTTCAATTTTCGCTAGTTACCCGACCCCGATGTTTTCGATTTTGGACTTAAAATTTAAGTTAAAGTCTAAACTTTGGAATAATTTCAACCCCATGCAGAAATTTTGGACCCTAAACTTTAATGGCCCCTAGCTCCTATAGAAGACGTTTGTTCCCCATGGTTTCCTATTTAATGATGTTTGTCTTCATATGTACTATCATCCCTCAAAGTTTGTCGGTCTGGTAGCGAAACACTCTGCATAATATATTAGTGATGAAGCATATTATGCTATAAAATATAGCTTTCTAAATTTATTCCCTCAATCGTTATCCGAACACATAAGAAATAAATACAATGTACAAAAAGCACTGGAATGTGAGATTGGTCCGTACTATTATAAAAAGTGCAGATACCGTGTCCTGTATATTTTCAATGTTGCCCGTTGCCCCATTGTCCTCTTTCCAAAGATGACCAACCATTAATACCCAAATAATCAAAATAGGAAATTACATAGTATGAAATGGCAAATTCCGACATTAAAGACGAATTTAAACTCAAAAATTGATCCCATCAATATGGGTGACATTTGAAATATACATATTATTCCATTTTTTAGGGAGCGCTGAGGGGAGGGGGAGGTATCAGAAATTAATATGTGAGTATGACACGAACTAATGAAATGACATTCCGTAATGAAATTCGATAAAGAACATGTTGTGTATAGAGTATATGATTGGAGAAATTCGTCATTAATAAGTTTTAGACAAAAAGAAAATATAAATATTCTATTAAATGAAAGTAAATTCATTCATAGATTAGATTTTTTTACCCAGTTCCTGAAATTTAGATGTGACAATTATTTGTGTGGGAATAAAATTAAATATATAGGGTAGCCTGATATAGTTATTAGATAAAACAAATCTTTTGCAAATACTCGGGAATAAAATATTTTTTGCTTTGATTTTTTTCTTGGCAAAATCATCATATGCTTGACAATTATTTTAAATAATTTTCAGATAACTAACATCAATAATAAAAAATATAATTAATAAAATCCTGCCTGAATATTATTCCGTGATGGGGGTATTTTCCATACTCAAAAAGAGTAATTTTCCGACAGCTATTTGTGGAGCTATTCAGATTTGATCACGAACAATGGTAATCACACAAAACAAGGTATTTATTAGAACATTCAGAATACAGAAAAAACCCATGAAAACGCAATTGTAAATGTACACCTAAAATTAATTTATATTTTCATTAATAAAAGTAAATTACATGTTTTTTTTTTTTTTTTTTTTTTTTTTTTTTTTTTTTTTTTTTTTCGCACGCAAGTATTGTAGTTATATCTCTTTTGGAAAAATTGATTGAAATCAGTAAAGAATATCAAACATTTTCGGTAAATGAATTATAATGAGCATAAGAACACAAAACCGACATAAATTTCATTTTTAAAAATATATAAATAAATATTTCAATAGCATATTCGGCTTTTTCACACTACAATGAAATTTTTACATTATATTTATTAAGCCTAACTGTTTGTTTTTTTCAATAAAGATATTACAGTAAAAAATTTGCACGTTATCTTACAGTTCTTTCACATCTTCATTAGTTTCAACTTGGTAAGCATCAACATATTTAGTCTAAATATGTGAAAAAAAGGCCTTGGAAAAAATTAAAACAATTTTTTGGACACAAGTCTAGATCGTCCCCAATCCGGCTTAAAATTTTCATTTCGATTTCCAACAGATTTTTTCTCATACGCATGTTTGTTAAATGAACTTTTGTATTTGACCCGGGTAGAATGTTTGATCATAAAATATATCATATGCAGGGTAGTCATAAAAAAACTTTGCCGATATATGGAGCTCTAGCGGCTGTTTCGTTCAACCGATCGAGGTGAGATTTCAGATATCGTTATTATGAGGTATGAGCTCGGGATTCTATGAACGGCAACAAAGTGGTGCTCACGGTTACAGTTATAGGTACAGAAACTCGAAATTTTCTAATATCAACGCCCATTTTCTTCCGTCGCAAATTGATCAGCGCATGCGGAAACCCTAAACAGCTTTGGAACCATACGTGTATCGCAAGAAACGGACTGGTTATGCACGCACAAAAAACAGCTCTTCAAACACCCCCCCCCCCAAAAAAAAAAAAAAAGAAAAAACATCTATCGTAGCACACAGAAGAAATTTGCACATGACACAGATTCATTACACCAATCACTGATTACAACACTCCAAGCCAGTTCGCTTCAGTAATTCTGGTATGACGTAATTTTGCAGCATTGGCGTATAGCGGGAGCCTGTTACAGAACAAGCTACTAATCTCGTTGGTATCACTTCCTAAAAAAAATACGGCCCGGAAATAATTGTGCACGTAATGCCGTATCATGCAGTAAGTCTCATGTCGTGTAAAGGTACGGGCGCCACAGCGTGAGAATACATGTCTGCCCGCTGCACACAATTTTACGTGTTGACATTGCCAGTTAAGGTGAAATATTCCCTGTCTGTCCATACTAAGTGAAGAGGCCAGACCTTGTCTCCATCATATTTTATAAGAAATTGATTAGTAAAGTCTATACGTTTTTGATGGTCCCCTACTTTCATCATCTGGACGCGATAGTACATGTAAGGAAACTTGCGGACTGAAGAAAGCGCTAGATTTAGCACCGTTCATTTCGGTGCATCCAATACAAGAGATGCACCTATTACAGTTTCGCGTATGTCCTGCAGTCACTATGTGATGCACTTTCATAACAGTATCCCCAGGAAGAGTTGGTTGTCTGTATCGCGGTCTCCCTTAGGTGCAGCCAGTTTCGTCGAAATTATTTACGAAATCACAAAGAGCTTCCGGGCTGTATGGGCAAAGCATTTGTCAAAGCATTTGGGAATGGTTTAGATGGTAAACACGCAAGGTTTTCACAGCATTCATTCCATTCAGATAACAGTGTTTTACCAATTCATCATGAACTTTCGCTAGAAGAGTCATTTCGTCGGCATGTGCAAGCTCCCGATTGAAGAACTAACATTCCCATCCCACTTTTTGACGTGACAATGTCTTGTAAATTGGTTTGCCGGGAGACACTTCAAGAAACTGCGTTACGTTACGTTACGCTCCGCTCACGATACGCGCTCACTTTTCTCTTAACTTTTTCCGGTCACTTGTGGGACCATTTTCTGAACGTGAATGTGAATTCGCTGCAAGGAAGGGGCGGTGCTTAATAGGAATTTTAGATAGTATCAAACTAAGACGAAATACGTTATGTATTAGTTATTAGTATAAAGTACAAAGAAAATAAGTGTAGTTTATTTCGTAATTCGGTGGTATATTATGGAAAACTAATGATATGTGATTAGTGAAAGCCATTTTACTTTAGTTATATTCGGCTCATTGAAAAATTCTTTAATATGCTGTTTACAAAATTCAACATTTGACATCAATAAACATGAAGTAAAATGTGTTTAACAAACACAGTGTATTGCAAGTTATTGTATGTATATTTGTATATAAATACGTATGTATGTGTAAAGGTAATAAATGTTTTAAATTGTTACTATTATTTCATCCTTCTTCCTACTATACGAATGAATATTCACATTAAAATTATTTTACAACTCAAAGTCGTTGTCACGTAAAACTTTTATCCGTTTTCTACGTTGACTATCTGGCAAACGGCGTTCTGCAATTGGTGTTTTGTATACTTGCCAACATCCGGCTTTTTTAAATTGACAAAACATTCGTCGAACCAGAAATTTTATTTAATTAATGAAACCATGTGTGTTTTAACTAAGTATCACATAAAGACAAGAAACATTTTATTTAATATATTTTCTGGTTGAAAGTAAGTTTTATCGTTTAATAAAAAGCCGGAGGTTGGCAACTCTGGTCTTTTGCCTTTGTCATATGCAAATTTCCTTCGTGCGGCGTGATCGTTTTTTTTTTTTTTTTTTTTTTTTTTTTTTTTTGGTCTTTCGCAGATCTGTTCTTTGAGCGAACATAACGCGTCTGTTTATTGCGATATCCCGTTCTAACGCTCGTTAAGGTTTTAGCACACGCTGAGCATTTTGCGTGTGAAAAAATGGGCGTCGCCATTTGAAAATTTCGAGTGTCTATCGTTTTAACCATAACCGCAAGAGTCAAATTGTCGCCGATAGCAGAATATCGAGCTACATACCTGTGAATAACTATATCTAAAATCTCATCTCGATCGGTTTAATGGGTCTTCAGCTAGAGTTCGATATATCGGCAAAGTTTTTTTATGACCACCCTGTATATTTGAATATCAAATGGCATTTCTAACTTTCATCATACGATTACCATTTTAGTTTAAACTCTACCCAGTATTTTCTGTTTAACTTATAGATAATTTTCCGAAATTATATTTTAACAATTACTTTTTTAAAATCACTCGCAAACAATTAATTTATCATTTAAGATCTCTTAAATCACATTTTGTACCACATATTAATGTCTAAAAATTATCCGAAAGATTGCTTGTTAATTTACCAGGTGTCTGATAACTACCCTGATTTTTTACCCGTGATAAACATCCATATAATGTTACTTGTCTGTTTCTAAAAAGATAACGTACCCTATTTTTCAAAGACGAAGTAGCATTCCTTTTGGAGTTCCCATACTTTAGAAATTGAAATTTGAAATCACTGAAGCAAAAAGTTAAACAGGAATTTTTTACAGCGTTTAGGAAAGCAATTTTCTACAAGACAGAGTAAGCTACTAATTACTAACAAAATATTTAATGGAAAATAAAAATAATAAAAATAATATAAAAATAACTGATATAACTAAAAGGAAAATTGGCCAGATTTCAATTAGTGTGCGAGTATTATTGTTGTGTATTATTTCCCTGGCATTCCTGTAGCTGAAAATTACCTCAGGCTACCCTACATTAAAGGTTAAGAAGTATGTAATGATATGCTGTCATTTCATATTCCTGATATACGGGTAGAACTGTTCAAGAATTGCACAAATGGGCTATAATTGTATCAACTGATAAAATTTTGTTAATTTTCGTCCTTTTAAAAATTTCTAATGCCTTTACTTCCGCGCTAAATAAATTTTAAAGTGGTAGTCCTGAATTGCTCAAATTCTTAACTATCTTAATGTTTCCATACAATGTTAAATTCCAGATTAAATTTAAACGTAGTTGTTATAAACAACATAGAAAATTCGACCAATTTACATTAATAAATTGGTCAGTAGTGTTTCCTTATATATGTATATTTCTCAAATAAATAATCATAAAATCACAATCTAATTAATTCATGAATATTGTATATGCTATGAATATTTTTACCTAATAACATAAACAAAATGCGTGTGTCGTAAACTTCAAATAAAAAATATATATTCTTTTTACTTTCTGGCATTTTTTTAGCACACATAAAATAATTGAATAAATAAATATTGCGATAAATGAACATATAAAACTTTTTTGCGTAAAGTTCGGCATTTTCACAAAAGGCTTCGGAATTTAAATAAAACAAATATCACAGATTTCCGAAAATCTTGTTTAATTATAACTCAGCAAAATTCTAAATTACATTTCTATCAAAGCGTCAATAAATACACGCTTCATAAAACTTTTGTAAAATTCCTTTGTTCGATTTGCAGATTTAAAAGGATCCCAAATAACCATTGCAGCAAAAAACACTTTGGCAATCATATCTTCCATCATGTTTAATTATAAGAGGATTTTGATTCATGATTGAGGAAAATGAGATTAATTAAAATCTACAATAATTGATTTCGGTGGCATTTGCACAATGAAATAGAGTTTGGAATGTTCTTAAATTGTATTGTAAAACTTGAAAAGGTTAAAAAAATGGTTTTAAATTTAATGCGTGCAAAGACGAATTTTATAATTTTTGAAATAAAATAAAACAGATGTCTTAAGGGGACAGTACACCTTTAAAATGGTCAAAAAATCGATTTTTCAATTTTTATTTCTTTATAAAGATAATTTTATTCTGAATAATTTGATACCAATATTTTAATTGTGCGATTCTTATTTACCGAGATATTGCTGAAAATGTCAACGTCACTCCATAAGTTCCAAGAATCACGCCCCGGCGGAAAGTTTTAAAATGCATTCAAAAGCTGCTTTTGTTCAATAAAAAATATTTTTTTCATTAAATATTTTAATTTTATAAAAAAAAGCATATATTTTATTCACTTGAAAAGTCAATGCAATGTAAAATATAATATTAAATGAATTTTTTTTAAAGGTAAGTGGAACGTTTCCTATTTACATAATTATCGTTTTTCAAGCAAGTCTGTGTATTTTGCGTATTCTGCAGCGTTTTACAAATTTTTCAATATTTATCAGTTTAAACTAGCATTTAATTTTATTTTTAATTCTGAATGTTATATAATTGTTTTGTTTTGTTCATTCTGAATTTTATATTTTAAAAATCCACTTTAATCATAAAACGAAATTTTCTCAAAATGTATTTTTTTCGCTTTTGTGCATATCTCCAAAATCATTTGAAGTACAGCTCCGAAATTTTTACCTTACCTAAATGTTCATACAAAGATGACAAGGAACTAAAGTTATGCAGCTGTGTATAGTTTGAAAGAAATTATAGGGCTGAATGTGTGCAAAAATGAACGGCTTTTTCTCAAAATGAAGTTTTACATGCTTATGCATATCATATCTTCAAAACAATGAGAAGTATAGCTTCAAAATTTTTATCCTATATATATATATATATATATATATATATATATATATATATATATATATATATATATATACATATACATGAAAATAAATTAGAACTATGCAGCTGTGTTCAGTTGGAAAAAATTATAAGATTAAACGTGTGCAAAAAATAATGATTTCTGTTTTTTATAATTCAAAAGTAATTGCTATTTTTCTAACTAACCATTTATATAAAATTAAGTTTAAATTATAGTCTAGAATATTATGTTTATTTAAAGAAAAAAATTATGCAAATCGTATGAAATCTGCATGAGATATCATGCATGCAGTTAGCGATTGTTCAACGCTTATTCGACGTCAATTTTTTTGTTTTTAATCATTTTAAAACCTACTCTTTGGTATTTTTTGCACATTATATATCCAAATTAAATATTTTTTATACAGTTCAATATCATATAAAGATATTTTGAAAGTTCTGTGCATCTAGGAACATTATTATTTACAGAAAAAAAAATGCAAACCATATAATCGAATTTCGTATTTTTTGCGAGTCGCAAACATGTACACAAATTCCTACATTTTACTCAATTTTACAAACTATTTTTTTATTTATAAATTTAAACAAGCATCAAATTTTATTTTTAATACTGAATATGTTATATTATTAATAGTTTTATTTCTTTTTTTATGAGTTTTATATTTGTAAAATACATTTTAATCTTTAAACGGCTTTTACTCAAAATGATGTTTTTTACACTTGCGCGCGTGATATCTCCAAAACCGTTCAAAGTATAGCTTCAAAATTTTTACCCTGCCTACATGTACATATAATGAAGAAAATGAACTAGAATTATGCAGTTGTGTTCAATATGAAAAATATTACAAGGTTGAATGTATGCAAAAATTCATTATTTTTTTATTTTCTATAATTAAAATCTAATTTCTCTGTATCTAATTAGCCATTCATAAACATCCTAGTTCAAATTGTAGTCCAAGGTATTATGTTTAATTTAAGATCAAATTTATGCAAATCGCATGAAATCTGCATGAGATATCTTGCGCGCAGTGAAATGTTATACGTCGTAATTTTTTAAAAATACCATTTCGAAATCGACCCCATAAAAAAAAATTGCTGTATTATATCTAAACTAAAAATTTTTAAAGAAAGTTCAATACCATATAAAGATATTTTGAAATTTTTGGGTTTCCAGAGTAAACAAAAGCTCATTCAAAAATTTCCAGTTAATAAACAAAACTTAAACATGCATTTAAATTCTTTTAATATACATAGTAATGCTCTATAATGAATTGCTGATGAACCCATTTCGACAAATTATACAAAACGCCAAAATACTCAAGTAGTACCAGATTGCGTAAAAGAAACATCCTTATAACTCCAAAAATAATAATCATATTAACTCACAATTTACTGCGTCGAATTAAGCATCTCATTTCCAATTAAAATATATCTTTGTATTGAAATTTGAATGAAATACACGGTCATGAAAAATCGAAGAATGTGAAAAACAGGATTACAAATATCTCGGTAACTATTAATCCGATCGAGTTCGTTCTTTATAAAAAATTTGTGTTATTTTATTGCCTTTCAGGTCTATGCCTTACAAGAAAAAAAACCCAAAAATTTTATATAGCTTTCATCAGAACGAATTTTTCGAGAGACCGAAAAAAATATTTCCGGAAATTCGAGGTTACTGATATTAAATAGGCTTCGTTCCATTCTTACATACTAAGTACATACAAAATTTCAAGTCTCTATCTCAACTTGTTCGGGAGATTTGTTCGGACGGACGGTAAATTTTTTTTCTAAAAATATGTTTTTCGGAATCTCCAGTATCTGAAACGTCAAAAAAAAATTTCGATTTTCAAAACGATTGCAAGACTTACCCTATACTTACCCTATTAAAATAGTATAATGGGCTGTTTTACAAGATTTTTTTTTATTTATGTCTACATTTTTTAATTTTTAATTTTAAGTATTGTGCCACCATATATATTACATTATTAAAAATTTAAGAGTTGTTTCTAAGGTACTCTCTCCCCTTAAAGGGACATGAGAACTCTAAATTTATTTATTATTTATTTATTTTTATTCCCTTTAAAGGTTATTTAAGGTGAGTCTGTATGCATCACAATTTGACTGCATATTTTAAGCCTTATGAAGAATTTTTCAAAATGCCTCATGCACGTTTCATATTAAATAACATTCAAATATTTTTTTATGCAAGTTTGTTTTATATATCCAAAAATCTTGCGTTTATTTTTATAAATTTGAATAAACATGTAACAAAAAACCGATTTTTTTTTTAATTTTCAGGAACTTTGTATTTTATATCTGTAATTTCTTACCTTTATCAATTATAGATATGTATTTAAACATATTATATTATATTTAGTTTTAGAAAGATGCAATTTCTTATGACGTATGTAATGACAAAAGCAAAGTTCCCAACCTCCCGATTTTTCTTATATTCCTAAAATCTTATAGAAATGTTCGTTTTATTTAGTTACACAAGTTTAGCGATTCAATAAAGCAAGTATTTGTGCATAAAAATATTGGAGTGATGGAAATCGGGAAGTTGGCAACTAAGAAAACAACTATAAAAAATATTGGGAATTGTAGTTTTTATGGAATTTACAGTTTCGGTCAAAGGTTTCCAGCCAGAAAAAAATTTTCTGTTAATTTGTAAATATACCCATTTGAAGAGGAATCTCAAAGCGATATTTATACATTTTATTGACAGATTAGTCAGGAACTTATTTATAGAAGAACGTGTAAATATCAATAAATTTAATTGACAAAATTAAGTATAAATACAACGCATGTTCTCAAAAGTTTCCGGCCACTTATAATTCTTTAGTTTTTTTCTATACGTAAAGTATTTTTTGGTTGTGTTTATGAAGGAATCAAAGTGTATAGCATAGTTTGAATTCAAGTTTGAAAAGTTCAACAGTTATTGTTCATAAATGAGTGATTATTTTGTCGATAAAAGGCCAACCTTCCCGAGATATTGCGGCTAAGTTATCGGTCGGTAAATTCGACTCTAAACTTTATTTAAAAATTATATAATGATAACCATGGCTTTCAGAACATTCAGAGGTCCGGGAGACCCCGGAAAATTACTATTGCTGTGGACAGAATTATCAGGAGAAAAACTATTGATAATCCGCATGAAAATTCCGTTGCAATATACTGCGATTTACGGAATGAAAATATTGTTGGAATACGTCTGTCTACCGTGTTATGATGCTGACGTGATACCGAACTTTATGAAAGAGTCGGTGTTCAAATATTGTCAGAGGTTAAAAAAATACCGACATACCCTACTGGCATTTTCCAAGGAACACAAAGTCTGGTCAAGTAACAACTGGACAAAAGTTCTATTTTTCCATTAATTGAATTCAAAAAAGTTTTGGAAGTGACGGCAGACACAACGTCCGATGACCTAACAACAAAAGATATCATTCGACTTATGCTATTCCTACAATGAAGCATGGCGGGGGATACGTTATGCCGTGGGGAGTATTTTCTTCAAAAATTGTCGGTCCGTTATTTGAAATCCACACCAAGTGAATGATACAATGCATAAGGATATCTTGCAAGACCATTTTCTGCCTTATTAGAGAAAAAAATTTGGTCACAACTATTTTTCTTAACATGATAACGACATAAATAATGTATGCAAGCCTCGATAAGCAATGGTTTTCACACAAAAAATTTCGTTTTTGAAATGGTCAGCCCAAACGCCCAACATGCATCCAAAAGAGAATTTTTGGAAAGAAGTTGGCAAAAGTCTGTTGGCAAAAGAACTATAAATATTTCAACTCAGCCAAAATTTCGCCAAAATTGCAAGAAATGTGGAAAAAACGTACCATAGACGATCTTTAACCGTTGATTGTATGAATGTCACGTTACTGCGTCGCAGTACTTATTATTAAAGCTAATGAAATAGTAATACGATAAAATACTCATTATAAATGTTGTTGATCACTGTTATTTTCTATTACAATACAACTATTTTACAAACTTGTAAAGATGGCTGGAAACTTTTGAGAACAGCCGTTTTCCTTTATACCGAATTTTTTCAATTAAATTTATTGACATTTACACGTTCTTCTATAAGTAAGTTCCTAACTATTATGTCAATAAAATGTATAAGTATCACTTTGAGATTCATCTTCATATGGGTATACTTACAAATAAAATGAAAAATTTTGCTGGCCGGAAACTTTTGATTGCCACTGTAAATGGAGCATTTTGAAAACTTCTACATAACGCTTAAAATATTTTAAAAATACTTATTTTTGTGAATATATTTTATTCTGCTAACTAAATGCAATAATGCATATTGTGTAAATATTGAACTTTATATAAAGTGAAGCTAAAAAAAAAGTTTCAAATGCTCTTGTTCAGTTAAACACATGTCAATAATTACTCCTATTTATTCAGTGTATCGCAAGTAGTGATTAACAACAGGATTTGGATAATGCACGCTCCAAAATACTGATGCGAAGAACATGTTGTCGAAATATATGTAAGCTATTTTGGAAACTAAAATTACACAGAATTGTTAGTGGAAAATGCAAATCTGTAATTACATTGCCCTACGATGCTTATAGGAAAATCTTTATTGTACTAACTACTTAATCTATACTTACGCTGAATTATCCTACTTAACGCTACTGGGAATGTAGATAAGTAATTTACAGACATTTGCTGTAGAGACAAACTGGAATTTTAAATAATTATCTGATAAATATGGCGATATGTATTTTGCAGAGATTTTCGAGGAAACATGATTTTCAATAACATAGTGATTTTATGTAAATAGTTCCAAAAGACAACATAGTATAAATATAAATAAAAAAATAGCAGTTTCAAGAAAGATTTTTATTTTTGGAATAAATGCAAGCGATGAAACTGTTCTCTAAAAGAAATGTTATAGCATAATTTATATAGAATTTCAATATTAATTTCATAATTTAACTTTTTTTTAAATTTTGATACATTAAATCTCATTAACTCCTACAGAAATAAACGGAATTTTTCTTAAACATCCTGATGTGCAATCTACGCATTTATTAATAAACATTTATTACTTCTCTCCATCTTTACAAAAAAAAAAATATTTGATTCGTTAAAAATGTAAATGCCAATTTTTGGTAATCGAAAGACTTATATGTTACAAAAGCCAAGCAATTTGATTTTTTAAATGTCTGTCTGTGAGTTTCTCTGTCTATGTGTGACTAAAAAAGTTCTAGTCGCTCTATTTCAAGAATTAATGTAAGAAATTTCGAAAATATTAGATTTTTTTTCGGACTTGATGTAAAATGGTGCTGATTTTTTTAAGAATATTACCTTAGAGGGACCCTTGCTGTGCTGGATATATTTTACAATTTATTCAATAGATCTGTCAAAAAAATCTAATAAATAGGAATGGATTTTCATAAAATTTCGGATTCAATTACAAAATTTCCTAAGTGACTGCATTGTAAAAAAATACGTTCAATTTACGCCAAAAATTGCTAACAGAAAAGTTGCCTACAGTTTTCCCGTAAATCTTGCAGTAGAATTAAATGTTATAAAAAAAATTTGTCTAATTTTGTTGCAGTTTTTAAGACAAAAACTACATGCAGCAGGTTTTGCAGTAAATTTAACGGGTTTCTTTTACAGTGTGCTGTGCATATGAGGTTTTAGTGAAACATGTTGAAACAGTTGGCGCTACTATGTTGCATTTTTCACAATACAAGCAATGACTCTATCTCAAGAACTAATTTAAGGAATTTAATAAAACTTCAGTTTCAGTTTAAGCTTGATACAAACTGGTACTAATTTGTTTTTGTGCAAAAAACAGTTGGCGCTGATGTGCTTCATTTTGTAGGCTTCACTTTAGCTATTACCGATTTGGTTTGGATTAAATGACAAAAAAGTGACAAACAAGTAAATGACAAACAAGTAAATGACAAACAAGCGGCTACTGTTCTCAATTTTTCACGATTTTTGCGAAAGTCTTATAAAAAAAGAATAAAATAAAATAAAATAATGCACTTATTTTAATCAAACTTAATATTCTGGTACATCTTCACATTAAGAATATTAAATAGGTTCTTATTAGACTTAGGTGTATATTGATCAGTAGGTGTTGATTTTATGCTATTTTGGCTTTAACTGGGCTACGGACGTCTAAGAAGGTGCTCTTTAAAATTAAATGTTTTGTTTGAAACGATGCAATATTAATATCTACTTGAGAAATGCATGCAGTTCAATGAACCTAGACACCTTTACAATAATCCTGATGTGCACAGTTTCCCATTTACTTTTGACACTCTGTTGGTGAATTTTAAGTTATTATAATTAATGAGGTAAAAAAAAGTTTGGGGAATTGGCACATCCAACTAATTTAGTTTGCATTGAGAAAAATATTGTATACATTTCTGATATTTTGGAGCGGTATAGAAGTGGCCAATTACTGTCTTAATCTTTTTTCCCTTTTAAACTCTATGTAAGACGAAAGCATTAAAATCCAGAGAAATTTTTACAAACGTTTTTTGAAGGATTCTGATATTTTAGTACACAGGCTATCAAAGCCTTTGAACTAATGTGCCAGCAGATTCTGTATGCATGTACTATATACAATGTATGTACCTATATACAGGGTGTCCAGCGAATAAGATATTAATTTTAAAATTAAAGATCGATAGAATTATGCAGTAAACTATTTGTTACGAATAAGATACTAATTTCAAAATTAAAGATCAATAGAATTATGATGTAAACGATTTGTTTATTAGGTAAGCTGTAAATATGTTATGCAAAAGTTTTGACCGGACAATATTTTGAAAAAAAAACGTGTTCTAATAGCAAACTGATATTTGAAATTTTACTTGTTTTAGACTGCTTGCAGAGAACGAGATTTTCGGCCGGCGGCGTACAGTGCCATATTTTAACGATTTTTAGAATTAAATTTTTGAAATTTCGAAATTCTATAAACGTAGTTCGAAAAATCGCTTAAATATTGTACTGTATTCCAAAAAACTCGTTCTTTTCAAGCAATCAAATAAACAAGAAGAATGTCATGTCAACTATTCTATGCAATCAGAACACAATCTTTTCGAAATAGTCACTGACCGAAATTCCTGTAAAATATTTTTTCAGCTTGCATAATAAACAAACAGTTTGCCTTACAATTAAATTGATTTTTGTTTTACAGAAATTGAACTTTGAAATCAGGGTCATATTTACTGAACACCCTAAACGAATGGATGTACGTATGTAATTCGATAACTCATGATAAAAATATCTGATTTACTTAATACATTATTATTTTATACATTCTTAAGCTTTGTCTTTATTTCCAAACTCTTCATTATAATATGTATGTTCTATAATATTTATACGCATTATCCGTCTTCAGTGACAGTCTATGCGGGTTTTTTATACCACAAAGTAAAATTTAATTTCTACAAAAATGTAATATACCTCTCATGTATGTTTGTCACACTGACAAATTTTATTTTATTTTATTTTTCCATACCTCCGCTTTTTCTACTCTAATAATAAAAATCTTTCTGTGAATGCTCTATTTCTGTAAAAATAATATTTCTAGTTTTTAAAATAACCTGTTTGAAAACTATCAGACTATAAGATTTTGTTTTGTTTTTAATTTAAAAAAAGAATTTCTACAAAAATGGAAATTTATCTGTTATGCACTTTCCTTAACTAGATAAAAAACATTATTGTTAAATATCTACTATTTACTATCTTACTACTTTTTCTGCAATAGTAATAAAAAAATTCTTATGAAAAAAATATTTCCAATAAAATAATATTTCTATTTTAATTTCTAACGTTTTTTTAACCCATAAAAAAAGAAACTTATTTCTATGATTTTATCTACATCCATTAGCTTTCAGACACATTAAGGTTTGTGTAACTGTCACAATTGCTAAATCTGAAAGATGATGATGACTCGCATTTTTACTTCAAAGAGAAATACTGCTTCATGTTTTATACATTGAGTAAATGAAAATCCATTCATTTTAAAATACATATGCATTTCAGCTTCGAGAGTCATTAACATTAGTTTGAATTATTGCTAACGAACGCTATATATATTTAAACTGTCACAATTTTCTGAAAGTAACTTTTGAATGGAAAACACATAAATGTAAGAAAGAGGTTGTGGTATCCATAAAAATTAGCTTTTAATATTTAATATACTTTATTGTTTCCATGATTAATAACTTTTAATGAGAAATGCATAATATGACATAATTCCAAATATAAATATTTAATGTATAAATTTATACACGGTGTCCATTCTCAACGGTGGCCAATGGCTAATTTCTGAACGGTTAGCCATAAACATATAGTTTCAATTGGAAAAATGCTTTAAAAAAGGTAAAGAATTGTTTTTCAAGCGGTTTACGTCAAAAAATTTTTATTAAAAAATTACGAAAATAAACTTTTTATACGGTCCCTTGGTTCTATTAGTGATATTTAGTAAAAATTTTCCATCACCCTATCAAGCAATACAAAAAAGGTCCCATTCATCTAACATTAAAATTGACCGAGTTATGAAACTTAAAATTTCATGACTTAAACCACTTTTCTGTAGCTGAAAACGAATGAGTTGGACTCAGTATTCAGGGAACGTATACTATGTGCTTAAATTATTATAAAGGGCATCCATTTCCAACGTTGTCCAATAGCTAATTCCTAAACCATTTATCACAGACGTTTAGTTCCAATTACAAAAATGGTTTAAACAAGATAAAGAAATATTTTTAAAATAATTTAACTGAACGTGCTACCACCGTATATATTTTACGGTACTAGTAATTTTTATTAATTAACTTCTAGATTGGTTATAATAGTTGAAGACGTGACTTTTAAAATTCTCTTTATTGAAAAAATAAAATTTTGGGAAATCGTGATTTTATTTTAGAAAGTTGTGTTATTTTGATAAGCTTATTTTTTGCTTAAAACGTGAGTATGTAAGTTTCCCTAGTTCAAATTTTCTATTCAAATTTTAACTGACTTCCAAATATCCGATCGAGGTTCAATTTACACACTTATTTATATCCAATGACATTGTAATATTAATACAATTTTAGGTGCGTACCATTTATTTATTTTATAGGATTACACCAAATTCTATTAGGTTAAATAATCTAATAGAATTTTAAATATATGTCATTTTGTAACAATTGTAACTGTTGTTTTTAAAATTTAAATTAACTTTCTGTTATTTTTTACTTATATTTTAGTACAAATTTTCTTTAAAATGCAACCATCAACATAAATTTAAAAATAATATTGTAAAAATTATTTTACTCTCAATGTTTAATGTTAAATTTTATATATTTTTATTTCCAGTAAATTTGGGACAGACCCCTAATTTGCAGCAAAAAATATGCTTCAACTTTAAACAGCTATTACTCGGTTTGTTTTAATCGCAAAGGAATGGGGCATTTTTTGTATTGCTTGTTAGTGTAATGGTAAAAATTTACTAAATATCTCTTATAGGACCGGGAGACCGTATAAAATTAATTTTCGTAATTTTTTAAGCTTTTTTTTTACCTAAATCGCATAAAAACAATTCTCTACCTTTTTTAAAGTATTTTTGCAATTGGAACTATATGTCTATGACTAACGGCTTAGAAATTAGCCATTGGCCACAGTTGAGAGTGGACACGCTGTATATATTTTTGGAATCTTTATAAAAAGTGACTTTTAAAAGATGTTTTATTTAAAGATGCAATCACTATTGTATATCAGTGTATTAAAATATATTAATGCCCATAATATGTATTATTAGTTTAATAAGATGTGGAATATGACATAAATGAAATAACAGTAGTTAGTTATGATAAACATAGGAGCAAATACAAAGTTACGTATCCATAAAAATTTGTTTTTGATACTTATTATACTCTATTAATTCCATGTCTTATTGGTTTAATTAGATATGGAATGGGACAAATTTTAAATAATATCAGTTAATTGTAAATAATACGGGAGCAAATACCACAGCAACAAAAATTCAAGTAAAATATGCTGTCATGTTATATTTTTGTAAAAGTAGTCGTTATTGATGTGTTTCAAAATTATATGACGACCTCAGAAGCCAAGGGGTACAAGTGACTAAATGTCGATTTGGAGTAAATTGAGTTTAAAGATAATTGATGTTAAATTGGAACATCAATAACAATTGATTAAATTGAAATAGGAAACATCTGCTTGTTGGTTCTTATCTTTGAACTCTCATTTCAATAACTGTTAAAAAATAGAGCATAATTTTCTTTAAATGTATAATTAATCAATATTGTTTGTTTTTCGAAAAAAGTGGTTTATCTCTATAACTCCCCAAAATAATAAGAAAATGGCCTATATTTCTTTACCTGAAATGAAAAAAGCATATTTCCAGATACCCTGTGCACTTAACTCATTTTTTTCAATTTTGTCACTTATACCCCTTGGTTTCTGGGGTTCTCATATACTTTACCTGAATTAAATGCTGGAATTAAATAAAACAGCGTCTAAGAATAAAAAAGTAGAATAATGTGTATATGATGAGAGCCATTCAGCTACAATATTTACGAAATTTCTGTTACAAACTGTATGGTTGGTTTTCTTAATTTAAACAAAAGTAAATATATATAAATTAATATGTATATCTATCTAAGCGAATCCTCACGAAATATAAAAATATATTTTTCTACATAGCAATTCATCCAATAAAACAAATCCTCATTTCTACAATATATATATATATATATAATACCATTAAAAGCAGACAAGATTCACCAATGGATTTTATCAATAAAACAATAAACCAAAACGAAGAATTAGAATTGAATTGAATTATAATTATATATATATATATATCAGGAATTAATCGCAATTAATGTGTCTATTTAGCATTGCCCTTGAGAAAGAGCTAAATACCACATTTCCAATATTGTTCCAACTTTTGCCAACTCCTATGTTTGATAGAGTTTGTTATTTAACGAGTTATTCCGTATTTTGATGTTGATTTGTAGTATTATCTAATTGTTCTATATTAATATATATATATTGCAAAATTTAACCCTTTTCTAATATAATAATAAAAACGTTAGTATGATAGAATTATTTCCATTAAAATAATATTCCTACTTTCATTTCTGACATTTTTCAAACAGTCAAAAAAGAAGATTTATTTCTATGATTTTATCTACACGCATTGGTTTTCAGACACATTTAGGTTTTGTCTAACTGTCACAATTTCTAAATCTGAAAGATGATGATGACTCGCATTTCGACTTCAAAGAGAAATACTGCTTCATGTTTTATACATTGAGTAAATGAAAAGCCAACCATTTTAAAATACATATGCTGTTCAGCTTCGAGAGCCATTAACATTAGTTTGAATTATTGCTAACGAATGCTATATGTATTGAAACTGACACAGTTTTCTAAAATAAACTTTTGAATGGGAAACACAATAATGCTAGAAAGAGGCCGTGATATCCATAAAATTTAGCTTTGGATATTTATTTTATTTTATTGACTCCATGTTTAATAACTTAATGAAAAATATATTAAAAAATTCAAATATATATTTTTAATGTATAAATTTATATTCTTTTGTAATATTTGTAAGAAGTGACTTTTAAATGATGTTTTATTTAAAGGTGCATTCACTACTGTATACCTGTGTATGAAAACATATTATTGCACATAATATGTATTATTAGTTTAATAAAATGTGGAATATGATAGAAATATAAATAGTAGTAGTTAATTATGAATAATATAGGAGAAAATACAAGGTTGCGGTATCCATAAAAATTTGTTTTGGATATTTATTATACTTTATTAATTCCATGCCTTATAATTTTTAATCGAAATATGCAAATCGGTATAATTTCAAATATAAATATTTATTGTATAAATTAATACTTTTAAATGAACTTTATAACAAATAACTTCTAAATGATGTTTTATTTGAAATTTGGGTGCATGTTGGGGCTACATATTAGAAAACGTTTATGTTACCCATAAAAATCTAGATTTAAAGATTTATAATACTCTGTTGATCTGTACTAAATATATTTTGATGAGAAATATAAACAATATATATAATATGTTAAAAAAAAATGGTCGTTATTTTAAAACAGGAATCGGCTCATAAATACGGATGTTATCAGGTGATAAAAATCAGACCGCTTCAAAATAATCAGCCACACTAGAAATTCAAAGTGCTGTAACTCAGCCATTTTTCAAGGTATAGACAAAACAAAAAATGCTTTAAAATCTTTGCATCAAGGTCGAACACTTAGAAAAAAAAATATTTATCAATTTCTATTTTTTTGTATTTAATTTTAAATTTTCATTAGAAATATTAAATGGTCGTCAATTTGAAACAAGATGACGGATATAACGGACCAGCGAACTCGTTTCAGACATCGGTATACAATATGTACACATCTAGTTACATCGTAATCGGCTCATAAATACTTGTGTTATCACGTGATAAAAATAAGACAGTTTCAATATAATGAGACACACTAGAAATTAAAAGTGCTAGAACTCAGCCATTTTAAAAGTTCTAAGCAAAACAAAAAGTGCTCTGAAATCTTTGCATAAAGGTAAAACATATAGAAGAAAAATATTTTTCGATTTCTATTTTTTTATTTAAAAAAATAAAATAAATAAATGTCCGCCATTTTGAAACAAGATGACGTATGAAACTGGCCAACTAACTCGGTTCAGATATCGGTGTATTATGTGTAGACACCAAGTTACATCCAAATCGGTTCATAAATAAGCTTGTTATTACGTGACAAAAATCAGACAACTCAGCCATTTTTTTAAATACAGATAAAACAGAAAATGTTCTGGAATCTTTGTATCAAGTTGAAACACAGAGAAGAAAAATGTTTTTTTCATTTTCCTAATTTTTTGTACTTAATTTTAAATTTTAAATTAAAAATAAATAAATAAATGGTGGCCATTTTGAAGGAAAATGGCGGATGATGCTGGCCAACGAACTCGGTCGAGATATTAGTATATACTATGTACTTACCAAGTTTCATTCTAATTTGTTCATATATATATATATATATATATTTAATATATAACATTCTCATGTCACAGTGTTAGTTGCCGTACTTCTCCTAAACGGCTTAATGAAATGAAATGATTGAGGTGAAATTCTATATGTATACTCAGTAAGTCTGAGAATAATTTTTAATCTATGTTTTATACCCCTAAGTGATAAGGGTGGCCCACCTCAGTCGTGAAAGCTAACCTTAAAGAAATGGCAGCACCTCCAATTTACATACTATGACATCATAAGAATTATTGTCCATGTCCAAATCATTGTTAGAATGCTTTGTGAATTATCTTCGTGATTTTATATTTTTTACCGTTCATGCAAATGAAGCTCTTGCATTTGTTTTCCTTAAAAAGTCGGATAGTAAGTTGCCAACTTAATTTCAGTTGAAATTATCGTAGAATATATGTTTATTAGAATGTTAATTAGAAACAACAATGTTTGATGTCCAAATAGAATATTTGACACAGACGGCACATATGCACCGGGTTTGGCGCGATGTTTTTTATAACAATCTGGCGATAACTAAATTTTTGAACATCATTTACACAGATATTTTAAAATTATTTTCTATTATTTGAAAGAGGAAATAATAAATAAACGATATTTTATACAACTATGTAGAATAAAATAATTTATGCCAAAAAAAAAAAAAATCCTTAATAAATAAACAGCAATAGCCTGATAGTTTAAATATTTTGCACGGATGTCGTATATGCAATGAGTTTCACGCGACGCTTTTTTATACCAATTTGCCGAAAACTTCATTTTCGAATACCAGTTACACACACATTTTTAGATTATTTTCTATTAGTATTTGAAAAAGAAATAGCACTAAATAAACGATATTTTATACAATGATTATATAGAACAAAAATACTTATGTCATTTTAAAAAAGAAAATAGAAAATTTCTCAGTAAATAAACACAATAGCCAGGTCATCATGTCAGACAAAATAATGGCAATTAGATATCCCGGTGCATATATGATATTTGGCAAAGAGTTCAGTATCCTTTTCTTTTGGATAACTGGCGAAAAAATCGAAATTAGCAATAAAAAGCCATTTTTTGAAATTTACCAGATTTCTCAAGATGATAGAAAAGCATGATTTAAAGGGTTTATAAAGATATGTTTTTCTAATAAACCTTACATATGTCATGTGTTAAAAATATACGGGGGGGGGAAATTATTTTACTTATTACATACTTAATTAAATGGGGGGTCGAAAAAATTTTAACATCTTACTATATCTCAGCAGTTGTTATAGGTAGGAACCTGAAATTCGAGATTATAAATGTACTAAAAAATTATTAAACACACATTTCAGAAATTTTACAAATTACCCCCCCCCCCATAAGAGAGTTAAAAATGGGTCGAAAAGTTTAGAGCATTTGGCACATTTCAGCGGTCATTTTAAGTAAAACGTGAAATTGCAGAAAACAAATCTGTTATAAAAATACTTAATCATGTGTTTCAGAGATTTTAACATTTCCACCCCTGAGGGGAGAGAGCTAAAGTGCGGGGGGAATTTTGAATTTTTTTTCTTTTTTGGACATGATGTACTGTCTTAAAGCATTCGGACCAGTCTTTCAAATTGTGGACCTTTTTTTCCTCCTCCACAATTTAGACTCACACGCGGGGGCAATTATCGAAGGTTTTTGAATTTCGCATTGTTTTTATGATTTTAAATCGAATTTTTTTGCGGAGCCCTCTGATAAATAGTATTTATAATACATAAAATTTTAAAGAAAGAGAGGAGAATGTTTTTCGGGGGGGGGGGTGCATGATAGTTGGTACGAAGAAAAAAATCAATAAAAAATAATGATCCCATTCATCATCATTTTTAGTTCCTGTTTTTGCTACAAGGGGAGACTTTAATTTTTATTTCTTCGGCTGTTTTGATGCTAATCGCCAAAAAATTTTAATTTTTGTTACTTAAACTCTTTTATCTTTTTACGCTTACTTGCGCCTTTTCTACTTTCTACTACGAGGGAACACCGTCTCATGAGTTTTTCACTAATATGGCTACCTTATAGCCTCCCTATGGTTTGTTGTTTTTAATTCCCTTTGTATTTACTGAAATCACCATGTATTTTATCAGTATCAGAAATCTCCCCCCCTAAGAGGGTTTAATGAATCGTCGTACTTTTAGGACATTTCGATACATCTTTGTAGTATATATATAGCAGCGGTTATAGCCAAAAGCGCGAAATTCAATGTAGCAAATCTACTAAAAAATAATTAAAGATTTGTATATTATGTCGTCAATATATACTTTGAACCGGATAATGTGAGATTATACGATTAAGACAACGATTCTGGCCACTACATTACGTTTTTAGCCGTTACTAGATGCATTTTATTTAATACAAGATTATTTTAATGTAAAAGACCAGCGTAGCGGGAGAAGGCTTCTAGTATATATATATATAGATAGATAGATATTGGCGCGCTTGGCTTTAAACATTTGAATAGAGCAACCCTATCGATTTGGAGTCTAAGTTACGAAGCGCCTTTGGAGCGAGTTGATTTTTTTCCCTTGTTTGACGTATGGTGGCTGGTATAATCAACTATTGTGCTTTACGTATAAATAAGTTTTTTGAGAAGTCCTCTTTATGATCTGTGATGATGGCCGTTAATGTGATTATAATTGCAGTGATCAACATATAAGTCGTTTTTTGTTCTTAATATTTTGTTATCTAACTCTTATGACATTTATATATGAATGTACAGTTTATGTATGCCACGTGCTAGAATAGGGTAACGGATGTGCTTTTGTGACTGATACTATTTGTAGTTCGTTACTGATTTAATATTATTATTTCCCCCCTTTTCCACTGTTCATTAATTGTTATTTCATTAAAGAATTTTGGTTTTTGTGTGTTGGTAGCCCCAAATTCGTATTATTTTGCTATTTCATGGCTAATACGTAGATGAAACCACACACTTCATTTGTATTTCCAAAGCATTTGGGGCCTGACGATTCTGCTTTGGTTCTACAAATTTAATTTTATTAATTTTATTTATTTATTTAGATTTTCTCGTTTCAATAAGGGTTTTTTTCTATTAAATTCAAATTACATTCATTATATTATATTTATTTTATTTATTTATTTAATTTTTTCTCAAGTTTCGGTATGGTTTATTTATAAAATCAATTGGTGAATATTGTCTACTTCTAATGGTATTGTATATATATATATATATATATACTGTCAACATTTGAAAGGAGTGTGGTTTTGGGGTCAGAGGGTCGTGATCGGTGAAAATATACCAAACTTTTCCAGATGTGCTTTCTTCCGAATGGCTGCAATAGGTTGCTTTTTACTTTTTGTAATGAAAGTTACCTAATAATTGGGTGAAATTACGCTATTGTAATTTATATTCGCTATTTATGAAAAATTTGAAGACACAGCCCATAACCTCCATATATGAGAATTATGTGCTCTAAATCATTTCTAATAGAATAGAGCATAGCTATTTTACTGTACGAAAACAGACCTTGTTAAAATATTCTAGTTTGACATATTGAATAGTTATGTAAGGATTTCCAAACTTTGCTTTGTTAAATGTATGCAGTTTATATCACAAGATTTACGTTGCAATTGTTTTTTTTAAATATTTTTGTTAATCATCGGAACAAGCTTTCATCATCATCATCATCATCATCATCATCATTATTATTATTATGTATTACAGTTGCAATTATGGTTGCGTATTATTTTTACTTAGAATTCTTTCTTATCGTGATAAAGAGTAATAGATTCTAAGACTTCCTGTTGTGCGTAATATAAGAAATGATGAACTAAATTTCAAACTTATGATCATTACAATAATATAATATTAATATTAAAATAAATATGATTATAATTATACTGATTTCTTTTTCTTGTAATGATATATCTGAATTAAATATGAAGATTTAATATGAGTTTTATTAAATTACTAGTAAGTGTAATGAATATGATAATATAATATAATAATAAGAAAAAAATATATATATACTAGCAGGCTATGCCCGCTGCGCTGGTCCATATTTCCAAACGAACTTTGACTCAAACAAAATGTTGATTAAAAATTTTTTAAAGCAGTATAGACCATCCTGGAATGTCCTTCCGCATTGCTGAAACCGAAGCCAACGCCATTGCGATATTGTAGTATTGTATGCCTTTGAGAAAATTTGGACAATCAAGCACCATATCTTTTATTTTATCAATTATAGTGGAGTTTCGAATGAAAATGAAACCACTATAACAAAAGGAATCAAAATACTCTCGAGTAATCACACTATTACATTAGAGGGAATTCCAATGATTATGAGATTGATTATCAAACTCTATTAACTTTTGGATCGTACATTATCATTTCTTAGTTCTTAAACTCCCGACATCTGAACTTGCACTATGTGTAGTTCTGGTAGCCTACATACAATATCCGTAGATGTCACATTACATTTTTTAATAAACATCCTCTTTTGGCAGGTCTACTGTAGTTTCCTATCTACCTTGATCTGTTAAAGAAAAGTACATGGAGTAAAAAATGTAAAGAATTTTTGACAGATAAAGAAGAGTGTTTAACTTATACAATTATTAGAACAATGAAGCATAAAAAATGTGCTTTAAATCTATATTATTTGAATAACATTAAAATTACATCAGTTTCACAGCCTCTTCATTTTATAAAACAGTTGCACACATGTAACCTTTAAATTTGCGATAATCTTACTGACTAAATTTTGCAGAAAAATAATCCTTTAGCTTTCATCCAATAAAATCTTTCTACATTCTGTAATCGATTCTTTAATGATTTTTGGCCTCAAACATTAGTAGTGCTTGTAACGATATTGCTACAAATGCACCAGACTTATTTCATACTTCTTTTCTAATGAATGTGAAATTTACGATCATTGACTATTGGCATTTAATCTTATAGCTTTATGATAATTTTTTGTTTGATGGGGTAATGAAGTGGTATCTAATAGTTAATATTTGACAAATTTCTGTTGATAGGGCTTATCGTTAATTGAAACTGCTACTTAATCTTAAAAAAATAAAATTATACGGCTGTCGAGATTTCATATGTATTTTTTTCTCAACCAACTTTAAAGTATATTTATTTTCCTCACGATTGTTTATTAGAATGAATGATAAATTAATTGCAAATATTTTTTCATTATAATGATTTTTCCTGCACATTGAAAATGTTGCTTTTTTAGTGATAGTATAATAACTGCAGATGAAAAAGACATAATATTAAGCCTAAAACACAGACTTAACGACTCTGCTTGGCGTATGTCTTGGCGGTGACTCGATAAGTGTGCTAATTCTAACAACCTAAATATCCAGACAGAACGTAAAAAAATAATGCTACTACTTGATTGTTCCGTCTATCAATTTCGCCAAATTATACAAATGGACATAATATTTATTTTAAGTAACCAAAGAATCAGTAAATTACTAAAACATTAATAGAAATAAAAATAAAACTCCAAATTAAAATTAGTTGATGACGTAACAGTTACGTATAACATATTTAATGTCAAATGAATGTGACAGTTGCTATCCTCCATCATTGACATTTAACCTTATACTTTGGCGAGTTTTTTGGCCGATAGTATAATAAAGTATTACCAAATTGTATAAAAAAATTATATAAACAATAATATTTAGATGCAGATATCATCTACGTACCACGTTGACGCGATTGAATCAAAATTGCGATTTTATGCCTCACGTGATAATCCGGTAATAGTTGTTTATTTATCAATAAACTATTTCATTATTTTTCTTATCTCTCTAAAGTTACATAAATTGTTTTATTCCATAATTATTAATTGACTTAATTTATTTATTGTTATTTCCTTTTTAAAATAATAGAAAATAAATAAAAGTAATATAAATGTAATTGGTATTTGAAAACGCAGTATTCTCTAAATTGGCATCATAAAAAAAATCGTGCCAAGGTGATGCGTGTATAAAAATGGAAAAATGATTTCAATAATGTAAACAAAAAAGTAAACAAATAATTAAAAAATCGCCATTTCGATAATTTTTTTAAATTATATCAAGCAGGAAATCAAATAACACCAAGGGTAATAATAACAATTAGTAAAAGTTTAATTATGTAATAAGTTTATTTAAAAAGGGCACTACTTGGTTATCCTGTTGACCAATTTCGCCAAATTACACAAATCGCCAAACTAAAAGCCAAATTATGTATATTGACATAAATTTTATTATAAATAACAAAAAACAAAAAGTTTAGTAGAATTTTAATAAAAATACAAAAAAAAATCGAAATAAAAATCCCTTAATGACGTTTTAAACACGTATATCTTAATTAATATCATTGAATGTAACTTCACGATCACCCAATATTGGCATTTAATCTTACAATTTGGTGGTAGTTTTATGGTCGACGGGATAAACTTAACGGGATATTACTTTAATAACTATGGAACAAAACAATTTATATAATTTTAAAGAAGAGGATGGAAGTAAATAAACATTTTAATAATCAATAAATAACAATAGTCGGGTTGCCATGTCAGGCAAAATAACATCAATTTAGAGTCCATTAATTACCTCGGTGCGTATATGATATCTGTGCAAAGAAAATTCCAATAATATAATAAATTGCAATTTGGTGACACTCAATTATCGAAGATTGAGTGTCACCAAATAGTCCAATAGTTGTCCAATATGATTTTAAATGCTATTGACACAGGGGAATTATGAAGAAAATTGAAGAAGAAATGGCTAATTAAAAAAAAAAAAAAAAAAAAAAAAAAAAAAAAAAAAAAAATTGTTAATATTTTACAGAAGGCATTTTAGGTAGATTTCGTATGAAATACTACCTATTGCATTTGCACCAGTGTATCTATCTATCTATCTATCTATCTATGCAGGGTGTTTCTAAATTCATGGTACAAACTTTAAGGTGTGATACATATCAAGACAAACAATATTAAATGGGACATCAAGGGTCCCAAACGTTTTCCGAAGGAGTTAGGCGCCATTAAAGTTTAGGGTCCAAAATTCAAATAATTATAAAAAACAGAAAAATTGATCGATTCGTTTGCGGTTTTCACTAAAACTATTCTTTATGTCAGTATTGTCTTGAAAATAAATTATAAAGAAAATTTTGAGCTCAAATGCCGATAGAGGGCGCTTTAAACTTTGAAGTAACGAACAACTATTTTTTACCATTATTTTTTGCATCTCATTAATTTTTTTAAAAGCTTAGACATAATCTTAAATTTTGAGCTGAAAATCAAAATCGTTGGGAGTAGTTAAGTAGCGCAAACTGAACTGTGGGTGGAAGTTAAAATTTCAAATGATTATAAGAAACGGAAAAATTGGTCAATTGATTTGCGATTTTCACTAAAATTATTCTTTATGTCTGTATTAACTTGAAAATAAATTATAAAGATGAAATTAAAAAAATGCCGATAGAGGGCGCTTTAGACTTTGGAGTAACGTACAACTGTTTTTTACCGTTATTTTTTGCATCTCATATTTTTTTTTTTTTTTTTTTTGGAAGCTTAGACATAAACTTAAATTTTGAGCAGAAAATCTAAATCGTTAGGAGTGGTTAAGTAGCGCAAACTGAGCTGTGTTCAATGGGGGTAGGGAGGTTCAAATTTCAAATGTTTATAAAAAACGGAAAATTTGGTCGATTCGTTTGCGATTTTCGCTAAAACTATTCTTTATGTCAATATTTCTTTTAAAATAAATTTTAAAGATAAATTTTAAAAAACTCCGTTAGAGGGCGCCTTAAACTTTAGAGCAACCAACAACTATTTTTAACCGTTATTTTTTGCATCTAATTAAATGCTTGTAAAAGCTTAGACTTAAATTTTGAGCTCAAATTCTAAATCGATAGGATGCAAACTAACTGTGTTCAGAAGTTGAAATGTTACTTTCCCCAACCCTCGAATACAGTTCAATTTTCCGCTACTTAATTACTCACAACGATGCAGATTCTGAGCTCAAAATATAAGTTTGAACGTTTACAAGCATTTAATTAGATACAAAAAATAATAATTAATTATAATTGTTGGATGCTCTAAAATTTAAGGCGCCCTCTGACGGCTGTTTTTGAAAGATATCTTCAAAATTTATTTTCAAGTAAATATTGACATAAGGCATAGTTTTAGCGAAAACCGCAAACGAATCGACAAATTTTTCCGTTTTTTTTATAATCATTTGAAATTTGAACCTTCTCACCCCCATTGAACACAGTTCAGTTTGCGCTACTTAACCACTCCCAACGATTAAGATTTTCATCTCAAAATTTAAGTTTATGTCTAAGCTTCTAAAAAAAAATTATGAGATACAAAAAATAACGGTAAAAATAGTTGTACGTTACTCCAAAGTCTAAAGCGCCCTCTATCGGCATTTTTTTAATTTCATCTTTATAATTTATTTTCAAGTTAATACAGACATAAGGAATAATTTTGGTGAAAATCGCAAATCAATTGACCAGTTTTTCTATTTTTTATAATCATTTGAAATTTGAACCTCCATCCACAGTTCAGTTTCCGCTACTTAATTACTCCCAACGATTTAGATTTTGAGCTCAAAATTTAAGTTTTTGTCTAAGCTTCTAAAAAAATTAATGAGATGCAAAAAATAATGGTAAAAAATAGTTGTTCGTTACTCCAAAGTCTAAAGCGCCCTCTATCGGTATTTTTTTTAATTTATCTTTATAATTTATTTTCGAGACAATACTGACATAAAGAATAGTTTTAGTGAAAACCGCAAACGAATCGACCAAATTTTTGTTTTTTATAACCATTTGAATTTTTGGACCCTAAACTTTAATGGCGCCTATCTCCTTCGGAAGACGTTGGGGACCCTTAATTTCCTATTTAATATTCTTTGTCTTGATGTGTACCATCACCCCTTATAGTTTGTACCATGAATTTAGAAACACCCTGTATATATCTCACTTTTTTATGGACACGATAACTTCTATAATTCTTCACCAATCTCCACCAAACTGATACATAAAATCAAAGGGGATAAAATCTCGGCTAAGTTCATTAATGGGCAAAATCGGACCAAGGGGGTCGGAATAGGGGGCGTTTTTGTGAAAACCGAAAAAACGCCATAACTTCTTAATTAAAGTAGGTATCGAGTTGGATAAATTTTATATTACTTCTTAAAAATGGACCAAACGTTTATGCATGACAGATTTTTGATAAATTTAGAAGTGGGCTCAAGGGGCGAAAAAAACAGGGGTTTTGAGAGAAAAAAAACTCATAACTTCGTAACTTTTCAAGGTATCAAGTTCAACTAAATTTTTTGTAAATGTTCTTAAAATTATTTAAAACTTTTGTATTTACAAGTTTTTGATGAAACCAACTTTTACCCATGAAAAAATTTTAAAACGAAAAGAAAAAGGGTGGTGAAAAAAGAGAAAAATCCATAACTTCGTCAATTTTTAAGATATCAAATCTGATTAAATTTATTTTACATCTTCTCAACAATATCTACAACTTTTATACTGACAAGTTTTTCATAGGACCAATTCGTATAGCAAAAAGAAATTAGACCAAAATAGGAGTTGAAGAAAAATCCTCAAATCCAAACAGCTTGTATTCTGACTCATTTTTAAATTCATTTTTGATTTTAAACGCATCCAAATGGTAGATCCTCTTATTTAGAGACTGTATAAAGTGACGCATTGGTCAATTTTTGATAAAGACAGAATATATTTCAAAAAAGGCTACTAAAAAGGGTAGTTTGAACAGAATTTTCCGAAGTCATCGTGACTGAAAATTTAAAGAAATATTCAAATAAGAAATTGCGTTTTTTTCTGACTCGTTTTTAAATTCATTTTTACTCTCAAACGCATCCAGTTTACAGATCCTCTTATTTAGGAACTATATAATGTGATGCTTTGATCGGTTTTTTGATAGAGACAAAATATATTTCGAAAAAGGCTAACAAAAAGAGTATTTTGAAGAGAATTTTCCGAAGTCATCGTGATTTGAAACTTTAAGGAAGTTTTCACATAGAAAAATGGGTTTTTTCTGACTCGTTTTAAAATTCATTTTCGCACTCAAACGCACCCAATTTACAGATCCTCTTATTTAGGAACTATATACTGTGACGCATTGGCCAATTTTTTTGATAAACATAGAATATATTTTTAAAGCTGCTGTAAAAGTGAGCATTTCGCACAAAATTTTCTGAAGAAATCATGATTAAAGAATTTAAGGTTTGTATTTAAACAACAAATCGGTTTTTTTATGACTCATTTTTAAATTAAATTTTTTTCTCAAACGCATTCCTGACAGTTTTTTGTTATTTAGGAACTATATAATGTACTGTTTTGGTCGATTTTTTTAAATAAATTCAGAATCTATTTCAAAATATGTTGTCAAAATGGGCATTTGAGCTGAATTTTTCTTAAGATGATTCTGATAAAACCAGTTTTTGCAGAAAAATTAAATAAAAAATTTTTCATAAACGGCCAAATGAAGTTATTAAACTGGGTTTATCTCTAATTTTTTTTTTTTTTAATGAGCCCTCTTTGAAATCTACCTCCGCCTATAGGCCAAGCCGACAGGGATTTTTTATTTTAAAATGTTGAATTTATCAATAATAATAACGCATAATTGCGTAAACTTACTTTGAATTGCATTATTGCTTCTTCAGTTTCTAAATTTTAAAACTGTAATTTTCCTGTATGTAAAATTGACGAAATTGCGCAAGAAAAAAAATAATCAATAAAAAATATTTGCTAAAAAAAGGGTCATATTCGTTGATCGAATTCTTCAAAATTACGGAGGAAAACTTTTGAAAAAGCATGACATTAATTTACAATATATACGTGTGGCGGAAATTCACACTAAAACTAAAACGTAAATATTTGATTCCAATTTTTAAAATGGAAACTGTTATATATTTATATTTTATAATTGAATATTAAAATATACTGCAAAAATTAGCCTAAATTGAAAAAAACATTATTGCAATCATCAACAACCTGATGTCAGACATATGCATTTTTGGCTTGCATCTTTGGCTACAAAAGCAAAATAAAAATTACAAAGAAAGAAATATATAACTCACAATTTACAGTTACTTTTATAATCAGATCTGTTTTTTTCTGCTGTAAAACATATGATACGGAAAATCAATTTTGAAAAGCAAGCGATATGGCGCCAAATATTGTATCAATTGTAATATTTCAGGTGAGTTATTTTTTAAGCATTACAAATATTTCTTTCATTTTTAAGTTACATATATATTTTTTTAATATTTTACTTCACTTAAGCGGTTTTTATTTATTTTTTTAATTACTATTAGTATTTATTTTCTGCTTTTATTGGTAGATATTTATATGACAGTCCAATAAATATAGTCATTTCAGTTTTTTTAGTAATAATGATTTTCGCCAAAAAAATAGCTACTGGCAACCTTTTCGTCAAAAATAACTGAAAAATACGAATATTATTGTCAAAAATCGGAGTTAACCCTGTATATCACAAACCTCCGAAAAAATATTTCCTACCGAATGATACAATCTGAAAAAAAAAATCCATCGGGTAGTTTTTGAAAACACTCGAGCCGAAGTTTCAAAACTTCTGCTTTATAATATTTGTATAATATATTTATATATAAAATCTTAAACTTTGAAATGCCATTTAAGAACACTTGCAATCACTGTAATATGATAGCGTAAAGTTATTTTACTCTAGGTAAAAAAAAAAAAAAAAAAAAAAAAAAAAAAAAAAAAAAAAAAAAAAAAAAACCTTCAACAATTCTTGTTTTGACTATTGATAAGTTATTTGAAACATACACTGTAAGAAAAAAACGGACGATTTTACAGAAATTGTAATTGTAACGGTAATTAGGACGCCAATGCTTTTTTTTTCATAAAATTTTCCAAAAAAGAACCTGAAAAATCTGTAGAATTTACGGATTTTTTTTTTCAATTAAAAAATGAATGAGTTAATTGTACAGGTTTCCTTATTGTCAATACTATTTTCGTAAAATCGTCCATTTTTTTACAGTGTACGGATTAATTTTGCATCGTATATCAGCTGTCTATCAGAAGGTTTATGTTAAAAATATGAAATATGTCTGCTTTAATTATTAAATACCCTAAACAATTTATTACTTAACCTAATTAGGCCAAACATCTTATTTTTGGGATACTTCGAATTTGAATAAACCTTGTTTTTCTTTATACTTTAAAAATTGCGTGAAATAATAATTTACATTTGTGTTTATCGATACTGAGAAGTGAGTATAAAGTGTGTATTTATTTGCATCAATAACGTCTCCTTTTAGGTGCAAATAGATTTTTCATTTTTAAAGATGGTGAAATTTAAAATTTAAGATTATTTGTAATTTTTCTTTTAAGAATACAAATAAAAATGTTATTATCTTGGCTATTAAATTTCTTTTAAATACATGTTTTTTTAAATATGTGAAATTATATGTTAAAGCCTATATTTTTGCATTTTTGTAATGTATAACCTATAGAGCGCAAAGCACAGCGAGGTATATATTTGTAATAGCCATTTAGGAAAAAATTATTTATGTTATGTACTTTTCAAGATGATGGTGAAATAATTGGTTTTTAAGTCTCAAATACGATTATTTTTATATAATTAGTAAAAATATTTATAATAATAATTTCGGTAATGTAATAAATATGCAATTTTTAGTAGTTCATATTTAATGTATGTTACTTTATTAATGTATTATATTTTTTCATATAGATTTAGATAAACATATAATTGTGATTATTATACCATTAAAAACAATATCACGCATATTCTCATATTTAACACGCTTAAATTTTATGAAATAAATTAACCTTCACTGCATGATGATATTTTTTTTCTAATTTTATGAAAAAAAAATTTAAAATCTATGTATCGGTCTAATAATGGGAAAAGTATTAAAATAAAAATAAATTCAATTTTTCAGATAAATTTGATATTTTATAGCGTATAACCTATGTACACAATCCGGGTTTTTAAATATTTTATTGCTATATTTCGCAACTAAATTTACTAATTTATCTGCTTAAGGCTAGGCAACTTTTTTTTATATTAATATTTTTAAGTAGGGTAACATCCCCAGCAATTGGCACATTAAGGATTTGCTTTTAAACTTACTTCTATTTCCATTACCAAGAAATAAATTATTTACTTCCAAATATTTTTAAATCAAAGAGTGTATATCTGTGCATTTATTTTGCCCACTAAAAGCAAAAATATTTGAAAAAAGTATTTTTATAAAAATGTATTTATAAAAAGTTGCTGTAATCACCAGTAATTGACACTTAGTCTTTTACACAATCAAAGTAACCCTTTTCAACTAAACAAAACTGTTGTCAATTAAAATTTAAAGTATACTATAAATCAAATAATAATAAATTGAAATGCATGCCTTTCTTAAGCCAGAGAAGAATCATTTGAAACCAAAATCGCTAATTTGATACAAGCCATAATTATTTCTCGTCCCTAGGCACTATTGTCATTTAATTTCATAAATCAAAGTTATAATCTGTAAAGTAAATGAGCATATAACTGGTATATGGTCTTACATTTTTAAAAGACTTGATATAAATCTTATTTTAGGACATTTTTGTAGGATGTGCTAATAACTGGTGCCTGCCAATTACTGGGGATGTTACACTATTCAGTAAAAAAACAAAGTAAATTTACCTTAATTGCTTGATCGAAATTATTTTTGTTTCCGAAGAGCAAATTCTAATTTTTTTGTCAAATGCAGCCATCTTACATGAACAAAATAAGGGTTATTCCATTCTTTGGATTGTTTTTGATCAAGAGCATAACATCACACTCAACCAAATTCATGGTACACAATGATAATTATAGTTTTTTTTTTAGGTATGTACAAGATATAGCACACGGTGCAGTCAGTGTTGCCAGATTGTCAAAAGTCAATTTCCCCAAAATTTCCGAAATTTTCCCCAAATTAGGGCTTTTTTCAGAAAAAGTCCCCAGCACAATTTTTACTCAAAAATGCAAGTTCTCAAGTTTCAATTTTCCGTTATAATTTTTTTTTAACAAATTTAAACTCATTTTTTCTCCCAAATCAAGCATTTTTTTTTTGAAAAAATTTCCCATTTATGAAAAAAATAAACATTTAAATATTCAAAGGTAAAAACAACAAAAAAAAGTTATAAAATTGTTTTTATTTTTGGTGTCTAAATCTGTACTGTTAAATGTATTTCTGTGCTTGTGTATTTGTCCGTGATGACAGGAAAATCTGAATCACTTATTTGAGAATTCAGATGGGGGATAGCCCAACGCATGTCATGATGAATCTGTAGAACATGTAAACAGTGAGGACGACCATGAGAATGATTTATATCTATTATTTCTATATTTTATTTTCGTTTTCCAAACCAAAATTGAATTCGAGACATATCCAGTTTTGGCAAATGGCTGAAAGTAAAAATTTAAATTATGATAACATTTCCCCAAGTTTTTCCCCAAATATGTTAATAGTCCCCAAACATGTCCCCAAAAAATTCCCCAGGAGGTACAAAATTCCCCAAAATGGGGACAAAATCTCCAATCTGGCAACACTGGATGCAGTATAGAGTTAAAAAAAATATTTTACAGTATTTTTTTAGTATTTTCCAGTTCATTTTGCCACTTTTTAAAGTATTTTTTTACAACTAATTTGAAGAAAAATTATTCAGGCATAAATGAATTAAATAATTATGTATTCTACTTTGTAATTAAATATGTGTCACTTTTTTATTTGAACTATTTGTTTTTAAAATAAAACTTACTGTGAGAATTGTTATCCATTTTGTGTCAGGTGGTAGAATAAAAATCTGATTTTAAATCTTTTTTTCTTTTATTTTTAAGATCTACGAAGTTACTTTAGAAGATCTCTCTAAAGAGAATTTTAAACTAACGAATTTCCTATTTTTTTTCCTTCTTAAAAGTCTTACTGAATCATCATCAAATTATAATAGAGGAACTTTCAGACATGAAATAGGTGGACTTTGTACTGATGTCTTAATCATCATTTTTCCATTTCATATAAAACTTTCATTTATTGTAAAATTATTCGGACCATTTGCTCTAAAGCCATGTTTTCATCTCATGATTTTTCAACTGAAGTTTTAAACTTGTGTATTGTGTTTTATTTCGTTAAATAAATATCCATTTCTAGACGTTTTGTTATGTCATTATTTTTATTTGTTTTAAAACTTCTTTATTTAAATAGATTACTCCAATGATTTAAAATAATAATGCATTTTGATGCTTTTGTGCATAGTTACATAACTCGGTAATTTCGGTCGTCAAAAACGTTTTTTTTATTTTTTATTTTTATCTTTAATTTATTTTATTTGAGTTTTTAACTTACTGGAGCACAGAAATATCCTTTATTTAAAAATATAAAATCATAGTGCCCATGAACTGTATGAAAATTTAAATATTGTAATTTTAAAAAAGATGGAAGTAAGTTTTCATTTGATATTTAAAAAAAATCGAAAAGACTCTCAATATATATTATTTTCCAATATTTTTAAGAAATCCCAGTGATGTGGTGGTAGAACCCCTGTCTACAACGCTGCAGTTCGTGAGTTCAACTCCCGATAGGGTTAGATTGCTCATCCATCCATCTCTTTGGAGTTCATAAAACGAATACCTAGCTTGCTTGGAGACTAAACTTCGAGACTCTCACGTTCTGCCGACCACCTATCAGGGACACATGTTGCTTATCGCAATGGAGCCCTAAGTCCAATAAACAGAGATGAGCTCTGTAGACCTTAGTCCTTCAAGGATCATAATACCGATGGTTTTGCTTATAACATTTTAAGATTTAACTATTGCGCTATGATAAATGGTTACGCCATGTGTTTCTTAAAAACATATTTTTTTTCCATTTTAAGACTTTTTATAAACAGAGATTGGTAATTTAAAATACCAATTAATATAAATTTTACTTCCGTAACAGCAATTTTAGCAGATTAAAATGTAAGGTACCCTGGGGTAATAACGCCACGTTAAGGTTCTACCAATTTTCACGGCTCAGTTTTAGTTTGTATTTTTCAAACAAACATATGATTTGATACAGCAACTCATGGACTATCTATATAAAAAAAATAATTTAACAGATATGAATACATAAAATGTAATGGTGTGATTTCTGGACCAATGCTATTTGGCGTTATTACCCATCTATATGGGTAATAACGCCATGCAAACAAAACTATGAAATAAGTTGGAATAATTGCATGTAGATTGCCCAATTCTAAAAATACAAACTCTCAGCTCTAGAAATTGACAAATTGCATCCTAAGATATTGAAAATGTTCAATTTTTTGTGAAAGTGTAAGAAAAATAAAGATGTGGTGTGTGTGTGGGGGGGGGGGGGGGAGGATGAGGCAAAAGAATATCAGACCGCGAGCTTCTTTTTGCTTAAAAAGGACCGCTTAAATAGAATTATAAGAAATATTGCACAGTTTTAACTGTGTTTATTTGAATCAGTATTTCTGATTCAAATATGTAGCTCGGCCACTGTAGGTAATCAACCGGGATATTAATGCCAAGGATTGGCGTTATTATCCCGTTACAGTTACTGTGCTGTACATTTTAAATTACAAATTATCTCGAGAAGATATCCAAAATCTTCAACAACATTCTGAAAGTCCATGAAATGTACTACAAATTTATGTAATTAACAAAGTATTTCCGGATAAAAAAAATAGCCTTCACATCACAAAACGTATCTCGCAAATTTTAGATCAAGCGTTAATTTTAGTTGCTTGTAAAAACAATAAGACCTAAAAATGAAACAAATGAACTTGAAGCTGTTTTTTGCAATTTATATCACTCAAAACCCTTCTGCGCAGAGCACATGGGTGTCATTTACCAGATTATTTCATAATTATGCAAAATATTAGCACTTGGCGTTATTACCCCGTCTGGCGTTATTACTCCAGGGTACCTTATATAAATACATATAATATATGCGTGATGAAGCATATTCTACTATAAAATATTGATCTTTTTTAATTTATTCACTCAATCATCATAAAAACGTGAAACACAGGAATATGAGATCAATCCCTACCAACAGTGATATAAATTGCAGATACCTTGTCTTATATATTTTCAATATTGCCCGTTTGTCCATCTATAGTCCATTTATAGATCAGATTTTTCATCAAATTTCTTTTTCTTAGACCTGCCAATTATTTGTGCGGGAGTTGAATGAAATATATAGGGTAAACTATGATAATTAATAGACAAAAGCAAAACTTTTGCAATTACTCAGAAATAAATTATTATTTGGTTTTATTTTCTTTTGGTAAGTTTATCACATGAGTAACAATTATTTTGAATAATTTTCAGATAATTAACACCAATAACAAAAAATATAATTAATAAAATCCTATCTGAATGTTACTCCGTAATGTGGGTAACTTACAGACACCAAAAGGGTAATTTCCAAACATCTAAGGGGGAATTTTGCGGCAACTATTAATAGTACTATAAAAGATCAGATTTGATCACCAACTATGGTAATGAAGAGATACATTTATAAAATGTTATGATACTAAACAAGGTATTTATTAGACCATTCTGAATAGAGAAAGAGCATAAAAACGCAATTGTGAATGTACTCCTGAGATCCATTTATATGTTCGTTAATAAAGGTAAATTATATGTACTTTTTCACACGTAAGTACTATAAAATATCCGTTTTGGATAAATTTATTTAAAAGGACAATGGATCTTTATTTGAGCAAAGTCGTCTAAAGCAACATCGTCGCAAAAAAGGTCTATTTCTGGGGTTTAATAGTACCAAAACAGTTTTTTTTTATTACAATATCATTTATGAATGTTTTAAGAAGTAAATAACAAACGTAAGTGTATTTATATACTGTAAAACTGTTTTTCCCCAAAAAAAATTTCAGCGTTTTTAGATTTTTGAAATGCTCTTTGCGACATTAAGATTACGAAATTTGATTTTTTACTTTTTAATACGAGAAATTTTGATTAAAATCGATATGGAATTTAGAAAAAAAATCTGTAAAATATTAACTATTCAAGAGCTTTTTACAAAATCTTACACTTTTTTTTTATATAAGAGAGTTTTAAGTGATAAAAATGCAACAGCAAGAAAATATCTAAAAAATTAAAACACGAGGAGCATTTAAAAATTTTGTTTAAAAATATAATATTTTTTTAAAAAAATTTTAAGTTTTCATAAGATTGGAATTTTTTTTAAGTTGTTCTATAAGCTTTCGGTTAAATGTATATATGCACAAAGTTTCATATTGCTATGAGTAAAATTTAAAACATAATAATAAAAACGTCCACCGTCCCCTTAAGTGATAAATAATATCAAACAATTCAAGTAACTGAATTAAAATCGACATAAGAACCCAAAATTCACAACTTTTCCACAACACTTTTCACAACAAATCCACACAATTTTCATTTTCAAAAATAAATAAACAGGTAAATATATATTTTAGTAGTGTAACCTACATTTTCATACTAGAATGAAATTTTTACATAACATTTATTTTGATAAGCCTAACTGTTTTTAGCTCACAGGCTATCATAGCCTGAGAGCTTATGTGCCCGCCCGTTCTGTATGTATGTTCGTACGTAACGCGATAACTCATTATAAAAATATCCGATCCACTTGAAATTTTGTACATAGGTATATCCTGATAAGGCGCTTCCCTGATTAGTTTTTGGAGTTCATGCGATATGTATAAGAGGGGGAACGGGGGGCTCATGCCCCCCCTTAATTGATATAAACGGGATTTTCATGCAGAATTAACAGTTTTCGTTCAAAATTTAGATATAGGATCATTCTGATGAGGCGATTCCGTGACTGTCATTAGGTGTTCATTGATTAAATATAAACAGGGGGAACGGGGGGCTCATGCCCCCCCCTTTAATTGATATAAATGGATTTTTCATGCAGAATTAAGTTTTCGTTCAAAATTTAGATATAGGATAATTCTGATGGGGCGATTCCGTGTCTGTTATTAGGTGTTCATTGATTAAATATAAACAGGGGGAACGGGGGTTCTAATGCCCCTCCCTTTAATTTATATAAATGGGTTTTTCAAGCAGAATTGTCAGATTTGGATCAAATCTCTGAATAGTTTTGGAAGTTTAATGGTTAAGTATAAAAGAGGGGGATAACTCTTCTTATATTATATAAATGCTAAATGGGTTTTTATTAAGAATTATCCGATTTGCTCTGAATTCTGGGTATAGATTTTTTATATGATAAAGCATGCCCTTGATAGTTTAGGAGGTTCAATGATCAAGTATAAAAAAAGGGGAGGAGAGCTGTTTCCCCTTATTAATTTTTTTTGAACGGAATTAACCCTTAAAAATATAAGGCTGCAATGTACAATCAGTATGCGTAGCCTGTGAGCTCAATGCCATCAGTTTAACTGGGCAATATTCTTTTTATTTTTTCCTTTTACAGTAAAGATAATAATGCAGAAAATTTTGACATTATTTTACAGATCTTTCGAATCTTCATTTGTTTGAACTTGTAAAGTATTAACAGATTTAGTCTTAATATGTAAACAAAAAGGCCTTGACAAAAATTTAAACGATATTTTTAACCGACTTCAAAAAAAGGAAAGCACGTAATCAATCCAACGCGTATATATATTTTTTATGTACGTTCAACGATTACTCCGAAACTATGCAACCGATTTATTTTATTTTTGTTTTAAATGAAAGAGGATGTTCTCGAATTGGTACCACTTCCATTTTATCGAAATTGATTCAGCAATTATTTAGTAATTAGACAAAAACTAATAAAATTAATGATTGCTCACAAATTAAAAGTGTTGAATAAGTTCGCCGAATAGAGTGCGGACAGAATGGCCGAGTGGTCCAAGACGCCAGATTTAAGCTCTGGTTCGCAAAATACATCGTGTGTTCCAACCAACACTCCTGACATGCGAGTATGGTTTATAATAATCTTTGCCGTATTATTAAGAAATTTCAAAAAAGGAGAAGGGGTTATCAATTCAACGCGTATGTATTTTGATTTTTTATGTATGTTCACCGAAAACTCCGAAACTATCCAGCCGTTTAATTTGGTTTTAGTGTTAAATGAAAGAGCTTGTATTCGAATTGGTACCACTTTCGTTTCATAGAAATTGATTCAGTACTATTTTTAGTAACGAGGCAAAATCGATTAAAATTAGGGATTTCTCGCAAATTAATAATAACATGGACATTGAATAAGTTCGCCATATGGAGTGCAGTCAGGATGGCCGAGCGGGCTATAGCCTCTGATTGAAGCTCTGCTTCTCGAAAGAGAGATTGGGATCGAACCCCGCATTTTACATGCATGCGTTCAATAACATTTTCCGTATTATTATTTTTATCCGACTTCAAAAAATGAGGAACAGGTTATCAATTCGGCGCGTATGTATTTTTTTTATGTATGTTCACCGATTACTTTGAAACTATCCAACCGATTAATTTGTATTTTTGTGTTAAATTAAAGATGTTCCCCTTCCACCTTCGGTACCTCTTGCATTTCATCAAAATTAACCAATTTTGTAATTTAAGTTCCCTGCGGTGTGAGGCGCCAGATTTAAGCTCTGGTTTTCGAAAGAGATCGTGGGTTCGAACGCCCCCCTGACATACGTGTATAATTTACAATATTTTTTTCTCTATTATAATTTTTATTAACCGACTTCAAGACATCGTTAACTTTTAACTAAAAAGAGAAAAATAAACTTTTCTATCAAAAACTGAACCGATTTCAAAAACTACTGGAAAGTGAAAGACATAATTGTAATAAGAAATTAAATTAAGAGCGTAGTATTTAACCATGCATATTATTATATTTATGTACCTTTATTTGATTTTTTGAAGTCGGTGCCAGCCACGCCAATTTCAAAATTAAAATTAAGTGTCCAACGCAAATCGTAAAAGAATAAAGTTAATATTTTAAACTAAATATTTTGGTCACAAGTATCGATCATCCCCAAGCCAGTTTAAAATTTTCATTTCAATTTCCAACAGATTTTTTCTCATAGTCATGTTTGTGGGAGAACTTTTGTATCTGCCCAAGATAGAATTTTTGTCGTAATATACAGCAAATATATTTGTGTCTAAAATGGCATTTCTCACTTTATTCATATGTCTCTAACTTTCATTATAAGTTTCTCATTTTAGTTCAAACTCTACCCAGTATTTTCATTTTAACTTATAGATTGCCTTTGGATATTGTATTTTAATATATAAACCTTTTTAAATCACTCGCAAACAAATAATTTATCATTTAATATCACTCGAATCACATTTTATATAATATATTAATGTCTGCAAATTATCCCGATGGCTGTTGATAATTATCCCGTTGATATTTATCCCGATATTTTTTTTCATTATTTTTTTTCTCCGATAAGCATTCCAACAATGTTACTTGACTGTTTCAAATAATATAACGTAACCTATTTTTCAAAACCGAAGTAGCATTTCTTCTTCAGTTGCCACAATTTAGAAATTGAAATTTGAAATCAGTAAGGCAAAAAGTTAAACAGTATTTCTTTATAGCGTTTAGGAAAGTGATTTTCTACAGGACAGAGTAAGCTACTAATTACTAACAAAATATTAAATAAAAGAGAAAAATAGTTGATTTAACTAAAATGAAACTATTTGGCCAGATTCCGATTAGTGCGCTAGTATTACTTATGTGTATTAATTACCTGTCATTCCTCTGTCTGAAAATTACCCCAAGCTACCCTATATGAAAGACTATAAAATATTTAATGATGTGCTGCATCTCATATTCCGAATATATGGGTAGAACGGTTGAACAATTTCTGCAAGTTGGATTAACAGGTAAAATTTCGTTAATTTTCGTCCTTTGAAACATTTATAGTAACTTTGCTTCAGCACAAAATAAATTTTGAAGAGACAGTCTTGAACTGCTCAAATTCTCATTTATCATAATATCTCCATATAATATTGTATTTCAGATGGACTTTGAAACATAGTTGTTATGATTGGCTTAGAAAACTCGACCAACGTACATCAATAAAATGGTCAGTAGTGTTTTTTTTTACACGTATGTATTTCTCAAATCAACACTTAATCACAAAAGCACAATCTAATAATTTCTTGAGTATTTTTATAAGCAATGCATACATCTTCCTAATAACAGAAATAAAATGTGTGTATTGTAAGCTTCAATTAACATATATACTTTCAATTATATATATGCATATATTTTTTACTATCGGACAAGTTTTATTTTTTTCTTACAAAAACTATACATAAAATCATTGAAAAAATAAGTTTTGCAATAAATAAACAAATAAAAATTTTTCCATAATGTTCAGCATTTCCATATAGGGCTTCGGAATTTAAATGAAACAAATATCACAGATTTCCGAAAATCTTGTTTAATTATAACTCAGCAAATTTCTAAATTACATTTCTCTTAAAGCGTCAATGAATACACGCTTCATAAAACTTTTGTAAAATTCCTTTGTTCAATTTGCAGATTTAAAAGGATCCCAAATAACCATTGTAGCAGAAAACACTTTGGCAATCATATCTTCCATCATGTTTAATTATAAGAGGATTTTGATTCATCATTGGGGAAAATGAGATTAATTAAAATCTGCAAGAATTGATTTCAGTGGCACCTGCACAATGGAATAGAGTTTGAAATGTTTTAAAATTGTATTATAAAACTTGAAAAGGTTAAAAAAAAACATAAGTTTTTTAATTTAATGCGTGCAGAGGCGAATTTTATAACAGAATTTTAAGTATTTTAATACCAAATTTTTAATACTCTATAACTCTTTTTAAATTAAATTTGGGAATAAAAAATTGCTTCACATAAATAAATTGTGTGATAATGTCTAAGATAGCAGAACAACATATGTAATAATATTTGATTTTTAGATAATACTTTAAATAAAAAAATAACAATATGGTAATTAAAGCAATTTTGTTAAATATTTCTAAGTTAAATAGGTTAATTAACATAAATACTGTTATTCAAATATCATAATTCTTATAAGAGCAACGTAAATATGCATAATGTAATCCTACCTGTAAAAGAGCAATGTATTGCAATTGAAAAAAATCTGTAAATCATTTTTAATAGGTTAACTGATAGAACAGGTGCCGTGAAAAGTAACACCACAACGGGTATGTGTGTCAGCATACCCCAAACATATTAACAGGAAAAAAAAAATCTCTTGAATTCACTCTGTTAATGAAATTCATAAAATTATACTTTCTTGTTAAAAAAGTCAGAAATGTTAAATTATCGTTAATTTTAAAGATTTATAAAAATAAAATTCAAAGCACTCATCTTTATTTTCTTTATTCGAAAATCTTATTTTTATTTCAACTTAACACTTACTGATTTTTCTTTACAAATTTATTACAATAAAATTGTACATTACTGTGGGTAAGAAATTTGAGATTTGTGAATTTTTTATAATAATTAATATGTACGTGTAGCAGAAACATAGAATCTTTTGACCCTCATTCCCCTTTAGGCCGGTTAAGCGAGAGGATACTGTATGTTACGGTTATGCTTTTTTCGATTTGCACATTTAGACATTATATTCACCTTAGCAAACAGCGAAGTTTTATTACAGTGTTGAGAATGTTTTGAAAAGTGTTTCATGATCTATGCTTGTTTTCTTTCTGGTTTTCTGTAATCATTTTCGTACTCGTTTCATTTTGCGAGATCAGGAATTAATGGATGAAAATTATAAATTTCGACATTAGCTCTATAAAAATTATTAATTTTCATTTGATTAAAATATGAAGGAAATCATTTTCATAACTTTTGACAAAAAGTATGGCCCAGTTTGAAGAAGAAACTTTTGAATAAAACATGATTAGAGAATTACGTTGAACGAGTAGTAATTATATTCAAATAAATAAAAATACTTTAATGTTTTGAGATACAACGGAAGTGCTTTAGTACAACTATAACTATGTTCACTGGTACGATGATAAAATTATAAAATTTTAAAAATCCAACTTTTTACCAAAAAAAAGCTTAACATACCTTTATTAAATTAAAAATACATCTTTATTAGTTTATTTATTCTCCATTATAGTTTCTTTATTTATTTTTTTACAATAAAAGATATCAGCTATTAGCACCATTATTTAGGTAGTGTTATTTACAAATTACTTTTAGGAAGTACATGCTTTCAAATAATTTGGAATGTAATTTTGCAAATCGCTATTTTCTGGTCATGCTGGGAAAATGTGAATGAGGTAGTATTACCTGTGATGCGTCTACCTTAATCTTTATTAAAGTAACTTGTTGCAAATTTAAACTATTGCGAAATTATCCTACTTAACTAAACCGAAAATGTAGAGCGGTAATTAACAGAGATTTGACGGAATTACTAAATGTATTTGCTGATGAATCAGAAGTTGGTATGTGCTCAATCGTGATTTTCAACGGAACACAGCTTTAGACGTTTCGAAAAATCAATTTGATGCAAATAATTCAGAAACAACGTTAAATGAATGAAAAATATCTGTACATTGTGCAATAAAATTCTTATAAATTTTTGCATTAATATTTGTGTAATTTAAAAAAAAAAAACTATTAGGAAATAAAAGTTTTCGCTTTATTTTAGAAATTACCATTTACTAGTCAGCCTGGTGAAACATACATTAAACATTATTAGCGGTCATGCGTTTTGGTTAAGCTTTATTAAACAAATGTCTTATAAATCGAAAGTATTGCTTCATTATCCTACATAACGATACCGAAAATGTAGAGTGGTAATTAACATAGATTTGCTGGAATGACTAAATGTAATTGTTAATGAATCAGCAGCTGGTATGTGTCCAATCGTTATTGTCAACGAAACATAGATTTAGATATTTCGATCTATAAGTTTTATGCAAATATTCAGACAGAATGATAGCTCTTAATATCTGTATTTAGTTTTAAAGTTTAAAAGATGAAGTTGTATAAGTTATTGTAAGTGGTATATTATTACAAACTTATTTTTTCTTTCTTATGCATTTTTTCTTCATAAAGTAATTGTCCGATATGCAGTCAAAAATTTACCAGAATTTCACATTAAGGAGACAGAGTACCTTGAAATTGATAGATTTATATATTTTTTATTTTAATAATAACTGAAAACTTCTTTAATTGTGAATATTTTGACACCTCATTTTTTACCTATGCGACAATTATATCGCGAGATATTGTAAATTTGTAAATTTTGTTAATAAATCCAGCATAATTACCCATGCAAATGAATACTTTAAACAAATTTTACTCCCTGTCCATATTTTTACAAATTACTGGTTTGATAAATACTAAGGCCTTTTTTTCTAATTTAGATAAAGGGTTTTTTTTTTACTTGTTTTCGAAGATGTGTATAATATTTTTGTGTATAGATTTAATATTCAAGTTTTTAATTATTTATAAAAAATATATATTTAAATTAAACGTCTGTTGAATTGCCTTCATTTTTTGATTTACATGAGAAAAAAAAAAAAAAAAAAAACATAATAAATATACAAATCCATACATCTAAAAATCCAAGCACAGATTTATGTAATATATTCTAATGAATGTGGAAAAAAATTGACGCAAAAATATTCATATTTGTAAAAATAATAAGTATTTTTAAAAAAGATAATAAAAATAGTAAAATAGGCTGTTTTACAAGATCTTTTTATTTAATTTTTATTATTAAGTATTCAGCTACTACATGTATTACAATATTAATTATTATTATTATTATTATTATTATTATTATTACGAGATTACAAGGTTAAAAGTTTCAGAAATGGTATCAAAGGTACTCTCTTTCCTTAAGGGAACAAGCGACCTTCAAATTTATTTCTATTTTATTCACATTAAATGCTTTAAAGGTGATATTTCATGCATCATAATTTTCTTACATATTTTTAGCGTTGTGAAGAACTTTTCAAATGACCCATGTGTATTCAATATCAGACATAATCTCAATATTTTTTTATGCAAGTTTGTTCTATATCTACAAAATACTGTGCATTTATTTTTATATATTTAAATAAATAGGTTAAAAATATCTGCATTTAGTTAAAATTCTAGGAATTTTGAAACTAATCTCTGTAGTTAATTGCCTGCAACATTTCAAATTATATTTAGCCTTTTTTATACACAATTTTATGACATATATAATAACAAACAACTATATATATATATATATATATATATATATATATATTTATTTATTTATTTATATATATATGTATGTATGTATGTATTGGGAATTGTAACTGATATAGATTGTAGAAGGAGCATTTTGAATACTAAATCATAATCCCTAAAATATTCAAGAAAATTCCTTATTTTTCTCAAAATAGTTTTTAATTCCTTCTATAATAATTAAATGTCATTATGTATATATTCTGCTATTGAGTTCTGTACAAAATGAAGCCTACAATAAACAATTAAAATATAGCAATCTCAAATTTTTCTTCTACAAAATACATGTTAATACCGGAAAAATGATGCATAGCAGCGTCACCGCTTAGGCATTTATAGCAAAATCTAATCAGCAACAATTTAAGTCAATTTCTAAGAAAATGTAAAGTGTGATAAAAATGAATATAGTAGTTTTTAAGAAAGAACCATCGAAAAAATAGTATAAAAAATCTCATACATCACCATCTGCTGAGTAATTTAATCCAAAAATTAAAAAGTACTAATTCATATTAGGGACTAACTGAATCTGAAGTTTGATGAAAATCCTTACATTAGTTCCTAAGACAGTGGTAGTGCGATAGCATAAATAACGACATTGCAGCGCCTTATGTTGGGAGAATTTACACCGAAATGTAATCAGCGTCAAATTATATCAAATACTAACTGAATCAGAAATTTTAATATAATCCATCTATTCAGATACAGCTATTGCGGAAATAGTGAAAAAGACAATATAGCGTCGAGGCCTGTTGTGCGATATACACTAAAACCTAATGAGCTTTATTTCATATCGTGTCCTATATGAATCTAAAATTTTGTGAAATTTCGTGCATATTTTCCCGAGAAAAAGCTTGTGAAATAATCATAAATGCCGCATAGATGCGCTAAATAATAATCTAATTACACAAAAAAGTAATCAGCACTACATCATAGCAAGAACAAGAGAAGAGAATTTGAGAAAGAATTTCACTAAGCGAATTTGAAGTTCAATGAAAATACGACAATTAGTTCTTCGTATATAGCTGTTGAAAAAATCTTGAAAAAGGCAGCATAGAAGCGCATTCTCTTGGGCGATATACACCGAAAATAAATCAGTTCGAGCATATATCAAGATCTAAATTAATCTAAAACTGTTCTGTACATTAGTTCTACAGATAGAGCTCCCATAATATTTTTGACACACCCGAGTGACAGACAAACATTTACTAAAAACACGTTTTTGGGGTTCTCTGATCCCTAAAACGTGTCAATTCACCGGAATTTGAAAAATTTCAGGAATTTAATATTTTCTTCTTGTAAAGATAGAAGAAAGGAAAATTCAGTTTAAATGTCCCTTGTTCGGTTAAATATGTATCATTAATTATTACTAATTATTCAGTGAAAACCAAATAGTGTTAAACATCATGATTTGGATAATGCTAGCTTCAAAATACTGATGCGAAGAACATTTTGTCGAATTATTTGTAAGCTATTCTGGAAACTAAAATTACACAGCATTATCTGTGGAAAATACAATCAGTAATTATATTGCCTACGATGCGTGTTTCAAAATCTTTATTATACTACATATTTATCTATACTAATGCTGAATTATCCTACTTAACGCTACGTAGTATGTAGATAAGTAATTTAGAGACATTTGCTATACAAACTGGAATGTTAAATAATTATCAGCTGTATACACTGATACGTAATCTGCAGAGATTTTTACGAAAACATGATTTCCGATAGCTCAAAATAGTGATTTTATTTAAATAGTTGCACCAGCAAAAGCATATATATTGCAAATATATATTGCAATATATATTTTACAATATTAAAATATATATTGTACTTTATATTTTAAAGTACAATATAAATATAATTGAAAAAAAATTATTATTAATTATTATATAATTTTTATTAGCAGTTTGAAGAATGTTTTTTTTATTTGTCGTATAAAGGCAAGTGATAAACTTGTTGTATCCTAAAAGAAATGTTATAAAATACTAATTTATATTGGATTTGACAATTAATTTCATAACTTATATTTTATCATCTTTAACAGATTCAATCGTATTAATTCCTATGTTAATAAACGGAATTTTCTTAAATATCCTGATGTACAATCTACACATTTATTAATAACCATTATTACTTTACAAGAAGAAATTTTTAGGTTCGTAAAAAATATAAATGTCAATTTCTGGCTATCGATAGGCTTATATGTTATAAATATCCTGAAAGCGATTTGATCATTTAGAAAAAAAAATCTCTGTATGTGAATTTGTGAGTCTGAATGTAACGACAAAAGTTTGTGATCTAGAGAGACTACACATTTTTTAACGCCACATACATTTCAAGAATTAATGTACAGAATTTCACAAAACTTTAGTTTTCATTGGACCTTGATGTAATGGCGTTGCTGTGATGCAATTTTTTTTATTTTTGTAATAGCCCTGTCAAAACAAATCTAATAATTTGGAATGGATTTTTATAAAACTTTGGATTCAATTAGAAATTTACTTAAGTTACTGCATATAAGATTTTAGTGTATATTGTTCAAACAGGTGGTAATACTATGTTGCATTTTTTTAATGCAAGCAATGACTCTATCTCAAGTACTAATTTAATGAATTTTATAAAACTTTTTTTTTTATTCTAGATTGATATAATCAGATGATGATTAGTTTTTGGTGTGTATTGCCCAACAGTTGGCAATGATGTACTTCTTTTTGTAAGCAATTACTGATCACATTTAGGCGTAAATCGCACAAGAGGTGATGCTGCTGTTCTGAATCTTTCACAATTTTTGCAAAAGTTATGACTAAAAAACATATTCGCTCATTTTAATCATACTCAATATTCTGGTGTATTTTCACCTAAGTAGGTTCTTATTAGACTTAGGTGCACATTGAACAGGAGGTGTTAATTTTATGCTATTTGGTCTTTAACTGGGTTACGGATGTCTAAGAGGTGCATTGTGAAATTAAATGTATTATTTGAAACGATAAAAGACTAATATCTACTGGGGAAATGCATCCAATTCAACGAAACTAGATACCTATACAATCCTCCTGATGTGCACAGTTTGGCACTCTGATAGTACATTTTGAATTGTTATAATTAATGAGGTTAAAAAAATGTTTTGGAATTCGCACATCCAGCTAGTCTATTTATTTTGCTTTGATAATAAATATGGCATGCGCTTCTGATATTTTGGAGCGGTATAGAAATGATCAATTACTCTCTTAATCTGTTTTATTTTTCTTTAAACTTTATGTAAGAAGAAAGCATTAAATTTCTGAGAAATTTTGACAAATGTTTTTTGAACTACAATATTTCAGAGGGTTTTGAAACAATTTCACACTTTTTATCTCACAGGCTATCAAAGCCTTTGAACTAACGTGCCTGCAAATTCTGTATGCATGCACTATATACAATGTATGAACCTATATACAGAGTGTCCAGTGAATAAGGCACTAATTTCAAAATTAAATATCTCAAAAACAAAGAACGATAGAATTATCCAGTAAACGGTTTGTTCATTAGGTAAGTTGAAAAAATGTTATGCAGATGCTTCGATTAGTGAGTATTTTGAAAAAATTGTGTTCTAATTGCAAAATTCTTAATTTGACTTTTTTCTTGTTTTAGATTGCTTGCAATGAACAAGTTTTTTGGCCGGCGTATTGTACCATATTTTAACGATTTTTTCAAATAAATTTATAAATTTCAAAATTTTGAAAAATGTCGTTCGAAAAATCTTTAAAATATTGCATTGTACTCCAAAAAACTTGTATTTTTCAAGCAATCAAGCAAACAAGAAAAATATCACGTCAAGTATTCAGTGCCATCAGAACGCACTTTTTTCAAAATATTCACTGATCGAAGCTTCTGCATAACATTTTTACAGTTTCCCTAATAAACAAACAGTTTACCGTATAACTACATTGATCTTTGTTTTTGAGAAATTGAATTTTTAAATCAGGGTGTTATTCTCTGGACAACCTGGATGAATGGACATACTTATGTAAATACTCATGATAAAAATATCTGATTTGCTTATTACATTATTATTTTACACATTCCCAAGCTTTTATTTATTTTTATTTTTTTTACTTCCAAACTCTGTATTATAATATGTATGTTGTATAATATTTATGCGCAATATCTGCCGACTATGCGTTTTTATTTTATTTATTTATTTATTTTTTATCATGAAGTAAAATTTTATTTCTACAAAAAACAAATATACCTCTTATGTATGTTTTTTACACTGACAAATTGTATTTTATTTTATTTTTCCATATCTCCGCTTTTTATACTCTAATAATAAATAACTTCCGGAGAAAAATCTATATCTATTAAAATAATATTTCTAGTTTTTAAATTAATCTGCTTTAAAACGATCAGACTATAAGATTTTGTTTTGTTATTCATTAAAAAAATGCATTTCTACAAAAATAGAAATTGATCTGTTATGTACTTTCCAAAATATATAAAAATATTATTTTTTAAAAATCTACATTTTACTATCTTACTATCTTTTCTAGTATAGCAATAAAAAAACTTCCGATGAAAAATTTATTTCCATTAAACTAATATTCCTACTTTTATTTCCATCATTTTTTAAACCCACAAAAAATAACTTATTTTTATGATTTTATCAATATGCATTAGTTTGCAGACACATTTAGGCTTTGTGTAACTGTCACAATTGTTAATCTGAAAGATGATGATGATTCACATTTCTATTTCAAAGAGAAATACTGCTTAATGTTTTATACATTGAATAAATGAAAAACCATTCATTTTAAAATACATATGGTGTTCAGCTTTGAAAGCCATTAACATTAGTTTGAATTGTTGCTAACGAAAGCTCTATGTATTGAAACTGTCACAGTTTTCTGAAAGAAACTTTTTAAGGGAAAACACATAAATGCTAGAAAGAGGTTGTGGTATCCATAAAAATTAGTTTTAGAAATCTGTTTTTTTTTATAGATTCCATGCTTAATAACATTTAATGAAAAATATATGGAATAGCGTAAATTTAAATATAAATATTTTATATGTATTGATACTTTTGTATGAACATTATAACAAGTGACTTCTAGATTTTGTTTTATGTAAACGTGTATTCACTACTGCATGTCAGTGTATGATAACTCATTAATGCACATAATATGTATTATTAGTTTAATTAAATGGGGATAACTGATAGCGGCTAATTTTCAAATAAAATAAAATAAAATAAAATAAAGGAACAAATGCCATAACAACCGAAATTAAAATAAAATATGCAATCACGTTACATTTTATGTAAAGAAATTGTTATTGGTATGTTTAAAAGTCATATACCTACTTGTGTATTTTATCGGTAATAAAAACCGGATATAAAAACCAGCGTTGCTACCAGAAACAAAATTTTTGTTTCCAACTATAAAGATTTTCTGAATTAGAAAAAAAAAAGAAAAAAAACATATAACAAAAGTAAAAATAGTTATTTAAATGAGTCCTCTATAAATACATAAGCGTATTTTTATGTATGGCAATGCACCCAATTAAAAAAATCTATAAAAATAGAAATATATATATATGTATGTATATGTTGCGGCCAAAACCCGAAATTGGCCCATTCTAGAAGTGGCCGGCAAATTCCCGAACTGGCCAGATGCAATTGGCCAATTCGCGAACTGGCCAGATGCGATTGGCCAATTCACGAATTAGATATGGGCACTCGGCTTAATCTTTTCTAACACGGTTGAAAGTGTCTATGAATTCAAATATTCTAGCCGTCAGCCTGTCCGTGCTTTAACTTGAGTAAGGTTCCGGATAACTTGTAATTGTCAACTTATTTGGTTTATGAATTAATTTTTATATTGAAAGAGAATTGTGTACTGTTTTTGGTTAATTTAGTTGAGTACACAAAAATATTTCTTTTCAATATAATCAATGGGAATCTTTTTTACTGTGCATTTTAATGTTACATTATCTTAATTAAAACGAAAAAAAAAGGTACCTATGCATCATAGTTCGGGTGTTGGCCAAGGCTTCCCGGCCAGTTCAACAATTAGCAGGCCAAAACCCGAAATACGCTATTTATTTCATGTATTTCGGGTTTTGGCCAGGAAGCTTGGCCAGTTCCAGAATTGGCCAGGCTCCGGGTATTGGACGCAGCATACACATACATAGGCATATATAATTATTACACTATCCCCTCCCTTTCTACTAAATAATATATAAACCTTCCTACAAAAGTATTCTTTCCATTAAAATAATATTCCTACTTTTATTTCTATCATTTGTCAAAACCACAATAAAGGGAAATTATTTCTATGATTTTATCGATATGCATTAGTTTTCACACACATTTAGTTTTTGTATAACTGTCACAATTGCTAAATCTGAAAGATGATGAGGACTTGCAACTCGACTTCAAAGAGAAATATTTCTTCATGTTTTATATATTGAGTAAATGAAAAGCCATTCATTTTAAAATACATATGCTATTCAGCTTCGAGAGCCATTAACATTAGTTTGAATTATTGCTAACGAACGCTCTATGTATTGAAACTCTCACAGTTTTCTGAAAGAAACTTTTGAATGGAAAACATAAAAATGTTAGAAAGACGTTGTGGTTTCAATAAAAACTTAGCTTTGGATATATATTATATGTAACTTTAATGATTCCATGGTTAATATTTTTTTAATGAAAAATGCATAAAATGGTATGATTGCAAATATAAATATTTAATGCATAAATTGATACTTTTGTAATAACTTTATAACAAACAACTTCAGAATGATGTTTTCTATAGAGTTTTGTTCACTACTATATGTTAGAAAGAAGTTATGGTATCCATTAAAATATAATTTAGAATATTTATAATACTTTGTTTACCCTTTCTGACTAAATTTTAATGAGAAATATAAAAAGTTATAGTTTCGAACATGAATATTTAATGTAGTAATTGATCATTTTTTTGTAAAAATTATAACAGCAATCATGTGGTATGCAATATTACATATTAGAAAAGGTTGTCGAACCCATAAAAAATAGTTTTGAATATTTATAATACATTATTTATGCATGCTTATCAATTTTGAATGAGATTTGTACAAAATTTTATAATTTCAATTATAAATATTTAATGCATTAATTGATACTTTTGTTTAAAGCTAATAACAAGTAACTGCTAATTGATTTTTTGTGTAAACTTGTATGCACTACTACATGTCAGTGTATTAAAATATCTTAATGGCCATTGAATGTGTTAATTGATTAATTAAATGATTAACATAACATATTTTAATTAACAGCAATTAATTATAAAGAATAAAGAAACAAAAAAGTCAACAATTCGTAAAGTAAATTATACAATCACAACTGCCATATTTATGTAAAATATTTCTTATCGATATATTTAAGAACCACATCTCTTGTTATATGTAATATCTGAATTAAAAGCTAGTTAGTGCAAAGCAGTATCTATGAATAAAAATAATAAAAAATATTTCACATTATGAGATATGTTCAGCAACCGCATTGGCGAAATTCTTATGTTACCAGCATTATGGCAAAACACAGTTAACCACAGTTATGGCAAAGCAGATTTACGAATAATAATAGAATCAACTAAGAAAAATCATGCGTTAAACATAGATTATGAAACACTTTCCAACACTTCCTGAAATTTTAAGCAAAACTTCGTTATTTAGGGAAATATGGTGTTACTGTCCATAGCCAAATAGGTATTCTAATATTTTTGAACAGCGATGTATTTGATATATCGGTTGATATAAGTACTATATAATGGGGGAATTTAGTTTAGCAAGAAAACGCCAAAATTATTGAAATTTTTCTTTCAACTAATTATACTAATAGATGTAAACATACTTAAATACTTTTGATCAGCCCTGTAGTTTACCTAGTACATTTAATACACGAAAATGTTTTGCTAAAATCTAGTTCAAACAAAAATGCTCTTTAAACTACTTCAGTCACATTTCCAGAAATTATCATCCAAAGGCGACCATGTATTCAGTTCTTTGCGTGACCCTCTACATAGATTTATCTATGTTCTACAAACATTATTTAATAAACCAAATGCAGTTTAACGTAAAAGTGTATATTTTTTTTAAACTATCTTTAAGTAAATTACGTTCATAATCAGTTAATCTTTCCGAAACCTTTTATGTAACCCTGTATATCTAAATTGTGCAACTATTAGCTTCGATACACACCATAAATATGCATACATTTATTGAAAATTTATAATTGCATATCATAGTTAATAAAAATGCATTTCATCCATCAAATATTCATCATCCATAATATACAGTACATCGGATAGACTATATTATTTGGAATCCTTTGTATGTCCCTGTAAATGCTATGCGCTTCAGAATATGCGTGAAATAACTCATAATAAGCCTCAGCAATGTATAGCAACTCAATTATACACCTGAAATCGTTTACCATAATCAAAACATGTCGCCAACAATCCCCCCTTTTTATTATGTAATGGAATTTTTTATGGGTCCTATAAATGAACAATAATTATTCTTTTCACTGAATATTTTACAGAATGCATATTTTAGTATACATCGCAGATGCATATAAATTTGAATATGTTTAACAGGGTGTAACATCTTTAGAAATAATTTGAAACGATTTTTCCTCATAGACCGCAATGTAACGAAAATATTTTTACTCTCCCTGTAAAAAAACGAATCCTGGTAGAAACTTCATTTTCAATAGGGTTCGTGCTAGGGTAAACACCAGTAACGTCCAAAAATTTCACGGCCATCGCTGTACATTTATGATAATTACAGCACGGAAAGTCGACCAGACAAACCAAAAGCATAAACACTTTTCAACTTTGTTGGAAAGTGTTAAAAACAACTATATTTTACATTATGAGAGTTTTTCTGCAACTGTATTGGCGAAATTTTTATGTTATCAACTTTATAATGAATAACAAAAAGTATAGAACAGGATGTCATACAAAACGATGAAAATATGTTATTAAAAATATAATATGAAAATATAAGTGGGGAAATTACACTTTTGTAACTTTCATCCGCTATTTTGTAAAAATTTTAACATAGAGCCCATAACTTCCAAATATCACAGTTAAGGTTGTTCTCAACAGCTCCGCTTAACAAGCGCAAAATTTTTTGACGTACACTGTAAAAAAAAAGCGGACGATTTAACGGAATCATTACTGGTAATCTAGACGCCAGTACTATTTACTGTTTTTTAACGGAACACTTTCCGTAAATTTCGGGAAAAACTCGAAAAAAAAATCGGAATTTTACCGTTAAAAAACAGTAAATAGTACTGGCGTCTAGATTACCAGTAATAATTCCGTTAAATCGTCCGTTTTTTTACAGTGTATTTACAAATTTATTTTTCAACGGAAAAATATCAAACTGGAAGACCTGACTATGGAAGCGATTCAAACTTAGTTTTCTATTTAATGATAATTAAATTACTTATCCAGTTCTAAGCTATTTCGATCACGTGATCACCCTTTTTTCCCTGCTTTTCGACTGTCTTTCTGCTTTCGTCTGGAAAAGTGTTCAAAAACGTCAACTTTGAAGGCTTTTTTGAAAGATCTATTGCGTTTGTAAAAAAAAACAGAAAACTGAGTGCAAATAGACAGTTTCTGAATAACAAACCTGCTACTTCCATGCATTTCTGAACAAAAATAAATTAAAACTTATGTCACAAATTTGCCTTTTTCAATTTAAGAAACCCTTAGGTGCTCTGAATGAGATCTAATAGGATGGAGCATAGCAATTTTATTATATGTAAACAGACTTTGTTAAAATATTTTAATTTAATACATTGAAAATTTATTTAAGTGTTTCGAAACTTTACTTTGTTAAATATATGCAGATTATATCAGAAAGTTTACGTTACAAATTTTGAAAATGTTTTTGTTAATTATCGAACAATATATTTTTTTAATTATTATTATTATCTCCCTAGTATAAAACCAATATTGGTCCAACGTTGCGCCAATATTTCATCTATTGGAAATGTATTGCCAAAAAAACGTCAAAATTTTCCAATATTTGGATGTTTACATTTTGCCCTTATTTAGCCAATATTTGGAGCCAATATTATGCCAATATTGGGGTTTCATTGGAAATATTGCCAATAAAACTCCAATATATCCCATATATTGGCGTTTTACTGGCAATATTTTAAAGAAAATCCCAATATTGTCATAATATTGGCAGCAAATATTAGCTAAATAAGGGCAAAATGTAAACATCCCAATAATGGAGCAATATTTCATATCAATATTGTGCCAATGTGCCAATATTGCTCCAAGATTTAGTCAAAATTGGTCCAATATTGTTTGGCTACTAGGGCTACTGCAGTTATAATTATGGTTTCGTTTTATTTTTATTTAGAATTCGTTCTTATCGAGACAAAGTGCATGTGATTGTAAGACTTGCTCCCTGTTTTTGTTATAATTATACTGATTTTTTTGTAATAATGAATCAAAATTAAATATGAAGATCTAATGCAGTTTAATTAAATTACTTGTAAATATAATAAATATCATGGAATAATGTAATAATAAGAACCAATTTTACATATTAATTATTTAACATTATATTGATGATTTTAATTAATTATGTTGCAATAATAAACAAATTTCGAACTTTTTTTTATCTTAAAATTTGAAATGCCATTTAAGATCACTGTAAGATGACAGTGTTAAGTTATTTTACTCTATATAAACACATCTTCTTAAAAAAAAAAATAACTATAGAAAAGTTATTTGAAACATACATTGTAAAAAAAAAAAGAAAAAACCGGACGATTTTAAGGAAATTCTAATTGGAATTGAGACTTTAGTGTGTTTTTTTTTTTTTTTTTTCAGAAAATTTCCCCGTAAATACTAGAAAAAATTCCAAATAATAAACAGAAAATTTTCTAGAATTTACGTAAACTTTTCCGTTAAAAGATCAAAGAGTGAATTGTATTGGCGTCCCAATTGCCAGTAAAATTTCCGTAAAATCGACCTTTTTTTTACAGTGTACGGATTTAACTTTGCATCCTATATCAGCAGTCTATCAGAAGGTTTATGATAAAAATATGAAAAATATCAACTTTAATTATTAAATACCCTAAACATTTTTTTTTTATTTAACCCACTTAGGCGGAACATCCTATTTTTGGGACACTTCCAATTTTAAGAAATTTGTAAAACTTTCTTTTTCGTTATATTTTAAGTATTGCATGAAATAATTATTTATAATTATCTTTTTCAATACCGAGAAGTGACGCTATATGATGGGTATATATTTCCATAAATAAAGTCATTTTTAGGTGCATATAGGTTTTTCTTTTTTAAAGATGGCGAAATTTAAAATTTAAGTTTATTTGTAATTTTTCTCTTAAGAATACAAATAATTTTTTATTTAATTTTACCTTTTAAACTTCTTTGAAATACATATTTTTTAATATGTGAAATTACATCTTAAACCAATTTTTATTTATAATGTGCACAATATATAGCGGAAAGCACGTATAGATACATATTTGTAGCAGCCAAATCGGGCAAATTTATTTATGTTAAGTCCATTTCAAGATGATAGTAAAATAATTTGTTTTTAAGTCTGAAATACGATTATTTTTGACTTTATGATTAAAAATATTTGTGGTGATATTAGTTTCTGTAATGAAATAAATATGCCCGTTTTAGTAGTTTATATAAATATTATATGTAGTATACAATGTGCAATTTGAATGCTTATTTTATATAAATTTAGATAAACATGTAATTAAGACTCTCATACTATTAAAAACACTAACATGCATATTCTCATATTTAACACGCTTAAGTTTTATGGTATAAATTTTAAAAATATATCTTAAAGTAATTTTTTTTAGCATTTTCCAGTTCATTTTGCAACATTTTAAAATATTTTATACAACAAATTTGATTTAAAAAAAAAGTATTCAGGCATAACTGGTTTAAATATTTATATATTCAACTTTGTAATTATATATGCGTCACTTTTTTATTTGAATTATTTGTTTTTAAAACAAAACTTACTTTAAGAATTGTTATCTGTTTTGTATTGGGTTAAGGAATCAACACTTGATTCTAAATATTTATTTCTTTTATTTTTTAGATCTACTAAGATACTTCAGAAGATCTCTCAAAGACAATTTCAAACTCACGAATTTCCTACTTTTTTTCATCTTAAAGGTCTTACTGGATCATCATCAAATTAGAATGGAGGAACTTAAAGACATGAAATAGGTGGACTTTGTACTGATGTCTTAATAATCATTTTTCCATTTCATATAAAACTTTCATTTATTGTAAAATTATTCGGGCCATTTGCTCTAAAGCCATTTTTTCATCTCATGATTTTTAAACCGAAGTTTTAAACTTGTGTATCGTGTATTATTTTCTTAAATAAATACCAATTTGTAGAATTTTTGCTATGGCATTCATTGTATTTGTTTGAAAGCTTTATTTTTTAAATAAAAATACTTAATGTTTCAAAATAAAATGTTCTTAAAAAACGCAATTTTGCTATTTCTTGTACACAGTAGCATAACTAGCTAATTTCCACAGTGTATTTTTTCTTCTTTTTTTCATGCCGGAGAAAGAATTTTTTTCTTTTTTAACATAAATTCCTGTTCCCATGAATTATATAAAAAATTAAATATCGTAAACTTTAAAATGAATCAACTAAATTTTCATATAAAGCTTTAAAAAATCGAAGAGTTTTTTTAAGTATAAATTTTAAGAAAATCCAGAGGCAAGGTGGTTAACACGCTTTTCTTCCACGCTGCTGGTCGTGGGTTCAACTCCTGATGGACAAGGTGAACTAAAAAGAAACAGAAGGTTTCATTTTTAAAATAAAAGTAATTACTGATTCAAAATAAAATGCTCTAAAATCGCATTTTGCTGTTTTTTGTACATAGTAGCATAACTAACAAATTTCCACAGTGAAAAAATGATTTTTTTTATGTCGGAGCATGAAGATGTGTTTTTTAATCAAAATGTAACTTATTGGTCCCTTAATATATATAAAAATTTAATATCTCAAATTAAAAAAATTCACGTACATTTTCATATAAAGTAAAAAATGAAACCGAAGTGTTTTCCAATAGTTATGATTCCTCTAAGTAAAACAGAAAAAAATGTGTGGGCTCGTAAGTTTCAATTTTGATCAATATACTTTTTTACTATCAGACAACTTTTACTTCTCTTTTTAGGTGCGTTCGTAATTATATAATACGTAGCACCTATAGTGATCGTTCAGTCCGTCCGTCTGTCCGTCCGTCTGTCCGTCCGTCCGTCTGTCCGTCCGTCCGTCTGTCCGCATATAACAACGCAAAAACTACCCAACCGAATCGTTTGAAATTTAAAATACATAATTATTACATAATTTTGTCGAGTCATTTCAAATTTTATGAGAATCGGATGGATATATCAATTACAGGGACGATCAAAAGTATTCCATTACATTACGGTCAATGGGGAAAAAAGTTTCAAATGCATTTTAATCGTTTGAAATTTAAAATACGCAATTATTACATAATTCTGTCGTGTTATTTCAAATTTTTTGATAATCGTGTGCATAGATCAATTACAGGGACAATCAAAATATTCAATTACATTATGGTCAATGGGGAAAAAGTTTCAAATATATTCTATACGTTTGAAATTTAAAACACATAATTATTACATAATTTTTTCGAGTTATTTCAAATTTTATGAAAATCGGATGCATAGATCAATTACAGGGAAAATCAAAAGTATTCCATTACATTACGGTCAATGGGAAAAAATGTTTCAAATGCATTTTAATCGTGTTACACTCATGCGAACTTAATAAAATTTATATGCAACTATAAAGTACATATTATACTATACATCTTACATAATTTGTGGTGCAAAGACATTTGTTATTGATTTACAAGGCCACACAAAAGTATTCCATTACATAATGGTATAGGGAGAACATTGTTTGATGAGCGTTTTAATTGTAATTCACTATTTACAATGTTATGAGATTGATATATGAAAATAATATTTTTAAAACTTCGTTATCGTTCGAACGCACCTAATTTGCTACGCTTCACGTGCAATTTCCAACTTGTTTTATTTGAACAAACACACATAAAATCATTGAACAAATACGTATTGCGATAAATAAACGAATAAAACTTTCTTGTGTAAAGTTCGGCATTTTCACAAAAGGCCTCCAAATTTAAATGAAACAAATATTACAGATTTCCGAAAATCTTGTTTAATTATAACTCAGCAAAATTCTAAATTACATTTCTGTCAAAGCGTCAATGAATACACGCTTCATAAAACTTTTGTAAAATTCCTTTGTTCGATTTGCAGATTTAAAAGGTTCCCAAATAACCATTGTAGCAGAAAACACTTTGGCAATCATATCTTCCATCATGTTTAATTATAAGAGGATTTTGATTCATGATTGGGGAAAATGAGATTAATTAAAATCTGCAAGAATTGATTTCGGTGGCATCTGCACAATGGAATAGAGTTTGAAATGTTTTTAAATTGTATTGTAAAAATGGAAAATGTTAAAAAGAGGGAAAAGGGTTTTTAATTTACTGCTTGCAAAGGCTAATTTTATAATTTCTCAAATGAAATAAAACAAATATTTTAGCATTTTAATACTGGATAAAACATATATTCCTTTACAACCTAAATTTGGAATAAAAAATGTCTTCACTTGAATAATTATTTACGTTAATATATATGATAGCAAAACAACATACACAATAACAATTTGATTTTTAGAAAATGATTTTAATAAAATTGATTTAATAAATTGGTAATTAGAGCAATTTTTGCAAAATATTTACAAGAATATTTAGAGTATTAAGCAAAAATAATATTATGGTAATCTCATAATTCTTATAAGAACTGTGTAAATAAATTTATTGTGATCTAATCTGCCCTTGAGAAGTGTTAGTAGTTACACATTTTTCGTATAACATTTTTCTAGATAAAAAGGCCAAACCTAGATAAATAGTAGAGATAATAGGCACATTAATAGATATTTAGCTTCGACTGTTTTACTGTGCGTCCTAAATATGAATGAGTAAATTATTTTTTATGAAAATATAATCTTCTTTTATTACGAGATGTATTAAATAAATATTCCACTAAATTGTCTTTTATGTTATTTTAAAGAATCATCAAGATTTAAAGTCTTGTAGAAAATGATAATCGATATGATAAGAAACATGAGTCATTTTTACTGCTGGATGAGGAGAAATTCGGGCTTATCAGCCATTAGGTCGTTGTATAATTTAAGAGAAAGTTCTACAATTTGAGGTAAAAATTTGGTATAATGTTTTATTTCGCCTTCTTTTTCATACCTTATTCTTATAGACACCAACGCGATTTCGTGATATTTTAAATTGATGCTGTATGTTTTGATCAGCAGCGTAACTTTGTTTGTTAAACCTGTTGCTATTTTACAATTAAAAACCTGTTTTTCAAATATGGCGATTATTTTTCTTCAACAATTACTTACTGATTTGCTTTATTTTTCATTCAAAAATAGATCCAATATTACTGAAAGTTATTATTCTATCTGCAAAGATGTTATTCGGGCTTATCAGCCATTATGTCGTTGTATAATTGAAGAGAAAGTTCAACAATTTTAGGTAAAAATTTGGTATAATGTTTTATTTCGTCTTCTTTTCAATACCTTATTCTTATAGATACCAACGCGATTTCGTGATATTTTAAATTGATGCTGTATGTTTTGATCAGCAGTGTAACTTTGTTTGTTAAACCTGTCGCTATTTTACAATTAAAAACCTGTTTTTCAAATATGGCGATTATTTTTCTTCAACAATTACTTACTGATTTGCTTTATTTTTCATTCAAAAATAGATCCAATATTACTGAAAGTTATTATTCTATCTGCAAAGATGTTGTTCGGGCTTATCAGCCATTATGTCGTTGTATAATTGAAGAGAAAGTTCAACAATTTTAGGTAAAAATTAGGTACAATGTTTTATTTCGTCTTCTTTTCAATACCTTATTCTTATAGATACCAACGCGATTTCGTGATATTTTAAATTGATGCTGTATGTTTTGATCAGCAGTGTAACTTTGTTTGTTAAACCTGTTGCTATTTTACAATTTAAAACCTGTTTTTCAAATTTGGTGATTATTTTTCTTCAACAATTACTTACTGATTTGCTTTATTTTTCATTCAAAAATAGATCCAATATTACTGAAAGTTATTATTCTATCTGCAAAGATGTTATTCGGGCTTATCAGCCATTATGTCGTTGTATAATTGAAGAGAAAGTTCAACAATTTTAGGTAAAAATTTGGTATAATGTTTTATTTCGTCTTCTTTTCAATACCTTATTCTTATAGATACCAACGCGATTTCGTGATATTTTAAATTGATGCTGTATGTTTTGATCAGCAGTGTAACTTTGTTTGTTAAACCTGTCGCTATTTTACAATTAAAAACCTGTTTTTCAAATATGGCGATTATTTTTCTTCAACAATTACTTACTGATTTGCTTTATTTTTCATTCAAAAATAGATCCAATATTACTGAAAGTTATTATTCTATCTGCAAAGATGTTGTTCGGGCTTATCAGCCATTATGTCGTTGTATAATTGAAGAGAAAGTTCAACAATTTTAGGTAAAAATTAGGTATAATGTTTTATTTCGTCTTCTTTTCAATACCTTATTCTTATAGATACCAACGCGATTTCGTGATATTTTAAATTGATGCTGTATGTTTTGATCAGCAGTGTAACTTTGTTTGTTAAACCTGTTGCTATTTTACAATTTAAAACCTGTTTTTCAAATTTGGTGATTATTTTTCTTCAACAATTACTTACTGATTTGCTTTATTTTTCATTCAAAAATAGATCCAAAATTACTGAAAGTTATTATTCTATCTGCAAAGGTGTTTCTGAACCCTTTTTCTACCACATTATGAATTCATGAAAATTTTACATTTTAAAGCATTTTACGTAAATTAATTGCTAAATTAAGGGATTTACATAACATTTAATAAATGTTTGAAGGATTTTAAACCGATTGAAGGATTTAGAAGGATTAATTAAATTTGAGTTTACAAAGATTTTGTAAACTCAAATTTAATTAATCCTTATTATATTTATAACCCCACTCAAAACTTTTAATTTAAATTGTTTTCTTAGTATTTTGCAGAACTATAAAATGTACAAATATGATGTTCTTATAATGTAAATATAGAAATATTTCCGAATTGAAAAATCCCCTTTCCCTTCCTTCAACGCCAAGAAAGCTGAAAACATACAAGGGCAAAATAAATCATCCTTTTAAAAATAATTTTGTTTTCTGTAACCAATAATGCTTTTGGAACAAGATAAAGTAATGTATCTGTAACTCATTCTAAACAGTATAACAATTAATTGACGCATTAAAAGATTTTTATAATAAGTAATTGTAATGGTACATATAAGTACCGTCTATAGATAAAGGGTAAAGGTAGCAAAGAAAAAAAATCCAAAAACTTCTTTTTTGTTCAAATGAACATCTTTGTTTAAAATAAATTTTTTAAACTAAATTTTTGTCTGTATAAGAATTGAAGAAATTTATGTTGTTAATATATCGTGACCAAATTTGTTTCAGATGTTTGTATCTCATGATAAACATTCGCCAGATTAGAAGTCCAAAAAACGAAATATTTATTTTTTAAACACAATATATTTAAATAGGTAAGTGAAATGTCAACATGTTCTGGAAAAAAAAAGACCACGGGATAATATTGTCGACTACAATAAAATTACAAAAAGCGTTATAGATTTTCACTTTAGACACATATTTCCCATATATCTGTAAAGTTAATCTATTATAAGTGTGATTTTTATCTTATCTACAAGTGTTAAAATCTTGTAATATTCAAAAAAGGAAATACTTTCAGTACTAGTATCAGCATTTAAATTTAGAATAATGGGATCACCTCATTACTGTATCATTTTAAACTCATATGTGCGATGCTTATAAGGTCTGTCTCAAAAGCTTAAGAACATATACAGGGTGTATCAAAACTACAGGGCAAAAATTTAAGAGGTGATAGTACACATCAAGACAAATAATATTAAATGGGAAACTAAGGGTCCCAAACGTCTTTCGAAGGAGATAGGCGCCATCAAAGTTTAGGGTCCAAAATATGAAATGATTATAAAAAACGGAAAAATTGGTAGATTCATTTGCGGTTTTCACGAAAACCGCCAGTCAGTAATGTCTTGCAAATAAATTATAAAAATAAATTTCAAAAAATGCCGATAGAGGACGATTTAGACTTCGGAGTAACGAACAACAATTTTTTACCGTTATTTTTTGCATCTCATTAATTTTTTTTAGAGGTTTAGACATAAACTTAAATTTTGAGCTCAAAATTTGTGGTTAAGAAGCGCAAACTGAACTGTGTTCAATGGGAGTGGTAGGTTCAGATTTCAAATTATTATAAAAAACAGAAAAATTGGTCAATTGATTAGCGGTTTTCACTAAATTTATTCTTTGTGTCAGTATTGTCTTGAAAATAAATTATAAACATAAATTTCAAAAAATGTCGATAGAGAGCACTTTAGACTTTGAAGTAACGTATAACTATTTTTTACCGTTATTTTTTGCATCTCATTAAACTTTTTTAGAAGCGTAGACATAAATTTAAATTTTGAGATGAAAATCTGAATCGTTGGGATTGGTTAAGTAGCGCAAACTGAACCGTGTTCAATAGGGGTGGGGAGGTTCAAATTTCAAATGTTTATAAAAAAACGGAATAATTAGTCGATTCGTTTGCGGTGTTCTCTGACACCGTTCTTTATGTCAGTATTTCCTTGAAAATAAATTTTAAAGATAAATTTCAAAAAATTCTGTTAGAGGGCACTTTAAACTTTAGAGCAACCAACAATTATTTTTAACCGATATTTTTATTTTTATTTTATTTAAATAAATGTTTTAAAAGCTTAGACTTAAATTTTGAGCTCAAAAATTGAATCGTTGTGCGTAATTAAGTAACGAAAAATTGAACTGTGTTCGTAGGGTGGGCAGGGTAACATTTCAATTCCTGAACACAGTTCAGTTTGCGCTTATTAACCCCTCCCAACGATTCAGAATTTGAGCTTGAAATTTTATTCTAAATTTTTGCAAGCATTTAATTAGATTCAAAGAATGACAGTTAAAAATTGTTGTTGGTTACTCTAAAGTTTAAGGCGCCCTCTAGCGGAATTTTTTAAAATTTATCTTTAAAATTTATTTTCAAGGAAATGCTGACATAAAGAATGGTTTTAGAGAAAACCGCAAACGAATCGACCAATTTTTCCGTTTTGTATAATCATTTGAAATTTGAACCTTCACACTCTCATTGAACACAGTTCAGTTAGCGCTACTTAACCACTCTCAACGATTCAGATTTTCAGCACAAAATTTAAGTTTATGTCTAAGCTTTAAAAAAATTTAATGAGATGCAAAAAATAAAGGTAAAAAATAGTTGTACGTTACTCCAAAGTCTAAAGCGCCCTCTATCAACATTTTTTGAAATTTATGTTTATAATTTATTTTCAAGACAATACTGACATAAATAATGGTTTTAGTAAAAACCACAAATCAATTGACTAATTATTCTATTTTTTATAATCATTTGAAATTTGAACCTACCCACTCCCACTGAACACAGTTCCGTTTGCGCTACTTAACTACACATTTTGAGCTCAAAATTTAAGTTTACGTCTAAACTTCTAAAAAAGTTAATGAGATGCAAAAAATAACGGTAAAAAAATAGTTGTTTGTCATTCCAAAGTCTAAAGCTTCCTTTATCGGCATTTTTTGAAATTTATCTTTGTAATTTATTTTCAAGACAATACTGATATAAAGAATAGTTTTCTCGAAAACCGCAAACGAATAGACCAATTTTTCCCTTTTTTATAATCATTTTAAATTTTGGACCCTAAACATTGACGGCACCCATCTCCTTCGGAAGACTTTTGGGACCCTTGGTTTCCTATTTAAATATTGTTTGTCTTGATGTTTACTATCACCCCTTAAAGTTTTGCCCAGTAGTTTAGATACAGCCTGTATAAAATGTCAATTTTCATAAAATTATAAAAAGTTAGAATGAATAATATTTTTTTTTGCAGGTTTCACAATATTATTTAAATATATAATATCAAAAAAAAAAAATCCATAAATATTCAATCGGATTTTGGTCTGGTGTTTGTAGTGGCGTTTTCAATTGATTTTTCTAATTATAAAACAACCATAACATCGTAATATAATCAGTGTGTTTCGGATCGTTATCCTGTAGGAAATAATATGAATAGGGATTCCTAATTTCGGAGCACTGTTAGATAAATGATCTCGCAATATATTAATATATTGTTTAACATTCATATTGGTAATAATAAATAAAGGTATAATAATAAATAAAGGCGAAATAAAGGTAATTTCGCCAACTCCGTTAAAAGACATGCATCCCCAAATCATTGCATGACCACCGCCATCTTTTACAGTTGATTTGAAGTTTTTAATTTGAAGAGAAGTATTTGGCTTTAGCCATACAGTTTTGTTACCATCTGAGCCAAAAATATTGAAATTGCTTTCATCGGAAAAAATAATAGTTTTCCAAACCTCTAGTGGTTTACTGACATAAGAATTTCCAAATTCAAGTGTTTTCACCAGATTTGTTTCACTAATAAATGTTTTTTTTTTTTTTTTTTTCGGGAGAGGGGCTCTTTTTCGGCTATTTGCTCATGAAGAATATTTCTAATTGATTATTGTGTAACTAGTGTTCCCAACGTTGAAGTGACATCAACAGCCAATTCTCGAGCAATCTGAAAAGGGTTTTTTGAAGATTCTTTTAGGTTTGCTCTCCTTTTCCTGGTATTTAGCTTTCTTGGACGCCCAGTTCTCGGCTTATTTGTTGTCGAACCACTTTCTTTTTTCTTCTTAATTACATAACGAACACAAAAAAAGTTTAGATTTAATTGTTTACCTATTCCTCGGTAACTTAATCCAGAATTGTTAAGAAGTATAATCTTCTCGCTTGTAGCAACAGACAGTCACACGTTTTCGGCGCCAGTAGAACAGAAACTCCGCAGAATCCCTGCTCCAGTTAATGTATTACGTGACTTTAAAGTGCGGGGCTAATGTAATGCGAGACTGATATGCTAAACATTTGCATAATGTTCACATTTACTGCCTTGTCTAGCAGTTACACCTTCGTGTGCAAATACTTTTTAGATATGAGAAAATATTATTATTTTTTTTAATTTTAAATTTATTTATTAATATTTAAGTAAAATGGGTAGTTATTTTTATTTTCTTCTTATTTAAATTAATGGGTATTTAAGAGAATAGCATCAAAGCTGCTTTCTATGATTATTTATGCAAAAAATCGCCTGCGTGCAAACATTTTTTTTTTTTTTCACTGCATATATAACCGAGGAGTATTGCAAAGTTCCTATTATTGAATACGGCTTCAACAAAAGTTATTGCTCCATTTCAATGATACACAAAAGTGTTTGGCTTTAGAAAATGAGCAATTTTTAAACTTAAGATAATTTTTAGAAAAACATTTTCAGTTGTGGTATGCATTTTTAAATTTAGCTATTATTTATAGATTACTTGGTAATTATGAATTCTATACAACATGTACAGGGCAGCATAGACTTTCTTAACTAGATTCGTTTATTCACTGAAACTCCTGAATGGAAATTTTTCACTGTGCTATGCGTTCATTTCAATTACATACTATTCACAATGCATAGTATGCATAATTGCATACTATGTATAAATACATATTCGTAGATTATATATAAGGTTATACAAAAAAAAAAAAAAAAAAATTCTATATTTTTTCAACTATTCATGCTAATTGCTACAATTTTGTTTTGAAATACGGTATGATTATTTTTTTTCCTAATTGCTCATTTAGACATTGCATTGCATAAAAAACAGACGATTTTACGAAAATTGTACTGAAAATTGGAACGCAAGAGGAATTCACAGTTTTTTCACTTCACAGTACAATTGTCTCTTTTCATAGTGTATTTTCACTTCAGCAAACAGTTAAGTTTTGTTATGTTGGTGAATAATTGAATATGGTGTTGGAAATGGTTTCATGATCTATGCTTGTTTTCTTTCTTTTTTTCTGGTTTTTTTTTCGCTCTTTTTTCATTTTGCGATCTCAGCAATTAATTGATAAAAAATACAAGTTTTGGTATTAGCTCTATAAAATTGATAAGTTTTATTTTCATTAAAAAATTAAAGAAATCTTTTTAATAGACTTCAACAAAATTATGGCCCAGTTTGAAGAAAACAGTTTTGAATAAAACATAATTAAAATTTTGGTTCAACAAGTGGGGTTTCATTCAATTAAACAAAAGCACTTTGATATTTTGAAATTCAATAAATTAGTGAAGCAATCACTATATACTCTTATAAGATAAGAAAATTCTTTAAAAAAAAAAAAAAATTGACAAAAAAAAGTTTAACATTTGTTTATTTATGCAAAAATTTCCCCTTTATTGCATTATTTTCCACTATCTTTTTTTCCTTTTGTACGTTGGCCAATAAAAGATATCAGCTATTAGCATCATTATTCAGGTATTGTTATTTACAAATTACTTTTAAGATGTACAAGTTTTCGAATAATTTGGAATGCAATTTTAGAAATCGCTATTTTCTGTCAGGATGGGAAAATGTAAATGAGGTTACCTGTAATGCGTCTATGTTAATCTTTATTAAAGTAACTTGTTGTATATCTAAACTATTGCGTAATTATCCAACTTAAGGCCCCGCAAATGTAGAGCGGTAATTAACGGAGATTTACTGGAATTACTAAATGTATTTGCTAATGAATCATCGACTGGCATGTGCTCAAATGTGATTTTCAACGAAACACAGCTTTAGACATTTCGAAATATCAATTTTATGCAAATACTTCAGAAGTAACGTTAACTATAATGAGAAATATCTGCACATTTTACAGTAAAATTACTATAGATATTTGCATCAATATTCTAGTAACATTCTTTAAAAATAACCCTTAAAACGTACAGGTTTTCGAGGGTTTTTTTAAATTACCATTTACTTCTCAGGCTGGTAAAATGTATACCATGCATTATGACCTGTGATGTATTTTGGTTAATATTCATTAAAGAAAATTCTTGTATGTCGAAACTATTGATTCATTGAAATGATAAAAACTTCTTTAAACACCATAAAATAAGTTAACTGCGCAAGGCCTTTCGAAAGAACTTAGTCTTTCTTCGTCAGGCGCAAAAAAGACGTGCGTCCACAATGAATGTAGCGGCACGACTGAAGGGGAATGCGGGAGGGAGAGGGAGCAAGCAGAAGGAACAGCCAATAGGAAAGAAGAAGGCAACAGCCAATCACGGAAGAGCATAAACAAAACTAGATAGACAATGAAGCAGAGGAAAGGAAGAAGGGGGGAAGGGAAATGGGAAAAAAGCGGGGTAAATTAAAAAATTAACTAAAAGGAGAGATTAAAATGAAATAAAATGTACGCAAAAAATATATAAATTAGTAATAATAAAAATAAATAAATAAATAAATAAATAAATAAAATAAAATAAAATAAAATAAAAATACATAAAAATAAAAAATAGTTTACAATTATAAACACACATGAGTATACCTGAAAAATAGTATACATAATATATATATATATAAAAAAAAAATTAATAATAATAATAATAATAATAATAATAATAATAATAATTAAATAATAAACTTAATTATGAAGCAGTGCTGAAAAGATTCTTCCAGGCAACGGAGAGGGTTTTAGAATCAGATTTATCATTAACAATAATATCACGATTAATATAAATAGCTAAATTTTCAAGAAAGTCTAACTCAGAGGAACTATTGGCATTAAAAATAATTTTAGCAGTTTGAAAATTGAAACTATGGCCGGAATCCCAAGAGTGTTTAGCAACAGAAGATTTAGAAATTTCTTGATTAATGACATACCGAGAGTGTTCTTTTAGGCGTTTTTCGAGATTTCTTTTAGTTTGACCAATATACGATAAATCACAGCCATTACAAGGAATATTATAAATACCCCATTTTTGGAGGTCAGGGACAGGACATTTCATGGAAGGAAATTTTAATTTATTGACTGGTTTAAAGATAACATTAAAATTGAAACGTCTTAAAACTTTAGCTAATTTAAAACATAAAGGAGGATAAAAAGGGAGGACGACCAAATTATCAGGTTTACTTTTATCAATATTAGAAAGAGTGGAATTGTTAGGGGGTCTATTGAATTTGCTCACAGCAGTATTAATGATAGAAGGATTGAATCCACGTTTTACAGCAACAGATTTTAAGTAATTGAGTTCATTCTTAAGAGAAGCAAAATCGGAACAAATTTTGAGAGCACGATAAACATAAGTATAAAAAACACCGATCTTTTGATTGATAGGATGATTAGAGAGAGCATGGGGTGGATTAGAGACAGAAAAAGGTTTTCTATAAACACAAGTTTTGAAAGAAGAATCACATTTGGTAACTAAAACATCAAGGAAAGGGAGTTTATTACAATTCTCTAACTCAAAAGTAAACTGAATATGAGGATCAATAGAATTGACAGTTTGAAGAATTGTAGAAATATCAAATGGATTATCCAATAGGACGAAAGTATCATCAACATAACGAATCCAACATTTAAAATTGATCAGATTTAATAATTTATCTTCAAAGTAATGCATATAAATATCACAAAGAATGGGAGATAAAGGATTACCCATACTTAAGCCTTCTAGCTGTTTGAAAAATTTATTATCGAATTGAAAAGTAGTAAGAGTTAAGCAAATTTTAGTTAAATTAACATAATCTTTGACCTCAATATCCGAGAAATGAAATTCACGTAATCTTTTTTCCAAGCAAGAAAGTGCGCCTTCAATCGGGACATTAGTAAATAAAGATTTGACATCAAGAGAAAGCATAGAACAATTCGATGGATTAATACTTTTTAATTTACTAACGAAATCATAAGAATTTTTTACAGTATGAGAATTAGCAATGCATAAAGGCGAGAATATGGAAGCTAAAAATTTGGCAAGAGGATAAGTAACAGTACCAATATTAGAGACAATAGGTCTTAAGGGAATATTGGTTTTGTGAACTTTGGGTAAAGCATAAAAACGAGCACAAATGGGTGCAGAAGGAATAACACAATGTTTAGTGTTTTCATTTAGAACAACAGAATTCTTAACAGCTTTAGTGAGAGTGGCAAGATGCGAATTAGTGGGATCTTTTTTAACTTCAATGTAAGGACCTTCAGATAAGAGAGCATGAACTTTATCAGAATAATCATTTTTATCCATAAGAACAATTTGACCCCCCTTATCAGCTTTAGTAATAATAAGATTATCATTGGACTTAAGCTCATTCAGAGCAATATGCTGAGGACGTGAGAGATTAGGTTTATATTTAGAAACATTAGAAGAAATAGTATTAGCAAGAATGTGACGAAGGATTTCTTTTTGAAAAGAAGAAACTTTACTATGTTTAAAGGAAGACTCAATAGGAGCAATCAATTTGGTGAGAGAAGGTTTGCAAGATTGAGAAAAATTTAAACCAAGATCTAAAATGCTTTTTTGCTCAGGAGTTAATGTATGAGAAGATAAATTTACAATATTGTTTTCATTAGAAAGATCCTTATTCAAAAATTGATACTTGGAATTCTTATTACATAATAAAGAAAACTTTTTATCAAGTTTATTTTGATGAGCAGATTTGAAAGAAAGCAGAGAAGGCCAAAATTTGTTTTCAATATTACAAAAATTATCAAGATTTTTACTGAGAAACAAATGCAGATCATAAAGTTCTTCTTCAATTTTGGAGAGAGTATGCCGAACATCCTGAATGCAAGCTCTTAAAACTATAAGGTGTGAACGAAACATAGCTTTAGAAATTCTAAAAGAACTATTGACAGAACACTTAAGTTGAATAAAATTGGGGATAACATTATTTTTCTTACAATTTTGAAGAAAATTTAAGTGATTGAGAAATTTAATACGTTTGCGTCTAAGTTTAGTAAACCGGTTTAATTGAGCAGTATACATAATAACGACAAGAAAATAAACAATATACAAGTACAGAAAAATAAAATATGAATAATACAAAAAAGTAAAAAATAAAAGGATAGATAAAAAATATATAAATAAGATCATAAATGAAAATATATGTATAAATATTTTTATATATAATATATATAAATATTTTTATATAATATTATATAATATTTATATATAATATATATAAATATTTTTATATATTGATTCATTATCCTACTTAACGGCACAGAAATTATCGACACGTAATTAACATAGATTTGCTGGAATTGCTAAACGTCATTCTGAATGAATTATCAGCTAGTATGAGTTCAATCGTTTTTGTCAACGAAATATAGCTTTAGACATTTCGAAATATCAGTTTTATGCAAAAACTTCAGATAAAACTATACACAGCACTCTGAATATCTATACTTGATTTTAAAGCGGATATAAAAGATAAAGTTGTATAAGTTACTTTAAGTAAAATTTTATTTCAAATTTATCATTTTTCCTTATGTATTCTTTCTTTAGAAAGTAATCTTGCGATAACCTTTCAATAATTTACAAGAATTTCCCATACAGGCTTTTGTAGGTAAAGGAATCTTCGATTTAATTTTTTTAACAATTATTTTTTTACTTTCTTCTATCTTTGCAAGAAGAAAATATTGGATTCGTGAATTTATTAGAATCCCCGTTTTGGACGGATTTACACGTTTTAGGGATCACAGATACCAAAAAACATGTCTTAAAGAAATGTCTGCCTCCTAGTCTGTGAGTCTTCCTATTTGTGTGTATGTATGCACGTGACATAAATTTGGAAGCCTCAAGAACCAATGCACTGAGTTTAATAAAAATTTATATTCAGGTAGTCTCTGATGTAAATTGAAGCTGATTAGATTTTGTTGTAAATCGCTTAAAAAGTTGCGCTGCTATGCTGCATTTTTTTTTCTTTTACAATTTATGCAACAGCTGTATCTCAAGCACTAATCTACAGATTTTAACAAAAGTTTATATTCAGGCAGTTCCTAATAAAAAAAAGGCTGATTAGTTTTTGGTGGTAAATAGCTGAACTGGTGACGCTGCTATGTTCAATTTTTTACTATTTACGCAATAGCTGTATCTCAAAAACAAATTCACGAATTTCCATTAAATCTCAGATTCGATTAGAACTAGGTATGAGTTGATGCTGTTTACATTTTGGTGTAAATCGCTCAATAGATAGCGTTGTTGTGTTGCATATTTTACGATTTCCTCTATATCTCTATCTCAAAAATTAGTACACGGATTTTCTTCAAACATTACATTCAGTTAATCCTTGATATAAACACTGGTTACGTTTACGTTTTCGTATCATTCACCCAACAGGCGACGCTACTATGCTGCATTTTTTTTTAATTTTTGCAACAGATATATTGCAAGAACTAATGCATGGATTTAAAAAATAATATAGTCAGTTAGTCCTTGATAAAATTAAAGCTGGTTAGATTTTGGTGTAAATAGCTCAACTGTGGAGCTGCTATACTGAATTTTTTTACCATTTTCGCAATAGCTGTGTCTCAAAAACTAATTCGCGAATTTCCATTAAACTTCAGACATGATTAGTCCGTGGTATGTTTTGATGCTTTATTTTTTGGTGTAAATTGCTCAACAGGTGGTTCTGAGGTTCTGCATTTTTCACGAATTTCCCAATAGCTCTATCTCTAGAAATAATGCACAAATTTTCATCAAACTTTCCTTACATCAGATACACCTTTACAAACAATTTTGCTGTAAATCAAGCAATAGGTAGCGTTTTTATGTTGCATTTTCCCCAATAGTCCTATTTCAAGAACTAATGCACGTATTTTCATCAAATTTCAGATTAGGCGTTAATATGAATACACGCTTTCTATATATTGGTGCAAATCATTCGATAGATGAAGCTGTTATGCTGCATTTTTAACAATTTCTCACAATAAATCTACCTGAAGGAATAGTGACCGTTTTTCATCAAACTTCAGACATAATTATTGCTTAATATGGTATATTTTCTTACAATCATGTGTAAATCGCCCGAAATGAGGCGCTGCAGTGTGGTATTTTACACGATTTTCGCAATACCTCTATCTTAATAAATAATGTACGGATTTTCATAAAACAGCGGGACAAATCAGATGTTGACATAAGTTGTTGCAAATTAGGATTTATTCAAAATAACCCAATAAGTGACACCGCTATCTTGCATTTTGCATGACTTGCGTGATTTAAGCAATAGTCATATTTTAAGAACAAATTCATGAAATTTCATATATTTTGATTCCCCATCACTGGTATAATCTGTCATTTAATTTTGGCGCTGTGATAGAGAATTTTGAAGTATTAAGCTATATGAGATCGAAGAAGGTTTTGGGATTGACATATTTGACTACAATTTAATTCACTTTCAATAATTGTAAGGCGGGAATCTATGCACAGAATTTTCTTGTTTATTTTAAACGTAAAGAATATTTTTTTCAAAATTTTCCACGCTGGATAAAATCTCATTCTAATTGGAACCAAATTTTGGTGCTCAATAGCAGCCCCTACAAGATTGTGAAACACGTAAAGCAACATTTGCATCTCCTATTGAAGTATAGTACCAATTGTTGGAGCGAGGTTGAAACAGAGGAAGCTCTAAATGTTGGTAAGCTATTTCACCATCTTATGGTGACAACTACTGAGCACCAGAATTTGGTTCGAACGAGAGCAAAATTTTTAACAGTACATGCGCATTTATATCATATAAAATGCCAATATATTTTTATTCAAGTTTATTTTATATATCCAAAAAAATGTGCGTTTTCAGGAATTTTCCATCCTATTTATGCAATAAATTATTTTTAACGTTTTCAAATATATTTAGTTTTAAAAAAAGATGCACAGTTTTATGACACATATAATGACAAAAAGCTATAAAAAAATATTGTTACTTGTAATTAATATGGATTGTAGATAGAGCATTTCGAAAATTTCTTTATAAGGCTTTAAATATTCAATAAAATTTCTTATTTTTCTCAAAATATTTATTCATTTCTTCTGTGATAATTATCTGCCATAATCAACATACTGTGATCTATAAAAGAATTTAAAGTGAAGCTAAAAATACAAAAAAATGAGTTTGAAGGCTTCATGTTGTACCCGGTTAAATATGTATTCTCAATTATTCCTAATTAATCCGGGAAACGCAAATAGTGTTTAACAACATGATTTGGATAATGCTCGCTTCAAAATATTGATGCGAAGAACATGTTGTCGAATTATTTGTAAGCTATTTTGGAAACTAAAATTACACAGGATTGTCTCTGGAAAATGCAAATCAGTAATTATATTGCTTACGATGTGCGTAGAAAAATCTTTATTATACTAACTACTTAAGCTATACTTATTCGGAATTATCCTACTTAACGCTACTCAGTATGTAGGTGAGACAGTCTTTTACAGACATTTGATGCAGAGACAAACTGGAATGTTAAATAATTATCAGCTGTATACAGTGATATGTATTTTACAGAGATTTTCGCAGGAAAATGATTTCAGGTAAGTCAAAACAATGATTTTATGTAAATAATTCCGAAAGAAAACATAAGATAAATATAAATGAAACTAAAAAGTTATTTTTAATAGCAATTTGAAGAATGCATTTTTATTTTGTAGAACAAAAGGCAGCAGTAAACTCTCTGTACTTAAAAAGAAATATTTTAAACATTGGAATACTTATATAATTTTTCACTTTTCCTGCATTAATTTACAGGAAGTTTTATAGCAATAAAGCAGAGCATCCTCGTTAAAACTCCACATGTACAGACTACGCATTTATTAATAATCATTTATTATTTTCTTCTATTTTTACCAGAATTTATGCTAGAATCGTTAAAAATTTCGGCCTCCAGTTTTCGAACAATTTATACATTTAAGAGGGTCCTAAATACAATTCGATTGTTTTAAGAAAATGTTTGATAGTGCGTATGTCTGTAAAATGACTATGAGAAAATTTTTGTAGTCACACTATCTGAAGAACTATGCACGGAATATCGCAAAGATTTAGATTATGTTAGATCTTAATATAAAATGATGCTGATTTTTTTAATCAATATTACCCTACAAGAGGCGCTGCTGTGATGCATTTTTATAAAATTTTTCCAAAAGGTCTGTCAAGAAACTATCATGGATTTTCAAAAAATTTTAGACTCTGTTACAAATTTACTTATGTTGTTGCTTATAAGGTTTTGGTGTATATTGCTGAAATATGCGGCGCTACTATATTGTACTTGTCACGATTTAAGCAATATCTCAATATCAAATAGTAATGAAGTGAATTTAATAAAATTTTGTTTTCAGTTATAGCTTGATATAAACTGGTGCTGATTAGATTTTGGTATATATAGCCCAACAGTTGATGCTGATGTGCTTTAATTTTTTTGAGCTATGTAATTTATTATATAATTAATGTTGTAGGAGCTATGTAATTTATTATATAATTAATGTTGTAGAAGCAGCGATCGCCAAAACATTTCACCTAAATCAGGTCCTTATTAGACTTATATGACATTAATTAACAGGTGTTGATTTTATACTTTTGCGTTTTAAATGTATTTCGGACATCAAAGAGGGTGGCTTCTAAAGTTCAATGATTTTTTGAAACCATGTAATACAAATATCTCCTTTTTAATTTCATACAATTAAAGGAAATTCTATGTATTTACAAAACTTCCTGATGGGCAGAGATATTCACTTAATTTTGGCACTGTAATAACAAAATGTACATTATTATTATTTATGACGAAGAAAAAAAAATCATCAGTCATATATAGAAAATTTATCACAAAAAGTTATACATTTGTGATATTTTGGAGAAGTATAGAAAGAAGTACGAAACAATTGTCTAGAACTGTTTTATTTATTTATTTATTTTTACTTTTAATTTCTTGTAAGAAGAAAGATTGAATTCGAAAGAAATTTTAGCAAGCATTTCTGAAAGGATTTAGATATTTTAGAAGGCTCTGAATAAAAATATCTATTCATAATTCTGTTTGTATGATTGTCTGTCTATACGTGGCAGATCTTTTGTTGGTTCACTAACTCACTAAGCATAATATGAAAAAAAAAACTTCAGCTTAATTTAGACCTTGATAGAATTTGATGCTGGTTAGGTTTTGTTGCATATTGCTTTAAAAGTTGCGCTGCTGTGTTGTCTTGTTAATCAAATTATGTATGAATAAATTATGTACAAAAGAATTTCAACAAACTTCATGTGTATTAGACGAACATCGCTTCCAATAGCGTCGTCGTTTCGTAACCGGTAACATCGGTTAGTTACCAAGGCGTTAAGTACTTCTAACCTATCCGCAACCAATGCCATTCAGTGAAAATATCCGAAGTGATCTGTGAGAGACCGAACTAACCCGGAAAAAAAATCTGAGTTAGCTGAGTCATTCGGATCAGTTATATGAACATTTATGACAACAATAGAAGAATAAATACAGCAACGTAATACAGTTGTCGCCACTGGTAAACTATATCAACGTCATCCTGTGATTTTGTCGACCTGTTATAAATCGGTCACTTATCGTGACGTCACGTTACCGGCGACATTGGTCACTTGGGTGGGCCTACTGGACGCGCTCCACGTCATGCATAAATGCTGATAATATTTTTGTTTGTATTGTAAACCAGGTTGTTGTGCATGATCTCTTTTGATCATCATTCCATCATTCATTATCCAACTCTCTCTTAAGGATGGAAGATGACTTTCCCCAACTTGGTTAGTAAGTGAGTAATTGTAGACTCAATCATCGGCCGCAGTATTTTAGTGGTTAGAGCAACAGTCTGGAATGCTGTGGTCCCGGGTTTGATTTCTGGCTGTAACAAATTTTTCGCTTCAGTTAGGTTTATTGTATTTATTGTTTGTATGTCTGTTTATGATTTGTATGTAGGCGTTATTTGTATGTGTATTGCATTTTAATATATATCGTAGATCGATGAAAAAATAAATCTATTCATCGTTTTCGAGTCATCCTAGTCTATCTGAATGATGGAAGATGACTTTCCCCAACTTGGTTAATAAGGGAGAAATTGCAGACTCAGACATCGGCACGAGTAGCTCACTGGTTAGAGCAGCAACTTGGAATGCTACAGTCGAGGGTTCGAATCCTGACTCTGGCTAATTTTTCACTCCAGTTGGATTTATTGTTTATATGTCTGTTTATTATTTGTGTGGACCTTTTTGATTTGAATGCAGGCATTATTTGTGTGTGTGTGTGTGCTTTGATATCGGATTGATGTGTGACATAAATTGATCGGCATATACTGCCGTGCTGTGTCCTATACTGCCATAGTGTGCTGACAGCTTCGAGCGACAAAAATTGAACCGTTTTTTGGGAGCGTATTATTTTTTGCCTCGCCGGTAAGTATACTCGCAGCGAAATATGTCATGTGACATAAACAAACCAATATCCTTCTAGATCTTTATCTCCTGCCTCCTGAAACTCTTGCTTGCACGTGACCTAGCCCCATTTTTAAACTTCTGACTGCCCTATGAGTAGCAGATATTTCTCACAGATTTTGCACTCGTTTCTAAAAAAAGAATGCTTCAAAAAATACCCTATTTTGAAAGGAAAATATCTTGAATAATGGCCCGCATCTTTTGCCATCCCCCCCGTCCCGCAGTGACACAGTTGGAGATCCAGACACTATTTATAAAAAAGAGGGGAGCAGACTTGCCTGCGGGTATATTTGACCGCCTGTGAGAACATATGTTTTCGTTTTATTTATCATCAGAAATACTCTGTAGTTTCACTTTCACAAAAGTTGTGAAACATTGATTTTTTCGCTTCCATCCTTTATTAACCTTTACGAGGGGGCTCGGACAACATCTGTCTAAGAATACATACTAAGCCGGACAGATGCTGTCCAAGCCCTTTCGTAAAGGTTAAATAAATTTTCATTGTCTCTCAAACTGAACTGAAAATTTAACAAAACAATTTTGTGTGTGTACGGATGTAACGTATTTAATTTTTTACTAACCAAATTCTTTTATCAATTTTCTATAAAGAAAATACTATTTAATTCATGTGTATCAAATTTTACTTAAAAGTTTCATACTGATATTTTAAAATGAAATTATATGACAATAGTTAAAAATTAAGTTACATGTTATCTATACCTTTCTTTTGATCCTTCTTTTTTTCTTTGAAAAAGTTATTAGAAATTTTTCCTATTTTTCGTGGCTGAAGTAGTCCCACTCATTAAATTTAAGAACGTTTTGGGAATAGTTTAAAAAAATTATAAATTAATGCATAATTAGAATAATTGTATTCACGATTGGAAGATCATTTGCAGATATATAATTCATTTATTTTTGTTGAGAATTGATGAGCAGTTGATTAAAAATCCATATAATGAAATTAACTAATATTGTTGCAAAAAGAAAAAAAAAGCAAATCCAATATAAAAGAAATTAATGAACGACAATTTTCAGTTCACGGCGTTTTTGGAAGGGATTTTATGAAGTGAAATTAGAAGACGCAGGCATTATAGTGAAGGATTTCCGCGGACTGATATATCAGCCAGCGGCAGTAGGAAGGTTATAAGTACAAATGAAAGAACCAGAAATCAATTATACATCCGAAAAATTGTTTCTTGATGTTAATAAATTCGTTTTGCACAAATCAATTAATGTTAATCTCTTAAAGTTTGCAGATACTCCACAATAACTTGATAATAGACTATAATAGAAATTAACTTTTTTTAAAAATATTCTTATTTTCCTTTTTTTAATGCGTATAGTCATTCATATTTAAACATATACTTTGAAAAGTAGAACTTAAACTGATAATTAAATTAGATGAATTAAACTGATATCTTTGCTAAATGTGAATAAATGATTTCCGATATTTTTACATATATAAGAGAGAATATCTAAAATTAAAAACTACAAGTTATTTGTTTTAAACGTAATTTTACCTTCTTCTACCTCAACAAGAAGAAAGTATTGAATTCATGAAAAGTTTCGAAATCCAGTTATCGGCTGGAGTCGTTTTAGGAATGATAGAACACGAAAAACATAATTTTAAAAAATGTCAGTCGGTGAGTCTGTCTGTCAGTATGGCTGTATGTGACAAAAATTTTGTGGATTTTCTGTCTCAAGAACTAATGCACAGAATTAAAAAAACAGATTTTGTTACCCTTTGATATAAACTAGATCTGATTACTTTTTGGTGTATATCATTTTACAGGTGAGGCTGTTATGCTGCGTTATTCACAATTTCTTCAATGACGAAATATCAAGAACTAAAGCATGGATATTCATAAAAATTTACATATACTTAGTATTTTATACAACATGATACTAATTATGGTTTGGTGAAAATCGCTCAACAGGTGGCACTGCCATAGAGCATTATTCCTGATTATCTCAATAGTTTTATCTCAGGAGCTAATTTACAAAATTTTATAAAACTTCAGATGCAGTTTGTCCCTGATATAGATTAGTGTTGTTTAGTTTTGGTGTAAGCATCCATATAGATGGGACTGCTCCGCTTCACGATTTTGAAATAAATGTATCACAAGAACTAATGTATATATTTTCATCAAACTTCAGATTGAGATAGTACCTAATGAAAAATTGGCCCTGATTATATTTCGGTGTACATCACACAACATATGGATCTATTAGTAGATTTTTTTTAAAGATTTTGTCATAGATCTATCTAAAAACTAATGCTCGAATTATCATAAAACTTTAGATTCAGTTACAAGTTGACATAAGTTGTTACTGATTAGATTGTGGTTTAAACTACTATGCTGCATTTTTCAGGTCGTATTAACATACATAAGATAAAAGAAAGTTTTGTAATTACCACACCTGACTATTTATAAATAAATCCAAAATATTTAGATGTCGGTTAATTAAAGTTAATTAAGTTAATTAAACAGTTTTAAAAAATCTTTTATTTAAAAGTTAAATATTGCTGACAAAGGAATTTTCAATAAAAACTATAACTAATTAGTATAAAAATCCAAAATGCAAATTTTGCATTACAGAAAGCAAATAGAATTATTTTTAAGGTTAAAAATTAAGTTCTTACTTATTTGTAACACATAGTGTTAACGTATACATGTTTTTGAATCTTTGATTCATTCTTGCATTTTTTGAAATATAATAATTGCAATGTAAATTGCAATTCTAATTATTTTCGATTTTTACTATTTTAATATTGCTGTTAAATTATGTTGCAATAAAAATCGCAGATACTTAGAATTATAATTTTAATTAAGGTTATTTTTTCTTCGTAAAATAAAAAAAAAATGTATCAATAGCATATGTAACTATAATAGATAACAAAGCAATTTTTACATTAAAAGATAATTTGATTTTCTTCTTACAATAGAAAGTTAATCGAATTTTGGAAGATAATTGTAATTAATTAGAAAATTAATACCAAACACCTTGAACAGAAATATTTGAACTTTAAAGAGAACAATTTTTCATAAACTTTTTAATTAGTTAATTAACCGACATGTAAATATTAATATTTGTTAAAATAATCCCGATTAGCAATATTTATTCTTTGAACTAAATTGACCTTTTTTAATTAAAAATACTATTGTTACAATTTACACATTTTAAGATTTAAGGTTTATAAAAACATATTATTTATAGCATGGTGTCGCAAATATATACTACCGAGAGGGGTACTTTTTAAATTAATTTTTTTTCTAAAAAAATTAAATAACTACTCTATTTTTGTAGAATTTGGAGTGTTGAAATTTGTGAAGGACCCTAATCATAGATAAGAGAAGTATTTTCATTTTTCATCAACAGCAACAGATAACAAAGTTTATTGACTCTGATAAGACATCGCCTTCTGTAAATCCCCGATAACGTTAATTTAGAAAGAAAATAAAGATAACTTGTTGTAAATCTCTTGCTGTCTCCAACTCTTATAGTAAATATGTATGCATTTAAAAAAGTCATGATTTACTTTTAAGAATTAAAGGGTGGTGAACTTTTGTTTATTTTGGGTTAGGAAGTAGTTACATTAGTACATAATAGTTTTCGTGAAGATCAAAATAAAAATGAAAAAAGATAAATTATATATTGGTTCAGACGTGCGGTAACAGAAAAAAGTCGGTTTTATTAGGAAATCAGAAAATCTGTTTCTGGGCTTGGAATAGTTGTTGACCATCTTGAAAACATAGCTGCTATTTTGTGGCTGAATTTTCTGTGAACTCTCTTGTACTTTAGCTGATTTATAGAGAGATAAAACCCAAGTAGAATGGCAGCCCTAACTGAAAAAAAATTAATTTTTCACTACTGGATATTTGAAACAAGGGTACTATATCATAATCAAATATTAGATGCTGTGTTACGTATGCGTACACTTGTATGTTTTATTTATTTATTTATTTATTTTTTTAATTAATTAATTTTTTTTTACTGTAATAAAAATGTTTCAAAAATACAATGTCGGCAAAATCAATGTTTCGGAAGTAAAGAAAAGTAAATGCAAAATTAGTAAGCGTTAAATTATTAAGAAAACAATAATATTAATAAAAATACTGAATAAAATTAAAAAATATATATACGATTCTAGTAATAACTATCTTTCAATTATTATATCCTAATTTAAAATGATCAAACAAGTCATTATTGCTTAAAAAATATTTTCTTTTTGTAGGTTAACATTTACTAGAAAATAGAAATAAAATTAATGAATGGATATATTCTCGAAATACATCTCGTGATACAACATTAAAACGTATGCAATAAATTTTAGAAAACACCTTGTGAAAAAAAATGTATTTAACAATTTTTGAAGACCGATAAAGCTTGTGTTACTACTTCAAATAAAACTTATCGAAGCTTTTTATATTCGTAGGCAAATCAAAAAGTCTGGCTTTTTGCAAACGGCCTAGGCTAAATGAAGAATATCTTTTCTTTTTCCAATTAGACTGATATTTTTTGATTATTTCCAGAAACTTAAAAAAAATTCATTGAAAATTAAAAAAAAAATAGTTTTGAGAATCCACTGTAGCCTTAAAATGTTCGTATTTCATCGGCTTTGTTTACATTTTTATAACGGTTGTACTTTTTATATTTTTTAATTGATGTATGTCAAACACGCATCGGATTGTGCGGTATATTTATATTTATTTTCCAGAAAGTCATATCCATTTAAAATGGTTCGTATTTCATCAGCTTTGTTTACATTTTTATAACGGCTCTACTTCTTATATTTTTTAATTGATGTATGTCAAACAAGCATCAGATTGTGCAAAATATTTAAATTTATTTTCCAGAAAGCCATATCCATTTAAAATAGTTTGTATTTCATCGGATTTGTCTAAATTTTTATAACAGTTCCAAACGGTCCGCTTAATTTTTTTGAAGGCCCGTCCCATTTGTTTTGTCGATCGGGTTGTCCTGACCAGTTTAAAAGATTTACCTCGTGTAGTCGTATCGGGCCGGGAACAGGCCTCGGGTCGAGCAAATCTCTACATGAGCCCATGACAGTAATCTAGGCCATTAACACACACACACACACCAAAAAAAAAAAAAAAAAGAAGAATTCTTCCCTTTCTTTGAAAAATTGTTTTTCAGAAGTATTTATTTTTTGCACAAAACTGGATAAATTTAGTGGAAAGATAGTTTACTTATTTAATATTACTTCTTTAATATCTGATTGAAATTAATTTTCATCTTTATTTTAAAGCAAGATTCAATCAAAGTTTAATATTATTTGTAAAGCAGAATCTAACTTTATTAAAGGGTGTGTCCAATTTTTATTTAGGAAATCAGGATTTCTATTCATTTCTTATTAAATTCTTACACTAATAAAAAATATGTCATTATAAGATAAACTCTTATTTGTTTTCCACATCTTAAGTGTTTTTTATCGGAGCACTTTGATTTTTTAAAAAATAATGTAATTAGGCATCAAAATGGTAACAAGCATAATACAAGCTATCTCTCTTTAATCTTGCCTCACATGTTATTTAAACTGGTAAAATCCATTATAGCGAGCCCCTCGCAGTATAGCAAAATAAATATGCGTTATGTAAATCAGATGTTGACATATTTTTCTCAAAAGCGTAAATAATTTTTAAAAAGTTTTTTAAATTATTTGTCTAATTTTTACACTCTTATCAATTGCAAATAAACATATGTATTGTAAATTTCAGTAGAGTTAAATTTTCAAAATAAAAAAACTAATATTTAATTTTAATAACATGATAATCAATAAATATTTTACTTGCTGCATATATTTGTATATCATGTAATTCCAAGATTTAAACAAAAAAATTTTTAATTAAAAATTGTCTTAAATATTTTTTATAGATTTATTCTGGCTCAGTAAATTTCTCCTTTATTAAAGATGAAATATTTATTAGGAGAAAAAAGTACAATTTTAACAATAGTCACTTATTTTTTACACGATTTCTCCTTTGCTGTTCAACTGAAACATCACTGAAAAACGCGTAATACGGTGCTTATTTTCTTCACTGAAAAATGCGTAGAAATACGGTTTTTATTTTCTTTATAAATAATAAATTCATTTAGCCAATCGAGCGATAAAAAGCCTAAATCAATCACTCACAGAAGCAGTAACCCCAACTCAGTTCCGAGCTGAGAGAAAATATAGAATGGGGCTTTCATTGTCCGAGGACCCTACCAATTAACCCGAGCAGAACGCAGTTTTGCGTCGAAACTTTTGCCCCCCTAGTTTTAGAGTCCAAGTTACGCCTATGCTACAGAACATTATCCTAATGATAAATGACCATTTATAAATGAATCAATCTAATTATTTACAGGATTTTAACAATGATTTTTAGCAGTTTTAATCTAATTAGGAAATGACCAGCCGTACGTGAGTTTTGAACACAAAAAAATTATTTAGCTTTCATTAGAATTATCCGATAGTTTCGAATTTTGTATACCAGCATATTAGGCAAAGCAGTGTATTGATTGTTTGGATTGGATGGTTATATGAGGTCTGTATAATACATAACAACCATTACAATTTTTTCGTGAAGAAAGCAAACTAGAGGTTTGCACGGGCCGGAATTTCCAGGCCCGGGCCCGGCCTGGCTCGTACAGTAATCAGTGAAAACAGGCCCTGCCCGTTACAATTTCTATGATTTCTAAAAAATTCATATTTTATCATATAATTAAGTTTTTTTAAAGAATACTGCATACATATCTATGGAATGGGTTTACTGTATATTTTACAGGAAATACACATTACAACATTAATTATTATTTAGATTCTTAAGCTTTAAAAATTCGAATAAAGATTCATTAAAAAATTAATATGGCTTAGAATAAAAGAAAAAGGAAAGAAAGCTAAAAACATCGTTACTTTTGAAGCTGGTTAATAAAAGAAGATTTATAAAAATATTTCTATATCATTTTATTAAAGATTTTAAATCCAAATTTATTCTTAAATTCAAAGAAGCTCCTTTCTGATACATTTCTAAATTAATTTTTTTTTTCTCAGAAACGCATAAGATTAGCAGGTATCTTTATTCAGAAACTATGTATTTGAATGGCGTTATCCATTTTTTTATACAAGCAAATTAAGAATAGTACAAGCAAATAAAATACTGTCATAATTAGCGTTTTGAATAGAATTTCAGGAAGCGATAGAATGGGAAGGGAGAGAAACCTGCAATCACTTGAAAAACTATTATATCTCATCAAGGTTATACAAGTATTTTATTTACCAACTAGTTGGATGTGCCAATCCCAAAACATTCTTCTATCTCATACGTACATTTTAATATTTAAGAAAAATAGTTACTCATTTTAATGCTTTAATAATTGTAATTCAATACCATACCAACTTTGATTTTCATCTTAAATTTCTGCTTCAGTCAATTAATCGGAGTAAAAAAGAATTTCCGTCTCTGCACGAGCCGATGGACAATACAATGATAGGCAGATTTTTTTTTTTCAAATTCAGGGAGGACCTACTTGCCTTACCAAAAAAATAATCATATACAAAACATTTAGTTCAGTTGTAGAACTAACTTCATACACTTTTAGGTGGTGCAATATTGAAAATGGCATAAAATTCGCTATTTCAGCACCCCCTTACGGCGGATTATCTTTAATTCAGGGAGGACCAACTAGCCATAGCCGTACACTTACACAAAAAAAATTGATTCATTTCGATGCATAAATTCATATACTTTTGGTCGGTACAATAATTAAAATGGTACAAAAATCACGATTGCAACGCCCCCTTCCGGCGGCATATTTCAAAACTGAAGGAGGACATGCTTGCCACAGCCAAAAACATTCACAAAAAATTATGTTCAATTCTATGCATAGCTTCATACACTTTTTGATGGTAGAATGACGACATATGGACACACATCAGACACACGGACAGACAGACATTTTGTAAAAACAAGTTTTTTGGAATCTCTGACCTCTAAAACGTGTAATTCCGTCGAAAACCAAAAGACGAAAAAATTTCAATTACAATACTTTCTTTCATTGAAGACAGAAGAAAGTAAAAATTTGGTTTAATTCTATGCATAACTTCATACACTTTTAGGTGGTACAATATTGAAAATAACTCAAAAATCGCTATCCTTTCGGCAGATTCTTTTCAAACTCAGGGCTGACCAACTAGCCATAGCCATATACCTACAAAAAAATTTGGTTCAATTCTATGCATAACTTCATACACTTTTAGTTGGTACAACATTGAAAATGGCACAAAAGCTCTATTGCAGCTCTCCCTTCCGGCGGAATATTTCAAAATTGAAGGAGGGCCCGCTTGCTACAGCCAAAAACATTCACAAAAAATTTCGTTCAATTGTATGCGTATCTTCATACAGATTTTAGTGGTAGAATAGCGACATACCGACACACACAGACAGACATTTTGTAAAAATATGTTTTTTGGAATCTCTGACCCGTAAAACGTGAAAATCCGTCGAAAACCAGAAGCCGAAAAAAATTTCGATTACAATACTTTCTTCTATTGAGGATAGAATAAAGCAAAAATAATCATATACAAAAAATTTAGTTCAGTACTAGGACTAACTTCAGACACTTTCAGGTGGTGCAATATTGAAAATGGCACAAAAATCGCGATTGCAGCGCCCCTTCCGGCAGATTTTTTTCAAATTCAGGGAAGACCAATTAGTGATAGAGCTAAACTTACACAAAAATTTTGTTTCAATTCGATGCATAACTTCATATACTTTTGGTGGGTAAAATATTGAAAATGGCACAAAAATCGCGATTGTAGCTCCCCCTTCCGGCGGATTTTTTTGTAAATTCAGGGAGAACCAACTAGCCATAGCGATACACTTACATAAAAAATTTGGTTCAATTCGATGCATAACTTCATATACTTTTGGCCGGTACAATATGGAAAATGGCACAAAAATCGCGATTGCAGCTCTCCCTTTCGGCAGATTTTTTTCAAACTCAGGGAGGACGGACTAGCCATAGTCATACACTTACACAAAAAATATGGCTCAAGTCCATGCATAACTTCATATACTTTTGGCCGGTTAAATATTGAAAATGGCAAAAAAATCGCAATTGCAGCGCCCCCTTCCGGCGGAAAATTTCAAAATTTAAGGAGGACCTGCTTGCTGCACCAAAAATATTCACAAAAAATTTGGTTCAATTCTATGCATAACTTCATTCACTTTTTGGTGGTAGAATGGCGACATACAAACACATACACACACACAGACACACACACAGACAAACAGACACACACAGAGACGCACGGATAGACAGACATTTTGTAAAAACATGTTTTTTGGAATCTCTGACCCTTAAAACGTCTAAATCCATAGAAAACCGGAAGTCGAAAAAAATTTTGATTACAATACTTTCTTCTATCGAAGATAGCAGAAAGTAAAAATGGAAAACGCTATTTGATTCCTAATCCTTTCAATAGTTACGCTTATCACTTTTATACTTTTACAATTTAAAATTAATCAGAAAATGTGTCCAACTTTCGCATTATTGAGAAAATAATTATATATCCAAAAATTAAGCTAATATAAGTTCTTTATCACTGTTAATAATTTTACAAATCATGTTTTCTGCCATACAGACCTTGAGAACAATTAAGTCCAGTTCCGGTCCAGCCAGTCTATATGTAGAAAAATAATGCAAGCTTGATCTTGTCCCGGCATGAGTCAGCTAAAAAAGTATTAAAACGGGTTAGACACAATGTAACTCTTCGATGCCGATCTCTACAGTGTACATTTTTATATTGATGCTGTCAAACTAGTATGGCTCGTGACGCACATTTATACTTATTCTCGTTAAAACCATTTTCGTTGAAAATAGCTCATATTTTATAGTTTCTCCTTAAATCTTCAGAAAATTTTCAGAAAATCTTCAGAATTTTTTTTTTTATCGGCCCGGCCCGTTCAATTTTTTTGCCGGCCCAGTACGACCCGTTGAAAAAAGTATTCTAAATCTGCCGGCCCGGCCTGTTAGAAAATTCGGAACGTTTCCGCCAGGCCGGGTACGGGCCACGGGCCAAGCTCGGGCCCGAGCTTGGCCCGTGGCCCGTGCAGACATCTAAATCAAACGCATAAATTTGTACGCATTGTTTAAAATATTTCTTTTTCCAGAATTTCCAATACAAACTTAAAACAATTGCATACATTTTATGCATGTTAGCTATTAAGTAAATTAAATATATAGCTTTTTTTTAATTACCCATGTTAATCACTTATAGTTCCTATTATTTTGCTAATAAGACACTATCTCGATAAAGAGAGGCGTCTAACTCTGATGAACGGGATATATGGCCAAAGTATTTAATAAACGTTTTTTATAAAAATAGAATTTTGTCATGGATTTTATATTACACCAATACTTTTTCTGAAGTTCTAACCAAAATTTGAAATAGTTACACACATGTAAACTACATAAATCATTAATATAAAGTTGTTTGCAAAAGTTTGAGACCTCCCATAAAAACATTAGATTTAATGGAATTCTCGAATAAAAGCTATTTAAAAAATAACAAAAGTGATTATAAGTATTTTTATTCAAAAACTGAAATTAAACTCAGTATTTTGTAGCACCTCGTTTGGTTATGTTTACTGCTGCAAGCCTATTGGCATACTTTAGATTAGAGACTGGCATTTGTATTGAGAAATTTCTGTACACCAGACATTCTTTATGACTTCCATAGCAATTGATGATTGCTTTTCCACCACTTTATTTTTTCTAAATATCACACGAATTCGCTGATAGGTTCCAATAGAGCTGTTACCTGGACAGTTAAGCTCCTGGATTTGCTGCACAGTCAGAAGGTACCTAACATTCTTTGAGCTGTGACACGAATCATTATCATGCATGAAAATAGAACATCGAGGAACTTGCATGTGAAGGTTTAACTTATCACGTAATAAACTGAGGTAATGTCTTCCCTTTATAGTGGTTTAAGGCGGAAGGAAAAATAGATCAGAAGTACAAGACACAGACATTGCACCCAATTTCATATGGCTAGGAGGATGTTTCACAGATGGACTAGTTAATCTCTAATCATACTGCTTTCCCATGGGGCTATGTACACATCTAAAACGAGCTAAAAATTTCTGAATACTTGACTCATCGAAAAATAACACCAAATTTCTTTGTTTATTGTCCAGTTCTTATGTTCCCGAGCGAAAGTCAGTCGTTTCTTTTTCATATTCGTGATAATGTGGCTTTTTCTTTTAGTATTATAATAAACCAAAATCTTTGGTCAAACATCTTGAAATAGTGCCAGAGTATGTATAATTTTCTGGCAGGACGCTGTTGGAAATCGCGTTACCATGTTTCGGTTCAGTTGATCATCACGAGACAAGTTTTTGTTGGTCGACCGCTTCTCTTCAGGTCAGTTTACTTTCTCATATTAATCTTATTGACAGTTAGATGAACAGCAGTCCTTCTCACATGTACCCTCTTAGATATTACACTTTCAGAAAGTCAACCGTATACAGGGAAGCTATTTCTGGTCTCCTTTCAATTGGATATGGCGCTTTTTTGCGCATTTCAAAGATTAAAAAAAGCACCATCCCCCGTTAAATCCACAGAATAAGTGGTGAGAAATGAAACACGGTAAGTTATTTAGAGCAGACAGACGAGTATGATGCAATCGACACATAAGATGGCATAATTTTTGGCGTTAATGAAGCTTTGCGTTAAAATACCAAAATTCTGCTGTTGGTTTTAAACTTTGCACATGACTGTAAAAAACAAGTTGAAATTGCACGTCAAGCGTAGCAAATGAGGTGCGTTCGTACGATCACGAAGTTTAAAAAATATTACTCTCATATATCAATCTCATAAAATTGTAAATAGTGAATTACAATTAAAACGCTCATCAAACAATGTTCTCCCTATAAAATTATGCAATGGAATACTTTTGTATGGCTTTGTAAATCAATAACAAATGTTCTTTGCACCACAAATTATGTAAAATGTATATTATGATATGTACTTTATAGTTGCATATAAATTTTATTAAGTTCGAATGAGTGTAACACCATTAAAATGCATTTGAAACATTTTCCCCATTGACCGTAATGTAACGGAATAATTTTGATTGTCCCTGTAATTGATCTATGCATCCGATTTTCATAAAATTTGAAATAACTCGACAAATCTATGTAATAATTATCTATTTTAAATTTCAAACGTATAAAATATATTTTAATCTTTTTTCCCCATTGACCATAATGTAATTGAATACTTTTGATCGCCCCTGTAATTGATTTATGCACCCGATTATCAAAAAATTTGAAATAACTCGACAAAATAAAGTAATAATTATGTATTTTAAATTTCAAACGATTAAAATGCATTTGAAACTTTTTTCCCCATTGACCGTAATTTAATGGAATACTTTTGATTGCCCCTGTAATTGATCTATGCATCCGATTTTCATAAAATTTGAAATGACTCGACAAAGATATGTAATAATTATATATTTTAAATTTCAAACGATTCGGTTGGGTAGTTTTTGTGTTGTTATATGCGGACTGACAGACGGACGGACAGACAGTCGGACTGTACGACCACTATAGGTGCTACGTATTTACATCATTACGAACGCACTTAACAAGTATTAGAGAGATTAAGGGCGGATACTATCACATACTCATCCAAATTGAACATTTATTGATGCCTATGCATTAGTCATTCCATTTCTGGAATCTCAACTTTAGGTAAATGTGTATGACACAAATTAACAAATCTATCGATGAAATATATCTTAATGATATTCAAAAACAAATGATTTCCTTGAAAACTGAAACCGAATATTTTCTGCATTTCTATTGTATTACTGCTATAAAATAATAAAAAAAAAACATCGGTATACAGAAATAAATGAAAAACTAATTACATTATTAAAAAAAATTCATGATGTTGGAAAAATGTATTTTAGAAAGGAACTTAAAGAAAACATTTATACAAAACTATTTATACGAATATTTATATGCTTTTAAACATTTATACGATGAAAAATATCAATATAAAAAAGAAAGGGAAGATATTTTTGTTACTTCCTACATTGAAAAATATCAGCCTGCTTCGATACTTTATAGAAATACATTAGAAAATACAAATATTTGCATGAAATCTATTCTTACAAGTACATTATGAAAAATACCTTTCTACAATAAATCTATACGCAGACCTAATAACAAGCAATCATTCTGAACTTTAAAATTACTAGGAAAGTTTCACTGATTGTTACGACTTAGATACATTCGATGACGCTATTGTTTGAAATGAGAGACATTTTCAACTTAATGTCGAATTCTAATGATATGGGAATGCCTTAATTACAAAACTTTCTCAAACTATTTTATATTCTTAGACGTAGGAAAAGAGAACCCCTGCCAGTATGAAATAGGATGAATTTGAATTAAACTTTAAATTACCAAAATTTCCCTTTATTTTTATAGTATGGAAATTTTCTGATGAAGAATTTAAATACTTTTCAAATTCAAAGGAATTTACCAGGCAGACACACGAGATAAAAAACCTGTAAGTACTACTATATAAAAGGAAGCCGTAAAAATAGGTTTTATCTATTTTTACGACACTTTAAACCTAACTATAATTCACACATTCCTCTATAAACACTTTATACGAAAGAAAATTTAGGTAATTTACTTTAATAAAATATCTATATTATAAAGGCCAAACGTATGTGTGCATAACGCATATGTCATTTTGCGCATGGCAACACTTTCAAATTTTAAATGAATTTCGGTATTGCAATTTTTGCTACTAAAATTTTAAAACTTCTTAATGTCACACGTTTTCATTTTTTACAACATCGTGTCGGGAAAAAAATGTATTTTTAAATGAAATTTGTTTGAAAGTTGTATCTTAATTTGGTTTTGAAATATTATTTTTTTTGTAGCTTTTAATACCTCTTTTCTAATCATGGCAACATGAGTACTCCATTTCTATTTAAAGCAAAGGAAAAAACGGAAAAAATTGAGTGCTGTATCTTTATGTTGCCATTTTCTCACTAAAAGGGAAAAAATAAAAATTTAAATATTTTCCGTTATAAAACCCGGTGAATTTTGACTTCATTTACAAAATTTGATTTACACGCAAAATAATATCAACAGTTTAATATCTATTTCAGCTAATAGCCATTGAGACTTCAAGTTTTGAATCAAAATTATCAAATTAAAATATCATTTTTTTTAAAACGTGAATACAGATGGGTCATTCCATGTCAAATGAGCAAAAATGTAAAAAAAGCCATGACTGCATAGAATCCGATTTTAATAAAATTTGAGATACGTGTTCATTTCATATTCAAATGCATGTGTGCACAATATTTTGACGAAAAATAAATTATTTTATCAATTTTGGACATTTAAAAAACTTGTGTTATAGAATGCCTTGCGGATAATCGTCGAAAGTTGCAAGTTTCAAGTTCTATATTTTGAAAACTATTTAACAAAAATGAAGTTTTTTTTTATAATATTGAAATCTCTGGATATCAATCTTTATATTTATTGAGTAACAATAATTTGGTAATATCATAATTAATCATAAATTGGTTGTAAATATTGAAATTTTGTAATTTTTTAAAAATTTTGAAATGTTATAAAAATCAAAGGATTTAAAAAACATCTGTGAATCTGATGCAAGGTGTAGTACTATGTATGAAGATCGAATTCTCAAAGTTTCAAAGTTGTTATTTATTTCCTTCATCTTCAAAAAAACTTAGAAACTTTTTTAAAAAATGACAAAATCATAATTATTCCTCTTCTGTTACCTCAAAAAAATAATTAAAGGACAGCTCCTACATCAACAATATTACACGTACATAAGAATCAATAAGTCCATGACACACTAAAAAAGTTTCAATACTGCCTTTCTAATTTCTAACATAACAAAAATGGGTTCAATAAACTAATATTTGAGACATACTAAAGACAATCTTTCTTTGAAAACACGCGCTTTTTTGAAATTTCTTGCTAAAAAAGATGTGTGCTGCCATCTATGTTTGCTACTTGAATTTAAGATTAAAATACAGTTATTTTAAGAAGAAAATCGTTTTTTTTTCTATACAAATTTAAAATATTCTTGAGGCAAAAATAAATTGAAAGCAAGAATAAAACTCCGTATTTTTAAAATATACACTTTTATCTGTAATATGAAAGAGCTTAAAACTTTTAAAAACTTTTATTCGTCCCCAAAAAAATGAAAAAAATGTTGACTTTTAAATCAACAATTTTCACTATTCATTTCTTTTTCTCATAAAGGAATGAAAAAGGCAAGAATTAAATTATAGATGTATTAAATATATTCAATTAGCTATAATGGCAAAAAAATTTGAATTTGGAAAAAGTGTCCTTCATTTTAAAACATATAACTGAAATATTTTATTTTTTTTCCACGATTTTTTTTATTATTTATTTATTTTTAAATTATAAAATAAAAATACAATTACTAAATTACGCTAATCTGTTACTTATAGTTCATTCTTAAGTGTAAATAATTTTTATTACAATCTTTCCATTCCTACGGCAAATAATAAAACTTGAAATTTGAAGCATGTACACAAGACCTCGATTTCGTCTCAACTTTAATGTAATTTTTTATACTGAAATAAACTAGTCTGAACTCTACTACTTTGCGTTTCCTCGTAAATGATTGTGATCTACTTATATGATGATTTTCAATAAAATCTGTGACATGTCAGCCACACATGATTTGCTCATTTGGTGTGGAATGACCCAGATGTGAAATGAACATTTGTAAATTTTCATTTGGTGAATATGATGCCGGGTTTAGATTTCACGAAAAAAAATTCTATGATTGAGTCAAAGTTGTATAAATTTTGCTTTTTATCATTTTGAAATACTAGCATAAGAAACTTAATTGATAACTTTATCATAATATTATATCTTTATTATTTTTTACTGCTTACATATATAATTAAAGTTTATTTTTAACAATTTCTACAACTTCGTCTTTTAAAAATAGTATTTTGTTAATTTGACGATAAATATCGTTTGTTCAAGAGTTAGATGTATCAATGTAAAATGCATTTTTTACTATAACTAATTTTGTAGGTTTAATATAAGTTAATGAAACAGTTCCTCCTTAAACATTTTCTTTCGTCAAAATTTGACGGGTTCTACCTTGTTTAATTAAAATAGTAAAAATTGATTTCATACATGGAATAACAAAAATTATTTTTATTTCAAGCTTGTGTTTTGAAATATAAGTACATAAATTTGGAAAAAAAAATTCTTGTGAAGAAAAGAGTAATGAATTAATTTAAATCACAAAATGCGTATCATTATGATTTGTTTTAATAGCTGTGAACATCTTTTATTAATCGTGCAAATGTGTCTTTAATAATGTTTAAAAAAATTAAGAGGTTTTTTTTTTAATACAGTACAGCATTGATCCATTGTTTTATAAGGTGTGCGTGAAAATAACACACCCACCACACACACACACACACACACTCACATCTCTCTCTCTCTCTCTCTCTCTCTCTCTATATATATATATATATATACATATATATATATATATTACAAATTTTAAATTTTTTTTTCGCCAAATTAACCTTTATACTATATTAATTTCCTTATAACAACATTCCGTACTTAGTTTAACTTATTAAATTAAAATCTTGTTTCTAGATCTAATCTATTAATCTTTTTGGAAACGATATAAATTCCTAATTCGCTTTAAAAAACATTTATTCCAATACGCGTAATTTTAATAAGACTTTCTTAAAAAGGGTTGATAAAAACATAGAAATAATGAGTTTTATTTGGAATATTAAGAAATAAAGTTTAATTAAGAATATTTTTAATTTAGAGCCGTAAATAAAAGACTGTGACATTTTAAATTTAGGAGCCAGAGACATCATCGCCAGGGTCCCCGTTCTACCGCACAGAAGTCATGGCCAACGAGAAAAAAAAATAAAAATATATATAGATGTAGAGATTCCAATAAATTACTCATTAGCTGCTGTAAGTTAATTTATTAATCTGTAGTATGAGCAATGGAAAGGCTCCTTTTGCTAACTGTCTTTTACCGAAATATTCATCATTATTTCAGCGAGCCGTACTCCTACTCATCCAAGAAAAAACCCAAGAATCTTTCTCCTCATCTCGAGATTTCCCGATTTAAATCTAAAAAGAAAATTCTAGAACATTTTTTACTCTCGAACCATCATTCTTTTATGTAAATATAACTCATGCCCAGAGTCGGGACTATATTCCAGAGACGATAATTTATTTAAAAAATATATTATTTAACAAATTTATAATCGACTCAGAATTTCAAATATCTTGTGCAAACGATCTTTTGCAGACGATTAATTTTAAGGGAAAAAGGAAAGAAATGAATTTATTGTTATGCACACACATCGAATGTTGAAAGAGGGAAAATAAATAAATAGATAAATAAAAATAATGATATTTTTTTGAAAGGTGTGGTTTTGGAATAAATTTAATAAGACTTTCTTAAAAAGGGTTGATAAAAGCATAGAAAAAATGAGTTTTATTTGGAATATTAAGAAATAAAGTTTAATTAAGAATAATTTTAATTTAGAGCCATCTTTTAAATTTACACATACTGGAATAAATGTTTTTTAAGGCGAGTTAAGAATTTATATTGTTTCCATAAAGATTAATAGATTAGATCTAGAAACAAGGTTTTAACTCAATAATTTAAACTAAGTACGGAATATTGTTATAAGGAAATTAATATAGTAAAAAGGTTAATTTTGACGGAAAAAAATTAAAATTTGTAATATTATCCCCCCTCCCCAAAAGTTTGTATGAAATTGATAGTTAAACCAAACTACAAGTTCAGATAACAGAAATCTAATAACTTAAAAAAGTTAAATTTTGAAATAAAATTGTCAAACCCAGGAAGCTAAGAGATGGAAGAAAAAAAAAATAACGCAATATAAAAAATATTACCGATTAAAAAAAAAGTTAAGAGTAAATTAAATCAAATTAAGATTAGGTAGGAGCATTTCCTTGAAAGAAAATACAATAATGTTACATATATATATATGAATGCAGGAAAACGAAGAATTGACACAGAAGAAAAAAAATCTGTTAGTAATACTATATGAAATTAAATAATAAAAATGTGTTTTATCTCTTTTGATGAGACATCAAGTCTAAATATAATTTGGACATTTCTTTATAAATATTTTATGCGAATGAAAAATTAGATATTTTTATTTAATAAACTATTTAATGCTAAAAAACAAAATTAATTTCATATATAGAATAACAAAGTTTTTTATGCTTTCCAAAATGTATGAAGTGCATAAAATTTCGTAAATCAAACCATTTTTCAGGAAAAAATAATAATGAAAACATTTAAATCACAAAATGTGTGATAATATAATTTTTAATAACCATCAGCATTTTTTACCTTTCGTGCAATTATATTTCTACTATTGTGTAAATAAAATTAAAACTTTTAAATTTAGTAAAATATCGATCCATCTTTTTTTCAAAGCATGTGTGATTATATATATATGTAACATTTTGAGATAAGAGCCAGTAAAATCTTTGCAAGATTCCCCACATTACGTCACAGGAGTCGTGGCGAGATAAAAATTTAGTAAAATAATAAACGTAGAAGCTTCATTAAATTGCACATTTTCTGCTCCAAAATAGTTTGTTAAAGTCTATTCAGATACAGCGGGAAATGCTCTTTTCGTAGTGACATTCCATCATAAAAACTCCGCAAGTCGTCTAAAAGCAAATTATTGAAAGAATAAAAAGAATATCGCATCATCTATCAGCTTACTCACTTAAATCAAATACTAAAAGCTTCTAGAAAATTCTATGATCTTTAACCATGATTTTCTTATGTAAACTAAATTTCATGTCTAGCGTCGACATTAACATAGCATTCTCAAAACATTTTCAGAAGATAATTTTTAATATAAAAGATTATTATTTAACTAATTTATAATCGAAATCAAAATCCGAATATTATACAGACGATATTCAATTACAGGCGAATAATTTTAAAAAAAGAAAAGAAATGAATTTATTGATACGCAATAAATATCAAAAGCGAAGAAAAAATAAAAATAAATAAAAAGAATGATATTTTTGAAAGGCATGGTTTCGGAATAAATGTAATAAGACTTTCTTAAAAAAGGGTTTATAAAAACAGGAAAAAAAGGAGTTTTAATGGGAATTTTAAGAGATAAAGTTTAATTTAGAATATTTTTCATTTAGAGCCATTTTTTTAAATTTACGCATATTGGAATAAATGTTTTTTAAGGCGAATTAAGAATTCATACCATTTCTATAAAAATTAATAGATTATCTAGTAACAGGATTGTAATTTAATATGTGGAAAATAGTGCGGAATATTCTTCAAAGGAAATTAATATAGTATATGGTTAATTTTGGCGAAAAAGATTAATTTGTAATATATATATATATATATATATATATATATATATATATATATATATATATATTACTGACAGCATTACTAACACTTCCACTTATTACAGAATAATAAGAGACATTAATTTGTTATTTAGCAAACTGTAAAATAAATAAATAGAAGTTGTAGAAAATGTATATTTATTATTAAAATTAAATAATTTTATATTGTGCTTTCTTTCATTTTAAAAATAAAACAACAAATTTTCAAGATATACAAGATTAATATTATTTATACAGTAAAAAAAAAAAAAAAAAAAAAAAAAAAAAAAAAAAAAAAAAAAAAAAAGTCAAAATATAATTTTAGAAAGGAATTTCAAAACATTTATACAAAAATATTTATGGGAACACTTATACAAATAAAAATAGCAATATAAAGAAAGACAGGAAAAACACATTTTCTTATTTTTCACATTTAAAAATATTAGCCAGCATCGGTAATCTATGGAAATACATTGTAAAATACAACCGTTTGCAATAAATCTATACCTAGACCGAATAACAAGCAATCGTTCTGAACTTTAAAATTACTGAAGAAAGTTCGCTGATTGTTACCATCTAGATACATTTGATGATGCTATTGCTTGCAAATGAGAGATATTTCCAAATTAATGTCCAATTTTAATGATATGAGAATGCATTAATTAAAGCACTTTCTCCAAATTTTAAATTCTTCAAAGTAGGAAATAGGAACCACTGTCAGTAAGAAATAGAATGAATTTGAAAATTGAACTCTAAATTACCGAAATATCCATTTATTTTTATGATATGGAAATTTTCTGAAGAACAATTTTTCCATTTTAAAAGATATTTAAGTGACAGGCGCACACGTTTAAAAGACGTGTAATACTACAATATGAATGGAAGTCGTAAAAATTTGTTTTATATCTTTTGATTTCACCTTAAGCCAACTCTAATTCTTACATTTCTTTTTACTCAGTCATTATGTCGCCTGGAGGAGACACTGAAACACACCCTTTAAATGAATTTAAATGCTTTTATATTTGTTAAAACTGCTTCTGGATAATTTTAATAAATGCGTGCGTACCTTAAGCTCTGATGTATCTTTGTGTATTCATATGTAAGCTGATGTATCTTTGAAGATATTTATCGTAAACTTAAACAGGTTTTTCTGGTACTATGTAATTTTTGTCTCAGTATTGAAGACGATAAATATTTTATACGAAAGAAAAATTAGGTAATTTATTTAAGTTAATATTTAATGTAATTAAATATAAATGAATTCAAACACGGATTAACATTTTTTTTAGTAATGCCTTTCGAAATAGAAAAATTAAAATTTTTTGTAAGTGAAATCTTTCTTTGGGAAGATACATAATAATTAATAATTATGACATTATTTTATAAATATTTTTTATGAAAGAAAATTTAGATAGTTTGCTTCGGTTTTTACTTATTGTAAATAAGTATAATTGCTACAATACACGGATTAATGAAGTTTTCTTTTCCATGTAATCCCTTTTGAAATAAAAATATAAAATTCTGTGAATCACATCTTTCTATATAAAGACAAACTTGCTGAAGGGAAAGAAATCACAAAATACACATAATCAAAATCTTTAATAATCATCTTCATTTTTTACTAATTGTGGAAATGTTTTTTTAAATATTGTTTAAATAAAAAAGGTCGAAATTTAAATCAAAGTTGTCGAAATTTGATGTTTATTTTAAATAATCAGTAATTTTATGTTGAGTTTTCCTACACTTTTAAATTGAATAACAAATTTTCAATGTGTGAAACATTAATATTTTTATGCAGAAAAGAGAAAATCAAGTGAACCAAAATATAACTTCGCAGAAGGTTCTTAAAAAAATTACACAAAACAATTTATGCCAACATTGATTCGTTTTCGATCATTTATACGAAGTAAAATTACAGTATAAAGAAAATATAAAAAAAGAAAGATTATTATTATTATTATTATTTTCCTTTTTTCAATTATGTTAGTCTGTCCCAGTGTTCTATAGAAAAACATTATGAAATACAACTGTTAGCCATAAATCTACATCTAGATCTAATAACAAGCAATCATTCTGAACTTTATAATCAGTGAAAAAAGTTTCGCTGATTGTTACGACCTATATACATTTGATGACGCTGTCGCTTGAAATGAGAGACATTTCCAACTTAATGTTGAATTCTAATGATATGGGAATACTTTAATTATAAAACTTTCCAGAAAAATTTTAAATTCATCAGAGTAGGAAATAGGAACCACTGCGAGTATAAAATAGGATGAATTTGAAAATTGAACTCTAAATTACCAAAATATCCATTTATTTTTCCAATATGGAAATTTACTGATGAAGAATTTAAATACTTTTCCAATTTAAAAGTTATTTACCAGACTGTGAATTATTAATACAAGTGTATGAAAGGAAATCATAAAAATGTGTTTTATCTCTTTTGATGAGACCATAAGCCTTACTATAATTATGACATTTCTATGTAAATATTTTTTTTCAAAAGGAAATTTTGACAATTTATTTTAATTAGTATTAACTGTAAAAAACAATAATTGCTTCCATACATGGATTTTTATTCTCTTATTTTCCACATTCAAAAATGATATGGTGCTTCGATTTTCTATAAAAATACATTGTAAATTACAAATATTTGCAATAGATATATATTTGGACCTAATAACAAGCAATCATTCTGAACTTTATATTTACTGAAGAAAGTTTCGCTGATTGTTACGACCTAGATACATTTGATGACGCTATCGCTTGAAATGAGACACATATCAAACTTAATGTCGATTTCTAATGATATGGGAATGCTTTAATTAAAAAGATTTTGTGGAATTATTTTAAATTCTTTAAAGTATTAAAGATGTACCACTGCCAATATGAAATAGAATAGATTTCAAAATTGACTTCTGATTTATCAAAATATCCAATATTTTTTATAGTATGGAAATTTCCTAATGAACAATTTAAATACTTTACCAATTTAAAAGGTATTTATCTGACATACACACAAATATAAAAGCCCCGTAAAAGTACTCGTAAAAGTACGTATTATATCTTTTCATGAGACCTTAAGCCCAACTATTATTCTGTCATTTCTGTATAGATATTTTATACGAAAGAATATTTAGATAACTAACATAAGTTAGTATTTAATACATAAAAGTATAATTAAATTGAAACACAAATTAAAGAAGTTTTTTTAATGCTTTTCAAAATTACAGACCATCATCATTTATGAAATAGAACTACAATAATTTTGAAAGTCTAATCTTTCATCGGGAATACATAGAATAATAATTATTTCTGACATTATTTTATAAATATGTTATAAGTAAGAGAACTTCGATTCTTTATTTTAGTTATTATTTAGTATAAATTAATATAACTGATATAATACGCGGAATAACGGAGTTTTCTTTTTTTCCAATAATGCCTTTCGAAATAAAAATATACAAATTTGGTGAAACAAAACTTTCTTTATAAAGAAAAACTTTACTGAAGAGAAATAAACACTAAATACGTTTAGTTGCTATTCTTAATAATATTTAGCATTTTTTTTCTAATTGTGCAAATGTATTTTAAATATTGTAAAAATAAAGATCGAAATTTGTATCGAAGTTGTAGAAGACTGGCATTTATTTTTAAAAATTAATAATTTTATGTTGGGTTTTTGTTCACTTTTAAATGAAACAACAAATTTTCAAGATGTAAAACATTAATATTGTTTATGCAAAAAATCAATTAAGTGAAAAAAAATCCTTTAAACAAAACTATTTATGCGAACATTTTTTAAAAAAACCATTTATACGAAGTAAAAGTTCAATATAAAGAAAATATAAAGAAACAAATTTTTTTTAAATTATTATTAGTTTCTTTTCTTCCGTATTATTAGTCTTTTCCGATGTTCTATAGAACTACATTATGAAACGCTAATATTTGCCATAAATCTATATTTAGACCTATTAACAAGCAATCATTCTAAACTTTTTAATTAGTAAAGAAAGTTTCGCTGATTGTTACGACCTAGATACATTTGATGACGCTATCGCTTGAAATGAGAGGCATTTCCAACTTAATGTCGAATTTTAATGATATGGAGAAGCTTTATTTAAAGAACTTTCTTGAACAATTTTAAAATTTTCAGACTAGGAAATAGGTACCATTGCCAGTGCGAAATAGAATGAATTTGAAAATTGAACTCTAAGTTACCAAAATATCCGTTTATTTTTTTAGCATGGAAATTTTCTAATGAACAATTTAAATACTTTTCCAATTTAAAAGATATTTATCTGACAGGTAAACAAATATAAACGCCCGATATTAGTACTATATGAAATGAAGTCGTAAAATTATGTTTTACATCTTTTCATGAGATCTTAAGCCCAACTAAAATTCTGTAATTTCTTTGTAGATATTTTATATGAAACAAAATTTAGATAATTAACTTAAGTTAGTATTTAATGCAGAGAAGTATAATTGAGTTGAAACAAAAATTAAGATAATGTATTTTTTTCAATAATGCTTTTTGAAATAGAAATACAATAATATTGTAAGTCTAACCTTTCTTCAGGAATATATAAAATATTAATTAATTCTGACATTATTTTATAAACATTTTATGTGTAAGAAAATTTAGATTATTTACTTTAGTTATTATTTAGCATAAATTAGTATAATTGATATAATACACGGAATACCTGAGTTTTCGTTTTTCCAATAATGCCTTTCGAAATAAAAATATACAGATTTGGTGACTCAAAACTTTTTTTTATAAAGAAAATCTTGCTGAAGTGATATGAACACAGAATACGTTTAGTTACTATTCTTAATAATAATCAGCATTTTTTAAATAATTCAAATGTATTTTAAATATTGTTGAAACAAAAAAGATCGAAATTTAAATCGAAGTTATAAAAAATTGATATTTATTTTAAAAATTCAATAATTTTACGTTGAATTTTCGTTGACTTTTTAATTGAACAACAAATTTTCAAGATGTAAAACATTAATATTATTCAAGAAAAAAAATCAAGTGAGACAAAATATATTTTTACAAAATGAACTTACAAAATGACTGCAAAAAATGAAAAAAAAAGCTTTTAGACAAAACAATTTACGTGAAATTTTTTTTAACCATTTTTTACGAAGTAAAAGTGCAATATAAAGAAAATCTAAAAAAAGAAAGATTTCTTTTATTATTATTATGTTATTATTATTACATTATTATTATTATTATTATTATTATTATTATTATTATTATTATTATTATTATTATTATTATTATTATTATTATTATTATTATTATTATATTATTATTATTATTATTATATTATTATTATTAATTCAATATTATTAGTCTGTTCAGATGTTCTATAGAAATACATTATGAAACACAACTAATTGCCATAAATCTATATCTAGAACTAATAATAAACAATCATTCTGAACTTTATAATTACTGAAGAAAATCTCGCTGATTGTTACGACCTAGATACATTTGATGACGCTATCGCTTGAAATAAGAGACCTTTCGAACTTAATGTCGAATACTAATGATAGGGGAAAGCTGTAATTAAAGAACTTTCTCGAACTATTTTAAATTCTTCAAAGTAGTAAAGAAGCACCACTGCCTTTATGAAATGGTATGAATTTGAAGATTGAAGTTTAAATTACCAAAAAATCCATTTATAGAAATTTTTGGATGCAGAATTTAAATATTTTTCGAATTTAAAAGTTTTTACCTGGTAAACACACAAGGAAAAAAAACCTCTTATTACTACAATATGAAAGGCAGTAATAAAAGTGAGATTTATATCTTTTACTAAGACTTGAAGCCTAAAAACAATTCCTACATATTTTTGTAATTTTTTTACGTAAGCAAAAATTAAGGTAAGATATTATAATTTAATTTAAATAATCATAATTGTTATCATGTATACATTTGGGCAATTTTTATCTATAATCATTTAAAATAGAAATCCATACATTTTTTTCCGAATGTTTCTAGCGAAAAAAAAAAAATATGAATAAAAAAATAATCACAAAATGTGTACTATTATTATCATTCTAATTTTTCCATTAAATCCTTTTTAATGATAACAGTGTGAATAATACATGTATTCAGCAAAGAAAAAAAAGTTATTTTCGAAAATTAAAAACACATGCAAATAAATATGGAATTTCTTCCTTTAATTAACAGATTTTTTTTAAATACTTTCGATATATTCTACAAGAAAGAAAACTTAAAAATTTGTAAATAAACCAGTTTACATCATAAATACTCACTCAAGGCTTCATTTTAATTTTATTTTTAAATGCAGCATTTCTATGCATAATGAAATTTTTTATACATTCCTCATAAATTGCTATTACACGCAGCTTAACAAATTTTTGAATTTCTGTTAGCCAGCAAAAAATATTTAACCCAATACATATCATTGGTTCATCGTGTGCGAAATAAACAAAAGAGTTTTCACATTGAATAGTATTTTACTCCATATTCGATGAAAGTAGATAATGAAATAGAGCTTTCTGGAATAAATCTACACGTAGACCTAATAACAAACAATATTTCGGAACTGTATAATTACTGAAGAAAGTTTTTGCTGATTGTTACGACCTAGATATGTTTGATGACCTAATCGCTCGAAATGAAAGATATGTCCAACTTAATGTCGAATTCTAATGATATGGGGATGTCTTAATTAAAGAACTTTCTAGAACCATTTCAAATTCTTCAAAGTAGGAAAGAGGAACCCCCGTGTGTATGAAATAGAATGAATTTGAAAATTGAACTCTAAATTACCAAAATATCCCATTTATTCTTATAGAATGAAAATTTTCGGATGAAGAATTTAAATATTTTTCCAATTTAAAAGGTATTTATCTGAAAGACATAATAAGAAAGATACCTATGAGTGTTATATGAAATATGCAATAAGTACTGTATTAAGACATAAAAATTTGTTTTATCTCTTTTGATGAGGCTTTAAGCCCAACTATATTTTGACATTTCATTATAGTCATTTCATATGAAAGAAGTTTTAGGGAATTTAGTTAGTTGTTAATATAAAAGTAATTAATTTTATACACGAATTAACAAAGTTTTTTTTTTTCATTAACACTTTTCGAAATTGAAGTAGACAAATTTGGTAAATCAAAACTTTCTTGGGGAAATAAAATATAGTGAAAGTAAATAAGTCACAAAATGTTGCTATTGTTATATTTAAAGACCATCACCATTTTTAGTAATTGCACAAATGTGTTATAAATATAATTTGAAAAAAAAAAAAAAAAAAAAAAAAACTGTAATATTTTTTTAATAAAAGCATTTTTTTAATTTTTATTACTATTTTTTTACAAAACGGTATAAATAATGCATATACATAACCACGAAAACAATAATTTTTTAAGTACTTTCTATACCAATATATTCAACCAGAATAAAAATTTAAAAATGGATTAGCAATCAGCGCTCCATCATGAATTTTCGCAACTGGAAGCATTCTCATAAGATTGTTAATTGTAGATATTCTTATTGTAGATTTTATTCTTCATTCTAAGTTGCAATAGTATTCTTAAACGTTTCAACTTATGTATCAACAGTTTAAATTTAAAATAATGGTGCTTTATACGTTCCTTACAAATTGTTAGTAGCCAGTGATTTATAGATTTCGAAAAAATAGTTAGCTAGCAAAAACATTTATCTTTAGCCTAAATACAAAAATCGGATATGAATGTTAAGAATTATTTTTTATTTTTTATGCACAAAGTCTGGATTTACAGTATTCCTTAAAGTTTTATTGCAGCATTCCCCCTCAGACACACACACAAGCATTCACATTACGTGATTATGATAGAAGTCTAACCAAAAATAAAATTATAAATAAAAAATCACATTTTGGCTGCAAGATATTTAAAATACTTTTTAATCTTGGTTCTTTCATTAAAATATTGGAGCGGAGGGGGAACTCATCGCTTACCATGTATTAATAGAGGTAGGATAGAGAAAATCTGCTGTTTTTCCCGTTTTGTATCATGTGTTAAGCTTATTTGATAAATAAATTTAAAGCAATAAAAAAGAGAACGAATTTAGTAAAACCCCACATATTTACTAAAATGGCCTCATGAAATGAACTACCGACTGCATTTCTAAAGGCCTTGCGATAACATTTCATAAACCATGCAATTTAAAGCTTTCTTTACATACAGTGCTAGAAAATAAATCTTGACAATTATTGGAAAATGTGAAGTTTGTGACAGAAAATCCTTACTGATATTTTTATTTTCTTCTATTTTTAAAAGAAGAAGGTATTGTTATCGAAATTTTGTTGACTTCTAGTTTTTGACGGATTTGCATGCTGTAGGATCTACAAATTCCAAAAAACTTGTTTTCTACAAAACGTTTCTCTGTCCGTCTGCGTGTATTTTTGTATGTCGCCACTGTACCATCGAAAAGTGTACGAAGTTTTGCATTGAATTGAAACAAATTTTTGTGCAACTATTTGGCCACGTGCTTTGGTCCACCCTGAATTAAAAAAAAAGGAGATGTTGCAATAGCGATTTATAGGCAATTTTCAATATTGTATCACCGAAAGATTATAAAGTTATGCACAGAACTAAACCAAATATTTTCTGTAAATGTTGCACTTAAAAAAAATCTGTAAAGTTACTAAAGATTTTCTAGGAAACTTTAATTCCAAGATTTTTTTATGCAATGGTAATAGAAAAAATCCATGTAACAGATACAGATTTGCAGTGAAAAAATTGCAAGGTTACTATGAATATTTTTGGAAGTTTGGGATGCCTAGAATATATTATGGAATTGTAACCCAGGTTACAGATAAAATTTTAGTAAGATAACTATAATTTTACTAGATTGGCTAGTAAAGTTACAGATTTATGTAGCTTTACAAAAATTAGTTTTGTAGATTTATATCTTATCTTGTAAAATGTGCAAATAAAATGTTGGTAAACAGACAGATTTCGACAATTTTACATTTTTAAAATTACACTTTTTTTTCCTTACAGTGTAGTTGGTGTTCTCCGAATTTGAAAAAAATCCGCCAAAATGGGGTGCTGCAACAGTGAATTTTGTGCACTTTTCAATAATTTAATAGAGAAAAGTGTATGAAATAATACATAGAATTGAACCACATTTTTGTGTAAAGTTTAGCTATGGCTAGTTGGTTCTCACTGAATAATAATTTTAAAAAAATCCGCCGAAAGGAGGTACTTCAATAGCGCCTAGAGTTCTTAACCCTTTATCTACCGCAATATGAATTCGTGAAAATTTTACAGTCAAAAGTATTTTACGTAAATTATTTTAACTAAATTAAAAAAATTACGCACTATTTTAATAATCATTTGAAAGTTTTTAAAAGGACAGATGGATTTAGAAAGATTAATTAAATTTGAATTTACAGGGATTTTGTACAATATTTATAACCCCACTCAAATCGGTTATTTTAAATTGTTTTTTTTAGTATTTAGTAGAATTATAAAAAGCACAAATATGATGTTCGTACAGTTTAAATATAGAAATATTTTCGAATTGAAGAATGTCTATCCTACTCCCTCAGAGCCAAGGAAAGTGAAAAGATGCGAAGGCAAAAGACATAATCCTTTTAAAAATATTTTTGTTTAGTGAAACCGATAATGCTTTTGGAACAAGCTAAAGTAATGTGTCTGTAACTCACTATATACAGTATTAAAACTGATTGACGTATTAAACGAATTTTATAATAAATAATTTTAATCGTACTTATAAGTACCGTGGGCAGATAAAGGTTAACGAAAAAACTAATTGTTTTCTCGTATATATCATTTGTTACATAAATACTCATTATTTTGAGCGAAAAATTCAGTATATAAAATATAACTTTACGGTCATTATATTTCATGCTTTGAAAACGAATCCACTGTCTTCGAAGAAGTTTTTTCAATACAAAATTTTCTACACTTCTCCACGTAATGTTCCCTCGATCTTCATCAATTTCCAAAGGAGGAAGTTGTGGATATGAAATAGGTTATACTAATGTCTCAAATGCTATTTTTGGATTTTTTATAAAACTTTCGGTCATCTAAATTTTTTTCTAGTCAATCACGCTGAAACAATATTTACATTTCATTTAAGCTATTAGTTTTTAGATATATTTTTTATTTTAATTGTATTTTTTAATTCTATTAATTGTTTTCGTTTAAAGACTCTTAAAGGTGTGCGAAGCATTAAAATAAATCGCATATTCAATGTCCAAGGGGCAAAATGTTGCATAGTTAATATACATACATATATATATAGATATATATATATTAATTAGATTTTCCTTTATTTACCAACTACTGTAAGATAAACAATTTATTTAAGAGAGAAAAAAAAATAACATTTTGAAATTCTAGACTACTTAAAGACTTTAAAAAGCAACCAGTTACCTCTTAAATTTTATTTTATGATTTTTTTTACGAATTTAAAGCCTTTTTCAGTAGAATAACAGTTCGTCTATCGTATCTATCTGTTTTATAAGAAATACTCATTATTTTGACCGAAGAATTCAGTATCTAAAATACAATTTTATAGTCATTATATTTTATTCTTTGAAAACGAATCCACTGTCTTTGGAGGAGATTTTTCAATACAAAATTTTCTACACTTCCCCACTTACGACTAATGTTTCGTGAATCCCCATCATTTTCCAAAGCAAAAAGTTTTGGACATGAAATAGGTGGATTTATACTAATGTCTTAATTAACATTTTTCGATCTTTTATGAAACTTTCAGTCATCTTCAAATTTTTCTGGTCGTTAGCGCTGAAACAATGTTTTCTTTTGATATTTTCTGAACGTTATTTTCCAATTTGTATATCTTTTAATTGTGTTTTTGTTTATTAACTATTTGAGAAAATAGTTGTTGTTTTCTGTAGCGAAATGAAATAACTCTGTTTATTATTATTATTATTATTATTATTATTATTATTATTATTATTTGTTTTCTCATTGGTCCACGTTTAAAGTCCAAAATGGAATACTTCCGTTACCACCATGCCAAAAAAAGTATTAAAAATTAAAAAATAATAATAATAACTCAAAAACAAATTTCGATACAAGTTTGAAACAAGTATGAAAGAATCAGGTTTGAAAATATTATTTTCCAAATAGTAGTTTAATAATAGAATGCAAATTTTGTAATATTTTTTGTTTACTAGTTTACGATAATATAATAAAATCACCTTAAAGGTATATTTTTCATAAAAATATGATGAATTTATTTTTAACTTACGAAGAAACAATAAAAGAAATATTATTGGTGTTTTGTTCCTCATAATTTCGTATCCAGCAAAAAAAACATATTTTTCTATTAATATTGATTAGTTTCTTATGAAAGAACATCTGAAACCAACAAGAGTTTTTAAAACATCTGGGGATTTAAAAATATAATATTAATGAAACAGACAGAAAGATCCTAATCAATACTCAGTAAATATTTGAGATTAAATGTCAACAACCCTGAGGTTAATACGAAAGGTTATATTTACAATACCTAAAAAATAGATTTTTTGTATTAATGCAGATGGAAGTTTAATTAATAATTATGCAAATATGCAACTCAGCTTTAAAAAATGTTAGATACTAGTTTTGTTTAATTAACCATACAAAAATTCGGAAAAAATGAATATGCAATGTTTTTGTTTGTATTAGAAAGACTGTATTACATTTCATATTTTTTTTTTACTTGTAATAACATTGATACTAATATCTGCTTTCCTGTTTTTTCTTCACTAAAATTCCGATTAAAAAAATCCATGTTTTTGTTTATAAATTAAAGGATTTTTTTTTTTCAGATTAATACCTGGCGTTAGAAATCTCGTATAATATGAGAAATGAATGTTTAAGGATATTTTTTTTTCAGATTAATACCTGGCGTTAGAAATCTCGTATAATATGAGAAATGAATGCTTAACAAAAATTTCAAAGATAAATAGAAGAAAATAATTTAAGGTGGTACATTACTGAAATCATAATAAAAATTACAAATAAAAATTGTGATAAGAATATTGCGATTTGAAAGCATCTTCTTTGTACGCAAATAGTGAGAAACAAGTGTATCGGGCCAAGTCATAAGAATTAAAGATAAAAATGAATGCTTCAAAATGACATCATATTCTAAGATTATTTGAGAATAAATAGATCCAAATATTATATATGCAAAAGTGTATTTGATGTCAATTCTGTTGATGTTTTTTAAAATAAAAATTTATTTTTAATATAGAAATAAGCTTAAAATCATTGTAGTATATAAGTAAAGTAATATTAATAATTAATAAATTATCATTAGTAAAGTAATTTTGTCGTTTGAGATTTATAAAATAAAATTATTGAAAAATGCTTAAAAATATAGTAGATTTTCTGTATAATTAAAAAAACCAAACAATAAATTTAAAAAAATTGCATAGAATTTAAATGCTTCAAATATTATGATGTATTTTTTTCAAATCTGCTTTTCTCTTTTAGTTTAATGTACAATATAATACAATCTGTCAAACAGTAACACTTACCCTACAGATTTTACACATGCAGTTTACTAACTTACTCCAAGTATCTCCTATGTCAGGTAAATTTGATCACTTTGGGCGATTGGGTCATATGTGAGGCAATCAAACTAAATTTTCAAGAGAGTGTTTACAATTATAAAATTCATTTAAGGGGATTTTTTTATTCTGTGTCCGAAAGTAAATTCCATACTTCAATGATATTATAAACAAAAAATATATCATTCATGTTTTGAAATGAAAAACAAAAAAATCAACAACAACAAAAAAATGAATTAGAACTGCCATGTGTTTGATACAAAGTTGGGTAGGGTTTTTCCAGTGCCTTGCTTCTAACAAGAAATTTTTTTACCAGAAATTCATTACCAGACATCATTCAATAAACAAGTGGAATTATTTAATATCCGATAACTCAGTTGAATTAATTGAGCATTAAAACCAGTTGACTCAATTATATATACTGATTCAATGATTTTCCTATGAACATTTATTTATTTCTGCTAATCATTTTCTAACAATCGGTTTTCACATTCGTTCCCTGTATTATTAAGTGCTTGAACCTTAACGACTAATTCAACTTGAAATAAGCGAGCATGTTTATGATGTCATGGATGGACATTTTGCTTTTTTTTGTAATCTTCACACAAAAAATTGTATTAAGTAACGTATAAGTAAGTAGTCCAGCTACCACCCAACGTGCTTGCATCGATGAATTCAGAGTTTTTCTTTTCTAAGCATTTCCCAACAATCGGTTTCCGCACTCTTCCACTTTAATATTAATTATAATTATTACCAATTTGACTTTAACGATAAATTTAACTTGAAAATAGCGACAATGTTTATGATGACATATCTTCATAGACTTCATTGCTTTGTTCCATATTCACCACACAAAAATAGTATTAAGTAAGATACATTTAACTGGTCCAGGTACCATCCAACATGTTTGTATCTATGGCTTCTGAGTTATTATTTTCAAATTATTTTCTAACAACCTGTTAACACACACTCGCTCAGTGTATAATTATCTATTTGATCCTTAACGACAAATTTAAATTGAAATAAGCGGCAAAGTTCATAATTATATGATATTTTTCTTCCTTTATTTTGTACTCTTCACACAAAAATGTATTAAGTAACATATAAATAAGTAGTCCAGCTATCATCCAACATGATTGTACCATGGCTTCTAAGTTTTTCATTTCTAAGAATTTTCCAACAATCGGTTTCCGCACTCGTCCAGTTTATTATTAAGTGATTTAACCTTTAACGACAAATTTTACTTGAAATGAGCAACAATGTTTCTGGTGACATGGATGGTTTCCTTGCTTCTTTCCGTAATCACAACACAAAAAGTAGTATTAGGTAAGATATATTTAACTGGTCCAGCTATCAAAGTGTTTGTGTCGATGGCTTCTTAGTTATTATTTTCGAGTTATTTTCCAACAACCTCTTTCCGCACTCGTTCAATGTATAATTAAGTGTTTGAATCTTAACGGAAACTTTAACTTAGATTGAGTAAAAATTTTATAGTGCTATGATAATTTTCTTGCTTTATTTTGTAATCTTCACACATAAAAGTGTATTAAGTAACATATAAACTAGTAAATCTACAGATCAGGATCCTCAACGTTAGCTTTGCAAATCATTGATTTTAAACACACTTTGGGTAATATTCAACTTCCTGCAAACATCAATTTAAAATTTTCAAATTACGTAATTATTTATAAGAATAAAATAAGAACAATAAATTTTCAAACATTAGAAGCGTTAAATTTAAAAAAGTAGTTATATAAGATTAATCTGAAATTTTCATGAGCTACTAATTCTGACTTTTTTTATATGATATAGAAGAGTTCTTTAGTGGGGCTCCGCATTCCATGACCTCCTTCCCGTAGTCTCATTAAATGTACATTTGTAACTTTATATTAATTGTGCTAGCGGTTATCGTAAATCTTGCATATCTTTTTAAATTTTGATTTATAAAGATAAGCAACAGTTTTGACAACAGCAAGTATTTTTCATTATCCCCATACTTCTACTTGCCTAGCAACTACAAACACCTATATATGATGTATCAGGAACTTTTGTAAGTGTATTCTGAGTAATCTAAGGTTTTGCAGATTTTATTTTGGAAAAAATATGTTTGATAGCCGCTCTATAATATTTCTATCTAACACCTTACATAAATAAATAATATTCTATTCTTTAGAATTAATTTACTAAAACCACCTAAAAATCGGCATTTTTGAATACTTTTAAAGTTACGAGGTGAGCATTCATCACCCTGATTTGGCGCAATAACATATCTTTTGTGATAGCTTTAAAATAGTATCCAAACTCAATTTAAAATCATAATGTTATAAATACCGTTCCTATTTAACGCAAACCAACGTTTTAGATCAAATTACCAAAGTTTAAATAGTCTTTTGCTTCCCTCAGCTGGCTTTGTTATCATATCTATCTTAATCTGAATTAATTGAAGATTTTTACACAGACTACAAGCAGTTACCGGTGACTTCGTCTCTGTAACATTAAAATAAAAATAATTGCATTACTTAAGCGAACCATTTCACTCTACATAATTGAAAACAAAAATAATTAATCAATATCTCTTCCAAAGATGACAATACAGAATTTCATATTTATGCGGCCTTGACATACCTCAGTCATAAAAATGTGATTTTTTTTGTCAAATATTATATATAATTGAAGAAAAATAAGTATAATTAATGTAAAAAGAAGTGTCAAGTGAATCGATGAATCTTTATTCATAAAATGAAAAACAACGCCACGGGAGAATATATAAGTATTTTAGGTGGTATTTGTGAAATTTTTATATCTATTCCTTTCGTCCTATATGAGGTTTTAAAAAACCTCACCATAACAAAAATATTTTAAAACTTTATTATTAAAAATAACAAAATACTGGGGTCTACGGTTATTTACCAACGTATCTCCAATATACTTTAAGCTCCCGAGCCTTATTTTTTAACACCGGTGGACAGAAAATTATTTACATTGACGCATTTACGTTAAAAGTTTAGTGTTTATGAACGAAAATATAATTTTCTTTTAAAAATAAAATAATTTTCATTTATATTTTCTGAAATGAGGTAGCATTAAGAAGTAACACTCGTCAAAAATATTTTTCAAGTAATCTAGTTAATGTTTGGCTTATAGAAATGAAAATATTTATATTGAAAAGCTATATAATTTTTATATGTGCGATTTTATCTATAATTTATGTATAAAATCACAAATGACCACACAACTTTGGTCATATAGTGTATTAAATATGTTTAATTTATAATATCCACAAACTAAAATATTTTATATTATAATACAAAAACCAACCGTCCCAAAAAATTTGAACCACATTTAATATTGCTATTGTATTGTTGTAATTATAATTATATCATTATTCTATTGCTAGAGTTATTTTTTCTATATTATATAGTGTTAACTGGGAGAGCAATTTCATTGTCAGTAAACCAATATTAAAATGATATGTAAGCATTTTAGTGGGATATATATTTTTATTATTATTTATAAATAAAAATTATACAAAAGTTATTTTTAATGCTAAAGATACTTACAAAGATCTGCGAAATTGGAATGAAATAAATTTTACTCTAGATTGAAAATCCAAATTAATTTCAATTAAGCAAATTTCAAATTCTTATTCATGCCACTGCATTAATGAATGCATACATCATCAACCTTTTGAAAATTTACTTATTGAATTTGCTGATATAACAGGATCTCAAATAAGGATTGCAGTGGAAATTTCTTTGGAATTAATATTTGCCACCATGTTTAATTGTAATAATCTGCATGTTCATATTTGGACAAAATCAAATTAATTAAATATCCATTAACCACATTCTAGAGAAACTGTAGAAATTGAAAACTCGATAAGCATACAGTGCGTATAATGTGCTGTGTAAAATATAAAAAAAGAACTCAGTATTAAGATATTCGACAGTAGAAAATTCATTGTAGAATTTCTTTAATATTTATTCAATCGATATTATTCGCTGTAAGGCCTTTTTATAGCATTAATTAACTTTTTCGCAGAACAATGAAACTACAAGTGTTAATTGAGAGAGCAATTTAATTATCAGTAAATCTGTAACATTTTTAGACGAATGTATTTATTAAATTTACGCGCAGAAATTAAACAAAAGTAATTCTAATGCTGAAGATGCTCACAAAGATCTGCGAAATTGAAATGTAATATGTTTTACATATGTCTGAAAATCCAATTTAATTTCAATTCAGTAAATTTCAAATTCCTATTTATGTCCTTTATTAATGAAAGCATGCATCATCACACTTTTGCAAAATTTATTTATTCAATTTGCTGATTTAAAAGGATCCCAAATAAGGATTGCAGTAGAATATTCTTTGTAAGTCATATTTGCCATCATGTTTAATTGTAAATGTCTACCTGTTCATATTTGGACAAAATCCAATTAATTAAGTATCCAGGAGCTATATTCTATAGAAATTATATTAAAAGTTTATAAAAGTACTATATTCTATAGAAACTATATAACTATAAACACACTTGCAAAATCACCACAGAATTTATATTCTCGAGACCAAAACCTTTCTTAGAAACACTCTGTATCAGGGCGAACGATTAAATTTTCTGTGCGATTTCGACATTAGCACATCTATATCTAATTGTAAATTATTTTTCTCTATTACCGCTTTGTTCCCTTTATTTTATTAACACATTTTCTCTGTCTATTGTAATGTAATTTGTGTACTGATAAAAGAGTAATGCTATGGCTTAAATCTATAGATTTTTTATTCAGAGTTGGCAACAACCAAATTTTTAGTTTTGTATTTTTAAAAGAAAAAAAAATCTATGAAGCTGTGTATCTGTGAATAATATTAAATTGGTTTAATCGTAATATTTATAGTAGTTACGAAATAAATAGTTCAAACTGTGATAAAAAAAAAAACGTCCAAAGAAATTGGGACAACGTTTAATATTGTTATTATATTTTTACAATTATATTATTATTATATCATAATTATACTGTCATAATTATTTTTTACACTGTAAAAAATATGTAATGTTACAAAACGTTTTCTTGGGAACTGGTATTCTAAGACCTTTTCATGTAACAGAATCTGTTACATGGATTTTTGGTGCTAGCGTTACATTTAAAGTTTTAGGAATCCCAGTTTCAGAGAAAGGTTTAGTACTTTACAATTTTTTTCAGTGTATACCGCATTTACACTTGAAAACTAAAAGAGTTAACTGATAGAGCAATGTAATTATCAGTAAATATATATTAAAATTACATATTAACATTTTTCTCTGAATATATATACATTTTTCAATTTCCAAACGAAAATTAAATTAAAGTAATTCTTCTGAAAATACTCCCAAAGATCTGCGAAATAGGAATGAAATAAATTTCACACATGTTTGAAAATCCAATTTAAATTCAATTTGGCAAATTTCAATTTCCTATTTATGCCATAGCATTAATGAATGCATGCATCATCACACTTTTACAAAATTCATTTATTCAATTTGCTGATTTGAAAGAATCCCAAATAAGGTTTGCCGTAGAAAACTCTTTGGAAATCATATTTGCCGGCATTTTTAATTGTAAGAATCTACCTGTTCATATTTGGACAAAATCAAATTAATTAAGCATTCCTGAACCACATTCTATAGAGACTATAGTAAGATAAAATTCTATAAGCATACTGTGCGAAGAATGTGCTGTGTAAAATATAAAAAGGAACTCAGTGGTTTTTGAATTTTCAAGAATAGCAAAATTTATTATACGTTTTTATTAATATTTATTTAATCGAGATTATTCGCTGTATGGCGTTTTTATAGCATTAATTGACATTTTCGCAGAACAATGAAACTACAAGTGTTAATTGAGAGAGCAATTTAATTATCAGCAAATCTATAACATTTTAGATGAATTTATTTTTTTTTTAATTTATGCACAGAAATGAAACAAAAGTAATTCTAATGCTGGAGATACTCACAAAAATCTGCGACATTGAATTGAAATAAGTATTACATATGTTTGAAAATCCAATTTAATTTCAATTCAGCAAATTTCAAATACCTATTTTTGTCCCTTCATTAAGGAATGCATGCTTGAAACTCTAGCATGCACTTTTGTAAAATTCATTAATTCAATTTGCTGATTTAGAAGGATCTTAAATAAGGATTGCAGTGGAAAATTCTTTGGAAATCATATTTGCCGTCATGTTTAACTGTAAGAATCTACCTGTTCACATTTGGACAAAATCAAATTAACTATTTTGGAACCACATCCTATAGAAACTATATTAAGAGAAAAGTATATAAGCATACAGTGATATAATGTGCTATGTAAAGTATTAAATAGAAACTGAGTAGTTTTTAAATTTTGAAGAGTAGCAGAAATTCAAAATGGATTTTAATTAATACCAATTTAATTGAGATTATTCAATGTATGACGTTTTAATTGCATACATGGACTTCTCTGAACAACGACGAAAATTTCTGTATTTTTTTCTTATTTTAAATTAGATAACGCATTTCCTTGTAACACATGTACTTAAAAAATATGTATGGAAAATAGAGAACATATACTAGCGCTAAGTTATTCCCTTTTTTATTGCAGAATTTTATTTAAAGTACTGACTGTTTTTAAGTTGGGAAACTTTTGCAATTCAAGACAAAAAATTTTAGTTTTAGAAATATATGAGGGCTATTCGATAAAGAATAATCATTTTTTTATTGACATACTTTATTTCACACAACTTTAGTTTTATGATTCATTATAAGCTTAATACAGTGCCTAGCAAAAGTTTAGACAACGATCGATTACGCTCCTATTTTCAGAAGTATGTACCGAATGTTTGTAATTCATCTGTCATATATTACTTGTGACTTGTCCTTTATTCACACACAGTAAATTTTGAATTTTACCTTTTCCATAAAATATAATGAAAAAAAAATAAAATCAACATTGTGGCAAAAGTATAGACAATTTGTGTATTTACAGAAAAATAACTACAAATGAAAATCGAGTTGCAGCCGCATTGTTTGCAGTTAGTGCAAGAATGTGACTTTTCATCGAAAAAACTAAATGCTGCGTCACTTGGGGGTCTATTTCGTACCAAACATGTTCAACAGCAGCTCGAACTTCTCTAAAAGAAAATTATAGCAAAAATTGCATAAACATTACGACATATGATGTTACAAATTTAGATATGTTTTAGATTGGGCCCGGATCAGAACTACACGCCGGCCAGTTAATATCAATAGTATTTTCAGAGTTAAACGAAGTTCGTCTTTTGCATGCAACATGAATAGATGCTAAAATCCATACTTTAGATCAGCAAAAGTTCCCCAAATGACTAAAAATTAATTTCTAACGTATGTACGTAGTCTTGTGTTGCTTGGCAAACAATGAATAACTTTACAGATACACGAGCATTAAAGCTAAGTGAGGACCGAATTATTTAAAAGTCATCTTGTTTTTGTCGACTTAATTAAGTCCCAGGATCTAAGGTCATTCCAATTGTATGCCCACTTCTTTGGGTCATTCAAATTCCACTTTTTTTCGTTACTGAATATCATAGCGTACTATTTGGGTCCATATGACGTATGTTTGCAAGTTAATTGAATTCTCGCTAATTTATAGCGGTATTTTAAAGCTGTTTGTTTTATCATTTTCATGTAAATTGATTTACCTGTTTCTTTAATTCATCTACGAAATATATCCGTCGACACAGAAAGTTCTGACTTAATTTTAAATTGATTAGCAATCAGTATTTGTGTAAATTTCAGTTTCTAGATCCTTTTGTCATCTCATTTTCTCGTTACACAAGATCTTCAAGATTATGTTTTGCTTTGAAGGAGTCATCCTTAGACTATACTTCAAAAACTGGCCACTTTGGACAATTCAATGCTGCTGAAATTTCTGCAAAAGTCTTTCCTTTCCATTTCAGCTTTCCTACTTCAATTACCTCATCTAATTGAATATTTTTAGCCCTCGGCATCTTCACTAACTGATGCTATATCGAGGTATAATTAAATACTTCAGACATGTGATATCATAACTTGGAAATTTGCATTTTTCCATGAACAGTTGGCTAAAAATAAAAAAAAAGTGTCTAAATTTTTGCAATATGCAAATTTTACTTTTTTCAGTTAAATTAAATATTATCTTATATTATAACCATTATTTTTATTCTACATTGTATAAAATATATTTGAAAATAAGTATAGCAGTTTGTAAAACTTACGTGTTCGTATTTTTTATTTAAAGGTTAAAAAACACCAGTGTCTAAACTTTTGCTGAGCACTGTATGCAACGAATATGTAGTAATTCTTATGTTTATTTGTTTGCAGTAGCACTTCAGTGGCAGCCATGAATATTCGAATACTTTCAGAATCACTTACGGGAACACGCAATGATCATGCATGATCTTGTCACTTGGAAATTTTGCTTTCGCTTAAAGAAATCATCAGGGAATACTTAGGGAATTCATCTCAAGCTCATGCAACATCACAATTTTGTTCTGTTTTAACTCTAGCATGCTAATCAGGTATGAGATATGTTAGAATTCAAAGTGTACAAACGTTCTCTTGGGAAATTTTCTCTAGCAACGTGGTAAACATCATCATAACTGCAATGCTTTCAACAGTTCTCATATCTGACGAACTTTTTTATAATAATACCAATCATTTGAAGATTACCGTTAGCTCAATTAAATGAAATAAAAGCTTTGAATACTTTGGAAAGATTGAAGGGGGGTTTATCACTAATGGGAGTTGGAAAAATTGTATTACAAATTTGAAACGAGAACTTCAGGCCTACAAATTTGACCTACAATTCGAATTTTACTTTCCCTTTTCTCTTTCCCCCATTATTTCCGTCGCAAGAATTTCGTGTCCATAATAATGTATAGATAATTTTATTTCATATTCTTATACTGACATTTTTTATTGGCGAAAACAAAATTTCCAGCAATCAAGAGCATTCTTGCTTGAACGATTCCCATGCTAACGTGCTGTTATTCGGGGTATCAGGTGTGTCACAAGCGCACAAACACCTCTCATGTTCAGTTTTTTCTTACAACGTGAGGGTGGACAATACTACAATATCTTCAACAATTCTCATATCTGACGATCTTCTCTGATAACATACCTATGGTACATAAATTACTGTTAGCTCAGTTGCAAGAATTTCATGTCCATCATCCTTTAAACATAATTGTATTTCATAAACTTAGACTGACGTTTTATATTGGCGAAAGCTAAATTTCCAGCAACCAAGAGCGTGCTTGCTAATTACGTTGTTTGTTGTCTCCATCGTTCTCGTAAGTGATACTCAATGTATGCGAACTTTCATGATTTCTTGTACATACTATTGAAAATAAATAAAAAAATAAAATTACCGTGGTAAAGCACAGATAAATAACACTTGCATTCAACATTTAGAGGTATACACAAATAATCTAGAGACATACAATACAAAAAACCCAGCTGGAGTAAAAAAATTAGAGAAAACCAAGAATTGTATCCGGGACCAAAACCTACTAGACTGTTTCCTACCGCTGAATTACTCCGGCAGATACTGGAATCTGCAACTTTTCATTAATAAACCAAGTTGTGAAAAGCCTTAGGGATCCGCAGCTGTCTAATAGATGGCTGTTGACTTTTCCCATATTTGTTTATTTTTAATTTTAGATATCGACAGGAGATGCTCAGTGATAGCCAAGCTGTTATCCCGGGTTCAATTCCTGGATCTGGAAATTTTTCACCCCGGTTTTGCTGTATTTATTGTATGTGTGTCTGTAAAATATCTGTATATATCTTTAAAATTACTTCACTTAAGTAAATAAATTTGTCATTATAATTGTAATTCGTAAGCAAAGTTGTTTGCAATATAGTAAGCAAAACAAATAAATACGATCACACTCTGTTAAGAAACTCTTGCATATTAGGAGCATTTGCGTTGTACAGGGTTATCAGAACGGAATCAATGCATTCCAAAAAATAATATTTTCCATTATTAAAAACAGAAATTTATAATTAATGTATAAATATAAAGACAATATGGTAACTTTTAGGGTTAAATAGTTAAAAAATAAAGATGTAACCAATGTAAGATCACTCCTGGGTCTGTCTGTCAAAGTCATTTTACTCGCAAACTATGGAGCTCGGAATGTTCAAATTCGGAGATATAATACAGACCATCATTAGGGAATACAAACATATTTACCATTTGTTTTTATAAAGCACAAAAAAAAACATGATTTAAATGGTAGACTGAGATATCCCTAGTTCATAACTAGCAAAAATCGCCAATTTCGTCGTTCTGCAGTCTTTCAAAATTTTCTGCTCAAACATTTGCTTGCTCTGATTATTTTTTCCTTTTTTCAGACATATCGTTTCCTGAACTACTTGTACCTCTCCAAGTTGTCGGTGTTTTATATGCATGGTACTTTTCCCTAAATTCGAGCAGAAGAGTGACTTCTTACAATGGAATGCTCACAAAAAGGGCTCTCCTGCTTTGACGCCTTTTTCACATTTTTTTTTCTTTCGAAATTTTGAAAACAGCTTAATAACAATAGAAAAGTTACCTAACGTTTAAAAAATTTTTTTCTTTTACATATTAAATATAATTTTGTTTTAAGGAAAATATTAAATTTTGTAATCGAATGATTCTTTTATAATAACATGGTATTAAAATACGGAAAATAATTGTGACGTTCACGCAAGTTCTCGCTGCACTTGCAGTTCTCTTGTTTTTAGAAAATGAAAATACTCAGAACTAGGAATGACTTTGTCCAAGAAATTAAACTTCCAGAAAGACTTTGCTCAGTTTTGCTGTTTATATTTTAAGTATGAAATTTCAAACACGCATTAAAGAAAATATAGGGCAACGGCTGATTGGAAATGTAATGCTTTTAGGAAAATTTTTAATGTATATTAAGTATTACTGTCTCTCCTATGTTCGAATTTCTAAAAAAAATTTGCACGTGTAAATCTATGGGGACCCTTAGAACCCCAGTTAGAAGCTTTATCTACCTGTATTCGTCTATACAGGGTGATTCAGCTCGTCGGTGACAAACTTTAAGGATCGATAGAGCACACCTAGACGAACATTTTTGAATAGGGAATGTAGGGTCCCTGACGCGATGGTAAGACGCTAGGCGCTTTCGAAAATTTGGGTGCCGAAATTCGAAACGTCATAAAAACTAGGGAAATGGTTAGATTTTCTTGCTTGTTGCGTCGAAATGATTCTGTTTGTTTAGACTTTCTTCAGTACCAATTTGATAAGCGTATCTCTTAAAACATGGATAGGGGGCGCTGCAGACTTTGGAGAGCTAGACAACAACTTTAAGCCCGTTATTTTGATAATTTAACACATGCTCGCCAAAGTTTATACTCTAACTTAAAGTTTGAACCCAAAAGTAGAGCCCTGCAAAAAGCGTAAGAGCCGGAATAAAATGTCAAAGTACAGGGTGGTCGAAACTCGAAGGCTCCTAAGAGATAAACAAACAGATTTCTTGACTTATGGCATGCATTTTCATGATTCTGTTTGCTGGGGCTCTCTGAAACTCAGTTGAACGGTACAAAAAGAAACATCGATAGGGGGCGCTTTGGGCAAAAAACATAATTCGTTGACATTTCGGACGCTAACTGGAAACGGGGCGCTACGATCAGTTAGTAATAATGAAAACACATTTTCTACCTCTGCTCAACACTTCTGAATAAATTTAGACCAAAAACATCAATGATACTGGAAATTTATTTACAAAAAATAACACTACAGAAGATGCTCGAAATTTCGACCTTGGGCCATGATGCAGGCTTCGCACCTCCGTCGCATTGAGGAGTGTGTGTTTCCAACAATGCCAGGAGTATCTCTGATCTGCCCTGCAGCTGCCACAATGCGCGCCACAAGTTCTTCAGCACTGCTGACAGGTGTATGGTATACCTCGGCCTTCAGGTAACCCCAAAGGAAGAAATCCAAGCAGGTGAGGTCTGGTGATCGGGCAGGCCAGTGAACTGGACCCCCACGCCCGATCCACCGCTGGCCATACCTTGCGTTTAGGTGGAGACGCACGTCGTTCGTGTAATGGGCCGGAGCTCCATCGTGCTGGAACCACATCTGGCGACGCGAACCTTCGGGTACGTGCGCCTCCTCCAGAAGCTGCGGCAGCACTTGATCCAGGACAATCAGGTAATTTCCACCTGTCAGCCGTTCAGGTAACAAATAAGGGCCAATGAGGCAATCCCCCAGAATGCCGGCCCACACATTTACTGAGAAACGCTCCTGGGCTGCTCGGCTTCTGGTTTCATGTGGATTTTCATCACACCACACATGACTGTTGTGGGCGTTCCACATTCCCTCCCGGCTGAAGGTGGACTCGTCCGTAAACAAAATGCTGTTTACAAAACGGGGATCCCTGGATCTCATCGCCAAGTACCATCTTGAGAATTCCACTCGAGGGCCAAAATCCTGCTCTCTGAGCAACTGCACCCGCTGGATGTGGTAGGGGTGCAGATTCAGGGAACGTAAGATGCGCCACGCAGTTGCTTGCGAAATGCCAACATGTCTGGCGATATCTCTCGTGCTAAGACCTGGGTTGTCCTCAACCAGGTTAAGCACAGCCTCTTCGTTGTCAGGGGTGCTCACTGATCGCTCCCGTTCAGGCCTGCCTCCGTCGAAAGATCCCGTTGTGGACAACCTCTGGTGTACTCGAGCGAAGAAGGCATGGCAGGGGATTTGCCTGTTGGGGTAACGCTCGGCGTACAACCGCTGAGCGGCTCGTCCATTACAACCAGCAGCGCCATATGCCAAATGCATGTCAGCCAATTCAGAGTTTGTGTACCGTTCCATCCTACTACCGATCTGCAGACAAGTAACCCGAAGCTTAAGTAGGTACCGCACGTTCAAAAGACGTGTCTGCGCATACAACTACGTCATCTCGCGTTGTCGTCTACGCATTACGTATCTTTTGCATATCGATATGGTACGATATCTTTTGCATAAATCAGCAAAAAGCACCTTATGTAAATTTTATTGCGCGCATTGTGCATGATTGAAACCAGCTATGTTTGTTAAAAAAAACAAACAAACTGCAGTTTTAATAGCTTCTTATGATAAGTAAATTACTCTCTTGTTTTGTTTCTAACTGATCGTAGCGCCCCGTTTCCAGTTAGCGTCCGAAATGTCAACGAATTATGTTTTTTGCCCAAAGCGCCCCCTATCGATGTTTCTTTTTGTACCGTTCAACTGAGTTTCAGAGAGCCCCAGCAAACAGAATCATGAAAATGCATGCCATAAGTCAAGAAATCTGTTTGTTTATCTCTTAGGAGCCTTCGAGTTTCGACCACCCTGTACTTTGACATTTTATTCCGGCTGTTACGCTTTTTGCAGGGCTCTACTTTTGGGTTCAAACTTTAAGTTAGAGTATAAACTTTGGCGAGCATGTGTTAAATTATCAAAATAACGGGCTTAAAGTTGTTGTCTAGCTCTCCAAAGTCTACAGCGCCCCCTATCCATGTTTTAAGAGATACGCTTATCAAATTGGTACTGAAGAAAGTCTAAACAAACAGAATCATTTCGACGCAACAAGCAAAAAAATCTAACCATTTCCCTAGTTTTTATGACGTTTCGAATTTCGGCACCCAAATTTTCGAAAGCGCCTAGCGCCTTACCATCGCGTCAGGGACCCTACATTCCCTATTCAAAAATGTTCGTCTAGGTGTGCTCTATCGATCCTTAAAGTTTGTCACCGACGAGCTGAATCACCCTGTATATCAGTATATGTATTTGTCACTTCTTTACGAACAAAATAACTTCCATACTCCTGCACGAATCTCTTCCAAACTAATTCATAAAACGAAGAGGCAGATAATCTGTGTCAAATTAATTAATGTGTAAAACACGCGAAAGGGGTGAAAATAGGGTGGTATTTTGTGAAAACAGAAAAAAATATATAACGGCGTTAACCATTTTTTGTTAAAAGCAATTTTTCTTTGAGAAAATTAATATTAAAGCTAAAATTTGAATCGAATTTACGATAGTGTCATCACTGGGAAGAAAGACGGCCGTGACAAGAATATCTTATATGTCGACAGATAATTAATGTATAAAAAATGTAAAACGCTGTTCGATTCCAAATCCCTTCTATAGCCAGGCATATCCCCTTTACAGTTAAAAGTTAGAAAAAAATGTTTCAATGTTTCGTGTCGTTGAACAGTAAATTTGAAGCAGCCTAATGTACATTCCAAAGATTCTGTAAACAGAAGTTCATTATCGCTGTTATATTCTTACAAAGCATATTGCTTGCTCTTCACATCTTGAGAACAATTATATTCAATTTATATCAGGCTCGAATATCTAGGGGGGAAAATGCGTCTTATCTCAACACGGTACGAGTCTAGTGAAAAAAAAAATAAAATAAGCACCATTTCTGATGCATCATGCCTCTTCGGTAGACATGTAAATTTTTTGTATTGTTGTTATAAGCATTAGCTCGTGACGCACATATGTATTCCCAGAAAAGACATGTTTGATACCAAATAAACCCGATTTTAGGCCAAACTGGTTTATCTAAACGCTCATAGAATAAACTAATTTTTCCTAGGCAAGGAGGTAATCCTTCATTCTTCTCTTTATACTTAATCATTTTAATCAATCCAAGATTTGAAGCAAATCCGTAAATTCTGCGTTAAAAACCCATTTATCTAAATTAAGGGGGGTTATCTCTATTGCCCCTCTTTACTTAAACAATAAACACCCTGAAGTAATCAAGCAGACACTTTGTCAAAATGATCCTATATTTAAAACATGGTAGAAATCCGATTATTCAGCATGAAAAACACATTTATCTAAATTAACGTGGGGGTAGCCTCTCCTTAGCCCCCCGCCTTTTTATTCCTATCTAATGAACTCTCAAAACTAATCAGGAAAGCGCTTTTTCAGAATAAACCCATATCTGAAATTTGAAGCAAATCGGACATTTCTCTGAAGAGTTATCATATTACGTACGTGCGTACGTACATAGATGCGTATATACATGCGTGCATACATACATGGTGAACCTGAGGGCCCATTAAATCTCAGGATTTGACGCCGTTGAGCTAATAACATGTAAAATTATATTGGCCAAGTTTAAACTAGATAAGCCTAAGATAAACAAGAATCTGGCACTCTGTTGGCGCGTCTTTGGATACAATAAAATCATGCCATATTTAATTGGACCAGGATAAATTAATTAAGACTAAACCATAGCATACGCGTCGTCATAGAATCAAAGAGGCTTTGGATGTCTCCTTGGCTTAGAGCAGTCTATGCGGCTTCCATATATTACCAAAGTTGATCATGTTCGCAGCGGATGGTATATCCCGAGAAATTCGTTGTGCGAGCATGAGCCACACGTTTTTGATTAGCGATACATCGGAAGAACAAGTGTGGTCGCGCATTATGAAGTTGGAATATGGCTGATGACAAGCTCTCAGTGTATGGGAAGACCATGGCTTCAACACCTCAGAGATGTAGCACTGGCTATCGCGTTTACCGGCAAGGCGTATTACAGGGGTGCGGCACTGAACTCCAACACCATGATACCTGCTGTAATATGAGTGTGGTGATGCATATCGCAGCAATTCAGCAGTTTCTCACCATCGTGTCACCAAATTCGAAAGCAACCACCAAGCCGTTGCAGACAAAACTAGACTCGTCGGTAAAGACAATGTCATTCCATTCTGTTGTACTTATCCGCCGTTCCTCGTATAATTGATGGTGCAAACGCCTGTGGTTTCCAGTCAAGAGTAAACAAATCAAAGGACACCTGGCGGACATTCCACTTGGCTACAAACGGTGTCTGATGGTACGGGAGGACACTGAATAATGCGTAGCAGACTAAATATGTTGTGCTATGGTTCGTGATATGGCTGCACGATCCATATTTACCATGCGCACAATCCGCCTGTCATCAGGAGTAGTGGAGCAACCAGGTGAGTGAGATCTGCCCCGTCTGGCCGTCTTTCCCACCGATTACAGATCCGCATCAAACTTGCTTGGTTTCGTTCAACACATTGACTAATTTTTCTAAAGGACAAACCGCAACCCTTATAAGCTACTATTCTTTACCTGTCAAATTCAGAAACTTTGCCAAAAGACACTGCATTACTTCCACGAGGAATAGGTGAAAAAGTTATACACAAAATAAAAATAAAGCGTTTTTTTAAAATTGCCAATCTGTTTGTCCTTTATATAGCGCTTTCGGATGTCACCGTGATGCGCGTCTTCACATCGCTAATGATTTGCATATTTCATCGCCGAAAACGCATGATGTAAATTTCTTATGATTTACATGATACTATTAGAATGTTGCTTGCATTCCTTGTGCCCAGCAGTGTATTTTATTTCCAGAAAAAGGTTATACTATTTCTTTATTTATTGTTTTATTATTATTCAGTAATAGACATATTATTCTATTTTTAAAAACAATTATTACCTTGTAAAACCTTTTAACTGTCTTCATTTCTTAAAAAGTATTTTTATCGCATTCGAATTTTTATGTCATATGTAAGTTTTTTTTCAAACCAAATGATTAAATATTAAAAATTTCCTTAATTAAATATTAAAGAATAATTCCTTTTCCTAGTCTGGCATTAATAATAATATTATTGTTTGTTTATTTAACTAATAGTAATTATTTTGATGAAAGGAAAATATTACATCCAAAAATGCATTAGTAGAAAAAAAAGTTCGAATTTGAAAACATTGAATGCGAACAAATTAAATACATAAACAGTATCCGTTATATATTTTTTTTCTAGAAAATTAATAATAATCATTTCTCATAGGAAAAAATATAATACTTTTTTTGTTTGTTATTAAAAGCTGAGCAAATGATATTCGTTTTTACTTACCCATCATACGTAGTATAGGGTAAGTCTTGCAATCGCTTTGAAAATCGAAAATTTTTTTTTGACGGATTTACACGTTTTAGATAGTGGAGATTCCGAAAAACATATTTTTAGGAAAAAAATTTTGCCGTCCGTCTGTCTGTCTGTCTGTCTGTAAACGCTCTATCTCCCGAACAAATTGAGATAGAGACTTGAAATTTTGTATGTAGTTAGTATGTAAGAATGGGACGAACTCTATTTAATATCAGCAACCTCGATTATCCGTAACTATTTTTTTCGGACTCTCGAAAATTTCGTTCTGATGAAAGGTATATAAAAATTTGCGAATTTTTTTGTTCCAAGGAATGGACGTAAAAGGCAATAAAATAACACACATTTTGCATATAGAACGAAGTCGATCGGATTATTAGTTGCCGAGATATTTGTAATCTTATTTTTCACATTCTTCGATTTTTCATGACCCTGTATTTCATTCAAATTTCAATTCAGAAGTATATTTAAATTGAAAATGAGACGCTTAATCCGACGCTGTTAATTGTTAGTTAATAGAATTATTATTTTTGGAGTTATAAGGATGTTTCTTTTACGCAGTTGGGTACTACTTGAGTAGTTTGGCGTTTTATATGATCTGTCGAAATTGGTACATCAGCAGTTTTTTAATATAGCATTACTATGTATACTAACAATATTTAAATTTTGTTTATGAATTGCAATGCATTGTATAAATAGTTTCACATGTTTTATTTTCATATACATATCCATGATGGGTAAGTATTACGGTAGCCTCCAACGACTAGTTTTTTTTTTTTTTTTTTTTTTTTTTTTTTTTTTTTTTTTTAAGATTTCCATAAAAAAGTGTTTAAGTACCTCAGAAGAAATACAATATATAGCTGAGGGGGATATTATATGAAGACTATTATGTACTCAACAAAAAAACTGCTATGATGTTTTTATGCCATTTAGCCGACAATAATTCTAAATGGAGATTTAAGAAATAAATAAATAAATAAATCAGTTTTTCTTAGTAGCAATAGCATATAACAAGGCATTATGTGCTTGATAAACATTGCCTTGAATAAATTCCGGAACTTATTTATTTGATGAAAAAAGAAGTAAAATATCTCACTATGTTTGATTGGTGTTAATTTCAATAACATATTTCTACGATATTTTTTATCATCTGAATTCCACAAAAAAATAATACTTCAGTTTGACTGCATAATGTTTTGAGACCTGTTATATCCTATAGAATACGGGTCATTTGCAAATTTCGCTGTCCAAGAGTAAAAAGAAGAAAATTCAAACATGAATTAATATTTAAAATTTGATTTCAGCTATGCATTAGCTAAAGAGGAATATATTGAACATTTCTAACATAATACGCTGTCCAAGAATTAAAAAAAAAAATTCAAACATAAATTAATATTTAAAATTTGATTTCAGCTATGCATTAGCTAAAGAGGAATATATTGAACATTTCTAACATAATATGCTGTCCAAGAATTTAAAAAAAAAATTCAAACATAAATTAATATTTAAAATTTGATTTCAGCCATGCATTAGCTAAAGAAGAATATATTGAACATTTCTAACATGAAAAAATAAAAATAAAAAACTGTAAAAATATAAACTAATAGTGTTTTATAAAAATGAAAAAAATTGTTTGCAAGAGATATTTTCTTTAAGAAATTAACAGAAATATTTTGTCCTTCACTTTTCGTCAAGTCCGTTATCTTGTGATTATTTTAGTCAAAATAGGTTTCTAATTCTGCCTAAAGTTAGCAGCAAATATTCGACGATATAGAGAAACTATTCACGCAACTACTACTTGCCCTTTTTTACTCTTCAATTGTGAAGAAATGTAATAGTGGCAAGATTAACTTTCATCAAAATTGGTATTTTTTTTTCACTGTCACGTCAAGTTTCCACTGTAAACACTTTTTTTCGTTAATATTTGGCGGGTTCCACATTCTTGGTAATAGTAAAAATATCGTTTTCAAAGACGTTATCGTTACGCGTTTCAGAAATTATTCATATTCACATGTCTTTCATTTTAGTAAATTTTGAAGGTTATATATATATATATATATATATATATAGAGAGAGAGAGAGAGAGCATTAGGAATGTGTTAAAAAGTGTTTCATAATCCACTTTCTTTGGATGAATTTTTATTTTTATTTAAAAATATATCACTAAATGTATTACTACTCTCTGATTTAAAATTTTTACTTTCCTCTATCATCAATTGAAGAAAGTATTGTAATCGAATTTTTTTCGATTTCTGGTTTTCGTCGGATATAGACGTTTTGGGGGTCAGAGATTCCAAAAAACATGTTTTTACAAAATGTCTGTCTGTCCGTGTGTCTGTCTTTCTGTGTGTCTGTGTGTCCGTATGTCGCATTCTACCATCAAAAAATGTATGAAGATATGCATAGAATCGAATGAAATTTATTGTGAATATTTTTCGCTGTGGTAAGCAGGTCCTTCTTCATATTTGAAATATTTTGCCTGAACGGGGAGCTGCGATAATGATTTTTGTGTCATTTTAAATGCTGTACCAACTAAAAGTGTATGAAGTTATGAATACAATTGAACCAAATTTTTTGTGTAAGTGTATGGCTAATGGCTAGTTGGTCCTTCCTGAATTTAAAAAAAAATCCGCCATAAGGGGGTGCTGTAATAGTGATTTTTATGCTATTTTCAATATTGTACCACTTAAAATTGTATGATATTATGGATAGAATTGAACCAATTTTTTTTTGTGAAAATGTATGGCTATGGCTTGTTGGACCTCCCTGAAATTGGAAAAAAAACACCGGAAGGGGGCACTGTAATAGTGATTTTTGAGACATTTTCAATATTGTACCACCTAAAAGTGTATAAAGTTATGCATAGAATTGAACCATTTTTTTTTTTGAAAGTGTATGGCTATGGCTAGTTGGTCTTGCCTGAATTTTTAAAAAATCCGCTGGAAGGAGGCGCTATAATCACGATAACTATGCCAATTTCATTATTTTACCATAAAAAATGTGTGAAGTTATGCATAGAACAGAACTAAAATTTTTGTTTATGATTATTCTAGTCATGGCAAATAGGTCCTCCTTGAATTTGAAAAAAAAAACTGCCTATCATTCTATTTTCCATTGTCTCATGCAGAAACGGAAACTCGTTTTTACTCCGATTTTGACTAAAGCACAAATTTAAGATGAAAATAAAAGTTGGTGTCGTATTTTTTCCATTGTCTCATGCAGAAACGGAAACTCGTTTTTACTCCGATTTTGACTAAAGCACAAATTTAAGATGAAAATAAAAGTTGGTGTCGTATTTTTTCCATTGTCTCAAGCAGAAACGGAAACTCGTTTTTACTCCGATTTTGACTAAAGCACAAATTTAAGATGAAAATAAAGGTTGGTGTCGTATTTAATTAAAACTGCTATAGCATTAACTGTTTAACATCTTTTCTTTAACTATTTTTATTAAAATATTTTTTAAATGTACGAATGAGATAGAAGAGAGTTTTGGGATTGGCACATCCAGCTGGTTGTTAATTATTTATGACAAAACAAAATTATGAATGAACAAAAAGAAAGGAAAAGAAAGCAATTGGGGTTTTTAAATAATATTAATACATTTAAATGTATGAATATAAAATAAATACATTTTTTTCCACTTAGAGTTTCAGAAAAGTAAAAATATATTCTTCTTTTTAAATAACGTTTTACTATATTCTGTAATAATAAATTTCTCAACATAAAAATCTAAAAAATGCTTATAAATGATTAATTATACCCAATCATTTCTAATTTCGCTGGTTTCTTTCGATCTAAATACATTTGATGATGCCATATCTTGAAATGAGAAACATTTCCATCTTAATGTCGAATTCTAATGATGTAGGAATATCCTAATTAAAGAACTTTCTAGAACTATTTTAAATTCTTTAAAGTAGGAAAGAGGAACCATTCGGGGAATGGAATTGGATGAACTCTTAAATGGAAATTTAAATTACCGAACATATTCATTCTTTATAAAAAGTTTTAAAAAAATTCCGAATAATCATAATCTTTTTTCATTTGAAAAACAGTTCTCTTTGAAAAGAAAAACTTCTATTGTTATGTATGAAAAGAACTTCATCTCTTTAAAAATCAAATTTGTTAGCTTTTATGTTCAGACTATGATTTAAATTAATACTCTAAAAATGTATTTTATTTTTTACATTTATTTATTTTATTGTTGTTGTTAGTGGAAACTTTGAATATTCAGATTTTTTACATAACACAAAACACTTATCTATAACATGCATATTCCATTTAAGCTCTTGAATAAAATTAGTATGCATGAAATAATTACGATGTATCTTTTTTAATGTAAATTAATTTAACAAGGCATGTTTTTTCTCATGTGCTATGAAACTAATGTAGAAATATTTTTTTTTTTGTTGTTGTTGCAAAACTGCATCAATAAAAATCTCTCTTTAAATACCCGCCGTGATTTCCTAAGGTTTCTAATGGTGGTTCAATTAAATTATTTTATTTTTGATTAGACTGATTCTATCAACCAAAATCTTCATTTTTAAGCTCGAAATTACATAATTTTGTGTGATTCTGAAAGAAAAAGAATGCTTTTTGGAATTGTGGTTGTTACGGCTTCACCACAGTCTTGTATATCGCGTCTCCATGGCGCATTCTTTTGTAACGGCTTCACCATAACCTCGGATGCCGTGCGTCTCCTTGGAGCATTCTACTGTACTTTAAGTTTGCCATTTTGGCAACACTGGAATATCGTTTGTTATTGTTTTGTTTTCGGCGATCTTAGCGGGCCTATGGTGTGTTCGCTAGATCTGTATTCTTTATTCGAAATGTAAATAATGTGTAATTAGTTTGTATATAAAGAAGTTTAAGTATTATTAGTAGTATTAATTGAACCAGCGACCTAATGAGTATTAAATATACTCGCAACATTCGACAGTTCGTTAAATTGGTCCGCTCGCCGGTAGGACTTTCGTTTTTAATTCGAACTTGTTCTCCTTGTTCTATTTGAATTAAAATGGCTTCGTTAATTAGCTTGAATAGGACTAGAGGCTCTTTAAAAGCCCAGTTAACAAGATTAGAAAATTCTGTAAATGAAAACACCGATGAATTGTCTAGAATTCAAATTGAAACAAAAATCAAGAATCCTCAAAAACTGTCTACAAACATAGATATACTACGTCGCGATTATTATACAACAGCACCTGAAGATCAGGATTTATCGGAAATTGATGTTTCATTGGTGGAAATGGAAGAGCGAGTAGAACAGCTAGAGGTAAGTTTCAATCAATTATTATATTCTAATAAATTAGAAACTAAAAATTCAGAATTAAAGATAAATAACTATAAAATTAAACTTCCTGACATACCTCTTCCGCTATTTAGTGGCAAATATGAAGATTGGAATATGTTTAAAATAGAGTTTAATAATATTGTTACGAATAATGAAGAATTGACTGATGTTCAAAAATTACATTATTTTCATTCCGCACTAAAAAATGATGCTAAATTATTAGAAACTCCAGATGATACATTTGATTCGTTATTCAAAGCGTTAGAAAATAGATTTGAAAATAAACGAATAGTTGTCAATATACATTTAAAGGCTGTGCTAGATTTTGAAAGAATTTCACATGAATCATCTAAAGAAATAAGGCGTTTGTTAGATGTTATAAACAAAAATATCAGGGCTCTAAATAATTTAGGATTTGAGAGAAATAACCTTTCTGACATTTTGTTTACAAATATAATTTTAGAAAAACTAGATAAGGAAACGAGAAAACAATTTGAATTGTCAATAAACACCTCTGAAGTTCCTAGTTTTGACAATTTAATGGACTTTTTAGAAAAAAGAAGCCAATCGCTCGAAAGCATAAATAGAAGCAATTTAGCTAGACCAAAAATTTCTAGTGAAATAAAATCAAAATCCCTTTTAGTAAATACAAGCTCTGAAAAACAGTGTATCAATTGTGACTCATTTCATTCTTTATATAAATGTAATAAATTCTTAAATATGAATTTTGGTGAAAGATTTGCTATTGTTAAAAAAAATAAACTTTGTCTCATATGCTTTAACAAATCACATTTAGCAGCTAACTGTGTTTCGAAACATTTATGTAAACATTGCAAATCCCCTCACAACACTTTATTACATAGAGATAAAGAAATCGGTACCAGTAATGAAACTCATTTTCAAAAACCAGGTGTTAATCAGACAATACGTCGCCCAGAATCAAGTCCGACGCCTTCAGTCTCGCAAAATCTTTCTAATTGCTTATTCGCTTCAAATAAAACTGTTATCTTGTCAACTGCAGTTATTGACATAAAAACAAATAAAGGAAATTTTATCCAGGCAAGTACTCTCTTAGATTCTTGTAGCCAAATAAATTGTGTGTCGCTTGAATTTGCAAAGAAATTGGGCATAAAGAAATCAAAGGTTTTTGCTCCAATATCGGGTTTGAATAACACAACCACAATATTAAATTATAAAATTAAAACTGTGATTTCAAATAAAAATAGAGATTTCAGAGGGGAAACTGGAATTTCTGGGAACTGGAATTTCTTGTAGTGCCAAAAATTACAGAAATAACCCCACTTACACCTATTCGTATAGAAATTGCTGATATTCATACAAATATCTCGTTAGCAGATGCTGAATTTTATATCCCTGGGAAAATAGACCTGTTGGTCGGCGCGCAATGTTTCTTCGATTTATTAAAGTCTGGTAAAATTCGCAGCTCATCTCAAAATTTGTTATTTCAAGAAACAGTGTTCGGATATGTTGCTAGCGGTGTCGTGAATAATTCCTCAGATGATTCCCAATATTGCGGTTTATTAACCAATGAAAAAATAGACGAATCCTTAAGAAAATTTTGGGAAATCGAAAATATTAATGATTCTAGTTCTTTACTTAGTAATGAAGAGAAATTTTGCGAAAATCATTTTGAAACAACTCATTATCGAACTTCCAATGGTCAGTATGTTGTTAGCATGCCTATGGAGGATGCTACACTTTTAGGAGAATCCAAAAAACTAGCCGAAAAAAGGCTCGATCAAGTTTGGCACCGATTAGATAGGGATTCGAATTTACAACCTCTCTATTCGGAATTTATGGAAGAATACAAAAACTTAAATCATATGGAATTAGTAGAAGAATCAAAACCCGTAAAGGACCTTTATTATATACCACAACATGGGGTCTACAGGCCAGAAAAAAGTACAACACCCTTGCGAGTCGTTTTTAACGCTTCAACGCCAACGACATCTGGTTTGTCATTGAATGATATTCTTTTAAAAGGCAAAATTCCTCAACAAGAATTATTCTTAATTATGATACGTTTCCGAAAACATCGATATGCATTCACAGCGGATGTAGAAAAAATGTATAGAATGGTATTAATTGATCCATCCCAACGAGACTTCCTAAGAATCTTGTGGAAGGACAGTATTAACGCGCCAGTGAATACTTATAAGCTTAATACAGTTACTTATGGGACATCTAATGCTCCTTATTTAGTAACTCGTGCTCTTAAACAATTAGCTCTTGATGAGCAACCAAACTTACCTCTAGCATCGTCAGTCGTTTTAAAAGATTTTTATGTAGACGACCTTCTTTCCGGGGAATCGACTCTCGAAAAGGCGAAAATTTTAAAGTCCCAATTGATTGAACTTTTGAAGCGTGGAAATATGAAATTGCACAAATGGTGTGCAAACCACCGAGAATTACTTGAACCTAATACTATGGCTGCCACCGAATATAATTTCGATGACCAAACAGATTGTAGTTCAGTAAAAACTTTGGGTGTTCTATGGGAACCTTTAAGTGACTGTTTTCTGTATAAATTAAAGATTCATAACAATAAGGAATTTTATAGTAAACGAGATGTTCTCTCTTTTATTTCAAAAATCTTCGACCCACTCGGATTACTTGGCCCTGTAGTAGCAAGGGCTAAGATCTTCATGCAGAAAACGTGGCTAGCTAAGATAGATTGGAATGAGCCACTACCAGATTCCATAGCAAAAGAATGGAGTGATTTTGTCTCCACTCTTGCAGAATTAGAAAATTAAAAAATTCCTAGATTTATTTTTCGTGAAGAGCGCATAGTCGTACATGGCTTCGCAGATGCCTCTTCTTTGGCATATGAAGCCGCCATATACATCCAGTATATACCAACTGAAGGTTCTCCTGATGCACATTTACTCTGTAGCAAGTCTAGAGTATCCCCCATAAAAACAGTGACAATCCCTCGTCTTGAACTGTGCTCATGTCTTCTCTTAGCAAAATTAATGCATAAAGTTGTACCGTCACTTGACATTCCAATAGAAACTGTTTTTCTCTGGAGTGACTCCACAATATCACTGGCATGGATTAGAAAATCTCCCCACCAATTGAAAACATTTGTGAGTAATAGAGTGGCTGCGATACAAGACCTCACCGACTCTTATCAGTGGCAACACGTATCATCGGAAAATAATCCTGCTGACGTCCTATCTCGAGGTCTAGATGCTAAAGAACTGACTAACTGCAAATTTTGGTTTAGTGGACCAAATTTTCTTCGGAACAACATTCAATATGCAGAAGATTATCCAGTAAAACTGGAAAACAACACTGACTATGAGTCCGAATTTAGAACTGCAAATAACAGTAACTTTTCACTTAGAACTGAAAATGGTTTTTATAATTGTTTATTCTCCTTAACTAATAATTTTTTGAAATTAATTCGTATTACTAGTTATATTTTTAGATTTCTAAACAATTGTCGAAAGTGTAAGGAGAAAAAAAAATGGTGCCTTATCTCCAAGTGAATTGAGATTAGGAGAAATTTTTCTGATTAAACAGGTACAGTATTCAGCCTTCTCTGTAGAGCTTAAGCATATGAAAAACCAGAGGAGCCTTTCAGGTAACAGTAAACTCAAATTTCTAAATCCTTATATAGATTCCGATAATTTAATTAGAGTTGGAGGTCGTTTAGACAATTCCAGTCTGACCTATGAGAGGAAACACCCTATAGTGTTACCACATGATCATAAAATAAGTGAAATGACTTTTGAATATTTTCATTCCAAATTTTTCCATTTAGGGCCACAATCATTGTTACATCATGTCCGGCAAAAATATTGGGTTATAAATGGGCGATCCTTGGCTCGTAAAATAGTTCACAAATGTGTGACGTGCTTTAAAAACAAACAAATAGGGGCAAATCAAATTATGGGAAATTTGCCAGCTGAACGAGTAAATCCTAGCCCGCCATTTCAAAAATGTTCTGTTGACTTTTGTGGACCCTTTATGATTAAGTATAAAAATCAGAGAAAGGGGATATATAATAAAATTTACGTCGCGATTTTTGTTTGTCTTGCCACAAAGGCAATCCATTTAGATATAGTGACAGATTTAAAATCTGAATCATTTATTGCCACACTGAAACGATTTTTCGCTAGAAGAAGTAAAAGCTCAACCATAATGTCGGATAATGGGACTACTTTTGTAGGTACAAATAAAGAGTTAAAGAAATCACATGCTCTTGTATGCAAACCCGATGAAGCTTTTTCAAATTTTTTGGCTTCCGAGGCTGTCGATTGGAAATTCATCCCTCTGTGTACCAAATTTTGGTGGATTATGGGAGGCTGGGGTGAAATCCTTTAAACATCATCTCAAAAGAACTTTGGGCAATTCTCGAGTCACGCTCGAAGAATTTTGGACATTAATCACCGAAATCGAAGGGGTTCAAAATTCTCGTCCCTTAGTACCTTTGTCATCAGATCCAAATGAAATTGAAGTCTTGACCCCTGCCCATTTTTTGGTAGGTCGACCCATAACTTCAATTCCTGAACCGAATTTGACAAAAATTAATGATAATAAATTATCACATTGGCAAAAATTAACAAAAATGACCCAAATTTTATGGAAAAAATGGAACACTGAATATTTAGTTAATTTACAGCAACGGAATAGGTGGTATATTGAGAAGGACAACCTAAAGGAAGGGCGTATGGTTATCTTAAAGGAGGACAATTTACCTCCTGGCAAATGGGCATTAGGTCATGTCATTAAAGTAACATATGGATCTGATAAAAAAGTTAGAGTTTTAGAAATAAAAACAGCAACAGTTATAGTTACGAGGTGTGTCTCTGTGGTTTTGCCCACTTCCTTTAGAGAATTGATGAATTCTGTTATTTTGAAAGATTTAAATAATTATATTATAGTTACCATTTTTGTATTTGTATTGAATTGCTTATTATGTATAGCAATTTCATTTGAGATTTAAAAATATTTTAATTCTTAGCTTCATAATTTGTGTAGCTTAACTTTCTAACATAAGTGTAAATTTACGTGTCTTCGTCTGTATATATTCTTGATTAACTATTATTAACTTGTTGAATTTATCAGATTGCTACATATATTGAGTGTTAATTTGATAACTATCTTGCATACTATTCAAGTGTAATTATTGTTTGTATTATAACTTATGTATTTGCATTTGGTAAACTTATATTAAGTAATACATTAAGTAATAATATTGAAGAAGTACATTGTATTTTATCGAAAATACTGTATTATCGATTGTAGAATTGAAATTTCTATTATTTGCAATTGTTTGTTGTTACATTTAGTTTTATTGTTGAATGTTGTCACATATCAATGGGGGCCGGTATGTTACGGCTTCACCACAGTCTTGTATATCGCGTCTCCATGGCGCATTCTTTTGTAACGGCTTCACCATAACCTCGGATGCCGTGCGTCTCCTTGGCGCATTCTACTGTACTTTAAGTTTGCCGTTTTGGCAACACTGGAATATCGTTTGTTATTGTTTTGTTTTCGGCGATCTTAGCGGGCCTATGGTGTGTTCGCTAGATCTGTATTCTTTATTCGAAATGTAAATAATGTGTAATTAGTTTGTATATAAAGAAGTTTAAGTATTATTAGTAGTACTAATTGAACCAGCGACATAATGAGTATTAAATACACTCGCAACTTTCGACAATTCGTTACAGTGGTTAATTTGGAAATGTTTATTGTATACTTTCGTACGTTGTTATACTGTATTTTTTATATAGGGTAACATCAACAGTAATTGCCACATTAAGGATTTGTCTTTAAATTTACTTCTATATTCATTACCAAGAAATAAAATATTTCCTTGCAAATATTTTTAAATCAAAAAGAGCATATCTGTGCACCTATTTTGCCCACTAAAAGCAAAAATATTTGAAAAAGTATTTTTATAAAAATATGTTTATAAAAAGTTGCTGTAATCGCCATTAATTGGCACTTAGACTTTTACACAATTAAAGTAACCCTTTTCAACTAAACAAAACTGTTGTCAATTAAAATTTAATATATACTAAAAATCGGATAATAATAAATTGAAATGCATGCCTTTCTTAAGCCAGAGAAGTAGTATTTGCAACAAAAAGTGTTAATTTTATACAAGCCATAATTGTTTCTCTTTCTTAAGTACTGTTGCCATTTAGTAGCATAAATCAAAGTTATAATCTGTAAAGTAAATGAGCATATAACTGGTATATGGTCTTGCCTTTTTAAAAGATTGGATATAAATCTTATTTTAGTTCTTTTTGTAGGATGTGCCAATCACTGGTGCCTGCCAATTACTGGGGATGTTACCCTAATTGTTGTTTATATAATTTTTTTTTTTTTTTTGGAAACAGTGTATATCTTCTCTATCAAACAAAAAAAAAAAAAAAAAAAAAAAAAAAAGGTTATGTTAATTTTCTATGAAAAAAATAATTATGAATCAAAAAATGGTACTGCTTGGTTATCCCGTCGAACAAAAAACTATTGTCAAATTATGAAATTAAATGCCAATAATGGATGATTGTGAATGCCGCATTAAATGGCATTATACATTAGGGTGGGCCGAAAAAAACTTTTTTTCGATTTTCGATTATGGCGAGTGCGGAAAAGTGGCCACTGGTGGCACTCAGTTCACACAAAAAATTTGAGATTTTTTGGACTTTTCCTTACCCTGCCGCAAATGACTTGAAAATTTGCAAAAATGCTGATTTTTGAACTTTTTTAGCTAAAAAGTTAGAAATGTTAAATTAAATTTATTTTGGTTGTATTTACTTGAAAAGGCAACTTTAACGTGCCAAATGCTTAAATAAGTTCTGATAATGCATTATTTAATTACTAAGTGTTTTTTTAATAAGCCGATTTTCATAGTTTTTTCACGTATAACAGGCAAAATATGTATTGGTTTGAATCGTTCGTTAATTTCTCTCTTATTTATGTTCCTTGGTCTTAAAATTTTTCTGTGCGTCAAAGGTCATATATTTGGGCAGCGGACAGCAGTATAACTCAAAAACAAAGCTAGAAGGTAAGAAGGAGGTAAAACAGGACTCTAAGCGTGCGCAATGTCTCATCGTAATGTTGAGGGAGTGAAGGAAGATATAAAAGAGAAGAGAAAATTGCGGTAAGGGATTGTTTTTTTTTTACCATGCTCAAAATCTGCGAAATTTGTTCAGTATGGATGTGAAACTTTTTCCTGGAGAGATTCAGTACTTTTTGGATTGCTTGACGTATCATTACAGTGTTTTGTACGTTTTTTTACGACGAGCTTAGTAAGGACTATTATGAAGGTCCATGGCAATGTAAAAGACACGCGGCAGAATGAAAAGTATCCTTTTTAGGCACCATGCTTGTTGAAAGACTTGCAATTGCCAACTCATACTGATATCATATGCCACTACTACTGGTTGCGAAGCGATAGGGGCAGAAAAACAAAAAAAATCAATATTAGTCAATAGATGATGTTATTCAAATGGTAGATGAAAAGTTACCGAAATCTGGATAAAAGCGAGTGTTTTCCCAACGATCAATTTACAAAAAGATTAAAAACTATGAAAAGAAGCGTAGATCATTGGAGAAATCTTGAAATTGTATGGGCTTGAAAGTAAAGACAACCCGAGAAGAATTCGTACGAAATGCTGAAACCGTTTAGTAGTTTTTAATCTTTTTGTAAATTGATCGTTGGGAAAAATGGAAGCTTTTTTTCAGATTTCGGTAACTTTTTCACCTGCCGTTAAACTATTATTCTCAACAATCACTATTAAAGAAGTGTAGATCATTGGGGAAATCCTGTAATCGGATGGGCTTGAAAGTAAAGACAACCCGCGAAGAATTCGTACGATATGGTGAAACCTTTTAGTAGTTTTTAATCTTTTTTGTAAATTGATTGTTGGGAAAACACTGGTATGGAAGCTTTTTTTCAGAAGCTTTTTTTCAATGGTAACTTTTTCACCTACCATTTTAATAACATCATCTATTGACTAATTTTGGATTTGTCGATTTGCTGCCATATCGCTTCGCAACCAGTAGTTGTGCCACATGATATTAGCATAAGTTGGCAATAGCAATTCTTTTAATAAGCAAGGTGCCCCAAAAAGTATAGTTTTCATGCTGTTGCGTGTTTTTTACATTGCAATGGACCTTCATACAATCCATTTCTAAGCTCGTCGTAATAAAACGCACAAAACACTGTAATGGTACGTCAAATGATCCATAAAGTACCGAATCTCTCTAGGAAACGGTTTCACGTCCACACTGAACATATGTTGCAGGTTTCGAGGAAAGTAAAATAATAACAATCCCTTATCGCAATTTTCTCTTCTCTTTTATTTCCTCCTTAGCTTCCTCAATATTACGATGAGGCATTGCGTACTCTTTGAGTCCTACTTCACCCCTTCTGACCTTCCAGATTTGTTTTTGAGTTATACTGCTGTCCGCTGCCCAAATATATGACCTTTGACACATAGAAAAAAATTAAAGACGAAGGAACATAAATAAGAGAGAAATTAACGAACGATTCAAACCAATACATATTTTGCCTGTTATACGTGAAAAAGCTATGAAAATCGGCTTATTTAAAATACTCTAAGCAATTAAATAATGCATTATCAGAACTTATTTAAGCATTTGGTACGTTAAAGCTGCCTTTTCAAGTAAATACAGCCAAATTAAATTTAATTTAACATTTTTAACTTTTTAGCTAAAAAAGTTCAAAAATCAGCATTTTTGCAAATCTTCAAGCCATTTGCGGCAGGGTAAGGGTAAAATCTCAAATTTTTTGTGTGAACTGAGTGCCACCAGTGGCCACTTTTCCGCACCCGCCATAATCGAAAATCGAAAAAAAGTTTTTTTCGGCCCACCCTATTATACATGATACACATGTTGAAAACGTCATAAAGTGTTTTTTATTTCCACTTTTTTTTTGTATTTCTATTTATGTTTTAGTAATTTATTTGTTCTTTCATTATTTAAATTAAAAATTATATCAACATGCATAATCTGGCTGTTAGTTTGGCGATTTTTATAATTTGGTGAAAATGGTCGACCAAGTATGGGAAAACAAAGAAGTACTGAAAAAATATATAAATTCAATTTTTAAAATAATCCAGTTGTAATATAATACATTTTTTATCTTTCACTTGGAATAAAATTAATAAAAATACATTATTTTCATTAAATATTATTATTCTATAATCTGTAATTATAGATATATCAACACAACATTTAAAAAAAATGCAAATAACTGCATAATAATTCCCCATCACTTCTGACGTCACTGATTTATTACGACCTGAAAATATCTTATGACGCCGTATCATAAAATAGGAGACATTTCCAACTTAATGTAAACTTCTAATGATAAACTTCTAATGATCTTGGTGAAAAAGTATTCTAGAATCATTTTAATTTTTTAAAAGTAGGTAATAAGAATCATCACTAATCCAACCCCCTAGACCTACCAGTTTATTAGAAATTCTCTTATATCTCCATTGTCTTTGAACGTTTAAAGAAGTTCTTGCTTAAATTTAACATTCATCTCATAACTCCTTCACCCCTCCCAACCTTTCTATTTTACTTTCTGATAAATTAGATCATATCTCTCCTGATCAGTTTGTCGGTGTTGATTAAATTCCTATCATTTTAAACAGCAACCAGAAATCGTATTATATAGGTATGACTAAGAGAATTTTTTTAAAAAGATTAAAGGAGCATAAAAGCGATATTGGACTCAATAACTTAACTACTGCACTCTCTAAGCTGTATGCTGATAATAAAATCAATAGCATTGACTTTAATAGAGCTATTATTATCTCCCGTCAACATAAGCCCAACATTTCTTTAATTAGAATGTCTGCTGATATTTTTACGCTTCAAAATGAAGGATGTAATAATAATATGCCTTTTACTAGCCCTAGTATTTGGTTTTATTTACTGAAGCTTATGTAGCCCACCCCTTCTTTTTCAATCTTAATATATTTTTTTTTTCATAATTTGCTACCCTCTTACTTTTTTTCTTTCCCGATCCATGTTTTTACCGCTTGTAGCGATTCTTGTTGAGTTCATAGAACTATGCTTGAGTGCTATGCTATATGAGTTCTATGCTTTCTCTTGATGTCAAATCTTTATTTACTAATGTCCCGATTGAAGGCGCTCTTTCTTGCTTGGAAAAAAGATTACGTGAATTTCATTTCTCTGATATTGAGGTCAAAGATTATGTTAATTTAACTAAAATTTGCTTAACTCTTACTACTTTTCAATTCGATAATAAATTTTTCAAACAGTTAGAAGGCTTAAGTATGGGTAATCCTTTATCTCCCATTCTTTGTGATATTTATATGCATTACTTTGAAGATAAATTATTAAATCTGATCAATTTTAAATGTTGGATACGTTATGTTGATGATACTTTCGTCCTATTGGATAATCCATTTGATATTTCTACAATTCTTCAAACTGTCAATTCTATTGATCCTCATATTCAGTTTACTTTTGAGTTAGAGAATTGTAATAAACTCCCCTTCCTTGATGTTTTAGTTACCAAATGTGATTCTTCTTTCAAAACTTGTGTTTATAGAAAACCTTTTTCTGTCTCTAATCCACCCCATGCTCTCTCAAATCATCCTGTCAATCAAATGATCGGTGTTTTTTATACATATGTTTATCGTGCTCTCAAAATTTGTTCCGATTTTGCATCTCTTCAGAATGAACTCAATTACTTAAAATCTGTTGCTGTGAAACGTGGATTCAATCCTTCTATCATTAATACTGCTGTGAGCAAATTCAATAAACCCCCTAACAATTCCACTCTTTCTAATATTGATAAAAGTAAACCTGATAATTTGGTCGTCCTCCCTTTTTATCCTCCTTTATGTTTTAAATTAGCTAAAGTTTTAAGACGTTTCAATTTTAATGTTATCTTTAAACCAGTCAATAAATTAAAATTTCCTTCCATTAAATGTCCTGTCCCTGACCTCCAAAAATGGGGTATTTATAATGTTCCTTGTAATGGCTGTGATTTATCGTATATTGGTCAAACTAAAAGAAATCTCGAAAAACGCCTAAAAGAACACTCTCGGTATGTCATTAATCAAGAAATTTCTAAATCTTCTGTTGCTAAACACTCTTGGGATTCCGGCCATAGTTTCAATTTTCAAACTGCTAAAATTATCTTTAATGCCAATAGTTCCTCTGAGTTAGATTTTCTTGAAAATTTAGCTATTTATATTAATCGTGATATTATTGTTAATGATAAATCTGATTCTAAAACGCTCTCCGTTGCCTGGAAGAATCTTTTTAGCACTGCTTCATAAATAAGTTTATTATTTAATTATTATTATTATTATTATTATTATTATTTATATATATATTATGTATACAATTTTCAGGTTTATATATGTGTTAATAATTGTAAACAGTTTTTTTATTTTTATGTATTTTTATTTTTAATTTTTTTTCCTTATTTATTTTTATTACTAATTTATATATTTTTGCGTACATTTTATTTCATTTTAATCCCCCTTTTAGTTAATTTTTTTATTTACCACGCTTTTTTCCCATTTCCCTTGCCCCCTTCTTCCTTTCCTCTCCTTCATTGTTTATCTAGTTTTGTTTATGCTCTTCCGTGATTGGCTGTTGCCTTTTACTTTCCTATTGGCTGTTCCTTCTGCCTGCTCCTTCTCCCTCCCACATTCCCCTTCAGTCGTGCCGCTACATTCATAGTAGACGCACGTCTTTTTTGCGCCTGACGAAGAAAGACTAAGTTCTTTCGAAAGGCCTTGAGCAGTTAACTTATTTTATGGTGTTTAAAGAAGTTTTTTCACTTCAGTTTTATCATTGTTTCTAATGTTTAAACATCATACAAAATGGTATGTAGTTTTTAAACTGTTATATCTTATCCCATTTTACACTGTTTAGCAAATTTATAAATAAAAATTCTGAGCTTTTCTCAATACTCATATAGTAAACCACAGTGTAAAGTTTCCTCTTAGCTACTGAATAATTAGATGTATGGATTTGTATCAATTAGAAAATGAAACTTCAAATTACCGAAACATTCATTATGCAAGAAAAAAAAAACTAGTCATTGAGGCTACCATAATACTTCCCGATCATGGATATGTATAATATGAAATATGAAATATGAAAATAAAATATGTGCAAACAATTTATAAATTCATCAAAATTTAAACATACATTTAAATATTTCTAATACATAGTAATGCTCTATTACTTAATTGAGGATAGTATTTGATAATATAATGGAGCAATTTGAACAAATTATATAAATCACAAATATTGTGAAACTACTTGTAATCTATACATATAGGCATAATTTTTATTTTAAATAACGAAAAATCAAATAAAGTTGTAATAGATTGACACTAAACAAACATAACGTGTGTAATGCCAAGTGAAGATGACGTATGATAAGCCACAATTGGTTCTTAATCTTACACTTTTGCAACACTTTTTTGATCAATGGGATAATGAAATAACATTGAACTGGGTAAAAGAAACATCCTTATAACTTCAAACATAATAGTCATATTAACTAACAGTTTACTGCGTCGAATTAAGCATCGTTTTTCCAGTTAAGATATATATTTGAATTGAAATTTGAAGGAAATACATGGCCATAAAATTCAAAGAGTTTGAAAAATATTTTTACAAATATCTTGGCGAATAATTATCCGGTCAACTTCACTTTTATGTAAAATTTATGATTTTCTTTTTTATCTGTCTTTTTAATTTACTCCTTAAATTAAAAAAAAAAACCTTTTTTGTATTTTTTAGCAGAACAAATGTTTCGAGAGTCCGAAAAAATTAATCCGGATAATTGATTCACTGGTATTCAATTGACTTACTTACATTATTACGTAATAAGTTCACATTGGATTTCAAGTAATTATCTAAATTTGTTCGGGAGATAGAGTTTTTACAGGTACACTCGGACACTGTACAGATACACAAACGGACGGACGGAAAACATTTTTATTTTCTAAAAATACGTTATCTAAATATCATGCAAGAGTCATGCGCTCTTGCATGAGTGAGTACGACTTGATGTACTAAAGCATGGAATATTTTTCGGATGTTTCGGTAAAATATCTTCTGAAACAGGAGCTTTTCCCTAGATTATAGCTACTGTTTAATAAAATGAACTTGCAGCAGCCAAGGAGTGTCTATTTTGACCTTCTACATTTATTTATTTTATTTTTTTCTCGCTGGCTATAACTTCTGTGCGGAGAAAGGAAAACCTGGCGATGATGTTTCTGCCCCCCCTAACTTTAAATCGTCATATATATATGTATATATATCCTCTCCTTATAGCCTGTAATGATAGATGTCTCACAGTTAATAAAATACACATAAATTCTTAATAAAGCCCAATCATTTCTAAATTCGCTGATCCCTTACGACCTAGAAAGATACATTTGATGACGCTGTATCTTGAAATACAGGACATTTCCTTCCACACAAAAAATTCTAGTGCTATAGGAATGTCTTTATTAAAAAATATTCTAGAACAATTTTAAATTATTTAAAGTCGAAAGTCCAGTCGATGAACCATTCTTTTAATAAACTGGGTATTTTTGAGAATGGAACTTAAAATTACAGAATATATTCTTTCATTATCAAAGTATTAAAATTTTATGTTGCATAATTAAAATATTATATTATTTTCTCTTGAAAGGTTGTCTTCCGTAAAAAGAAAAAAACAGTCTATATTATTACGCTGGTAATGAATTTTACTTTTTAAAAAATAAAATTTTATACCATTTGTGCTCAAACTTTGAGGTAAAGAATTAATATATACAGGGTGATTCATAAAAGATGGGCAGAACTTTAAGGGGTTATAGTACACTTAAAGACAAATAATATTAAATAGGAGACTAAGGGTCCCAGACGTATTCCCAAGGAGATAGGGGGCATTAAAGTTTAGGGTCCGAAATTTCAAATGATTATAAAAAATGGAAAAATTGGTCGATTCGTTTGCGGTTTTTGCAAAAAATTTTCTTTATGCCAGTATTTTCTTCGAATAAAATTTTAAAGTTCAATTTCAAAAAATGCCGATAGGGGGCGCTTTAGACTTTGGAGTAACAAACAACTATTTTTTAACGTTATATTTTGTATTTCTTTAAATGATTTCGAAAGCTTAGACTTAAACTTAAATTTTGATCTAAAATCTGAGTCCTAACGAGTAGTTAAGTAGCGTAAACTGAAATTTGAAATTTGAAACCCTTCTCCCCCCAGAACAAAAATCAGTTATTCCCGATCTTTGTGTCGTAGATTAGGCTCTAACTACTTCCGCGTTTTGCTAAAATTATTCTTTATGTCAGTATTTTCTTGAAAATAAATTTTAAAGAAAATTTTCAAAAAATTCCGATAGAGGGCGCTTTAGACTTTGGAGTAACGAACAACTATTTTATACCGTTATTTTTTGTGTCTCATTAAATGCTTTCTAAAGCTTAGACTTAAACTTAAATTTTCAGCTCAAAATCTGAATCGCTGAGCGTGGTTCAGTAACGAGGGGAGGGGGTTCAAATTTCAACTTCTGAACATAGTTCAGTTTGCACTACTTAACCATGCCCAACGATTCTGTGCTGTGATACGAGGCAAAAATACAACTTTCGTCAAGGACTGCATAGTCGGAATTCACTCATAAAGGCACTGGCACAGTTGGAAACGTCGCTCATGCAAACGTTAAAGCTCCATTCCTGACGCTAGTCACCGGGTGAAGAAGGAGACGGAAAGTATGCAAATGTCAAATGAGGAAGAAGAAGAACACGTATGCAAAATTTCGACACGATTCAGGCATAAAAACCACAGAACGGTGAGTCAAGTGTAAGTCGCTGTAGTAATGAATCGGAAGATGGTGCCCTTCACGAATAAGGAAAAGGCTGAGATGCATTTAATTTACGGAGCGGCAGAGGAAATGGTGCAGAGGCACAACGAATGTACGGTGAGCGATTTCCCAACAGGCGGTTGCCTAACCGCAAAACTTTCGAGCGCTTGCACAGACAGTTGTGTGAGACGGGATCATTTCTCGCTTCCCGGTCGAATGCAGGTCGTGCAAAAAAAGACGAATCAGTAGTTGTTGCAGAAGCCATTCTGGATGTAGTAGTGGCGCAGCCAAGTACAAGTACACGAACAGTGGCTAGGCAGGTGGATACCTCACAGTCCATGACTTGGAGGGTACTGAAGGATGAACATTTGCTCCCGTTTCATGTGCAACGAGTCCAGAAACTGTCTCCAGGGGATTATCCAAATCGTATTGAATTCGCCCGCTGGTTTCTGCAGCAGAACGCACTAAATCCACATTTTGAACGAACTGTGCTTTTCACCGATGAATGTACCTTCACACGTGAAGGTACATTTAACACACACAATGCACATGTATGGGCGGATGTCAATCCACATGCTACGTATCCACATGCTCATCAGAGACGCTTTTCCATCAATGTTTGGGCAGGAATCCTCGGAGACCACCTAATCGGACCGTACCTTCTTCCTGAACGCCTCAACGGTAAAACATACCTCACATTTCTGCAACATGTGCTGCCAGACCTGTTAAACGTTGTTCCTCCACGCATCCGGCGGGTCATGTGGTTCCAGCACGATGGAGCGCCAGCCCATTACGTACGAGACGTCCGCAACTATCTGGACATCACATTTCCGAACAGATGGATTGGTCGAGGTGGTCCTGTTGCTTGGCCTGCTCGCTCGCCAGATCTTTCACCCCTCGATTTCTTTTTGGGGGACAATTGAAGGCTCTTATGTATGAGACACCCATTGAATCCCCCGAGGAACTGGTCGCCAGACTTTCCGCCGCTGTAGGGGAAGTGCTCGAAAAGCCTGATGTTTTCGCGAATGTTCGCCGTTCCATTCTCCGCCGTTGTTCTGCGTGCATAACCTCTGGTGGTCACAATTTTCAACATTTATTGTAATTACATGTTAATAAATATGCTTTGGTAACATAATCCTAATCTGTGTCTTTTTACCTCGTATCACAGCACACTATGTGTGGACATGGTAAACTGAACTGTGCTCAGGAGTAGAAATTTCAAACCCCTCTCCCCAGAAACTTAACCACGTCTAACGATTCAGATTTTGGGCTGAAAATTTAAGTCTAAGCTTTAGAAAGCATTTAATGAGACACAAAAAATAACGGTATAAAATAGTTGTTCGTTACTCCAAAGTCTAAAGCGCCCTCTATCGGAATTTTTTGAAAATTTTCTTTAAAATTTATTTTCAAGAAAATACTGACATAAAGAATAATTTTAGCAAAACGCGGAAGTAGTTAGAGCCTAATCTACGACACAAAGATCGGGAATAACTGATTTTTGTTCTGGGGGGAGAAGGGTTTCAAATTTCAAATTTCAGTTTACGCTACTTAACTACTCGTTAGGACTCAGATTTTTAGATCAAAATTTAAGTTTAAGTCTAAGCTTTCGAAATCATTTAAAGAAATACAAAATATAACGTTAAAAAATAGTTGTTTGTTACTCCAAAGTCTAAAGCGCCCCCTATCGGCATTTTTTTAAATTGAACTTTAAAATTTTATTTCAAGAAAATACTGGCATAAAGAAAATTTTTTGCAAAAACCGCAAACGAATCGACCAATTTTTCCATTTTTTATAATAATTTGAAATTTCGGACCCTAAACTTTAATGCCCCCTATCTCCTTGGTAATACGTCTGGTACCATTAGTCTCCTATTTAATATTATTTGTCTTTAAGTGTACTATAACCCCTTAAAGTTCTGCCCATCTTTTATGAATCACCCTGTATATATATATATTAATTCTTTATATATTTATTTATTGAATTATATATTTATATATATCTTCCTTGTTAAATAAAATTATTCTATAATCTGTAATGATAAATGTAATGTAATGTACATTCATAAAATGTACATAAATGCTTAATAAAGCCCAATCATTTTTTAATTCGCTGATCTCTTAGGACCCTGAAAGATACATTTCATGACGCTGTATCTCGAAAGAGAAGAAAATTTCTTCCTAATGTCGAGTTATAACGCCATAGGAATGTTCTACTTAAAAAACTTTCTAGAACTAGTTTAAATTATTTAAAGTAGAATGATGAATCATTCCATGTATGAATTAGATGAATATGAAAATAGAACTTTAAATTACCTAGCATTATCATTTATTCATTATCAAAAGATAAAAATTTATGACGAATAATTAAAATCTTTTCTTTTTTTTTTTCCTTTTTAAAAGTAATTTTCTGTAATAATAAAAAGATTTTTATATTATTATGCTGTTTATGAACTTCATTTTTAAAAAAATAAAATTTATATCATTTGTGTTCAAACTTTGAGTTAAAGATTTGAAAACTATATTTTTCTCATTTAATTATATTATCCAATAATCTGTAACCATATATGTCTCAACATAACAATTCATAAAATGCACATAAATGCTTAATAAAGCCCAATCATTTCTGAATTCACTGATCCCTTTCGACTGAGAAAATTAGAGTTGATGATGCTTTATCTTGAAATAGGAGACATTTCCAACTTCACATCAGATTCTAATGTTGTAGGAATGTCCTAATTAAAAAACTTTCTAGAACTATATTAAATTCTTTAAAGTAGAAAGATGAACCAATCTTTTGATGAATTGGATATATCTGAGAATGGAACTTTAAATTACTAAACGTATTCATTCATTATAAAATGATTAAAATTTTATTTTGAATAACTAAATTCTTTTATTTATTTTCTTTTGAAAGGTAGCTTTCTGTAACAAGAAAAAAAGTTTATACTATTACGATGGTAATGAATTTCACTTTTTTTTAAATAAAATTTTATACCATTTGTGTTCAAACTTTGAATAAAAGAATTAACATAAATATCCTCCTCGTTAAATAATATTATTCTGTAATCTGTAATGATAAATGTAATGTAATTTACATTCATAAAATGCACATAAATGCTTAATAATGCTTAGTCAAATCTGAATTCGCGGATTTGTTACGACCTAGAAAGATACACTTGATGACACTATATCTTGAAATAGAAAGCATTTGCATCTTAATGTCGAATTCTAACGCTTTAGAAATGTTCTAATTAAAAAAACTTTCTAGATATAGATTAAATCCTTTAAAGTAGAAAAGTGAACCTTTCCAATTAAGAAATGGAGGTATCTGAGAATGAAACTTTAAATTACCGAAACTTTTCATCTATTTTCAAAGGATAAGAATTTTATGCTGAATAATTAAAATATTTTAATTTTTCTTTAGAAAAAAATTTTTTCTAAAAAAGAGGTTTATACTTTTACAGTGGAAAGAATTTTACTTTAAAAAAAATAAATTAATATATATATATATATATATGTTTTTTTCCTATGAAAAATCTTTATTTATATTATGAATAAAAGCAGAAAATGAATTTTCTTCTTGACATCATCCAACTGCAAATGAACTTTTTTTTACTTACCCATCATACGTAGTATAGGGTAAGTCTTGCAATCGTTTTGAAAATCGAAAAAAAATTTTGACGGATTTACACGTTTCAGATAATGAAGATTCCGAAAAACATATTTTTAGAAAAAAAATTTGTCGTCCGTCCGTCTATCTGTCTGTCTGTCTATAAACACTCTAACTCCCGAACAAATTGAGATAGAGACTTGAAATTTTGTATGTACTTAGTATGTAAGAATGGGATGAAGCCGTTTTAATATCAGTAACCTCGATTATCCGGAACTATTTTTTTTTCGGACTTTCGAAAAATTCGTTCTGATGAAAGATATATAAAAATTTTTGATTTTTTTTTTATTTTAAGGAATGGAAGTAAAAGGAAATAAAATGACACAAACTTTGCATAAAGAACGAAATCGATCGGACAATTAGTTGCTGAGATATTAGTAATCATGTTTTCCACAATTTTCGATTTTTCATGAGCCTGTATTTCATTCAAATTTCAATTCAGAGGTATATTTTAATTGAAAATAAGACGCTTAATCTGACGCAGTAATTTGTTAGTTAATAGAATTATTATGTTTGGAGTTATAAGGATGTTTATTTTACGCAGTTCGCTACTACTTGTGTAGTTTGGCGTTTCATATAATTTGTCGAAATTGGTACATCCGCAGTTCTTTAATAGAGCATTACTATGCATATTAACAATATTTAAATTTTGTTTTGGAATTGCAATGCATTGTTTAAATAGTTTTCACATGTTTTATTTTCATATGCATATTAATGATTGGTAAGTATTACGGTGGCCCCCAACAACTAGTTTTACTTCGAATAAACCGAATTAAAATATATACCCTTCTTATCAAATAATAATATTCTATAATCAGTAACGATAAATGTCTGAACAAAGCAATTCATGAAATGCATATAAAGGCTTAATAAAGCCCAATGCTTTTCCCAATCATTTCTGGAATCGCTGATTTGTTACGACTTATAAAGATACATTTGATGATGCGGTATCTTGAAATGAAAGGTCATTTTCTTCCTAATGTCGAATTCTAATGCTACAGGAATGTTCATATAAAAAACTTTCAAGAACTAGTTTAGATTCTTTAAAGTAGAAGAGTGAACCATTCCGGGAATGGAATTGGATGAATCTGAAATTGGAACTTTAAATTACCTAGCATATTTTTTAACTCATTATCAAATGATAAAAATTTTATAAAGAATAATTAAAATGTTGTCTTTCTTTTTAAAAATAGACTTCTGAAATATTTATATTATTACGCTGTCAATGAGTTTCATAAAAAAATATATACCATTTGTGTTCAAACATTGAGTTAAAAACCTTCTCATTAAATAATATTATTCAATAATCTATAGTGATATTAATACAATTCATGAAATTCATAAAAATGGTTAATAAAGCCTAATCATTTCTGAATTCGATGATTTGTTACGACCTATGAAGATGCATTTGATGACACTGTGTGTCTTGAAATAGAAGAAATTTTCTTCTTATAATCGAATTCTAATGATATAGAAATATGCTAATTAAAGAACTTTCTAGAACTAGCTAAAATTCTTTAAAGTAGAAAGAAGAACCATTCTTTTGATGAATTGGATAAATCTGAGAATGGAACTTTAAATTACCGAGCATATTCATTCTTTATCAAAGGATTAAAATTTTATGTTGAATAATTAAAATTTTAATTTTTTTAATGAAAGATAGCTTATCGTAAAATAAAAAAGTTCATACTATTACGTTGGTAATGAATTTCTCTTTTTTTTTAAAATAAAGTTTTATACCGTTTGTGTTCAAATTAATATAATAATAAGAATTAATATATATGCCCTCCTCGTTACTTAATATTATTCAATAATTTACAAAGATAAATGGGTCAACATAACGATTCATGAAATGCTTGTGAATGCTTAATAAAGCCCAATCATTTTTGAATTCGCTGAATTTTACGACCAAGAAAGATACATTTGATGGCGCTGTATCTTAAAAGAGAAGAAAATTTCTCCCTAATGTCGAGTTTTAATGCTATAGGGATGTAATAATAATAATAATAATAAAAAAATCTAGAACAAGTTAATATTCTTCAAAGTAGAAAGATGAACCTTTCCGTGGTGAATTGGATGAATCTGAAAATGGAACTTTCAATTACCGAGCATATTCATTCATTCATTCATTCCTAAAAATTCGTGTATTGTATATAAATGCCTAATATATCCCAATCATTTCTAAATTCGCTGATTTTTTATTACCTAGAAAGATACATTTGATAACGCTGTATCTTGAAATAGAAGACATTTTCTTTTTAATGTCGAATTGCAATGCTATAGGAATGTCCTAGTTAAAAAAAATAGAACTATTTTAAATTCTTTAAAGTAAAAAGATGACCCATTCCGTGGATGAATTGAATGAATCTGAAAAATTAAATTAAATTACATAGCATATTCATTCATTCATTATCAAAAGATTAAAAAATATTATAATGAATAATTAAAATATTTTCATTTTTTTAAATAAAATTTTGTACAAAAAAATTTGAAAAAAAAAACATTTATATTGTTACGCTGCATATGAATTTCACATTTAAATAGATAAACTTTTATATCATTTGTGTTAAAACTTTGAATTAAAAAATTAAAATATATATCCTTCTCGTTAAATAATATTATTCAATAATATTTAGTTATAAATGTCTCAACATAACAATTTATGAAATGCTTATAAATGCTTAATGAAACCCAATCATTTTTGAATTTGCTGATTTGTCACGACCTAGAAAGATACATTTGATGACGCCATATCTTGAAATGAGAAACGTTTTCATCTTAATGTCGAATTACAATGGTATAGAAATGTCCCCCCCCCCAAAAAAAAAAAACTTTCTAGAACTATTTTAAATTCTTTAAAGTAGAAAAGTGAGCCATTCCATTTAAAATTGGATGAATCTGAGAATGGAACTTGAAGCTAAGTGACTTTTCATCCATCATTAAAGGATAAAAATTTTATGCTGAATAATTAAAATCCTTTATTTTTTCTGTAGAAAAGTAATATCCTAAAAAATAGTTTATAGTTATACATTGGAAAAGAATTTTACTTAATTCTTTAGTAGTTACATAATTCTTATTATTTAATACTTTTCTTCTTTACTTAAGTACTTAACTTTACTTTTAATTTCTTATGAAAAAAATGCATGTATATGTATTATGAATAAAACCAACAAATGAATTTGTTTCTGAAATTACCCAACTCCAAATGAATACGTTTTTTTTTTTCTTACTTCGAATAAATCGAAATATATAAAATACATATCCTTCTCATTAAATAATATTATTAATCTGTAATATTAAGTATCTGAACATAACAATTCATGAAATGCATATAAATGCGTAATAAAACCCAAACATTTCTGAATTCACTGATTTGTTACGACCTAGAAAGATACACTTGATGACGCTATATCTTAAAATGGAAACATTTCCACCTTAATGTCGAATTCTAATGCTCTACGAATGTTCTAATTAAAAAACTTTCTAGAACTGGTTTAAATTCTTTAAAGTAGAAAGATGAACCATTACGTTGGTGAATTGGATGAATCTGAAAATGGAACTTTTAATTAATTAGCATATTCCTTCATTCGTCATCAAAAGACGATTTTTTATGATGAATAATTAAATTGCAATTATAACATTGAATTTTATTTTGTTTTTCTTTTTTGTGAAAAACTTGATGTATTTGAGAATGGAACCGGAAAAAATTGATTTATTTTTGAAGGATAACCATTTTCTTCTCGATAATATATATATATATATATATATATATACAGGGTGTTTCTAAATTCATGGTACAAACTTTAAGGGGTAATAGTACACATCAAGACAAACAATATTAAATAGGAAACTGAGGGTCCCAAACGTCTTCCGAAGGAGATAGGCACCATTAAAGTTTAATGTCCAAAAATTCAAATGATTATAAAAAACAGAAAAATTGGTCGATTCGTTTGCGGTTTTCACTAAAACTATTCTTTATGTCAGTATTGTCTTGAAAATAAATTATAAAGATAAATTTCAAAAAATGCCGATAGAGGGCGTTTTGGACTTTGGAGTAACGAAAAACAATTCTTTACCGTTATTTTTTGCATCTCATTAAATTTTTTTAGAAGCTTAGACATAAACTTAAATTTTGAGCTCAAAATCTAAATCGTTGGGAGTGGTTAAGCAGCGCAAACTGAACTGTGTGTGGGGGGGGGGGAGGTTCAAATTCCAAATGATTTTAAAAAACGGAAAAATTTGTCAATTGATCTGCGATTTTCACTAAGATTATTCTTTATGTCAGTATTATCTTGAAAATAAATTATAAAGATAAAATTAAAAAAATGCCAATAGAGGGCATTTTAGACTTTGGAGTAACGTACAACTATTTTTTACCGTTATTTTTTGCATGTCATAAAATTTTTTTAGAAGCTTAGACATAAACTTAAATTTTGAGATGAAAATCTGAATCATTGGGAGCGGTTAAGTAGCGCAAATTGAACTGTGTTCAATGGGGGTGGGGTGGTTCAAATTTCAAATGGTTATAAAAAACGGAAAAATTGGTCGATTCGTTTGCCGTTTTCGCTAAAACTATTCTTTATGCCAATATTTCCTTGAAAAGTAATCTTAAAGATTAATTAAAAAAAAATACCGTTAAAGGGTGCCTTAAACTTTAAAGTTACCAATAACTATTTTTAACCGTTATTTTTTGTATCTAAATAAATGCTTGTAAATGTTCAAACTTAAATTTTGAGCTCAAAATCTGCATCATTATGAGTAATTAAGTAGCGGAAAATTGAAATGTGTTCGAAGGGTGGGCAGGGTAACATTTCCAATCCTGAACACATTTCAGTTTGCACTTCTTAACCCCTCCCATCGACTTAGAATTTGAGCTTAAAAATTAAATCTAACAATTAGCAAGCATTTAATTAGATACAAAAAATAACGGTTAAAAGTACTTGTTGGTAACTCTAAATTTTGAGGCGCCCTCTAACGGTATTTTTTAAAATTAATCTTCAAAAGTTATTTTCAAGGATATATTGACATAAAGAATACTTTTAGCAAAAACGGCAAACGAATCGATCAATTTTTCCCTTTTTTATAATCATTTGAAATTTGAATCTCATCCCCACCCCCATTGAACACACTTCAGTTTGCGCTATTGAACCACTCCCAAAGATTCAGATTTTCATCTCAAAATTTAAGTTTTTGTCTAAGCTTCTAAAAAAAATTATGAGATGGAAAAATAGCGTTAAAAAATAGTTGTACGTTACTCAAAGTCTAAAGCGGACTCTATTGGCATTTTTGGAATTTTATCTTTATAGTTTATTTTCACGATAATACTGACATAAAGAATATTTTTAGTGAAAATTGCAAATCAATTGACCAATTTTTCCATTTTTTATAATCATTTAAAATTTGAACCTCCCCTCACAGTTCAGTTTGCGCTACTTAACGACTCCCTACGATTTAGATTTTGAGCTCAAAATTTAAGTTTATGTCTCAGCTTCTAAAAAAAATTAATGAGGTACAAAAAATAACGGTAAAAAATAGTTGTTCGTTACTCCAAAGTCTAAAGCGCCCTCTATCGGCATTTTTGAAATTTATCTTTATAATTTATTTTCAGGACAATACTGACATAAAGAATAGTTTTAGAGAAAACCGCAAACGAATCGGCCAATTTTTCTGTTTTTTATAATCATTTGAATTTTTAGACCCTAAACTTTAACGGCGGCTATCTCCTTCGGAAGACGTTTGGGACCCTTAGTTTCCTATTTAATATTGTTTGTCTTTATGTGTACTATCACCCCTTAAAATTTGTACCATGAATTTAGAAACACCCTGTATATATATATATATATAATCTTTACAATTAAACATTTTATTTATATTTTTACAAGTATTTATTAATTTATTTGTTCTTTCGTTATTTAAATCTAGCCACCTCTGGCGACCAGTTTGTTCAAATTTCATTTATTTTTTTAATCTTTCCATTGACAAATCCCAAGATTCTGACAGAGAAGTCAAGTGATTTGCGATCATGGCAGTATTTCGTAATTTGTTTCATGTTGTGCATTTTTATGCTTAGTCATTTATGTTTTACGTATAATCAGGGTCCTGAGATATCTAGACAAAATTTATTGTCAATTGAGAATCTTCTTTATCGTTGCCAATCATGGTCAAAATAGTGATTTATTTTTTTAATACATAACATTGTTGAAAATGGTAATCAATGTGAAATAAACTGATAAATTAACAAATAAAGTATAATGTTGTTGTTGACGTGTGTCCGTATACCACAAGAAGGGTTGCTGGAGTTCAAAATAGATTGCTGCCAGAGGTTTGGAAGTCCGACTTCTGCAGAAGAAGCTGCCAATAGATGGCAGCATTAAACAACGCCGCTTCATCAATTTCGGTATGTCTCTGAAAGGGCGGGAATAGTATAAGTACGATAATGAATTAATATATAAAAACTACAAACTATAAAGAAATAAACGCTGAACTACAAAAAATATAAAATTATCCCCACTAAAAATAATCTTAAGATTATCTGAAGAAATCGCGATTTTCTACAAATATCCTACAGAAGTTTGAAGAAAATTAGCAGACATAGCTTTATCTTTAAAATATCTGCAAAATTTTTAAAGATATTCTTAAAAATATCTGCAAAATGGCCCAAATACCTTCGAATTTCTAACAGATTTTGGGCCAAAAAGCTATATATTTTCTTCAGATTTTTTTTAGTGGGGATCCTTCGTATGTATTATATTATTAAAATGATTTGTGTTCAAAGAGCAGATAGCTCCCAATCCATCGACATTTCTAAAAGTAAAATTTATTTCGTTGGTTTACAGTTAAATTATGTCACGAGAAAAGTTGGATTTTGCTTTTCGTTTTAACAGCAATAAAAACCATAAAAAGGGTCATTATTTCTAATTGGCACATTAAAAATTCGATTTACGAATGATTACTTTCATTGTTTAGTTTTTCATTTCTACTTGAAAACCCCGCAGACCAATTTCCCCAAATTATACATATTGACGTAATTTTTCTTTTAAATATCGAAAGAACAAATGTATTATTATAACATTAACACAACTAAAAATAAAAAGACGAAATACAAATCATTTAATTACGTAACAAACATGTATAACAGGTTTAAAGTCAAATAAATTTGATATGTACGATCAGCCTTTATTGACATTAACTCTAGTTTGGTGAAATTTTTTTGGTCGAAAGCATAACCACGTAGTACGAATATTTTGAATAGCTCATGATCAGCGAATCTCTATTTTTTGTTTAATTTGATGAAATGAAACATTCAAATGTCATCTTAATTTCAACTGAAGTTATCGGAGAATATATCCATATTTGATTGTAATTTATAATTCAAACAATTTTTTTTCTTATTGCTTGATTATTCCTTTCACCAAAACACTATCGCCGAACTATGAGATTAAATACCAGGATTATGTGATCGTAAATTCACATTGACTTGATTTTAAACACGATAAACGTGTTTTTTAAATGATCAAGTGTTTTAATTCAACTTTGCATTTCCATTAATGATTTATCATTTAATTTGTCGTTCGTTGTTTAAATTTAAAAAGAAGTATGTCCGATTCTATAATTTGCTGAAATTGGTATGCGCTATATTCAAATAGTATTTTATATTTGTATATTTTTTCTAAAAAAATAACACTTATGCAGTTCTAAGGGAAAAAAATATATTTTCATTAAAAATGTTCTCTTGGCATATATGAAAAGCGAAGTAGTCAGCCCATTTTCCTTATGACAATTATATGGCTTAGTCTTTCATTGTCATAAATCAAAAGCACGTAACTTAAATGTATTGTACAGATTACACAAATATCTATTTTAAATGATATTAGATATAAGTTTACATTTTAATGAAATGAGGGCGATGGAATCTTATTTGGTGATTTAGTTAATATAAAATATTTACCAGTTATTTGCAGTTAATATAAAAGTAGCCACATTGCTGCCTGGTGTGGAAAAAGGTGAAGATGTCAGCCCGGAATTGCGGGTGACAATCACATGACTTGGATATTTTTAACAAAGATTTTTGCAAATTTTGATTTATTTTCCTTTAAGTCTGTATTTAATGTTTGTATATGGCTTATAGTTATATCCGTCTAAAATTTACTACTAAAAATAGCTTTAGGTTCTCCACAATTTTCCGTTGTCATTGACATTTATTGTGTTCTTTTATAAACTCGGTTATTGTATTTTTAATATTTATATCTCATTGACGAATACAATATCTTTAAAATATTTGTTTGTTTATTGTTTAATCTGATAAATTATACATTCTGTTGTTTAACTGTTAGCAATCTTTTGCCCAAAATTGTCTAAATAAATCAAATGTTATACGTTGCTAGTTTATATGTTGCTACTTCATTAGTGAATGCCATCATTAAAGTAATCCTAATTTTTAGCGATTTTTTTCTCAGTTTTAATTCATTCTTTTTCCTACTTTAAAATTTTAGAATTAAAATATTCTTTCATACATATAATTTGGTAAAATTGGCAGCCGAATAACGAAGCAGATGTATGGCTTATTTCTATTAAAATCTACTGAAATTTTTCGATCATCTAAGCATTACAAATTTGAATTTTTACACTTTCGTGTAGGGGGAAAGATTATATTTAACTGCAATTCGTTTGAAAACTGCAGTCATATTTATTTTTGATACATTAATTATTTTTTCTTTTTAATATCACCTCTGTAATGGTGGTAATAGAAGTACACTGTTGAAATTCTTATCTTATTTTGTACCAAATTTTGGTGTTCAATAGTTGCCACTATAAGATGATTAAAATTTGAATCAACGATTGGAGCTACTATCGAAGCATTGTTCCAATAATTCTGTGAGATTAGAATAGGAAGCTCCAAAGGTTGGTTCGAGAATTCACCATCTTATGATGGCAGCAACTGAGCAAAATTTAGTTAAAACTGGAACAAAATTTTTAACAATGTTCCTCATTTATCTGGGAAATAAGAGGATAAACGGTGAACTATTATACATCTTTGTTGCCATTTTCTTACAACAACTAAAAAATTTTTTAATTAAAATACATGTCATTTTGAATATATATACAGTGCTCAACAAAGTAAAACACTGGTGTTATTTAACCTTTAAATAAAAAATACGCACTCTTGAGCTTTACAAATGGATATACTTATTTTTAAATGTATTTTAACATTTTAGGATAAAAATAAGGGTTATAATATAATTTTTAATTTAACTGAAAAACGTGAAATTTGCATATTGCAAAAGTTTAGACACGTTTTTGATATTATGCCAACTGTTCATGCAAAAATGCAAATTTCTAAATTATGTTGTCACATGTCTGAAGTATTTAAGTATGCCTCGATTTAGCATCAGTTAGTGAAGATGCCGCAAGCTAAAAAAATTCAGTTAGATGAGGTAATTGAAGTAGGAAAGCTGAAATGGAAAGGGAAGACTGTTGCAGAAATTTCAGCAGCATTGAATCGCCCAAAGTGGTCTGTCTATTAAATATAGTCTAAGGATGACTTCTTCAAAACAAAACATAAATCTGCAGACCTTGTGTGACCAGAAAATGAGATGACAAGATCATCCATAAACTGGCATTTACACAAATGATGATTGCTAAGTCACATTAAAATTAAGTGAGGACTTTCTGTGCCGACGGATATGATTCGTAGATGAATTAAACAATGAAGTAAATCAATTTACATGAAAATGTTAAAATAATCAGCTTTAAAATCTCGCTAAAAATTAGCGAGAATACAATGAACTTACAAGCAAACGTCATATGGACTCATATGATACGCTATGATATTCAAAAAAGAAAAAAAATGTGGAATTTGAATCGCCCTAACGGGTGGGCATACTATTGACACGACTTGCGCGTAAACAGCCTGGGATTTTTTTTATTCGATAACAAGAAAGTGACTTTTTAGTGATTTGGTCCTCACTTTGCTTTAATGCTCGAGTATGTCTGGAGTTATTCAACGGTTGAAAAGTAACACAGGACAACATGTATTCGTTGGAGACCAATTTTCAGTCATTTGAAGAACTTTTAACTGGTCTAAAGTATGGATTTTAGCAAGGTTGCGTCGATTCATGTTGCATACAAAACAAAAACTTCGTTTAACTATGAAAATACTACTGATCTCAACTTGTCGGCGTGTAGCCCTGATCTGGAAACAATCGAAAACATTCGTAACATCATATGTCATCAGGTTTATCCAAATTTTTGCTATACTTTTCTGTTAATGCTGCTGTTGAACATCTTTGGTACAAAATAGACCCCCAAGTGATGCAGCATTTAGTTTTTTCAATGAAATGTCCCATTCATGCACTAATTGTAGACAATGTAGGTGCAACTCGATTTTAATTTATAGTTATTTTTCTGTAAATATACAAATTGTCTATACTTTTGCCATAATGTTAATTTGTTTTTTTTTTTTTTTGTCATTATATATAATGTAAAAGGTAACATTTAAAATGTATTGTTTGTGAATAAAGGAAAAGTCGCAAGTAATGTATGACAGATGAATTACAAAAATTCGGTACATACTTCTGAATATAGAAGCGTAATCGATCATTGTCTAAACTTTTGCTGAGCACAGTATATATAGATAAATTGTTTCTGATGAAACATTGAGCTTTAAAAATTTTATTTAATTTCCAGTATCCACATTAATGTTACAAGCAAATGAAGGTACATTAATCACTAAACACCCGATTTTTTTCTTGAGTCGTTTGAATAACAACATCGCTTTTTTGCTGTGTTTCCATGATAGTGACATCATATGCATATATTCTATAGATGTTTTTTATAAAAGGATCATAAATATGGAATTTAAAAAAAAACTAATAAAAGTAAATAACGTATATTTTCTATAAAGTACCGTGTATTTTAAGTCTTAAATTAGAAATATATTTTGTAATGTCTATATTTATGTATTTGGTTTCTCATTGGGGCAACTCTAAATTCTGAAAAGTCGAATTCCTGCTTCCACTACATTTTCTTAGATTAAAACTAAAGAAACACTTAAATGTTGAACAGAGCTCTCACCACTTCGCTCCAAAAAATGCACTTTGACATTCTGTATTATTATAAAAAAATAGAAAATTGGGTATCAACTATAAAGTACCCATTTTTTTTCTTTTGTAGTAAAATGAAAAATAAATATGTATATATTCTTCTGATTAAAGAATATTATTCTATAGTCTACATCTATATTATTAAATGTTTCAACATAATGATTCAAAAAATATATATAAAACCTGTATAATTCCCGATTACATTCAACTTCGCTGATTTGTTATGACCTAGATACATATGATGACGTAATATCTTTGAAATAGCAGACATTTCCATCTTAATGTGGATTTCTAATAGTATGAGAATGTCTTAATTAAAGAACTTTCTAGAACTATTTCAAATTCTTTAAAGTAGGAAAGAGGAACCATTCCGGGTATAGAGATGAATGAATTTGAAAATGGAAGTTTAAATTGCCGAACATTTTCATTCATTATCAAAGTATAAAAATTGTGTGCTGAATAATTAAAATCTTTTTTTTTTCCTTTCAAAAGTAGTTTTCTTTAAAAAAGGTGGTAGACGTTCTACTAATACGTGAAAAAAGATTTTCATCTTTTTTTAAACGAAATTTTATAGCTATTGTGTTTAACTTCGAGTAAAATTACAATTATAAAGGGTCTTTTTCTTTTCTTTTAAATAAGAACCTTCAATATTCAAACTTTTCCCTTTCTTTTTACAAAGCGTTTATGCGTCAGATGTGTGTTCGATTTCTGCTCATTTGTTTAATTATCATCTGAAATAATAACACTTTTTTTCATCTATAAAAATTTAATAATACAATATTTCTTTATACTCTAAGGAAGTAATGGGGAAAAATTATGATGCAAAACTGTATTTCTAAAGATGTCACTTTAAAAAACCCTACGTAGAGTATATAAAGTTCCAAATTACAAACATTTTCGATTATTCGTGTTGGGATGTACAATTCTTTTAATTAAATGAAATCTCTCGAATTTTTCATCTACTGAATTAAACGGACATATCTTTGAGTGCTGTTTCTATGAGTTTGTCAAAATTTACAATTTTAATGTTCATTTTTTAACACTTTCCAACAAAGTTGAAAATTGTTCATTAATTCTGTATTTCTGGCTGTCTTTACGTCTCTCTGAGCTCTAACTTTCGTAAATATACTTGAAATGCCCTGAAATTTCTGGACGTTATTGACGCTTACCCTAGCACGAACCCTATTTCAAATGAAGTTTCTAACATGATAAATTTATTTACAGGGACAGTCAAACTCTTACCGTTACAATATGACCTATGGGAAAAAATCGTTTCAAATGAAATTTAAAGAAAATAGTGCAAGTAAAAAATAGTAAAATTTAGATGCATTTACGAACTTATATGCATTAAAACATGTTTTTTATGCGATGAAAAAATAGGTGTTATTCATTTACAGGGCCAAACAAAGAATTCCTTTACATAATGGTAAAGGGGGAATTGATAGCAACATATTTTAAATATATTAAACTACTTTACGGAAAATAATATTTATATATGTCTCTGTGGCTTACGATATGTTATACGGTATAGTCTGCATAATATGAAGTCAATAGCATTTACAGAGACACAGAAAATATTTTAATAGTATATTCTTTTCGAAGTAATGTATATATATCCGATGATGGCTGATAGAATAATGGAATGCATTTTAATTATCAAATGTACTTTTAAGTTTAACTAAATCTATGCATATTGTATGGTGTGTATAAATGCTGCAGTTGATATACAGGGCTACACAAAATGGCTTGCAGAAGTTACTGAATATGAACCCAAATTACATAAAGGGGATTTTTTAATTATGAATTATGTATGCATCTTTACGCAGAATTGCATTTAGTTTACTAAGAAATTTTTGTAGAATATAGATAAAATGATATGCAGGGAAATACAAAGAACTGGATATATGGATGATAAATTTTGTAAATGTGATTTCAGTAGTTTTAAGAGTGTTTTAGTTTAAAATAAATTTTAGCTATATACCGCTGTGTAATAAAGGTACAAAGTAAACTACAGGGCTGAACAAAAGTTTTTAAGCATGTTTCCGTCTGTTAGTACAAATTGCTGAAAGAGAAATTTCAACCGGCTAGGCATTTTCTTGCTAAATTAAACTTCAAATTATGCAGTATATATATCAACCGACAGATCAAATATATGGCTGTTCAAAGGTATTAGGATATATATTTGGCTGTAGACAGTAACCTGATTACCCTAAAGGTCGATGTTTTGTTAAAAGTTTCAGGAAATGTTGGAAAGTGTTTCCTAATCCATGCTTAACGTATAATTTTTCTTCCTTCTTTAAATAATGATAATAAAAAATAAACATAGTTTCAACTTAGTTTTTAATCTGTTTAAATAATGTTTGCCTTTTTATATTTAATTGGATAAGCAAATTTTTACTTACCGTTAATTTATGCCATTAGACCTACACAGGCCAGGTCGTATCTGAACCGAACCAGAAAATTCTGTTTAAAATCAACACGATCCCGAGCACTTTACCGAAAATTTGACTAAACACAAAATATTCAACACTGAATATGCACTTGTAACAAATAGAAATAAAATTAATCCATCTTTTAATACAATTATGAAAAGCAATCCACAGTTAAATGTATTGTTAAAATTATTTTTCTCTAATATCATTTTTTCTAATAGTGAGCAAAATGGGGAAAATCTGGCAATATGGTACAACTACACTGTAAAAAAATAGCTGTCACTTAATTTATGAAAATGTACTGTAATTAAGAACAAAAATGTACAATAATGTCTTCCGAGTCACTTAAGATAATTATGCAGTTAA